>CM062811.1:905270289-906470289 GCA_031772625.1 Pinus tabuliformis
GTTTCTCGCCTTCGACGATAGGTTGCATCATTGACCTTCGATCAAAGGATTCCGTGATATGTTCGACATCAACACATCTATTCACATCTCATGGATTGTACTGGGTACTTTGAGAGCCATTGAAATTAATGGTGGTTTCTCTCACACTTGTTAACAGTTTACATCATTGACTGGTAATCAAGTGGTTTCTACCATGTTCGACTTCAACACATTTATTCACATGGATAGAATCGTACTATTTCGGGAAGTAGAAATGAAGACCCTGGATCTAGTTTCCACCATCCAGGCTGCGAGGAATTTTGTATTCATTATGATGTGGACTATTCAAAAACAGATGGCTGCGTCCATACTGTGTCTACATGTGTCTATACTTGTGATGTATTACAAGATCATTCCTATATCAGAGCAGTAGATAGTTTTCTAGTTAGTTTTGATCTGAGTATGGGAATGCCTACCTCAGCGATGATATGATCTCATATATATATCTTGCATTGAATGTTTTTACAGGTTCCGACCAGGCTCTCCACAAGATGATCCTCGAAATGATAAAGTACTTCACTCTTCCTATATGATAAATGAAATCCTCATCTACTACAGACTTCGCACTTTAGGGGGCAATCTGTTACACAAAAATATCGTCACCATGACTATCTGCAGTCAGTATGGGTCTATCAACACTTATACTATCCTCCTAAGCAAGTCTCAGACCTCAGCTCTTTAAGTCAAGCTTTGAAAATGTGAGAAATACTTTAAAAATCAATGTAACTCTGGTTCCGTACTTTCTCCTACTGTCACCTGCGGGCCTGCACCCTTTGTTCGTGTCAACTACGTATCTGCACGCTCTGTCTGTAAAGGGGTGGGTGCGTACCCCTGTGAAAGTCAAAAGGCGCAAAGTTTATCTTAAAAAACTCACTTTGGGTTAATTCTAGAGGATTCTAGAAGGAATTTTGACGTGGATTGTTCGCTCTGAGGTGGTTCATGCATCCCAAAAGAGAAGGAGCTAATCCCTTGACTAAAGGAGCTATCCCTTTGAAGGAGGGCTTTATCCCTTTGAAGGAGGACCTAGTAACTTCCCTCCATTGCACTATAAATACAGGCATTGGGGTGAGGACTAGGGAGGTTAGAAGCTGAAGATTTTGAGGGTAAATGCTGGTGAAATTAAGACTTCCTAGTTGAGCTTAAGAGGAGAGATCACATACCTTTTTGGCTTCATTGGGGAGTGAGTGAAACTTGTCAAAGTAGAGGAGACTTCTTGTTGGACCCTGGGAGGAGCTTGTACAACATCAAGGCACAGGTTGTAAAGTTATTCTTCTTTTGAATTAATATAATCAAACTCATTTTTCTCAACAAGTATCTTATGTTATTTGTTTCATGGACTCCTTGAATTTCATGTTAAATATGTTTTATGCAATTGGCTTTTCAGGTGCTATTTAATTTGTTTGCCTTGTTTATGTTTGCAGATTTGCGAAAAGGAGCTCATTTGGATCAAAGGAGCGAGGGCATCCACAAACTTGCTTTGGACCTAAGGTAGGCCTAAACCCTTGATTTGCCATTGTTTATAAAAGCATATTTAGAGAAAGATAGTGTCTGGTTGGTTTGCTTGTCATTAGGTCTTCTTTATATTCTACGAAGGTCTATCTTGTCCGCAAGATCAACTCATTCCGTGTGACAGTATACGTTGCAGTGTTATGGGGAAGAAGGAAAAAGCTCCGATTTCTGAAGTCATCTAACAAGAACGCGCAAGAGGTGAAAACTGGCACCAGGGAAGCCCGGATCGAGAAACAGAGGCAGTTTCCGATGCGCGAATCACGCATCGTGGGGAAAAACTCCTTGAGAAGGAAAGCCTCTAAAGCGTTTAGTTGTTTGAAACCCTGGAAAATTATAGGAAAAATTGCTAAAGGCTAAAAAGAAAAACTCGAGCTCTAAAAACAGTGGTATTTATCAGGGATATCCTTAAGTGGTATGTAAATTTCTCCCAAATGCACATAATCTATAGACCAGCTGGAGGCAAAAGGCTGAAGAAAGAGCAGAGTCCATCAATAGGTTAACCAAGTTGAATTGGGATTCTTACTGGGAGTACTTGGTTAAATCACATAGTCAATGCATGACTCTCAAATGCCTCACTAACTCTGTCGAGAAGATAGCGCCAGCACTTGCCGATTCTGTTTTTGCAAGGCAACTAAAGTCGGAGGTTGGCCAACCAACTCTCCTCAAGCCGATGCTGAATGCTTGCGACCACAGAGAACAGATACATAGATAGTAATTTCCAGATTTAGTTTTAGTTTTAGTTTTAGTTTTAGTTTTAGTTTTATTTTTGCTTTAGGTGAGGACGGTCATTTAAACCTCCTCCTATATTTTTGTAATAAACTATTTTTAGAATTTAGCTAGTAGTATTTCAACCCTTCTCATGCATTTAGAGAAGGGTCCTAAAATTTGTCAAAAACGTTTCCTCAGAACATGCACTTCTGCACCCTCGGAGGAGGTTTTGATGAATGAATGGAACAAGATTTATTGATATCTGTGTTTAATATCTACTACTGAAATTGCACTTTTGTACTCTTAGTAGATGTTGAACATGAAGAGATAAATCATTATTGTTGAAGCTCATGAGTAGAACTTGTTATCAGTGGTACTTTTATCTCTTAACAATTTATGCTTATGTGTTTAAGTGATATTTATGTTCAGTTATTTATATATGAACGCTTGAATGCTTGAGTTATCATTTGGCACTTTTGTACGGTGATGGCTATTCTATTTATGCTTAATATATGAATGACTTATTATGAGATATTCTTTTCACAACTGTTTCGGCTAACCTTTTATACGAAACGGTTCATCTTTATTGAATTATTTTCTCATAGAAATTGAATGATCTTTATTACCAATTACTGTTAGAAACTATCTTAGATCGCATAACTGAAAGATTAAATTCCGGGTTAGTTTTAGAATTAGATATTTCTATTCATTAGAATACAATTGCATGTTGTTAAATTAGATTTAGAATAAAATCATTTTACGTAGGAATTATTAGAAAGGAAATATCAATTCTCAACACACACACACAAATTGGGAAACTGGTCCCATTATCCCCAGTCGGACACACCATCCCAAACGAAAAAAGAGCTGCTATCCAAGGTCCGGACCAGGTGGGTATCCCCCTTGTTGTAGACCCGATTTTCGGGGCTTCAACAGACCGAAGGACAAGAGGAAACTGAGGGGGAACATTAAACACATGAGAAGGGAGAACACATGTTGGTTTATCAATATCTAGATTCAGGTAGTGCAATGAAACAGCCAGCCCTGAGGATACCTCAGCCATCAATCAAACCTGTAAGACATCACAAGAACAGTTTGAAGAACGCCTATTATAGTAAGGGTTAGAGGGATTAGCCATGGGGGGTAACAATGACAAAAACGCTAAGACGACAAATAAAAAATCACTTTTACTCTCCTTCTGTAACTTTGAATTATTTTTAATATTAAATCATTGTGGTGATGTTGTTACTACTCTTCATTTGATTCATTAATTAATCTCGTGTTGTTCCTACGCTCCTACTAGGGAGGAAGGGCCCTCCTCTTTAGCAGGGACTACAATAGTATATGTAGTGTACACTATTGCTTCATTTACTGACATATGGTTTTCTTTTGTTGCTGTACAAATTGTGAATTACATCCAATTCTATTCCAGATTATATTGTGTTGTTACACTGATTTGGTTAACAGAATGATAGTGACCAGTTGGTGTAGTTGTTAGTTACTATGTGGCGCGTCCTTACTCTGGTAGTTGAGAAGTGTGATTTCAATTCCATGGAGTGTCTTTATTTCTACATGAATGATTTAATTTTTGCAATTTTATTCAGCGACACCTTTTCCTGTTCTTTCCATTTTTCATGCTTGGTTATAGTGTATCGACACAAACAGTGCGAACTCCATTGAAACAGTAAGACCTACCCTGGGTTGACAATTAGATGTTGTAGTCACGGTCAATTAGGATTAATTAAAAAAACACTACAACGCCCAAATTATCGTAATAGGCCCATTTATATCATCATCTTCTAGCAGAAAATAAGTGGTTTTAATATCTTCTTTATCTTCGTCTAGTCCAAATATGTCATCATCTCATACACAAGAATTGCAGCAGAATTAGAAAGAGAAGAGTATATTTAGGGTTTACAAAGAAATCAAGCAGAGGAATGAAGCTTTAAAAGCTTCCACGTACACACAATTTTGGAAGCAGACTTCATCTACTCAATACAGGCTACTTTCTAACTTCGACACTGAGAAGGGAAAGATGAAAATATCATGTTTAGAGTCCAAAGTCACTCATCCTAGGAGCGCTGATGATTATGTTGGAAAATATTGAGAGGGGGGGTGGGTGAATCAGTATTCCTTAACAATTAGCACTTTTAAATATTTTTAGAGCATTAGTTAATCTTAAATTATTATTAACGTTTATGCAGTAATAATAGTAAATAAAAGAACCCTGGAGGCACAAAGATTTTAGGTGGAAAACCTCCTCCGGGTCAAAAACGACCGAATGATTTTGAAATAAATTCTTTAATATTTAGCCCCAACTGAAATGAAAGCAAAAACTTCCTAGAATTCTAGAAAATCATTCTTCTCCAACTTCCACTGGATGGATGCTCCAACGCCCGAGATCCTTTAGTAGTCAACTGAACAGATGCCCCAACACCCAATGAGCTACAACTCACACTAGCACCACCTTACCACCCTAAAGTTTTCACAGGCTTGAACCTGTTGGTGACTTCATGCATCAACCTAGCAGCAACCTACCACCCTATAGAAGAATAAAAAAAGAAGAATAATGGACTCCTGTACCAGGGAAAATGGTCCACTTTACAATGATATAAAATGATGTAGAAGAAGAAGACACACTAGACCATAACCCCAATTGTGACACAACCACCTAATGATGATCCTAGACCTCCCGAAATTTCCTCTTCAACTCTTGGTAGATAGACACTTGTACAACTTTTACAATGATGATTTTACAATGACTCTGTACAATGATACTTTTACAATGATTGTATGTAATGCTTTCCACTTGAAGACTTCATGTGGTGAACTTCTTGCCGCTATTTTGCACCTTTATTGTTGCTCTTGTCATGCTACCCTTTCTCACTCTTTAGAACATTAGATTATGCATTGAGTCTTCTCTTGATGAATATATAATACCTGCAAAAAGTCTTCAAAGAAATACCCATGACATGATAATAGCAAAACTTACCTCATCCCGCAGAACATATGTCAGTGCTAAACAAAAACAACAAATTATAATACAAATAAACTAGTGCAATTAAGAGATGAACATGCATATACAAAAGATACTTACCTATATCTTACCTCTGCTACATCATTTTGCTACACCTTGCTCTTTTCTACCCTAGAAAGTTTGGTCCTTTGCACCCCTTGACAACACTTGATCTAGTTTTTCTTGCCTTCTAGGAGCATGATATTTAATCTGATGTATCTCTACAATTTCAGATCCCCAACATGTGATATTTTATCCTGTTGAAGCCCTCTCAGTCTTCTTTCCAATGCCATAGGTCTGACCTGATTTGGACTCTTCAAGACAAAGTCATGCCCAATCTCTCACAATAACCTAATTATGGACTAGTTCAGTAGAGTGAACTTGTACGACGTACCACATGTCACTGTTTCCTCCTTTGGCTATGAAATTGATATACCGAAAACTATAGTCCATGCAATGTCCACCACTTTTTACAGAATTCCAATCCTCTTCTCTGAGAGAGAGTTATGACATTTTTCCAAGGTCACTTCTTTGAGATGAAATTCGGTAGCGTGCAAAAACCCTAACTTCCACATATCATATCTTCAAAAATATAGTGAACCAAGATCTGAAATTTAGTCACAATGTTCATCAAGATTGCGAATCAAATGGGTTCAAAATCTAGGCCTTCGCAGAAATGAAGTTATAGCGAAAATGCCACAATCACTACAGTTGGAGGATATATGAGATTTCTTTTTATAAAGTTGAGAGGGGCTTCTATAGATAATGTTGGAGGTATTTTAGGAGCTTAAAAAATTATTAAATAATGACTATTCAATGACCAAAACCAATTGTTGAGAAGGTAAATCCCCTCTACGGATAGAGGCGATCCCTACTAGCCCAACAGGGGTCTAGCAACAATCACACAATGCTGCCACGCATGTTCCTAGTTACAATTAGACAAGAAGTAAAGAGCACCTACTTGGATTCCTGCGCTGTCGTTTGTCGAGGGGATGTTTCCCTTGCTCCTTCGCTTCAGCTGGTCATAGTCTTCCGCGATCCCCGCGAACGGACACCTGCACACACGAAGGGAAAGCAAACGCAAGCGTGAAATCTAGTAAAAGTAACTATATGCCAGTCAGAAAAGACATAATTCACATTTATCCATTGCATAAACAAACGAGAATGGAACAATAATAGCAGTCATCTATTATTAATCAGAATAGAGAAGAGTACAACCAAATGTTCTGACATCGATAAACTTCTCAGGAGGGATCAGTCAGCATGTATCTCAAGCATTCACCTTTGAGGATGGTTCTCCCAAGACAAACTAGTCTCTCTCTCTCACACAAATGTCACAAACAAACTTCCCAAAGCAATCAATCACTTCCACTCCTAACACACCACACCTATAGCAGCAATCTGAGCACTACAAGCTCTTGTATAATCCAAGCTAAGTCTAGCTATTTTCTACTAGTTTCTAACTAGCTGCTCATGGTAATGGTGGAAGTTTATATAGGAGAATGAGTCTCCTAAAAAGGTGGAAGGATGAGCTTATCTTCAAGGGGAGTAGTTGCAAAGGGTCGAACAGACATGCCATAGAAGGGAGTCGATATTCACAAAGCTAACAACCAAGCCTGGAGAGATCTGGAAGGCTGGTTGTTTGAACAAATTCGCCCAAACTGGATCAGCGCGGATTATATGGAGACTGCCGCGCTGTCAGCACATAACAATAACTGAACAAGTCATGTCAGCGCGGAAGAACACGGGAAAGCCGCGCTGTGAGTCATCGCGGAAAAGTGATGTTCTTCCGCGATGGCAGCGCACGAAATACACTGTGAGGCGCTGGTCATCGCGGTTATTTTAGGAACAGACGCGCTGACGCACAAAACTTTGGAAAAATGGGTTTTAAGCCAGTTCAGGGATCAAACACTTAGTGATTGTGACTTCTGGACACAGCAGGGTGACTGACAGGAAGGCAGTGATAAATTACTGTGTAACAGATGCCCCCTAAAGCATGAAGACCGAGAGAGTGGGAGGGGTGAAATGCTTTACAACACACGCCGAACTGGAATACCGCCAGGAAGTACCGAAAAATCTTTGACAATCATATACATGCAGTCTAGGCATGGGCGCAGCCATCCAAAAGACATGCGAGACTGGTCTATGGTATGGACGCAGCCACCCAGCTAAAGAGACCATAATAATGACAAGGTATGGTCGCAGCCATCCATGAAGACTCAGGTATGGGCGCAGCCATCCATCAATGAGTCATGTAATGATTATCCACAAAATCGCAACCTGGACCACAGTGAGCAAGGATCCAGGGTCTTGCGCTCCATCTCGACCCGAACAGAGTACAGGTCCACACATGTGAATACAGGGGTTGGAGTCGAACATGTATGAACATCGCCTGATTACCGGTCAATGATGAGAACCGTTAACAGACGCGAGAGGTACCACCAATAATGACAATGGCCCTCAAGGTACTATAGGTACAATCCGTAGCGTGTGAATCAATGAGTTGGTGTCGAACACCCACGGAATCATTCGATCGTAGGTCAATGATGTAAACCTTGCGTCGAACACGAGGAACCTGCCATTGAGGCATGCAGGCTCCAAGGCACCTGGAAGGAGTCTCTAAGTCACTTTCTCGGATAATGAGTTGAAGTCGACGAGAAGTGGCCTTGATCGAAGGTGGGCCATAATGATTCCCACATCAGCGACACGAGACAGAGGTATAATAATTTGTGATGAGATAGCGAACGAGGTTGCTTTGTGGTAGAGGACAACTTCTCTTGAACACATAACGGCACTATAACGGATTTGGCAGTACTTGACATCAAATGAGCAGCGGGTAGGATGATGATGGCAATAAACAGATGAGAGGTCAAATAGGATGTCCCAAACCCATGGAGGTTAGTGAAAACGAGATGAGATGACCCCACCCAGACACGAAACAGCGGAGTGCCGTGTTCAAGAGCGACGTACTGCCGAGACGACTGTAATCAAAGTTCCATTTTCCCCACCTTTGCAGGCAGGTACCCCGATTATTTTTGGACGACAAGCTTGACGGGGGTAACATATGCTTGATGTGTGTCATGTTGACAATATCCGATGTCATTGAGTGTTTAACGAGCCTGACAAAGGAAAAACTCGGCTTCTTTTCTTGTTTCGAGAGTCTGAAAAGAATGCGGAAAAGGAGGCTCCAGGGGGGTCCTTTTTCGTACAGTTGTGTCTCTCGAGCCCGAAAAAGTATAAAACTGTGCTCGAAAGAACCGCCCGGTCATTACAACCGAGGAGTACTTTTCATAAATAGTGTCGCCGACCGGAAAAAGTAAAAGAGTGGTCGAAGACACGTCGTTTTAGAGCCAATATCGAGTGCGAAACGACAAGCACCCGGCGATCTTTTTGGTTTAACGGTCGGAAAAAGAGCTTAAAAACGACCGCCTTTCGTTCCCTTTAACGAGCTGAAAGGGGGACTCGGCAATCTTTTCATCTTTAAACGGTCAGAAAAGAGCTGAAAGCAGACCTCCATTTTTATTCTATTTAACGAGTTAAAAAGGGAAAAATACTCGGCAATCTTTTCATATTTTACGAGTCAGAAAAGAGCTTAAAGGCGACTCGTCCTAGAGGAACGAGTGGTATAAAGGGTAGCAACTGGTTCCGGCAAAGGTGGAACTGCTCAAAACATGTAATGGTCAAGAGGCTGGCTAACAAAACCACTCATAACTGCGGTCCCTCAGGAAAGGTAAAACAACCAAGTGAAAGCATATGATCGGCCAAAGAGATGGTAGCAATGGAATGAAACAACCAAGACTCATCTAGCAGAATTTAGCAGATAAACATGGCAATCACGAGATGTAAATCAGGTATGGGTTCATTTTTACACAAGCTTGAACCATGAAGAACTTTGCTTGGATTCGGTTTCATGTTTACACAAGCTTGAAACGAAAAACTATGCTTGTTATAAGCTCGCATGCCCCCAGCATAATGACGCACATGCCCCCAGCATAATGACGCACATCGAGGTACATGCCCCCCAAGCTTCATTGCATTCAACAAAGTGGATGGAATGAAGGTTCACTCTCAAGATCTATGAAAGACTCGACTTGTATTTTACGAAATCTTAATCAAAAGACTTGATTTGGAAAGGGAGGTGTTTCATTTTTTTTTTTTAATGAGGTTGACACAGTAAAAGAACTATCCTCATAACCCTTGTTGCATTTTTTAACGAGGTCGCTACAAGATCAAAACTATCCTCGGCCAAACCGAGTTTCATTTTTTAAGGAGCTTGACACCGGAAAGGAACTATGCTCCAACCAGATCTAGTTTCATTTTTTAAGGAGCTTGACATAGGAAAAGAACTATGCTCCGACCACCTTGTTTCGTTTTTTAACGAGGTCGCCACAAGATCAAAACTATCCTCGGCCAGATCCAGTTTCATTTTTTAAGGAGCTTGACACCGGAAAGGAACTATGCTCCGACCAGACCTAGTTTCATTTTTTAAGGAGCTTGACACCGGAAAAGAACTATGCTCCAACCAGACCTCATCATAATGAACGGAAAGTGGAGGCCCCCAAGAAAGTGGCTCCGGAGGGAAGGCCGACATCTTGGAAATCAGGACCTAATGCCCCCAGGACACTATGCACGATGGTGTCATCATTGGGTACGGGCACTGGGTAGGTGGCCACGTAGTTGATTTGCGGCGAGGCAGATGCAACTTGTGGATGAAAACCGGGAGGGAAGGACGAGTGCACCGGAGGGGCTTGTGGACGAACGAACGATAATTGATCGAACGTCACGATTCTTCCATCGTGTGGAAAACAAACCACACGGAAAAGTGAAGAAACAAGGGCTCCCATGGCATACACATAATCACGACCAAGGAGAAGACTGAAGTCTAAAGAACCTTGGGTAACTGAGATGTCTATATAGACAGTCTTGCCCCCCAAAGTAATAGGAAACTTTGGAAGGATCCCTAATGGCTGACTCGTTCCTCCGTCAAACGCGGTGAGATGCGGTGCGACAGGTACAAGCGATGGGGAACCCAAAGCTCGCCAAGTAGTAACGGGCATAAGACTAACCGATGCTCCTTCGTCTAACACAGTGCCAGGCAGCGCCTTACTGCAAGCATAGGCGGTGACCCAGAAAGGCACGTGGGATGGAAGGGGAGGGGTAGTCAAACGACTCCAATCAAAGGAAATGACCGAACTACTTGGTGGGGGAACCATATGGTTGCCCCCCTGCTCGGAAAGAACCGAATCTAAATTCTCCGGAGAGGTTTCAGGAGAACCTTTATCAAGCTCAGGAGAATCTGAGGAGACGAGAAGAACATGGGAATTTTGCTCTTCCGAAACAGAGTGGTTGAGAGGAGGTGAACTCGAATCAACACCCTTTCTGACCAACGGCGGGTCTGGAACAGACTGGGAACAGCCAGGTTCGGGAAGAGGGGCTTGGACAAAAGAGGAATCTGAAACAATCTCTTTGTCAACAAGGGCGCGATCTACAGTTGTAGAAAGACGTTGATAACCGGCGAGAAATGGATTCAGAGGAGCAGCAAGACTTTCCAACACAGCAGAGGCTTTATCCATGAGGGGACAAAGGTGAAGGGGATGTTTGCCTTCACAAAGTCGACAGGGGATTCGAAACTTCCTTTTCTCCTTACCATTCCCAACTGATGAGGTAGCATCGCCATGATCATCAGTGGACGATGAAGGGTGGGCCGGATCGCGAGACCATACTTCTAGTACCCTGGGAATGCCAGGACAATCACGAAGCAAATGGTCCTCCTTGCATAATCGACAAGGAAACTTGACCTTCCACAGAGGAGCAGAAGGTGACCCGACTTCAGGTATACTGGAGTGGATAGCTGGACTTGAGAGGGGGACTGTGTGTGTAAGCTCTCCCTTATGAGACTTCTTCCTCTTGGTCTTCTTCTTCTTCTTCTTAGCCACCTGGTTACCCACATCGAGAGTTTCACCAGGCGAAGTACAAGAGGAAGACATAGAAGTAGGCGTCGAAGGGGAGAGATCCACCTTAGGATCAACATGACGTTGTTCAGGTGGAGGGACTGACGGACTAACAGCCGATACGGTAGGGACCAAAGAGGTTGAAAACAACCACACAGGCAACCCGACAGTTAACCCTGGTAGGGACAACGTCGCCATATACGGAGCACCAACATTCCCAAGAGGAGGGAATTGTCCTGGGTTCCCATCAGAGGGGGAACCTGGGTTAGTGAATCCTGGAAAAGTTGCCATAGCAAACGAAAACGAAACCTACTCAAGCTAACGCACACAAGATCTAACCAGGTGATGTTATCGAGGCCGAATAAATTTTTAAGACACTGGAACCAAACTTGACCTTTTCATGTTTCAGGAGTCGAGAAAAGGACGAAAAGATGACTCCAGTCTCCTTCGAATGTTTAATGAGCACGAAGTGACAAGACGCTCACAGGTACCTTTTCGTTTAGGGAGTCCGAAAAGGATCAAAAGCGACTGCTCTGGAACTCTAGGTAAAGGGTGTGCCAAACTTTTCGCAAAACCACAGAATACTTTTTAGGGTACGGGTGGTCAATCTTCGTGAATGCTGTGTTCACTGCATTGCGAATCGTAAGGCGGCAGACTCGGCTTCCTATGGATAAAGGATAAAAGCCTAGTGGGGTCTCCCTATATACGCGACGGTACGTGGGAGCGCAGTCCGTGTTAGACCACTATCGAGTCACAGAAGGAGGAATCACCCAACCTAATGTGAAACAACAGTGACTATGTTTAAAGACGCCGGAACACGTCTCTAACCTAGACCTCTAGATATTTGCGTTTAGTTCCAATGCGTTTTTAGATTCATTCGGTTCATTTTATAGTTGATCTTGAGATTAAGTTTCGATTTCAGGTCCTATCGTATGTTCTCTCACAATTACCTAGATGCAAACTACATGTCAACGAGAATCATTTTGTTCGATGAATTCTAGCTATGAGAGGGCAAAGAATTTTTTAAACAAAACGAATACAAACAAACAAGCAGCTAAATGCAACTAAAAGCGAGGAAAGGAAACTTTTTCTTTTGAAAATGCAAATCAATGAAACATTCTTTTCCTTTTCGATTTTTTAAAAGCAAAGCCACTAGTTTGATTTTCTTTCAGTGACACAAAGCATCTAAAATAATTTGGAGGAACCGGAACACCAAGTAAACTACTTAATGAAAGCACACAAAGTTCCCTAAACATTCAACCAAAGCTTCCAAATCAAAGGAAAACAAAGGTCTGCACGAGCTATGTAATCTAAGCTCGTCAAGACAAGCAAGGATTGTAACAAGGAGGAAGCGAATGTGAACTGATCGATCCAAACAATCGTAATCTATGCTTGGTAGTGAAGAAATCGAATCAACATAAAAAGTGGTTCAATAATCGACACTAAAAATCAACCAGCAACAAGCAGTGGAAAAGCCTCAAGCAAATCAATAAGAGGGTTGTGGATGAACCTTGAATAGACAAGTAACCCAAGCAAATGGTTTCTCGATGAAACTTCTAAAGGGCTAGGTCACATGGTCTAAAAACACAAGACTCAGTCGAATGAAATCAAAGAGAGAGCGTCCCTTAACCAAAAGCAATCAAAACAAGCTAATGAGGGACAAGAAACCACAGGGGATAAGAAAGATTGATGAATTCAGGAGATAAAGTTATAAAAACAACTTTTCAGGAGTCAGCGCAAGTTTTACACTAAAAACCCATGTCAGCGCAACTTTTACACAGACCACCCGAGCTGTCAGCGCGACTTTTGCCCCAAAAACCGAGATGATCTCAGAAAATCAGAGTCAGCGCGGAATTAAGCTAGAAAAACACAGTCAGCGCGGAATTACACGGGAAAGCCGCGCTGTGAGTCATCGCGGAAAAGTGATGTTCTTCCGCGATGGCAGCGCACGAAATACACTGTGAGGCGCTGGTCATCGCGGTTATTTTAGGAACAGACGCGCTGACGCACAAAACTTTGGAAAAATGGGTTTTAAGCCAGTTCAGGGATCAAACACTTAGTGATTGTGACTTCTGGACACAGCAGGGTGACTGACAGGAAGGCAGTGATAAATTACTGTGTAACACCAATTATGAGTGCCATGTGACAACCCCATAGGGTTTTAGCCCACTAATTAGGGTTACTAACTTTAAACATGAATATCTCTCAAACCATGAAGAATTACTTGGCATGCCATATATAAACAAAAACATCTCGACAAGTAGAATCTATCTAGAAGATCCTTAACTCAAAATAGAGTAAGTAGTCAGGTCAAAATTCCCTTACAAGATTATGGTAGCCCCTAGTGTTGCTTGGGTTGACATCAATGACAACCTCAAATCATATTTAGATCAAGAATCTCCCCCTTTGGCATTGATGGCAACACAAGTACTCTCCTTGCGATCAGGGCATCTATTCATACTACCTTCACGCCCCCTTTGGCATCAATGGCAAAGGGTAACT
The DNA here is from genome assembly GCA_031772625.1 of Pinus tabuliformis. Classification (NCBI taxonomy): domain Eukaryota; kingdom Viridiplantae; phylum Streptophyta; class Pinopsida; order Pinales; family Pinaceae; genus Pinus; species Pinus tabuliformis. Next base: position 905,284,015 of record CM062811.1, read on the forward strand.
CCCCCTGACACACAACCATCCTGCAGACTTGTACACACTTCCACTCCCCCTTTATTTTCTGAATAAGGAAAATCTAATGAGTACTTGGGAGAATCCCAAGCTTCTTGCGAAGATATTCAAATGCTTCATGAGGTAAAGGTTTAGTGAAGATATCAACGATTTGTTCTTTTGCACCAACATATTCAAGTTTGATATTCTTTTCAGCGACTTACTTTCTAACAAAATGATATTTTATCGCAATGTGTTTTGTTTTTCAATGCATGAGAGGATTCTTGGAGAGGCTGATGGCACTGGTGTTATCACAGAAGATGGGAATAGTCTCACTAAATTATACTTGAAGATATTGCAAAGTTTGTTTCATCCAAAGGACTTGAGTACAACAAGCTATCGCATCAATGTATTCTGCTTCAGCTGTAGATAAAAAGATTGAGGGTTGCTTTTACTCAACCATGATACGAGATAAACCACCTAGATAGAATGCTACTTCACTAGTACTCTTACGATCATCAACACTTCCTGCCCAATCTGTATTTGTAAAGGCTTGAATAATGAGATTGTTTCCCTTGGGATACCACAACAATATTCTATTGTGCCCTTTAGATATCGAAGAATTCTCTTGACGTAAATAATATGTGATTCTTTTGGTGTTGCTCAGAATCTTTCTACTTGTCCAACTGCTTGCATAACATCTGGTTGGGAGGCTATTACCTATAGAAGACTACCAATCATAGATCTGTACAACCTATGATCCACATCCTTAGATGTGTCATCTATGCTCAATTTGCAACCTGTTACCATCGGAGTAAGGATGGGTTTGCAATCTTCCATTTTGAATTTCTTGAGCATTTCCATGATGTACTTGGCTTGACATATACATATTCCTTTCTCTTGTTGAGATATTTGAAGCCCTAAGAAGTATGTTAACTCACCAAGTAAAGACATCTCAAACTCACTTTGCATCTTTGTAGCAAAGTTCTTACTTAGTGGATCATCATTGCTACCAAAGATAATATCATCCACATATACCTCAATGATTGTTAAATTATCTTTATCTATTTGTACGTAAATATTGCTATCAACAGTACCTTTCTTGAACCCTTGTTGATGTAGATATCTGTCAAGATGAGCATACCATGATTTGGGAGCTTGCTTGAGACCATACAGAGCCTTCTTTAACTTGAAAACATAGTCTTCTTTTTCTGATAGTAGGAAACCTTCAGGTTGTTCGATGTAAACTTATTCTTCTAATTCTCCATTTAGAAATGATGACTTAACATCCATTTGGTATACTTTTATTTTTCTTGAACATGCATAAGCGAGAAACATCCGAATGGCTTCCATTTTGGAAACTGGTGAAAATGTTTCTTCGAAATCAATTCCTTCCACTTGTGAATATCCTTTGCTGATTAATCTTTTCTTGTTCCTGGTACCCTGTAATCCTTCAACTATTTTTCTCCCCCTGAACCTTTAATGAAATACCATCCTGTTCAAACTACCTTCTTGTCAATCATAGACTTGTGCCATATACTACTGCATAGACTCCTCTTGTCAAAACATTAAGGAGTCAACAAGACAAATTGTTCAAAATAGTGAGTCACCTAACTAGGCATCTTGACTTGAGTCATTATCTAAAGCAACTTCTAATTCCTCATGACCTTTTTCTTTTACAAATCCTGAAAGAATAACTGGTAAAACCTTGTTATCTGCTTTGTCTTCTTGTACATGTTTCCTTTTCCAGACCTTCTTATTCCTTCAATCTCGAGCCATGTGCCCATAGTTATGGTCCCAGTTAAAGTTAAAACCAAGAACATTCAATGATTTTGTAGATCAATTCCTATATGTTGCTACATGTTTATTCAATAGTGACGCAGAACTAAGAATTGGGACAGATATAAGGAAAATCCTTCATCTTAGTGAACAAACCAAAATGGGAGATTAGTATTTATACTAAATTATATAGATATTAGGATATATGGATGTGAGATTCCCCCATTCAAATTACCTAAATTTGTTCCTATTCATATATTTTCATTAGAGTATATGAGACAAATGATCAACATGGATCAACTACATTTTGTTGCAGCAAAGAAAAACGATCAATTTAAGATTAAAACTCAAGTAGGGCCCTTTGTTTTTAATGCCAGAGCAATAGGAAAGGAAGCATAAGATCTCCTTAGATAGATGAACTTTAATCTTAGTTTCACCTAGTCTTATGTTCCCCTAGGAGTAATTTCAAAAGTAAGGGTTGAACAAAAAACTACCCCATATACTCATACTCCTAGGTATGAGATAGAACAATTTATAAACTAGGATGAATGGTAGGAAAACACACTTTAGGAAGTAGAGGAATATGTTATAACATCTACACCATCACAGAATACTCTAAGAGAAGAAATACAAGATAAAAGGCCCAGAGATAGTGCTTCTCCCATGCAAACAACAACTTTAGCCAAGGAATTTAAAATTTATAGTAAAAGGAAAAATAGAGCTAGTACAAGTGAATGTGATACACATTCAGAAGACACTACACAACAATGCCTGTTAGGTGTGACTTTTTACCTATTTCCTGCACCTTCTCTCCCTAGTTTTGATACTCTTATCCTCCAGGCCCATGAAACTTTACATGATTAATCACCTTTTTTCTAACTTTTACAACCTATTCCACTATTATGTTATTTTTCCATATTTTAATAAATAATACGATACTTTACTTCTTTTTGTGGCTAACTGGGGTGATCATTGGAGGAGTGTTTAGGAATTTCTTCTTCTTTTCAGGTGTTACTCACGGGAACAAGGCTATGAAGTAAACAGGCAACACTAATCAAATTCAAAGCAGGATAGAGCAGTTTGTTGTTACACCTTGCATGATGTTACAGGTTGTTGTTACAAATTGAATGCTGTTACAGGCTACTGTTACACTACGCATTGATACAAAGGACCGCTATTACACCAAGGGTGTTGTCGCCAGTGATTTTCGTTACATCCTGAACTGCCATTCACTCACAGGATGTTGTTGCACCAGAGATGGAAAGTTGTGGGTATTATTCCACATAACAACTGTTGGGAATTTAGGAGTTGTTTATTTTAGAAGTAACAAACCCAAGTGGTTTCAATCCTAACCAATATATTTGAGAAGTCTTTGTATTTAGAAATAGGTTGTAACTACTTTTATTTTTTATCAGCATGAGAATCGTGAGATTCTCATGACTGATGTATTCCTAATTTCGGGCATGTAATAATTATAAAAGAAACTCGATTTCCTATGTATAATGACGACATATAGAAAAGCACTGTCACTCTGCTTCTGTAACTTTGAATTATTTTTAATATTAAGTCACTGTGGTGATGTCGTTACTGCTCTTCATCTGATTTGTTAATTAATCTCGTGTTGTTCCTTTGCCGCTACTAGGGAGGAAGGGCCCTCCTCTTTAGGAGGGACTGCAATATTATATGTAGTGTACATTATTGCTTCATTTATTGACATATGGTTTTCTGCTGTTGCTGTACAAATTTTTAATTACATTCGCTTATGTTCTAGATTATATTGTGTTGTTACACTAAGTTGATTAAAAGAATGATAGTGACCAGCGGGTGTAATTGTCAGTTACTATGTGGTGCACCCTTACCCCGGTAGTCGAGAAGTGTGATTTCAATTATGTGGAGTGTTTTTATTTCTACATGAATGATTTAAGTTTTTCAATTTGATTCAACGACATATTTTATTGTTCTTTCCATTTTTCATACTTGGCTGTAGTGTATTGACACAAACAGTGTGAACTCCATTGAAACAAAAAGACCTACCTTGGGTTGAAAATTAAATGATGCAGTCATGGTCAATTAGGATTTATTAAAACAAAACTACATTTTGGCGACTTTTCCGGGGATGGCAGTTGACGATACCATCAACCAAGTTGTTTGTTTGATGATAGAGTGTTCCTAGTCCACAATTGTTGGGTGGTAAGACGAGAGGTAAGAACTTGCGCATCACTCTAACATACTTGGGCGGGCTCACCATTGTGATTACTAGGGCACTTAGGGTATGGTATTTTGGTATTTGTTTTAGTGTGTCTTCAGCTCTTCAGTTGCTGGTTGCTAAGATGAGAGGTAAGAACCTATGCATCGCTCTAACACACCTAGGCGGGCTCACCACTGTCAAGGACTGAGACAGCTAGAGTGTGAATTAATACACATAGGGTCCATGTGTGCAACTATAGGGAATAAAAAAATACCAAAAATACCCCCCACTCTAATAAGTCACAAGAAAAATGGGTCATAAAAATGAAAGGAAGAGTGTAGAATTGGGAAGGAAAACATTTATCCAGGAACTAATCTCTAAGGCAGAAAAAGAACAATCAAGCCCTCAAAGGGATGCAATGAAAATAGGGCCACAGAAAGTTGTCACTCCCATAACAAGGGCAGGATCCTCTGATTCGTGTATCTTGGGGCCATATCATTCTAAAGCTAGCAACTGAACTCCCAAGATCAAGAATCCAATTCAGGAACAACAGGGGGAAGCTAGTAGCCAGAACTTTAGGACCGAAGGACAAGGGGAAACTGAGGGGTAACATCAAACACCTGAGATGGGAGAACACATGTTGGTTTATCAATATTCATATTTAGGTAGTGTAGTGAAACAACTAGCTCTGAGGATACCTGATCCATCAATCACACCTACAAGACCATCACAAGAACAGTTTGAAGAATGCTTGTTACACTAAGGGTTAGAGGGATTATGCATGGGGGATAAGAATGACAACAATGCTAAGATGACATATAGAAAAGAACCATTACTCTCCTTCTGTAACTTTAAATTATTTTTAATATTAAATAACATTGGTGATGTTGTTACTACTCTTCATCTGATTCGTTAATTAATCTCGTGTTGTTCCTGCACCCCTGCTAGGGAGGAAGGGCCCTCCTCTTTAACAGGGATTGCAGTAGTAGATGTAGTGTACACTATTGCTTAGTTTATTGAAATATGGGTTTATGTTGTTGTTGTACAAATTGTGAATTACATCCACTTCTATTCTAGATTATATTGTGTTGTTACACTGCGTTGATAAATAGAATTATAGTGACCAATTGGTGTAGTTGTTAGTTATTGTGTGGCGCGCCCTTACTCTGGTAGTTGAGAAGTGTGATCTCAATTCTATGGAGTGTTTTTATTTCTACAGGAATGATTTAATTTTTGCAATTTGATTCAACGACATATTTTATTGTTCCTTCCATTTTTCATGCTTGACTGTAGTGTATTGGCACAAACAGTGTGAACTCCATTGAAACAGAAAGACCTAGTTGACAATTAAATGTTGCAGTCATGATCAATTAGGATTAATTAAAAAAACACTACAACGCCCAATTATCCTAATAGGCCCATTCATATCATCATCTTCTAGTAGAAAAGAAAGGGTTTTAATTTATCCTTTATCTTCATCCAGTCTAAATCTGTCATCATCTCATACACAAGAATTGCAGCAGAATCAGAAAGAGGAGAGTATCTTCATAGTTTACAAAGTAATCAAGTAGAGGAATGAAGCTTTGAAAGCTTCCGTGTACACACAGTTTTGGAAGATTACATCATCTGCTCAACATAGGCTACTTTCTACCTTCAACACTAAGAAGGGAAAGATGCAAATAGACTTTTTAGAGTCCAAAGTCACTCATCCTAGGAGCACTGATGATTATGTTGGAAAACACTGAGAGGGGGGTGTGAATTAGTATTTCTTAGAAATTAGCACTTTTAAATATTTTTAGAGCATGAGTTAATCTTCAATTATTATAAACGTTTATGCAGTAATAACAGTAAATAAATGAACCCAGGAGGCACAAAGATTTTAGGTTGAAAACCTCCTTCGGGTCAAAAACCGCCAAACGATTTTCTAATAAATTCTTTAATCTTCAGCCCCAACTGAAATGAAATCAACAACTTCCTAGAATTCTAGAAAATCACTCTTCTCCAGCTCCCACTGGATGGATGCTCCAATGCTCGAGATTCTTCAATAGTCAACTAAACAGATGCCCCAACACCCAATGAGCTATGACTCACCCTAGGACCACCCTACCACCCTGATTTTTTCACAGGCTTGAACCTGTTGGTGACTTCATGCACCAGCCTAGAACCACCCTACCACCCTATAGAAAAATAAAAGAAGAATGGACTCCCATACTAGGGAAATTTGTCCACTTTACAATTATATAGAATGATGTGGAATAACAAGACACACTAGACCATAACCCCAACTATGACACAACCACCTAATGATGATCCTAGACCTCCCGAGACTGCCTCTTCAACTCTTGGCAGATAGAAACTTGTACAACTTTTACAATGATGTGATCCAGATTTAAGCTTGAATGCAAAAAATTGCAGAGATAACCATAAACACAAAGATGCAGCAGAAATAATACTTCATTTCATTAATGTAAAATGTTGAAATATGCTTACAAACAGAAATAAATATAAACCAGCTAGGGCGATGGTAGCTTATCTTTGAGAAGAGATGTGGCAGCTACATGCCTTTGAACTGTGTTACAATGAGGCTCGAAGGCACATTTATTGTTGAGAAACAATTGAATACCCTTAACAACCCAAAACCTAACCCTAGAAGATGAAACGCCAAATTGTGGGCCCCTTTTTGGGTAAGTTGGTACATCAACTTCCCGGGGTCGTAACTTTGGCACCTGATCTTTTTTTGACGCGTACAATAGCTCATTAGAACGATCTATCCGAGCACTACAAATTTGGGAAGAGAAACCTCAGCCCATGGACCCACGTTGCTCCCATATTTCCCAAAAAACGTCGTTTAGGGCCTCAAAATGGCTTCGGAAGTTCAGGACCTGAAAAATTGCTAAAAATAGTAAATTGCGCTACAATTATGGAAACTGAAAAAAATGAAAGTGACAGTTGTGGGGGTCCAAGTGGGATAGCTAGGTGGCCACCAAAATCCACCTGGATCATTCCTCCCCCCATAGGAAGCAATGGTCCCCATTGCCTTGAGTTCCTCCATCTGCTGAACTTGGTTACTGGTGTGATGTTCTACAATCTTGGATGTGTCCAGTAATGGTGGGAAGCATGGTCGAGGGCGGTACACATTGAACACATGGTGTAGGTGAAGGAATGGAGGAATTTTGTGCTCCAAAGTGTTGTTTCCCATAGCCTTGTTAATGGTGTAAGGACCATGTCAAAGTGGTCTGAGCTTCTGATGGGTTCTAGTAAGGCGTTCTTTCTACAGATGTAACCAAACTTTGTTGCCCACCTGAAACTTGTGTGGTACCCGTGTGGGTGAGGAGAAGTTGTTCCTGTGTTCTCTCATGACCATATCCCTCTGCCACTACTACTGCATGGAGGAACCCTTCGTCGGGGTCATGGATGTGGTGATGATCTTCCCCTTACTTTGGGAGTGAACCAGATAGAAAATGAATTTCCTAGTCTGGGAGATGAGCTTGCTGTCTTTCTTGGCAGTGATCAAAGAGGTAGCGGTAGGTGGGGTTACCTCCAGTATTCTGTATAATGAATTACACAAAGAAATAATGGCAGCGCAAGGCCTTGACTCATACACAGCATGTCGCCTCCACAAGTATGGCTGGCCTAATAATACATCGCAAACATCTAGAAGTGAAACATCACACAATACCTCATCCGTGAAGGGCTTGATGCTGTAGGGAAGGCAGAACTGCTGGAGAACTCGGAGATCTCGTCCTTGGTGAAACCACCCGATACTGTACAGCTACGGGTGTGGTGTAGTCGGTAGGTCCAACCACTTCATGACCTCTGTTGAAATGAGGTTCTTTTGGTTACCACTTTTGACAATGAATTGCAGCGACGAACCCTTCACCCACATCTGTGATTGGAAAAGATGCTCCCCCTCCTCTGGATCTTTGGGCTCATTCTTCTGGATCTTGGTGGTGGCAACAATGACGTTGGGCTCTGCATCAATGATCTACTTCCCTTTGTCATTCCCCTAGTTGGGTTCACACTCAAGGTCAGAACATGCATCTGATTCTGAAGCCTTCAACTCGGCCACCAGTGACTGCTTGGTTCGACACTCACTTGTGTTGTGAGTGGGGCTCTTGTGGAACTCACACCACTTTCCTGTGTCCTTATTTGACTCCGTGGTGTTGTTATTTTCTTGCGGCTTCGACAGGTTGTCTTGGGTCACCCTGCCTTGGCTTTGTCCTTTGGTTTTCAGATTTGCAGATCCAAAGTCTCGCTTCTTTTGTTTCAACTTCTGCTCGATTTTGACAGCATATCGATATGTCATGCCATGCGAGGAGATGTTCAGGAACTCCATCTCTTCCTGGATGTACCTGTGTAGGCACTCACGGTATTTGAGTACCAAATATAGCTTAGAATCCTTGATACCCAACTGTGTGCGAAGGGTATGAAAAATGTTTGTGAACTCTGGCACATCTTGGTCCCTTCCCTGCCGCAGTGTGGTCCACTTTATGTACTTATCCTCATAGCTTTTGCCAGGGTAGTACTCCTCCTTGATGGCATCCTGGAAGGAATTCCAAGTGCGTGTGGCTAAGAACAGTGAGTCCGTACTTTCATCCTTCTACTCGCAGTAGGTTTCCCACCAGTCCTTGACGTGGGGGGCTGCTTTGAGAAGAGTGAAAATAATCTTTTCCCGACTGGAAAAATCATGAATAGAAAAATAACCCTCTAACAGATTTAACCATTTATCTATGACATCTATGTCTATTTGACCCTCGAATATGGGGATTTCAAAATTAACTTGTACCTTAAAGGATGTGGTGTTTCCAGAGTAGTTGCTAAAAGCCGATGTGTCGCCTTTGGGTAGCCGCTGATGGATCTGGGCAAAGCTATCCATCATCGCATTCCTTTTTCACTCGAGGGCTTCTTCAAGAAAGATTTTGATAGGATATCCTGCCCCCTCATCTTTATTTTCATTCGCCATGGGAGGCCTTTGGGATTTGTGAGGCTGGTCTTGCAAAGGTTCGACCAGTCCATGCCCTAACTCCTTATATCCCAACCTCGTTGGGGACATGCAAAGAAAAACAGAGAAAAAGTAGACCGCTCTGATACAACTGATCTAGATTTAAATAGGAATGCAACAAATTATAGAGATAATCATAAACACAAAGATGTATTGGAAATAATACTTCATTTCATTAATGTAAAATACTGAAATATGCTTACAAATAGAAATGGAAATAAACCAGCTAGGGCGATGGTAGCTTATCTCTGAGAAGAGATATGGCGGCTACATGTCTCTGAACTGTGTTACAATGAGGCTTGAAGGCCTATTTATTGTTGAGAAATAATGGAATACCCTTAACATCCCAAAACCTAACCCTAGAAGATGAAACGCCAAATTGTGGGCCCCATTTTGGGTAAGTTGGTACATCAACTTCCCGGGGTGGTAACTTTGGTACTTGATCTTTGTTTGACGTGTACAATAGCTCGTTACAAAGATCTATCTGAGCACTACAACTTTGGGAAGACAAACATTCGTCCATGGACCCATGTTGCTCCCAGATTTCTTAAAAAACATCGTTTAGGGCCTTAAAACAACTCCGAAAGTTCAGGACCCGAAAAACCGCTAAAAATAGTAAATTGTGCTACAATTAAGGAAACTGAAAAAACTGAAAGAGACAGTTGTGGGGGTTCAAGTGGGATAGCTGGGTGGACACCAACATTTTCCTAGATCATGATGCTTTTACAATGACTCTGTAGAATGATACTTTTACAATGATTGTATGCAATGCTTCCCACTTGAAGACTTCATGTGGTGAACTTCTTGCTGCTTTTTGGCACCTTGATTGCTGCTCCTGTCATGCTACCCTTTCTCACTCTTCAGAAAATTATATTATGCATTGAGTCTTCTCTTGATGAATATATAATACCTGCAAAAATTCTTCAATGAAATACCCATGACATGATAATAGCAAAACTTACCTCAACCTGCAAAACATATGTCAGTGCTAAACAAAAACAACAAATTATAATACAAATAAACTAATTAAATTAAGAGATGAAAATGCATATACAGAAGAGACTTACCTATATCTTACCTCTGCTACATCATTTTACAACACCTTTCTCCTTTCTGCCCCAGAAAGTTTGGTCCTTTGCACCCCTTGACAACACTTGATCTAGTTTTTCTTGCCTCCTAGAAGCACGATATTTAATCTGATGTATCTCTGCAATTTCAAATCCCCAACATGCGATCTTTGGTACTGTTGAAGCCCTCTAAGGGTTCTTTCCAATTCCATAGGTCTGACCCGATTTGGACTCTTCAAGGAAAAGTTATGTCCAATCTCTCACAATCACCTAATTATGAACTAGTTCAATAGAGCGAACTTGTATGATGTACCACATGTCACAGTTTCCTCCTTCGGCTCTGAAATTGATACACAAAGAGCTACAGTCCGTGTACTGTCCACATCTTTTCATGTAATTATAATCCTCTCTGAGAGATAGTTATGGCATTTTTTCCAAGGTCACTTTTTTGAGATGAAATTCGACAACCTGCAAAAACCCTAAATTCCACAGATCATATCTCTGAAACAATAGTGAACCAAGATATAAAATTTGGTCATGATGTTCATCAGCATTATGAATCAAATGCGTTTTAATTTCAAAATATAAGCCTTCGTAGAAATGAAGTTATAGCTAAAATGCCGCAATCACTACATTTGGAGGATATATGAGATTTCTTTTTATAAAGTTGAGAGCGGCTTCTATAGAGAATGTTGGAGGGATTTTAGGAGCTTAAAAACTTATTAATTAATGACTATTCAATGAAAAAAACCAATTATGAGTTCCATGCCACAATCCCATAGGGTTTTAGCCCACTAACTAGGGTTACTAACCTCAAACATGAATATCTCTCAAACCATGAAGAATTACTTGGCGTGCCATATATCAACAAAAACGTCTCGACGAGTAGAATCTATCTAGAAGATCCTTGACTCAAAATAGAGTAATTTGTCAAGTCAAAATTCCCTTTCAAGATCAGGGTAGCCCCTAGTGTTGCTTGGGTTGACATCAATGACAACCTCAGATCATCTTTAGATCAACAATCTCCCCCTTTGGCATTGATGGCAACACAAGTATTCCCCCTGCAATCAGGGCACCTCTTCCTACTGCCTTCTTTCCCCCTTTGACGTCAATGGAAAATAGTATCTCCCCCTGACACAAAACCATCCTGCGGGCCTATACACACTTCCACTCCCCCTTTATTTTTTGAATAAGGAAAATCTAATGAGAACTTGGGAGAATCCCAAGCTTCTGGTGAAGATATTCAAATGCTTCACGAGGTAAAGGTTTAGTGAAGATATCAGTGATTTGTTCTTTTGTACCAACATGTTCAAGTTTGATATTATTTTCGGCGACCTGTTCTCTAACAAAATGATATTTTATCAGAATTTGTTTTGTTTTTGAATGCATGACAGGATTCTTGGAGATGCTGATGACACTGGTGTTATCAAAGAAGATGGGAATAGGCTTACTGAATTTTACTTGAATATCTTACAAAGTTTGTTTCATCCAAATGAATTGCGTACAACAAGCTACCGTTGCAATGTATTATGCTTTCGTTGTAGATAATGAGCTTGAGGTTTTATTTTTTCTCAACCATGATATGAGACAACCACCTACATAGAATGTTGCTCCACTAATACTCTTATGATCATCAACATTTCCTTCACAATCTGCATCTATAAAGGCTTGAATAATGAGATTGTTTCCCTTGGGATACTAGAAGCCATATTTTGTTGTGCCCTTTAGATATTGAAGAATTCTTTTGATGACAATAATATGTGATTCTTTTGGTGCTACTTGGAATCTTGCTACTTGTCCAACTTCTTGCATAACATTTGGTTGGGAGGCTATTACATATAGAAGACTACCAATCATAGATCTGTACAACCTCTGATCCACATCCTTAGATGCGTCGTCTATGCTCAATTTGCAACCTATTACCATCGGAGTAAGGACGAGTTTGAAATATTCCATTTTGAATTTCTTGAGTGTTCCATTGATGTACTTGGCTGGACATATAAATATTCCTTTCTCTTGCTGAGATATTTGAAGCCCTAAGAAGTATGTCAAATCCCCAAGTAAAGACATCTCAAACTCACTTTGCATCTTTGTAGCAAAGTTCTTACTTAGTCTATCATTATTGCTACCAAATATTATATCATCCACATATACCTCAATGATTGTTAAAATATCTTTATCTATTTGTATGTAAAGATTGCTATCAGCAGTACCTTTCTTGAACCCTTGTTGATGTAGATATTCGTCAAGACGAGCATACCATGATTTGGGAGCCTGCTTGAGACCATACAGAGCCTTCTTTAACCTGCAAACATAGTCTTCTTTTTCTGATAGTAGAAAACCTTCAGGTTGTTCGATGTAAACTTGTTCTTCTAATTCTCCATTCAGAAATGATGACTTAACATCCATTTGGTAGAATTTTATTTTTCTTAAACATGCATAGGCGAGAAACATCCAGATGGATTCCATTCTGACAATTGGTGCAAATGTTTCTTCGAAATCAATTCCTTCCAATTGTGCATATCCTTTGCAGACTAATCTTTTCTTGTTTCTGGTAACCTGTAATCCTCCAACTGTTTTTCTCCCCCCAAACCTTTAATGAAACTACAATCTTGTTCAAACTACCTTCCTGTCACTCATAGACTTGTGCCATATACTGCTACATAGACTCCTCTTGTACAAACATTAAGGAGTCAACAAGCCAGATTGTTCAAAATAGTGAGTCACCTAATGGGGCATCTTGACTTGATTCATTAATTGAAGCAACTACTAATTCCTCATGACATTTTTCTTTTACAAATATTGAAATCATAACTATTGAAACCTTGTTATCTGCTTTGTCTTCCTGTACTTGTTTCCTTTTCCATACCTTCTTATTCCTGCAATCTCGAGCCATGTGCCCATAGTTATGCTCTTAGTTAAAGTTAGAACCAAGAAAATTCAGTGATTTTGTAGATCAATTCCTATATGTTTCTACATGTTCATTCAATAGTGATGCAAAACCAAGAATTGGGACAGATATCAGGAAAATCCTTCATCTTAGTGAACATACCAAAATGGGAGATTAGTATTTATACCAAAATTATATAGAGATTAGGATATATGGATGTGAGATGCCCCCATTCAAATTACCTAAATTTGTTCCTATTCATATATTTTCATTAGAGTATATCAAACAAATGATCAACATGGATCAACTACATTTTGTTGCAGCAAAGAAAAAGGCTCAATTTAAGATTAAAACTCAAGTAGGGCCCTTTATTTTTAATGCTAGAGCAATAGGAAAGGAAGCATAATATCTCCTTAGATAGATGAACTTTAATCTTAGTTTCACCTAGTCTTATGATTCCCTAGGAGTAATTTCAAAAGTAAGGGTAGAACAAAAAACTACCCCATATATTCATACTCCTAGGTATGAGATAGAAAAATTTATGAACTAGGATGAATGGTAGGAAAACACACTTTAGGAAGTAGAGGAACAAGTTATAACATATACACCATCAAAGACTCATCTAAGAGAAGAAAAACAAGATAAAAGGCCCAGAGATAGTGCTTCTCCCATGCAAACAACAACTTTAGCTAAGGAATTTAAAATTTATAGTAAAAGGAAAAAGAGAGCTAGTACAAGTGATACACATTCAGAAGACACTACACAACAATTCCTATTGGGTGTGACTTTTTACCTATTTCCTAAACCTTCTATCCCTAGTTTTGATCCTCTTATCCTCCAGGTCCATTAAACTTTAGATGATTAATCACCCTTTTTCTCACTTTTACAACCTATTCCACTATTATGTTATTTTTCCATATTTTACTGAATAATACGATACTTTATTCATTTTTGTGGCTAACTGGGGTGATCATTGGAGGAGTGTTTTGGAAGTTCTTCTCCTTTTCAGGTGTTAATCACGGGAACAAGGCTATGAAGTAAATAAGCAACACTGACCAACTTCAGAGCAGGATAGAGTAGTTCGTTGTTACACTCTCCATGATGTTACAGGTTGCTATTCCAGATTGAATGCTGTCACAGGCTGTTGTTACACTACACATCGATACAGAGGACCGTTATTACGCCAAGGGTGATTTCATTAGTGTTTGTCGTTACATCCTGAACCACCATTCACTCACAGGATTTTGTTTCACCAAAGCTGGCAAGTTGTGGGTACTATTCCACATAACAGTTGTCAAGCATTTAGGAGTTGTTTATTTTAGAAGCAACAAACCCAAGTGGTTTCAATCCTAACCAATATATTTGAGAAGTCTTTGTATTTAGAAATAGTTTGTGACTATTTTTATTTTTGATCAGCATGAGAATCATGAGATTCTCATGACTAATCTATTCCTAATTCAGGCATGTAATAATTATAAAAGAAACTCGATTTCCTATGTACAAGGACGACATATAGAAAAGCATTGTTACTCTGCTTCTGTAACTTTGAATTATTTTTAATATTAAATCACTGCGGTGATGTTGTTACTGCTCTTCATCTGATTCATTAATTAATCTCGTGTTGTTCCTCCGCCCCTACAAGGGAGGAAGGGCCCTCCTCTTTAGGAGGGGCTGCAGTAGTATGTGTAGTGAACATTATTGCTTCGTTTATTGACATATGATTTTCTGTTGTTGCTGTACAAATTGTGAATTACATCCACTTCTGTTTCAGATTATATTGTGTTGTTACACTAATTTGATTAACAGAATGATAGTGACTAGCTGGTGTAGTTGTTAGTTACTGTGTGGCGCGCCCTTACTCTGGTAGTTGAGAAGTGTGATTTCAATTCTGTGGAGTGTTTTTATTTCTACATGAATGATTTAAGTTTTGCAATTTGATTCAGCGACATCTTTTACTGTTCTTTCCATTTTTCATTCTTGGCTATAGTGTATCAGCACAAACAGTGTGAACTCCATTGAAACAACAAGACCTACCCTGGGTTGAAAATTAAATGTTGCAGTCATGGTCAATTAGGATTGATTAAAACAACACTACATTTTGGAGCCTTTACCAGGGATGGCAGTTGACGAAACCATCAACTAAGTTGTTTGTTTTATGATAGAGTGTTCCTAGTCCATAATCGCTGAGCGGTAAGATGAGAGGTAAGAACTTATGCATCACTCTAACATACTTGGGTGAGCTCACCATTGTGATTACTAGGGCACTTAGGGCATGGTATTTTGGTATTTTTTTTAGCATGTCTTCAGATCTTTAGTTGCTGGGAGGTAAGACAAGAGGTAAGAACCTGTGCATCACTATAACACACCTTGGCGGGCTCACCACTATCGAAGACTGAGACACATAGAGTGTGAATTAATACACATAGGGTCCATGTGTGCAACTATAGGGACTATAGAAATACCAAAACTACCCCCCACTCTAATAAGTCACAGGAAAAATGGGTCATAAAAAGGAAAATAAGAGTATAGATTTGGGAAGGAAAAATTTTATCCAGGAACTAATCTCTAAGGAAGAAAAAGAAAAATCAAGCTCTCAAAGGGATGCAAGGAAAACAGGGCCACAAAAAGCTGTCACTCCCATAACAAGGGTAGAAACCTCTGATTCCTCTATCTCGGGGCCATATCATTCTAAAGATAGCACCTGCACTCCCAAGATCAAGAATCCAATTCAGGAACAACAAGGGGAAGCTAGTAGCAAGAACTTTAGGACCGAAGGACAAGGGGAAACTGAAGGGGAACATCAAACACCTGAGACGGGAGAACATATGTTGGTTTATTAATATCCAAGTTCAGGTAGTGCAATGAAACAACCATCCCTGAGGATACCTGAGCCATCAATCACACCTGCAAGACAATCAGAAGAATAGTTTGAAGAACGCGTGTTACAGTAAGGGTTAGAGGGATTGGCCATGGGGGATAACAATGACAACAACACTAAGACGACATATAGAAAAGCATTGTTACTCTCCTTCTATAAATTTGAATTATTTTTAATATTAAATCATTGTGATGATGTTTCTACTACTCTTCATATGATTCGTTAATTAATATCGTGTTGTTCCTGCACCCCTGCTAGGGAGGAAGGGCCCTCCTCTTTCGCAGGGACTGCAATAGTAGGTGTAGTGTACAATATTGCTTCGTTTATTGACATATGGTTTTCTGTTGTTGCTATACAAATTGTGAATTACATCCACTTCTATTCCAGATTATATTGTGTTGTTACACTGAGTTGATTAACAGAATTATAGTGACCAACTTGTGTAGTTGTTAGTTACTATGTGGAACACCCTTACTCTGGTAGTTGAGAAGTGTGATTTCAATTTTGTGTAGTGTTTTTATTTCTACATGAATGATTTAATTTTTTCAATTTGATTCAGTGAAATCTTTTACTGTTCATTCCATTTTTCATGCTTGGTTGTAGTGTATCGGCACAAACAGTGCGAACTCCATTGAAACGGCAAGACCTACCCTGGGTTGAAAACTAAATGTTGTAGCCACGGTCAATTAGGATTAATTAAAAGAACACTACAATGCCTAATTATCCTAACATGCCCATTCATATCATCATCTTCTAGCAGCAAAGAAATGGTTTTAATCTCTCCTATATCTTCATCTAGTCCAAATTTGTCATCATCTCATACACAAGAATTTCAGCAGAATCAGAAAGAGAAGAGTATCTTCACAATTTACAAAGAAATCAAGCAGAGGAATGAAGCTTTGAAAGCTTCCACGTACACACAGTTTTGGAAGCAGACATCATCTACTCAACACAGGCTACTTTCTACCTTCGACACTAAGAAGGGAATGATGCAAATAGCCTTTTTAGAGTCCAAAGTCACTCATCCTAGGAGCGCTGATGATTATGTTGGAAAATACTAAGGGGGGGGGGGGTGAGTCAGTATTCCTTAGCAATTAGCACTTTTAAATTTTTTCAGAGCATTGCTTAATCTTCAATTATTATTAACGTTTATGCAGTAATAACAATAAATAAAAGAACCCAGGAGGCACAAATATTTTAGGTGGAAAACCCCTTCTGGATCAAAAACCACCGAAAACTTTTCTAATAAATTCTTTAATATTTAGCCCCAACTGAAATGAAAGAAAAAAATTCCTAGAATTCTAGAAAAGAATTCTTCTCCAGCTCCCACTGGATGGACACTACAACGCCCGATATTCTTTAGTAGTCAATTGAATGGATGCCCCAACACCCAATGAGCTACAACTCACCCTAGTACAACCATACCACCCTGAATTTTTCACAGGCTTGAACCTGTTGGTGACTTCATGCACCAGCCTAGCACCACCCTACCACCCTATAGAAGAATTAAAGAAGAATGGACTCCCGTACCAGGGAAAATGGTCCACTTTACAATGATATAGAATGATGTAGAAGAAGAAGACACACTAGACCATAACCCCAACTATGACACAACCACCTAATGATGATCCTAGACCTCCCAATACAGCCTCTTCAACTCTTGGTAGATAGACACTTGTACAACTTTTACAATGATGCTTTTACAATGACTCTATACAATGGTACTTTTACAATGATTGTATGCAATGCTTCCCACTTGAAAACTTCATGTAGTGAACTTATTGCTGTTGTTTTGCACCTTGATTGCTGCTCTTGTCATGCTACCATTTCTCACTCTTCAGAACATTATATTATGCATTGAGTCTTCTCTTGATGAATATATAATACCTGCAAAATGTCTTCAAAGAAATACCCATGACATGATAATAACAAAACTTACCTAATCCTGCAGAACATATGTCAGTGCTAAACAAAAACAACAAATTATAATACAAAGAAACTAATGCAATTAAGAGATGAACATGCATATACAGAAGATAGTTACCTATTTCTTACCTCTACTGCATCATTTTGCTGCACCTTGCTCTTTTCTGCCCTAGAAAGTCTGGTCCTTTGCACCCCTTGACAACACTTGATTTAGTTTTTCTTTCCTTCTAGGAGCATGATATTTAATCTAATGTATCTCTGCTATTTCAAAATCCCCAACATCTGATTTTTGTTCCTGTCAAAGCCCTCTGGGTCTTCTTTCCAATACCATAGGTTTGACTCAATTTGGACTCTTCAAGACAAAGTCATGCCCAATCTCTCACAATGACCTAATTATGGACTAGTTCAGTAGAGTGAACTTGTACGACGTACCACATGTCATTGTTTCCTCCTTCAGCTATGAAATTGATACACCGAAAACTACAGTCCATGCACTTTCCACCACTTTTTACAGAATTCCAATCCTCTTCTTTCAGAGAGAGTTATGACATTTTTCCCAAGGTCACTTCTTTGAGATGAAATTCGGCAGCGTGCAAACACCCTAACTTCCACATATCATATCTCCGAAAGTATAGTGAACCAAGATCTTAAATACAATCATGACATTCATCAGGATTTTGAATCAAAACTATTTTAATTTCATAATCTAAGCCTTCATAGAAATGAAGTTATAGCAAAAATGCCACAATCACTACATTTGGAGGATATATGAGATTTCTTTTTATAGAGTTGAGAGGGGCTTCTATAGAGAATGTTGGAGGGATGTTAGGAGCTTAAAAAATTATTAATTAATGAAGATTCAATGACCAAAACCAATTATGAGTTCCATGCCACAACCCCATAGGGTTTTAGCCCGCTAACTAGGGTTACTGACTTCAAACATGACTATCTCTTAAACCGTGAAGAATTACTTGGCGTGCCATATATCAACAGAAACATCTCGATGAGTAGAATCTATCTAGAAGATCCTTGACTCAAAATAGAGTAATTTTTCAAGTCAAAATTCCCTTCCAAAATCAGGGTAGCCCTTGGTGCTGCTTGGGTTGACATCAGTGACAACCTCAGATCATCTTTAGATCAACTATCTCCCCCTTTGGCATTGATGGAAACACAAGTACTCCCCCTATGATCAGGGCACTTCTTCCTACTTCCTTCTCTCCCCCTTTGAAATGAATGGCAAAGGGTAACTCCCCCTAACACACAACCATCCTGCAGACCTGTACACACTTCCACTCCCCCTTTATTTTCTGAATAAGGAAAATCTAATGAGAACTTGGGAGAATCACAAGCTTCTGGCGAAGATATTCAAATGCTTCACGAGGTAAAGGTTTAGTGAAGATATCAGTGATTTGTTCTTTTGTACCAAAATATTCAAGTTTGATATTCTTTTTGGCAACCTGCTCTCTAACAAAATGATATTTTATCAGAATGTGTTTTTTTTTTAATGCATGATAGGATTCTTGGAGATGTTGATGGCATTGGTGTTATCACAAAAGATGGGAATAGGCTCACTGAATTGTACTTGAAGATCTTGCAAAGTTTGTTTCATCCAAAGGACTTGAGTACAAGAAGCTGTAGCTGCAATGTATTCTTCTTTCGTTGTAGATAATGAGATTTAGGTTTTCTTTTTGCTCAACTATGATATGAGAAAACCACCTAGATAGAATGATGCTCCACTAGAACTCTTACGATCATCAACACTTCTTGCCCAATCTGCATCTGTAAAGGCTTGAATAATGAGTTTGTTGCCCTTGGAATACCAGAAGCCATATTCTGTTGTGCCCTTTAGATATCGAAGAATTCTTTTGACAGAAATAATATGTGATTCTTTTGGTGCTACCTGGAGTCTTGCTACTTGTCCAACTGCTTTCATAACATCTGGTCGGGAGGTTGTTACATATAGAAGACTATCAATCATAGATCTGTACAACCTCTGATCCACATCCTTAGATGCATCGTCTATGGTCAATTTGCAACCTGTTACCATCAGAGTAAGGACAAGTTTGCAATCTTCCATTTTGAATTTCTTGAGCATTTCCCTTATGTTGTTGGCTTGACATATAAACATTGCTTTCACTTGCTGAGATATTTGAAGCCCGAAGAAGTATGTCAAATCACCAAGTAAAGACATCTCGAACTCACTTTGCATCATTGTAGCAAAGTTCTTACTTAGTCGATCATCATTGCTACCAAAGATTATAGCATCAACATATACCTCAATGATTGTTAAATTATCTTTATCTATTTGTACGTAAATATTTCTATCAGTGGTACCTTTCTTGAACCCATGTTGATGTAGATATCCCTCAAGAGGAGCATATCATGATCTGGGAGCCTGCTTGAGATCATACAGAGCCTTCTTCAACCTGCAAACATAGTATTCTTTTTCTGATAGTAGAAAACCTTCAGGTTGTTCGATGTAAACTTATTCTTCTAATTCTTCATGCAAAAATGATGACTTAACATCCATTTGGTAGAATTTTATTTTTCTTGAACATGCCTAGGCGAGAAACATCTGGATGGCTTCCATTCTAGCAACTAGTGCAAATGTTTCATTGAAATCAATTCCTTCCACTTGTGCATATCCTTTGCAGACTAATCTTTTCTTTTTCCTGGTACCTGTAATCCTTCAATTGTTTTTCTCCCCCTGAACATTTAATGAAACTACCATATTGTTCAAACTACCTTCTTGTCAATCGTAGACTTGTGCCATATACTACTGCATAGACTCCTCTTCTACAAACATTGAGTCAAGAAGCAGGATTGTTCAAAATACTGAGTCACCTAATGGGGCATCTTGACTTGAGTCATTATATGAAGCAACTGCTAATTCCTCATGACCTTTTTATTTTACAAATCTTGAAAGTATAATGGCTGAAACGTTATTATCTTCTTTGTCTTCCCATACCTATTTCCTTTTCTAGACCTTCTTGTTCCTACAATCTTGAGCAAAATATACCAAGATCAAATCCGTAGAGGATTTATTAATAAAGTTGGGATATGATCCCACAGATGGAAAATAAACAAAATAACTTATTAACACTAAAAATGTAGACATATCTGCTCTAAGAAAACATCTTAAGCTACTATCTACAGAAGATCCATAAGGAAAAGAGATAGGTCAGCTAGAAACGGAGAAGGAAAATATGTCCAAGATCATAATTGAACAAAATGTGTAGATAGAGAAAATGGAGACTAAGTTTGAAAATCTCCTAAAGGAAAAAGAACATCAGGGTATCCCAACACCTGATAAAGGAACAAAAACTAAAGATTGATAATGCTTATTTAGCTGAGTTGCAGAATTCATACAAGCTGGCACAAGGATTTCAATTCCTAGAAAGCTAATCTGTTATGATTGATGCTAACACATAGGCTAGAGAATGTATCTGGATCCAGATAAATGAAGCCATCAATGAGATATGGCCTTCAATTGAAATAATCTGAGTAGGATGAACTAGTACAGAGGGCCAAACAGGTCATAACAGATGTAAAGAAAGATTTGGGTTTAAAGCCAGGAAGAGCACATGCATTGATAAGGGTTTTGAATTCCAAAACCAAAGATGAATTGGAGGAATATGATATAGAAGACAGGACAAAGACCATACTAGAAGTGAGAAGAGTTCTCACTAAGAATAATTTGATGCTGCCAATGGAAAATAAGTGCCATAACCTTGAATCAAGTATCTAGAGGTTTCACAAGAAATTTTCAGTTTTACACCTATTGACGGTGTTGGACCCACTAACATGTCAAGGGGATCTCCCTAGTAAGAGGTCCCAATTAGACCTCAGATGCTTTGGTGTAAGAGTTGTTGGCTTATATGGGCCTAACCCAGCGTCGGAAGAGTTATTTAGCCAAACAAATCCCGCAGCTACCAGCCCTTTTGGCAACAGCCTGCAGAGCACGGACTGAGGTCTCACCCGAGGTAGCAGGGGAGGGTGTTGGAACTAGCTTTCCGCGCCCTTGGGATGTCTAGATGTGGTTTGGAGGTTTCGCGCACCGTTCTGTAGCTTTGCACTGCTCTGTATCTGTGCAAATCCCGAATAATTCTTACTTTCTATTAGCACGTTGTTTACAGATATAATCTTTTGATGAAGTATGTGTAAATCAGATCTACTTAGCAGGGTCTTTAAGAAAACATTTAACAGATCTAACCAGTTCACATACTTATATTTAACCCAGATTTACATGTATTCAAAATGGAAGCATATGTGCAGTGATTAAATAATCATATCAATCATACAATAAGTCAAATTCACGATAATTCAGATTTACCACAGAATCAGAGAAGCAACTTATATTTATTCACTTTCTTCACCAATACATCTAGATCTTCCCTGCACACTCAGCTGCAGGGGTCTGCGCACACAGCTGTGGACTCTTCCAGGCCTCTGTGCACATAGATGCAGAGCCTCTATCCACTACCCAAACCCTCGACTCGAACTTATAGATGCTTTTAGAATATTCTCCTAAAAAACCCATTGCCTTTCAGATCCAAAATCATACAACAAAAATTAGCTACCTCTACCCATAGAGCCTCACTCTATTTATACATTTCCCTGGCCCGCGATCCATGGGCAGGTCGACTTAACTTACATTTCTTTACATTATTTTTGGGCAGACTACCCTTTGACTCGACCTATTACATTTTGCACTCTATGCATCCCGCGGAGTCTTTACCCTAACTTTACCCAAAATTTCGGGCTTTTTGCCCCATGACTGGTACGCGGGGCTTCTGCTACCCAACAGTCCCCCAACACAATCATCGTGACTCGTCCCGAGTCACTCAGCTGGTGCGAAATATTCTCGCAGTGGTCGGTTAGCAACTTTTGCACGGCATGTGTTTCCTCAACAAATTCTGCGGTGCTCCGTTGTACCTGTTCCAACTGAGCCACTGATGAATCTGTGTCATTTGCAGTTGCTTGCTTAGTATCACATACTGCCTACATATGTGCTAACTTGCCTTCAATCGTTGTAGAAATGGCAAACGCTTCATCAAGCTGGGGCTGAATGCATTCTTTAAGTTTTGCCTCTTGTTTCCGCGCAACATCCATTTGGGCTTTGAGAGCCTGGGCCTCCCTCATTTTGGCCAACCGCTGTGTGATAGTGACCATTTGTGCAGCCCCGCGAGCTGTGTCATAGGCCTGCTACAGCTCGCGCACCTCAGCTTCCACTCGCTGTATGGTTGGGTCCTCCTGGAGAGATGTGAGTATACCAATAGACTGATCTAGTAGTCCCGAATATTCATGGACAATGCACCTCATTGTTTCCAATCCTGCTTGAATTTCTGCGCGGCGTCATTCACGATCTACCAGAGGTTGCTGCGCCTAGAGTCTGAGCTCTGCAATTTGTAAAGTAAGTTCCCCCTGTGCTTTTGCGGCCACCTCTTGGGCCGTATGGACTCGTGTGGCCATGTGTTGAATCTTGGTAACTGTTGGAAGGTCCTCGGGGATAGCTAACTCCAGTACCGTGCTGCATGCTTCTGCCACCGCTTGTTCTACTGCCCGATAACATTCGACCAAGTCAGCATGCTAGAGATTGACCTGTTCTAACTTTGCCTTTTGCTCCGTTAAAGTGTGAAGGGTGCGACCTTCCCTAGCCCGAAGTTCATTAGTGATTCCTTCCTGTAGTTGGTAGAGTATCCCGCTGGGTAGGGTGGCTAGATTTAATTCCCAACTACGCTCGTCGCCTGTGCCTTTGACTAGGATAGCATTGGCTGGCAATGGTAAAGTGTTCAGTGTGAGTGCATGCACCATTTGCTCGGCTATGGCTATATCATCTACTAGGTTGACCCTCCCTAGAGGTCGTGCCTGTAATGCCACCAATTGCATTCGGATATCCCCCAACACAATTGTTTGCTCTGTAAGTAGACCGGTCAGTCCACTGGTGGCGGTATGGCTGGCTGGCTGGCTATTGTCAGTGAATTCTTTCTCCAAAATCTTCGGTATTTTGGAATTTTTCCGGGTGGTCGATGCTTCCTGTCCACGTGACCACTTGACCTGGTCTGTGTGGTCCAGTGTCTCTGTTTCCTGCTCCAAATCCAATTCTTGATCTGCCGTGGTCGCCTCTGCTGGTGGGTTCTTGGGAGCCTCTTGCTGCGAAGCCATCTGTTGTTCCCGACATGCCTTTTCTGCTAGTTTCATGAGCCACTGCTGATGGTCCTTCTTCTGCTATTGTGTTGTGATTTGGTCTAGAACGACCTTGTCTGGAGCGCACCATCCGATGGGCCATGCTACCAAGACTGCATAAATTGCCTCATATGTTGCCATGAACAAAAGTGTGACCCATGATCATTTTAGATCCTTTCACACCCGGATATACAAGTGATGCATGTCGGCTTTAAACTCGGCTGTGCATCGTGGGAGACATTTGCGATCATCGAGCAATCTATTTCCTTATCTTCCCTTCCATGGAGGCCCACAACGCCCGGATTGTAGAAACCCTTGTCGCATCCCTTGTACTGCATAGCGCAGTATACCACACTGCCTCAGGTAGGTCATCTGTAATGCTTGGGAACTAGCTATCCTGTGGCAGTTCACCTATAACCAAGAGGATTGACAAAAGCAACCATGCATAATGAAATGTCTTAGCTTTGTCCTGTGCTTCTTGACAGTTGGTCAGGAATTCCTTGCATAAAAACTGTGCCCAACTAAATTGAACCCCTTCGGCACACTGCCCTACTAGCGCAATGATAGAAGTGGGTACCTCATCTGCACGACACTTCCTCATGAGTTTACCAGCGAGAAGTTGAGTAGCCACTCGTACGACACGGTCATTGATGCTGGCTATGACATATCCGCGCTTTCCTTTCTCCAGCTGGTATTTTGTCTTCACTGTTTTAGCGAGGCCTACCTCGCTGCTTGTTCCTGCGATGTCGATGGGGTTGTTCCCTTTTAGCAGCAGGTGCATGATTCGGTGGATCAATTTAGCTGTGATTGGAATTGGTTCTTCCAACCAAAGGAACCCATCATTTATGAGACAGAGTAGCTGCTGGATCACAAATGTGGTAATAGACACGCAGTGGTAGTGAGGTACCCATCTGAGATTGAGGAGTCTCGCCTTCTCCACACCTAGTAGCCATGCCCACGGCAATAACATGTCTTCGGCCAACTCGGGGAACTTATCACTATCAGGGAGGTCCCAATCTTCAAACTTGAGGCTCGGAATGCACCCCAGTGGAAATCCTTTGAACCTTATGTTATCTAGAAGAAGCAGGGCCTGGAGCTTAGCCTTCGCAACGTCTAAGTCCTTGGGTAGCTTGGTTGTCCCTTTCCATGGAGAGAGATATGGAGGTAAGGATGGGAGTTGGAATGCATCCACTTCATCCTTGGCCTGTGTTTCAATATGGTCAAGCAGCTCCTAGAGATCGTCGTCGTCCTCGTAGAGTTCGGTGGAAATGGCTTTGCCCTTATCAACTGTTAATTGTTTGATGAATCATGGTGAGGCCTAGACTGTTCCTATATTCTACCTATTTTTCTTCCGTCGCGGGGTTCGTGGGGATTTCGGAACCTCGGGAGCCTAAGTCACACCCTCTGGCTCTTCTTGATTTAGCTGCATTTCTTTCACAAACCGTGCTCGGGTTCTGGCCATAGTACTCATGGGTTGTCTGGTAGCTGATTGCTTGCTGCTCTTTTCTGATTCACAACGCCAATATGCCTGTGTCGTCCCCAGGTCATGAAATAAAGCCATAACTTTGAAAAACTTCCTTCCCTCCTTTTCCAGTTTAGTACAAACGTTCCATCGGCAAATCTTTGCAGATCTGACTCAGAACCTTCATCTTAATGGTCCGCCGCCCGCTCCTCCCTACCATACCATAACGTTCTTATCATGAATAGTGGTGCCAACGATCATATCTAGACTATTCTGCGTGGTAGTGCAATCCGTCGGGCGCAACTGCGATCGAGTGGACTGAGTAACTTGTGAGAGAAGCGTTTCACCACGGTGGCTTCTTGCAGACTTTTTTATAGTCCCATGCCTGCTTTCAATTTCTTGGGGCACTGAGACTGTACTTTTGACCGCTAGTCAGGTGTTCGCACCTCTGGTGCGATGTCGTACTTTCCCTGCCAGCCCAGGCTGTGAGCACCGCTCAAGTTCCTGGTTAGTCATTTTTTGTTACGCACCGTTGGGGGGGGAGTGTTCTTCTGAGGGTGTGGGCGCAACCATGATACCAAGATCACAGCTCAGTCTTGTTTGGCAGTATTCCTAACCGATCTGAATCGCCTTATGTGCAGAGGGGCTGAACTTCTGTGAGTGTCGCGGCGTGGCATTCTGCTGAAGCCATCCCATTGTATTGTGCTTTGGATTCCTGGTTGTACCCCTAGTTTGCTGTCATCGCGGGGCCTGCGACTACCCTGCTTCATCTGAACTTTCTTCCATTTCCTATTACAGGCCCATCGAACCCGTGGGATCCGCAACTTCCAATAGGGTTGTGTCATTGGACGGTTTCCATGTGTGCTTCCCTTTGAGTCCCTGCGGACCCTTTCACCGGCCGCTAGCGAGCTGAGTCGCTTCGGGTTGCTTACCCCAGTTTGTTTAGTAACCCAGGAATGCACCTGCCTACGAACTCTGCACTTCTTCCTTCTCATTGTCGAGATTGCACTTTTTCCGGAATCCATGGTTGCATGGGGTGCCACCGCGAATACTTCCGGCAGATTTGGTTCCGACTTCATCGAGTCGACTGTTTTTGCAGCTTCCACAACAATCTCCTCAGCTGGCGGCTCCACGGCTCCTATTGTGACCATCTCGTTACAATTTAATGTGGTTACTTCATGCAGTTGGTTATGCCATCGTTCAACCTCTTCATCCAAGTCCGACATGCAAGAGCTATCACGGTCCCATGAGAGTCGACCATCCATTGTTGGATTCACCCTGTCCTGATTTCACGTCGTGATTTGGTAGATACAGTCTAGTTTGACATCACTGTCGTCGTCATGCACAAGTTCAGTATAGCGTGCCCCTTTAGCTGGATCCAATGGAATTACTACATGGAGAGATTTCTTTTCGAAGATCATTTTTTGTTTCTTGAGGTTGATGATTCCATTCATATTCGTTGCCCAATCTATCCCTAACAAGGTTGGATATAGGTTACTGTCATCCACAATTTCGATGACTTCAAAATCTATTTGCGTGCTAGCGTCGTCGATGTGCACTGTAACCCCTTGCAGTCTCCCCATAGGCAAAAATTTTTGTTGGTTATCCATCCACAATTGGATCAGGGACCATTACAGCGTAGGTCTGCCCATGCATTCCCAAGTCTGTTTTTGTATGAAATTTGCGTCGGAGCCCAAATCTAAAACAACCTGGTCCATCTCATAGTCTCCAATCTGGACAGTCAGTCACATTTCCTGTCCGGTGTGCAAAGCATGTTTTCCCAACTTTTGGACCATGCACGGTTCATCTGCCCCTGTGCATCTAGTTATTAGCTCTTGTAGCCCTTTCACTGCTTTAGCATCCCTGAGTAGCTTCATACATGTTTCTAAGAAGGTAGTTATCAAAGAAGTATCCTGTTCCAGTCCTAGTTGCTCCTTACTACCCGAAGTAGATGCTTCTGCGAAATTCTTCTTAGCTTCCATAAAGGTTTCCCTTGCTCACACCAAATCAAATTCCGGTTGTTTTGTGGGAGCCTTACGGACCCATGTATCCTCTTCTGGCTTCTTCCCCTTATCTTCCTCGGTAGTTACGCCACTTCTCAGCATCATATTTACGTTAGGGTCTTCTGCGCGTGGTTCAACCTTCATCATTTGGATGTTCTAAATGGGGTTAGCCAGGAGCACCCGCTTTTCCCGCATTTGAGCAATCAGCGTGGGGCAGTCAATTGTGTCGTGATAAAACTAGTAGCAGGATGGGAAACAGGCTTTAGTCAGGTTCGTGCAGTCCCACGCGTAATGCCCTAGTCCTCCACAATTATAGTAGATTAATTGTCCTCGTCCCCATCCAGGTCCCATTCCTCCACGGCCCCTTCTGCATCCTTGGAATCCCCCTCACATGAGTGGTGTGACCAGATCTTTCCTATGTGTCTCCATTTGCATCTTATATGTAGGTGGTCGATCCATCAACATCTCGTAACTACGGCAATTCCTTTCATTGTGACCCATTGTCCTGCAAAAATCACAAAATGGATATTGAGGGGGGGGGGTTATCTGAAGTTTTGCAATAGATGACAATTGTCCATGGCGTGCTTTCCTCCCACCTGACAGATTTCGCACCAGAGGGTGGCCACCATGCTTGGCCTCGCTTGTACCTCTGGTCACAATAGTATTGGTCCCCCCGCTATCCCATAATCTGCGAATATCAGACAGTGGTCCTTATCGTGGCCCTGACCTTTACATTTGATACACCACACCCCTTCTCGTACTTCTGGCCAAGGCGCCTACCCCTGTTTCAGGCTTTGCATTTCTAGACATAGGTTTTGAATTTGTGCTTGGATTTGTTGCACTCCCAGCCTGAGATCCTGCATGGGGGTTTCGTGCAACCTCATTGCTATCTCCAATGCTTCAGCCTGGGTTGAGATCTTTTGTTGTGACAGAGCCATTCTTAGATGTGGTGTTAATGACAAAACAAACCAAGCGCAGTGCTGCGCATCCGACAGTGTCATATTTTCCTCACAGATGGTACTCTTTAACCTTTGATCCATATCCCATGGAGTTTCTCTAGGCAACATTGTTATTTCTTTGAACCCAATAACTGACTGTGCTTCCGACTTTGGTCGACCAAATTCCTTATTTAGCACCTCCTGGATTGTTGTTATTCCTTCATTCGGATGATCACTTGAGTATTTCATGTACTAGGTCAACACACGGACCTGCAACGCACTAACTAAAGTAGCCTTCTTGATGTTATCATCCGTGATGCCCTGAGCATCCCATACAAATCTTATCACAAACCAGAACTGGCTTGGACACTCATTTCCAACACCTTTGAATATCGGCAACTATACTGCACTCGCCATCCTAACTTTTAACAATGGGGAGGGTGGAGTTGGTGTCAGTGTGGATGAGGTTGATGCAAGTGACATAGGTGGTGGTGTGGACGGAGGTGGTGTCAACGGGAAGCACTCCTTAATCAACCAGACTGCACTTCCTAGTGAGAACCTCGCAAGATCCTCCTTGCTCTCCCACGAGATAGAAATCAGAGGGTTGTTCTCTACTCCTCTTGCTCCTCGATAGCCCCTTCTGCTCTGCGTTACTCCAGACATCAATATACGTGCATAATCTATTTTTCACACAACAACATCTTAATCCAAGTATTTAATGATTTGATATACTTACCCCATGGTCCTTGGAGAAATCGCCTTTCCGCCTCACTGTAACTCACAGTTGTATCTATCGCGAACTTGGTGATAAATCCTCCTATTATCCTATCCAACTAGTGATCTACAATGCATGCGAGTTTATCTTCAGTGGCTTCTAGCCTGTGCACTAGTTCTGGGGTCCACACAATAAGCTCATCTAATCTACACCTTCCCACGCTATCAGCTAATTTCGCGATCCACTCATACAATTCTATAGGAAATGCCACGAAGAAGATCTTGTGGATATCTGTGAATATATAGCAGTCCAACCAATCTTCCTCCGATATCCGCAGGTTTCTATTTTCTGAACTGTGAACTCATGAAGCTCCAGATCCCACCACTCTTCAAGCTCTTTCTTTATAGGATTCTAGTGTTCCCACATTAGACACCCCTTAGGCAGATCCCGGTCCCAGCAACGGAACCATTTGTTGGCTTATATGGGCCTGACCTAAGTTCGGAAGATTTATTTAGCCAAACAAATCCCACAGCTACCGGCCCTTTTGGCAACAGCCTGCAGAGTGCAGACTGAGGTCTCACCCTAGGTAGCAGGGGAGGGTGCTGGAACCGGGTTTCCGCACCCTTGGGATGTCTAGATGTGGTCTGGAGGTTTCGCACACCATTCTGTAGCTTCGTGCTGCTCTGTATCCAAGCAGATCCTGAATAATTCTTACTTTCTATTAGCGCATTGTTTATAGATCTAATCTTTTGGATGAAGTATGTGTAAATCAGATCTACTTAGCAGGGTCTTTAAGCAAACATTTAATAGATCTAACTAGTTCACGTACTTAGATTAAACCCAGATTTACATGTATTCAAAATGGAAGCATATGCGCAGTGATTAAAAATTCATATCAATCATACAATAAGCCAAATTCGCGATAATTCATATTTACCATAGAATCATAGAAGCAACTTATCTTTATTCACTTTCTTCACCAATACATCCAGATTCACCCTGTGCACTCAGCTGCAGGGGTCCGCGCACACAGCTGCGGACTCTTCCAAGCCTTTGTGCACATAGCTGCAAAGCCTCTATCCACTACCCAAACCCTCGACTTGGACTTACAGACGCTTTCAGACTATTCTCCTCAAAAACCCATTACCTTTCAGATCCAAAATCAAACAACAAAACTTAGCTACCTCTACCCATAGAGCCTCGCTCTATTTATACATTTCCCTGGTTCACGATCCATGGGCGGGCTAACTCAACTTACATTTCTTTACATTATTTTTGCGTGGACTACCATTTGACTCAACCTATTACATTTTGCACTCCGTGCATCCCACAGAGTCTTTACCCTAACTTTACCCAAAATTTCGGGCTTTGTGCCCCATGACCAGTACGTGGGGCTTCTGCTACCCAACAAGAGTCCCAACAGTGGGTTGTAAGGTAATGTATTAACCGCGATGTTGCACAAAGGCAAGTAAGATAATTTTGTCAGTAGCAAGTGTGTTACTGATGCAGAGAGCCAAGGAATGTGTACGAGAGGTTCCAAAAATTCGAAGGGAGAGTAAGGTGAAGGTGAGTTATAGGTTGAAAGGGATCAGTGCCAACTCGGCTAGGAACACACCACACAAAGGACATGCATAGCTTCTAGTGGAGCAGTCCACTTGGATGCGGTAGTCACAACATAGAAGGTAAGATAACATGAACAACACTCACAGATCAGTCCAAGATGATTATGACAGTTGATATAGAAAGGTTCATGAGAAAGGTCTATCTGATGTCCGACAGAGCAGTCGACATGGACGGTGACAAAATTAATAACATATGAAAAACATTAACAACAAGATTCATATAATTGCATACAAATCAGTTCATACACAAGTACATAAGTTAAAAAACATGTATCATTAAGGCAACCAGAATAGTCCAACTACAATAACAACATATGCATGAAAATGTGTTGGATCTTATTATATAAATAAGTGTAAGTCACAATCATACAATACATTCATGTAAACCTTCTAGCCCCAACAGTGGAACATTACAACCACATCTGCCTGCTCCTCCAAAGAGATGTACTAGCTCCGTGCAGTGGAGAATCCAAGGCGTGTTACAATACTATCCAAGCCTTCTTCAAGATAGTCTTAGTAGAAGCTTGGCTGACCAAAAGCCTATACAATGAGTTATGAGGGACTATTTATAGCAAAGGGTGGGCTAACCCTTGACATTCCCCTTTGTGACCATTCAACTACCCTCATGACTCTTCATCTACTCTATGATTGTTACATCCACTCTTGACACTTGACTTACACTTGACATGACTCAACATTACAACGCACATGTACCCATGTGAACAAGGGCTTGGAAAAGCCAAACTAGACATCATTCGGACTTAGAAAACCATAGAATTCTATCTGCTCAACATCCTCGTTGATGAGCACCAATATTTCAGCAACTATGCTGCAATGCTTACCAGCTTTACTTTATCAACCCGAGGTTCGTACAAACTTGGAGGTGACAGTGTTTTATACACAAGTAAAAGTTATGGTTTTCCCTTTTGTCACTATTCAGCTGCAAAGAGACCACTAGGGTTTGCAATCCAAACTTATATGGATTCAAAAGAAGCTTGGTTCCTTGATGAAAGAAATAGAAATCTACTCTAAGAGAGAGTTTATCTACTGCAATAATGAAAGAGACTGAAATTTAATGCTAAGGCGTACCATTTCCTAATTAACAGGTAAGAACTATTCTTTGCAATGATGCTAAATTAACGTGAACAAAATGCTACTATCCTAAGCATGGAAGTTGAAAACATCAAACACAACTGTTATGCATGTAAAGGGTTGTAATAAATTTGTTTTGTCTTTTTATGCTTTTCATGAAAAATCAAGTGTGTAAATTAATCTTTTTTGGTGATGTGGCAGGTGGTTTAGGGGTGCTGATGGATGGTTGGAAGGTTTGTGGGACCCTTGGGTGACCTTGGGAGGCTTCCTAGAGGTTTCCCTCAATTCAACTTCAAAACAGGCCACTATAGGAAAACCTACAAGATGTACTAGAAACCTACAGGATTCCCTGTATTTCTACAGGATGCAGTCGTGAGAAAAACGATGGGTGTTGGAGGTGATGGAAAGCTTAGGGAAGGTGGTTGATGGGTGGAATGGAGTGAGAAGAGGCCTAGGATCACTCAGAACCCAAAACCAAGTTTAGGAGATGGTTGGATTCGCTCAAAATGCTTGAGGAAATTTCTATGTAAAATGATGAAATTGGTGAAGGTTTTGATGAAAACAAGGAATGCCTATGGGTGGATGAAATTGGAAGGTGGTTGTTGGCTATGAGATTTCTGTCTACTTCTGAAGTACCTGCTCTGCATCAAACATGTGTAATTTCCAAAAATTCATGTAACAAGAAGAATTCTCATGAGCTAGAAAAGAAGAATTTAATGAACTAACTGTCTACCTTATGCATGAAGAAATTGCTGAATAAAATGGAATCATGGATGAAATCTACTGCAAGAATGAAGATAGAAGAGATGGCAATGAAATCCTACTTTGCAAAACTGATCAAATGCTAGTTTAAGTACATCAACCTCTAAATATCATGAGAGAAATGGAAATCTGTCTTTTTGGGCTGCATAAGGGTCTTTTCCTCAAATCATGATCCCAGAAGGAAGAAGTGAGGCCAAGACACCTACTGATAGCTTTGTGGAGCCTCTTTTATCCCTTATAACTTGCTATTGAAGTAAGGTAGTGATGGAAGCAAAATAATAAACAATTAATCAAGTCTACACTACTTGCAATGAAACACTTCTAAAAACAATTTAACCATGAATCTATGAAACTAAGCTAAGCATAAAGATACAATAAGAGGAGCCTTTTCTGCTAGGGTTGGGCCCTAACCCAAGAGCTTCATCCCTCTGAGTTAACTCAGTACTAAATCAAGAACAAACTCATTCTTATTACCAAAATAGGAAATTACATCAAAAAGTCTTCCACAAGTTTGGAGCTCGAAAATAGCTATAGTTTTACAACAAAAATTCAAATCCTAATGAGGCTCTAGGCCTCTCTACTTATACCATTGAAGTATCCAATGACTTCCTTAAATTTAGGGAGGCTCAGCTCCTAGACTTGAGATGAACTACTCTTTGTCTATCACTTGCTCGACTGCATTCTAATCTTCATGACTTGGTTGCTTGCACTCTACGCTGGTGGGATTAATGGAGGAATATGCAAATGGGGAAGGAGTAAATGAGGAGGATTTACCTCCTACAATCTCTCTCCCTTGTCCCATTCGAGTTTCAAACCTTAGTCTTTGCCAAAATTCCTTTATTTTCTCTTCCAAACCTGCATTCAATGCATATTAGTCCACTAGGCATAATATCCCACTCTAGCTCATCTCATTAGACAAAATATAATCAAAACATGTAATAAGTTGTAAGAAAATTTGGTTTGACTAAGCTAGGAGGTGAATTAAGGCCCATATAATTACCCAATGATGAGGCTCATCATCACCCCCTATTGAAAGTGTTGCTAATACTCTTATCAACTCAATTAATATCCATGTCCTTCATAGCTTTAGTGGCCTCCCTGACATCCCATTCCTCTGCTGTGGTTTCCTCTTCTTTTTCATAGAAACTTGCTTTCTTTTCTACCTCTCCCCACTACCTTTTTTCTTCTTCTTCCTTCCTTCCTTCTAGCATTCCTAAGAGTAGTGGTGGGATGAATTTCAAGCCAATCCAATTGACTTTGAGCCTTTGCATAGATTTCTTGTACATTGGTGTCCTGTTCAGTTCTTCTCTCATTTTTTGAGGAGAGTGGTACCCTCTTATCTTTAAATTGTATGGAAATTTGTTCCATCTCCTCAGGCAAGAATGTATGCTGTCATCCCCTAACAACCTGAACATGTCCTAAAAATGTTAAATTTCTTGCTCTTGGGTAGCAAGATACATGGGTGCAAGCTGAGGATCATTTACAATTAAATTATGTGTGCTGATGAGGGCCATTGGAATGGACTGCTCAGCTCTGATCATAAGGTTCTCTGTTTGTTCTTTTTCCAATATCTTCTTCATTTATGTATTCCTTGCTTCCTCATGGTTCATCCATTATGTCAAAGCCATCAACTGTAAATCTCCTAGCTTGGAATTAGGGTCCCATACATTCATTTCTATTAAGGCCATGTTATGTAAATAAAACTGAGACATCTTGGCCCTGTCTTCCAATGTACTTTGATCACAAAGATCAATGAACTTTCTATAATCCTGAAATGGCATAGTGCCTCTCTATGCTAGGGTCTTGATCTGGCACTGCAGCCACTATTCCTTAAGGTATAAGGCATATGATTTAGCTAGAATCTTGAAATGGATTTCTTCCAAAGAGAGGCTAGCCATACATGACAATTGGCTCTCTCTTTCTTGCAGCTGTCCTTTCAACCATGCATTTTCTGTCTCTAACTGATTTCTTATTATGGCCTCTCTGTCTCTGAAGCTACTTAATTAACTGTCTGCATCATTGAGCTTCTCCTCCATGTGACCAATGTCTTCCACCCCCTTGGATTTGGCAATTTTCATCCATCGATGAGTTCTGGCTCTCTCCTTCTCAAGATTAAAGAATAGTGGAATAGCAAATTTCTGTAGAATGACCCTGCCCCCTTCAATAAATCTGTATTAGGAGTCAAGGTTAGGTTCGGGGCTAGGTTCCTTTAACTATGGGTCCTCTTCTTTAGTTTCTTTCTGTAGGTTTCCCTCCTTATCCAATTTTTGAGTCTCCTGTAGGTTTAACAGAGTATCCTGTAGGACTGCTTCAACTTCTTGTAGGTCCTTCCGTGTATCCTGTAGGATTGATTTTCCTTTGGATGAGGTGGATCTAGTTATAGGCCTTCTCACGTAGGTGATAAGGGATTTAGGAGGAGGCATTTCTCTTGTTGTTTAGGTGAGTCCTCAATCACATTGGGAATTTTGGTTTGTTTTTGGGGTTTCCCCTACCTTATCCTTGTGCTTTTCCTTGTCCTAAAGTATAAGGGGGTCTACCTCTATGTTTTTCCTTTCTATTTGATAGGGGTGCTAATAGAAGTAAGGGAAGTTGCTGCTTATCTCTCAATGGCCTCTCGAGACACCCTAGGTGACTTCTCCTTGTCTTCTACCTCCTCTTTTTTCATTGTTATTTTCCTCTATGTTTTTCGCCTCTTCTCCTCCTTCTAGATCCCCATCTTGTTTATCTGTCTCTTCTTTGTCATCTTCCTTTGTTTTCTCATCACCTTCGTTCTCTTGCTCCTATTCTTCCTCCTCATCTATCTCATATTCATCTTTCTCTGCTTCTTCTCCCTCAGTTTCAGTTTCTTCCTCATCCTTTTCACTGATAGTAGGAATAATGTCATATGTGAGGGCTTTGAGGTTGTGGAGGGCATCTTCTATGATGATTCTAATTAACACATGGTGGGATAACTGTTGGTGGTTTACCTCC
Source organism: Pinus tabuliformis (assembly GCA_031772625.1). Classification (NCBI taxonomy): domain Eukaryota; kingdom Viridiplantae; phylum Streptophyta; class Pinopsida; order Pinales; family Pinaceae; genus Pinus; species Pinus tabuliformis. The sequence continues at coordinate 905,319,483 of CM062811.1, forward strand.
TGTACTTTTATGCTTGTGTCTATCAATGATTGCAGAAGGAAGTATGGTATGTTGAGCCTGTGGTGAGGAGGTGTTTCTGCTCCAAACCTCAATTCTTCAAGAATCCTAAAGTGATCTATACCTACCCTCACATGATATGTATTTGATAAGGTGGTAGCTCACCTCATTCCAGGGGCATGGTAGGCTTTCTCTCCTTACTCCATTTGTGTCCTCAATGGGCTCTTCTCCCTCTAAAAAAAAATTCTTCTTGGAAATCTGGCTATCTCCCTTGTCTTCCTTTCTCCAAGGCACTCCTAAGGGAAGTGTGGTAATTCTGCTTATGAGTTCAGGGGTGAGATCTATGGAGAGGATTCTCACCACAATAGTGGAATGAATTCTAGTCAGTGGAATGAGGGAGAGAGAAAAATCTCGGGCCACTTCATCATCATACCCTCTTAATTTTTCAAAATACCCCATCCAATTATGTCTTGTGAATATTTCTAACACCTGAGGGTGTTGGTGGATTCTCACAGTATTAATGGGATCCCTTCTATTAAACCCCCCTGTCATTTTGTTGATGAATTTGGAGGAGCTGAGATGGTTGACACAATTTTTTTGAATGCAGAAGTAAATAACTGAAAGAACTATGGAGACAATTCCCTTACATAGCTGCCAAATTCACTCTCTACTAGGGGATTTTCTGTTCAATTCTCTTTGAAAAAGGGAAGGAATTATAGAGCCTACCTCTTCATAGTGTTTGTTGTAGCCAACCCCCATGTTTTCCCCTCTGAAACTCCTCTTGGCCAATCCTGTAGACTGTCTGTCTATATCCTGTAGGTTTCCTATGTGATCCTATAGGATTTCCTGTGCAATCCTGTAGGAAGTCCTACATAGGAGACAGATGGAATTTCCCTCTTCTGTAGGTTTTCGGGGTATGAGAGTGACTTTTGCTAGAGTGATCCTCGAGGAAATGCATGCATGAGTGCATGGGGACCAACAAATATTTCTTCTTATGGCCGAGTTATGTGAGGTGGTGTGCTGGCATCAGAGGTACATTTTATATTTTTGGACCATTGGTCCCCACTACCACCTCATCATTCCCCCCTCCTCGTAATCAATTCCCAGTTCATGCCTCCATAGACTTAACTGTTTTTGTCCTTCTCTTCTCCTTTTTTGACTTAACTGTTGCCACGTGTGGGAGGACCAAATGTTTTGTCTTCATCAACTGAACGAAGGTGGGAAAGTTAACTGGAAACCTTTTGCTTGTAAACTAACTTACTCGTAACCTTTACATCTTTTGACTACATTATGCAAATGAGAGAGTGAGCGAGATACTTACCTGTGGTGCTAACTCTTGCTGCAATTGTTGAAGACCAGAGGTGCTTGATGTGTGTTGGCTGCACACTATTTTTTCCTCTCTTTTTTTATTGCTCTCTAACGATTCCTTTGAAGTACAGGTACCTGGTGTTGAAGATGTTGGTGGTGCTGCTGCTTTGGAGCTCCTTTTGCTCTTGGATCATCATGATGGAAGCTTGCTGCAATCATGATTTGTATTATGTGGGATAGGTTGCTTTAGGATTTCCTACAGGATGTGTTGTAGTTGCTTCTCCCTCGGAACTTTTAGTCATACACTCTGCTGGGATTTTGAGGATGGTGACATGGATTGAGAGGAAGACTAGGAGTGTGGAAAAATGAGACATACTCAGGTGTTTCTCCCTTCTGATCTTTGTTTCATTTTTTTTCTTGAAGACTGTGAATATATATATTATATTTTAATTTTTTTTAAACTGATTTTTTTATGGTGAATGCAGGGGTGATAAAAGTGGACATAGGTATGGTAATGAAAAGGTGATGTAGGAGTGTTATTTATTTGACATAGAAGGTCATTTTTTCACCCTAGGGTCACTTCCTATAGGATTCCCGAGCCACTGTAATTCCTACAGGATCATCTTGTAGGTTTTCAGGGGATCCTGTAGAAAACACAGTCCCCTTGTAAACTGAAGCAAATGAGTAAAAAATGAAAGAAATGGTGGAGTGATGAATGACAATGAGTGGAAAAATAAAAATGTGAGTGAAATAGGTCCCTTTTTTATCCTCCTTTGTTCTCTGATCGTCCTCCTTGTTGACCTACAAATAGAATTTTTCATGATTTTTTCTCTTTTTTTCCCCCTTTTTTTTGGGGAAACAACTAGGCTACCTCTGAGAGGTTTTCATCCTAGCTGTTTTCCCTGGGCACCTCAAGAGAGGTTTTCACCTAGGGATATTTTTATTTCCTTTTTTCTCTTTTTTCTTTTTTGACACCATTGGGCCACCCCAAGAGGTTTTCAACCCAATAGTGGGACTCAGGCGCCTCATGGAGGTTTTCACCTGAGTCCTTGTTTTCTCTTTTCTTCTCTTAGTGATTTGATGATGTAGGAGCTGAAAATTGCACCACCACCATCACTGTTTTATTGATACCATCAATGAACTCTTGCTTTGACAATGGTATTTTGTAAACTTTAAATTGGTGTCCATTAACAAGTAAAGTAATGGCCTCTTCATCTATGGTTCTGATCTACACTGAACCATTATCATGACATCTTTCTATAACATAAGGTCCTAGCCATCTTGTCCTTAACTTACCCTTAAAGTATTTATATCTTGAATCATATAACAAGGCACAATCACCTTCTTAAAATTTCTTATCCTTGATGTTCTTATCATTCCATATCTTCCTCTGAAGTTGGGTTACCTCTGTGTGTAGGAGGGTCTGCATTCTGAACTCATATAAACCATTTAACTGAAGCAAACTCTCTTTTTGTGCACTACTGAGATATATATCTAGTTGTTTTGCCATCCTTAATGTGTTATACTCTAACTCAATGGACAATAGTGCCTTTTTCCCATAGACCAGCTCATAGGGTGTGAACCCAGTGGTGGTCTTCTAGGTGGTATTATAGACCCACGTGGCCTCAACTAGTCTATCTGCCCAATTTTTCCTACTGCTGTTAACCACTTTGGTCAAGACATCCTCCAACACTCTGTTGGTCACCTCCACATTCCTATTAGCTTGTGGGTGATAGGGAGTGGAGGTCCTATGCCTGATATTGTGCTGGCTGAGCAAGTCTTCAACCATGTTGGAGGTAAATTGGCTGCCTTGATCAGTGACCAGCTCTCTAGGGTACCCAAATTTGTAAAATACATTCTCCCTTAAGAACTCAACCACCTTCTCCTTTATTGCTACCTTAATTGTGTTGGTTTCATCCCACTTAGTTAGATAGGCAGTGCACACAATGATGTACTATTTTTGCTTGGAAGGAAGGTCAATAGGTCCAATGAAGTCCATGCCGCACTTTGGTCACTGTGTAGTTCAGTTCAGCCTTTGACAAATTCTTATTGATAAAGTAAATGGCATAAGGAAATTTTTCATCTATCTAACCTAGGGCTACTCCTATGGCTTTGTGTGAGGCATCAACATGAATGTGAAAAGGAAGGGCCCAATTTGGGCCTCGGAGAATTGCGGCAATGGTTAACTTGTTCTTCAGGATGTCTAAGGCCTCTTGACAGCTTCTTGACCATACAAACGCAGAGTCCTTGGCCAAAAACCCAACTAAAGGAGAGGCCAACTTGCTGAAGTCCTTTATGAACCTTCGGTAGTATCCAACTAATCCTAGGAAACTTCTGACATCTCTCTACTTTTGAGGAGGTGGGACACTTTGGAAGATAGCTATTTTGTTGGGGTCCACGTACAATCCTTGCTGAGTTATTGAATAACCCAGCACGGTCCCTACAATCATCAAGAAGTCACATTTTTCTGGACTGAGATACAGGTTCATTTCAATGCATTTGTGCAGTACCTTACCTAAGTTGGACAAATCCTCCTCGAAATCACTCCCATAAGGTGTGAAATCATCCATATAGATTTCTACTGCATCATGGACCAACTTAGCAAAGATACTTAGGACTGCTCTCTGAAAAGTGGCAGGAGCATTGCATAGGCCAAAAGGAAGGACCCTATAGGCAAAAGTGCCCCAAGGACAAGTGAAGGTGGTTTTATCCTAGTCTTCCAGGCTAATCTAGATTTGGTTGTACTCGATGAATCCATCTAGGAAAGAGAAAAAAAATTCCTTGCCAGGCCATCTAGCACTTGGTTGATGAAAGGTAGAGGGAAATTGTCCTTCTTTATGGCTTTTTTCAACTCCCTGTAATTGACACAAATCCTCCACTTACCATTTTTCTTGGGAACTAACACAAAAGGGGAGACCCACTCAATATCAGAGATAGGATAAATGAATCTTGCATCTAGCAATTTTTGTAGTTCTTCTTTGACTATATCTTTAGGAGCTGGATTGATCCTCCTTTGGGGTTGCTAGACTGGCTTGCAACCTTCCTTGATATAAATATGGTGAGTACACACTTAGGGTTGTACTCCCTTCAATTCTTTGTAACTCTAAGTGAAGGTATCCAGATGTTCCTTTAGCATGTTGCACGACTTCTCCTCTTGGAGAACATAAAGAGATGGATTGATTTTCAAAGTTTTCTCAGGGCTGAATTCTATTGTTTTGACATGGAGAAGGCTAGAATGCCAAATTCTATTTTTTTGACATGGAGAAGGTTGGAATCGACCAAGTACAGATCAATTGGATGATTGTTCTGCGTTTCCTTTACTACTTCTTTTGGGGACAATGTACTAGGAGTTGGACTTTGGAGTAGGTGTTCAATCAAATTGTCTTCATCCTGTTGTCCTCCTCCCATGGTTGTTTCTAAGGTATATAGTTGGGTAGTATAAACTTCATCTTCTTCCTCCTCTTCCATCCATAAAGGTAAATCATGCTCTAGAGATGGGTGAGCAGGAGGGTATAAGACTAATTGCTTAGACATATGCCCATTCTTGATGGTCATGTGCCCAAATCTGCAGTTGATGTAAGAATCAACAGTGGCCAACTAGGGCCTCCCAAGGATGAGAGGGTAACTAGTAAGCTTAGCCTTAGGCTGGAGAACTAGGAAATCTGCAAGCTACTCCCAAGAGTCAATGGAGACCATCACATCCTCCACAATCCCCTCAGGGGTCACTATGGAGTGATCTGCAAGTTGCAGGACTGTTGTGGTCTTTACCAATGAACCTTGGAGTTTGAGCTTGAGCATGGTGTCTGTTAGCTCTGCTACATACGTCAGCTGTGGAGGACCAAATACCAGCTCGGCCATATGTTTATGCTCAGAAAGGCAGACCGCAACAGTCTTTTCCTTCCTTCCCCTTCATGTCCCTTATAATCCATAGCCTTGCTATCTCTATTTTTCGTCTTGCGATGTGATCTGATCACAATCGCACATTTACCCCGTTGCATGCTTTCGCCCCTTGTCTTCCACCACTGCGATATTGTGATGCGATCTGATCGCTATCGCATATCGCATCTGTTATCCCAAAATGAGGCCCTGGAAGGCTGCAAACCAGGAAGACTTCAAGTAACTATTTCAGACCAATCTTTTAGCTAAGGCTTAGCCTCCTTAGCCTGAGAGGGCTCTCTCAAAGGATTTAAGGTTTGTGATTATAATTGAGATGGCTAACTCTTTATGAAACAAATAGGAATGAGGCTGGTAAAATCTAAATTAACAAGCATCCATTGGGCTCATGGAGTCATATGTCATTTAGCATTAACAGTGAATTGGCTTTGCAATAAAATCAAGGCATTCAGACTTCAATATAGATAAAGTACAGCAGACACAAAAGGGACAGTATATGAGCATATGAAGGAAATTAGAACACTGCAAGTGATTTCTAAGTAATCAAGTACTCATAATACTGTAGACAACATGAAAGACAATAAGAGGAATTCATACATTGAAGTCACTATGATTCTTGAGCAGCAGCAGCCATTTACTGTATTACCAAAAGAAACAGAGTCTTTACATAAGCTTTAACAACAGAGCTTTTTTTACATAAACTTCCAACCCCTATTACATTTCTCTTTCTCATATATATAGAGTTCCTCTACCTGACTAAGATTCCTCCTTAAACATTAGGGGAACTCGAAATCTACTTCTAATGACACCTGTTTAACTTTTAACTGCCTATTTAATGTAACAAACTTCAACTAGACTTTCTAGAGATCTAAATCAAGTAGGACTCTAACTCCATATTACACTAATAATAGCCTTGATTAGAATCATTCTCATTCTTTGACATCTGGTCCTCCTTCAGTTTGGCTGTGATGGATGTTCAAGGCTCCATGTTGGTCTTCAATGTCACATCTTTTCCATTGCCCTGAAACATAGGAAACTACCCCTATTTATCGATCTTTGGTTTGCCTCAAAATGTTCGAATCCAAAGAAGCATGCCCTTTATCTTTGATTATCCAAAATAGAACAGATTGCCACGTCCATTGATGTGCTGTCCACCCTTTTCATGTGTGAAGGCAAAAGTTCTTCCAATCTGTTTTGACATATCTTGAACTGTGGTAAATGTGCTCACTTTATGACAAAAATTTAAAGTTGGATTCGAATACATATTTTGTCCACCTGTCTTGACTTGGTTGAATATTGATAGCTTCAGATGATGCCTTGTATGCCTTGTAGATATTCCCTTTTCAAAATCCCCGCTTATATTTCAAAACCGGTTGACTGAGATTAAATTGTGTAGCTTCAGCAGTTTCGTAGCGCGCTACGAAACTGCTGTGTTATTCCAAAAAACACAGTTTCAACCAAATTTTTTCCATTTTGAGCCTTTTACTATTTAAGCATTCTTTCAACCGCTCCAAGGCCTTTCAAAACTGAATGGGAATGTTTGATTCTTCAATAAATATTATACCAAGCAAAACCATCAAAACTTTGAAACATAACCTTACTTGAAATGAGATTTCTTTATGGTGATTCTTTTCCCTGGCTCAACTGTATCTTTAAGTCTTCAATTTGTTTCTTCATTGCTTTGATCCCAGACCTGAGGTTTGTATTGACCTTTCCGATAAATTGAGCTTCTTTTATTGCAGGAGTAGTCCAGCTACGGAATTGAACACTAAAATCAACCACTTCAGGAATTTGAAATGTTTGGTCTTCCCACCGAGCTTGCATTTGGTTGAAATAAGCTTCCTTAAGTGAAAATTTTCTGGCAGCCTTCTTTAGTCTAGCAATTTCAAAGTTGGCCAATCCCAATTTCTTTTTCAAGTCTTCCACACTACCTTCTTCTTGCGTGGCAACTGTTTTGCCTTTATCTTTTCTTTCATGAGGCCGTGTCTCCTCCCCTGTTTCATCTGACCTTGGTGGTACGTCCTGTACTTGTTTGAACTTCCTCGTTATGGGTCTCCTGGGCTTAAAAACAAATTGTTCAACTTGATCATCAAACTTAAGTTTCTTTGAGGCTTTAACTTTCTTAGCCTTCTCTTTACCTGACTCTATCAAATCAACTTGAACTAGTGGGGACTCTTCAACGTCAATGGCTTGCAATAAGTCATTTAAATCTCCCTTTGAAATAGGGCTTTCTTCAATAGCCAATGACTTACCTTTTTCTTTTTCCACCTAGCTCCTAGTATTTCTCCTTTGAACTCCTTCACCTGTGCTTGATTCATGTGCAGTTTCTTTAACCTGAGTTTTCTCTTTAAGGGACTACTGAGGTGTATCCTGGATGATCAGTGGCCTGGTGGATTCCCTTACTTGTTTCCTTGCCTTTAACTTTGAAAACCTCTTGGATCTTGTTTATGTTTGATGACCAGTTGTTGTTGGAAGATATTTTGCAGCTTGAGGGCTGAGACTGGTCTTGCTCTTGAAACCAGACATGAATATGAATGTGGCCCAGTCCCTACCTACCCTCTGGAGTTCATGTAGAACCATCAACTTAACCAAGCCATGGTGGAACAATGAAGTCTCACAGGCTTCTTTTCTTAGTTGCACCTTGTCACACATTTTACTTAAGCTGCAGAATAAGTAAAAAGGTAGATCAATAGATGTTTTCCCTGTGAAATGCAATAGAAGCTTAAAATGGTATGAATACACTTTGTTATATCTCCCTTCACAGGTCAGGTACTTCTGAATACAGGTAAGAAAATGGGCATATGATTCTTTGACATAACTTCTAGGAATAGACTTACTTAAATCTGAGTTGATGAAATCCTGTTTTAGAAATTCTTTGCATGGGTTCATATTGAATTTGAAATTCTTGAACCAATTTTCTTGCCCTCTTGGAATCTTTGTAACTGTGGATATCATGTCTGGTGAGACCTGCAATTCTAGCATGCCAACCTTTGAGTTTACTCCTGTGAAATTCAGTGCAAATTCCTTAGTCACTTGTGCATGACCTCCCTGGAGCTTCTTGCAAAAATTCCAACATCCGGCTTGTTTAAATGCATGCTCGACTTCTCTGTTCTTCAAGGTTATGTCTAAACCTTCAGGCTCGTTTCTTAGACATTTGCCTGATCTATGGTCTTTCCTTTCTGCCGATTCCTCCATGAAGATTCAGTAATGGAGGCTGGAAATGCTAGCGCTGCTCAAACTCCAAACTCTGCCTCGCTTGAATGGCTGCCTCGCTTGATAGCTGCCTCGCTTGATAGCTACCTCGCTTGATGACAATGTTTTCAAATTGAAATCTTACAAATTTGTTTCTCATGCAAGGCTTACAATCATCATTAAAACTGTGCATACTTGGCTTTTCTTGGAACTTGTATTCTGTGTGTACCAACGTACCTAGTGGTTGTAATAATGGAGATAAGCGGTTGGACATGATATGTGGAGTGCACAAACTGAAAATGGATGACGCAGCCATAGATTAACTTGATAGATTTGACAGTTGGGAAAGATTCGCTGCGGAATGCACGAATCTCTGATTTCGCAGCGCGGTCAGTGTAAATTTTTAATTATGCGCTGCGAAATCACCTAATACCTATCGTGCTACGAAATCACCTAAAGGACTTTTGCGCTGCGAAACTGCTAAAAAGGATTAGTGCACTGCGAAAACACTTCAGAATGGTTACATGCGCTATGAAATCACCTAAAAAAGGTTTTGTGGTGCATAATGATTTTTAAACCAAACTGACACATGGCTATGAGACCGGTGATGAATGAGAATGAACAGTGATGAATGAGAATGCATACTTGACTCAAGACCCCCTAAGACTCAGACTCTAAGGAAAAACAAAATCAAACTTAGACTAACACTGACCTTTATCATCAATCTATTATGAGAAATTTTGGCATTAGAATTCTTAAGTGATAACAACATCCATGTGTGTTTGAAGATTTCGCCCCTCTGCTTCTCCCGCTGTGATATTGCGATGTGATCTGATCGCTATCGCAAATCGCATCCATGTGTGTTTTAAGGTTTCACCCCTCTTCTTCTGCCGATGCGATATTGCGATGTGATCTGATCGCTATCGCAGATTGCACCAATTTGTGTTAAGGCTCCTCCTGTTTATTCTCGATTCCTCCCGCCAGCGATCTCCGCCATTGATCTTTGCGATCCAACGGTTGTTATCTATCTTTGTCTTGCTTCACGCCCTGTGCACGCCTCTGCCATACTGCCTTTATGCCTTTAACTTGTTTTGTGCTCCCGAAGGAGGAAGAAGGCTAGATCAAGCACTTTGTGCCATTACTCCTCACCAACTGCATTTAAAGACAAAATGGCCAAAGGACAAAAGGATGACCTCGAGCAGTGAAAAGCATTTATTAGGCATGGAATTTAATCGATAATTTACTCCAACTGCCCGAGAAGGACTTCAGAATATCAGAAAAAGGTCGATTTTTTCCATTAAAATCAGCAGTGTGCAGCAGAGCCCATATCTAATTGTAAATGTGGTTGGTTGTCAAGTATGACCGCTCCACGCATAGAACATCAGCCTATCTTTGTAATTAAACTCTATATATACCCAAAGACAGAATGAGAGGAGGGTTGATGAGTGTTATTATGCTGTAAGGTTCAACTTCTTGAGATTGTAATTGCTGTGATACCTCAACGTCTAGTCTTCATTTTCAGCTAATGCAAGCTTCTTTTGCTGTTAATTTCTCATTGTCCACTTCTTCTTCTTGTTCCAGGTTGTGCCTGTTTTGCATTTATTCATGTGTTGTTAATTTTTAGCATTAGAGGAGCTTTCATCCCACCTCTGTGTTAGGATTTAGCATGTATCATTGAATTTGTTTGCAGGTTTCTGTTATTTTAATGCCAGAGAGCTGTCATCCTGTCTGTGTATTAGAAAACATATTTACAGACCTTTCAACTAGTCGCAGCCGACCATCACATGGTCTTGTGAATCTGCTGGTGTGATCAATATTATCCATGTTCACTTATTCCTCAAACTGTGAGTAATTGGTGGTCTAAAGCTTTGTAGTCTGGGGATGTTCACTCATGTCTGGGGTCAAGCATAGTAGAAGTGGTTATCTGGCTTGAACATGCAGCATTTCATTCATTCATCCACCATATTTCCAACACTTTTGTGAGTTTTTAATGTTCTTGAGCATCTCTGATATACAACCTATGATAGTTTCTTGGGGTGATAACATTAATTGATGCCGTTGCCGGGGAGAGGAGATTGAAGCTCAGCTTCCCTAGGAGACGACACAGTTCCAGATTTTGATGATAGACAAAGTCTGGGCACATTTTTGGTTGTAATCATCTATTTGGCGACTCCATTGGAGGAAGACCATTCTTTGGCGACTCCACTTTGCAGTTCTGGCATAGCTGGTGAGGTATGCTCGAAGAAATCCTTAGAAACCATCAGCTGAATCAGTGCCTGATCCTGAGAAGATCGTTCAGCAGAAGACACTATCACAGTAAGGAGCATCAGGAGCAGGTAAGCCTTGGAATTTTTATGTATCTCTGCTAGTGTAGAAATACCTTCAGAGATTCATGCAGCTCCTTGCTAGTCATTTCCCTTTCGGACCTCAGTTGAAAGAAGCATCCATGTTGTCCATTATATTCTTCTGCTTATGTCATACTCTTCATTGATTCAAACCAATCGGCTCACCAGTATCCCTTTAGTATACCTCAGTCATGGCAAGTCAGCAAGCTCTTACAAAGATAGAACAGATAGTTGCTGCTAGGTATGGACCTCTAGTCTTGCTTACTCCTCTAAATGCCATTCCTGCAGGGGATTATCAAGAATTTATGCCAAAGTTCACTGGTACAGAAGGAGTAACGGCTAAAGAGCATCCAAGGAGGAAAATACACAGAGGGGAAATGAAGTTTGATCCATATCTACCTATTAAGCTCAAATGCCCCAAACGTTTTGAGGTAGACAATCAAATAAATCTTGTCTTTTTGATCTATGATGAACCGGATGACAAGCAACAATTTTGCTAGCCTAGAAAATGGGAAATTTTTAAAGTTTAAGTTTTCAGGCTTTAATGATTGTAATCATGTTCTTTTATAGTTTCCTGATGTATGCTTAGTTGACTCCATGCCCAATGGATACTAGGCAACGTTTTTACAGATGAGTTTTGTATGAAGGCATTGGTCTGCAGTTCTTGAGACCTCACAGGGAGGATCTCATCCCCAAAAGGAGCCAGTGTTAGCTCTGCTACATACTTCAGCTGTGGAGGACCAAATACCAGCTTGGCCATATGTTTATGCTCAGAAAGGTAGATCGCAGCAGTCTTTTCCTTCCTTCCCCTTCATGTCCCTTATACTCCATAGCCCCGCTATCTCTGTTTTTCGTCTTGCGATGCGATCTGATCGTAATTGAACATTTACCCTACTGCATGCTTTCACCCCTTGTCTTCTGTTGCTGCGATATTGTGATGCGGTCTGATCGCTATCACATACCGCATCCATGTGTGTTTTAAGATTTCGCCCCTGTGCTTCTACCGCTGCGATATTGTGATGCGATCTGATTGCTATCGCAAATCGCATCCATGTGTGTTTTAAGGTTTCACCCCTCTGATTCTTCTGATGCGATATTGCGATGTGATCTAATCGCTATCGCAGATCGCACCTATTTGCGTTAAGGCTCCAACTGTTTATTCCCGATTCCTCCCGCCAGTGATCTCCGTCGTTGATCTCTGCGATCCAACGGTTGTTATCTATCTTTGTCTTGCTTCTCACCCTGTGCACGCCTCTGCCATACTTTGTTTACGCCTTTAACCTATTTTGTGCTCCCGAAGGAGGAAGAAGGCTAGATCCAGCACTTTGCGCCATTACTCCTCACCAACTGCATTTAAAGACAGAATGGCCAAAGGACAAAAGGACGACCTCGAGCAGTGAAAAGCATTTATCAGGCATGGAATTTCATCCATAATTTACTCCAGCTGCCCGAGAAGGACTTCAGAATATTAGAAAAAGGTCGATTTTGTCCATTAAAATCAGCAGTGTGCAGCAGAGCCCATATCTAATTGTAAATGTGGTTGGTGGTCAATTATGACCACTCCATGCATAGAACAACAACCTATCTTTGTAATTAAACTCTATATATACCCAGAGACAGAATGTAATAGGTTGATGAGTGTTATTATGCTGTAAGGTTCAACTTCTAGAGATTGTAACTGTTGTGATACCTACAACATCTGGTCTTCATTTTTAGCTAATGCAAGCTTCTTTTGTTGTTAATTGCTCACTGTCCACTTCTTTTTCTTGTTCCAGGCTATGCCTGTTTTGCATTTATTCATGTGCTGTTAATGTTTAGCATTAGAGGGGCTATCATCCCACCTCTGTGTTAGTATTTAGCACGTATCATTGAATTTGTTTGCAGGTTTCTGTTATTTTAATGCCATAGAGATGTCATCCTGTCTGTGTATTAGAAAACAGATTTACTGACCGTTTAACTGGTCGCAGCCAGCCATCACATGGTCTTGTGCATCTGTTGGTGTGATCAATATTCTCCATGTTCAATTATTCCTCAAACTGTGAGTAATTGGTGGTCTAAAGCCTTGTAGTCTGGGGGTGTTCACCCATGTCTGGGGTCAAGCATAGTAGAAGTGGTTCTCTGGATTGAACATGCAGCATTTCATTCATTCATCCACCATATTTCCAACATTTTTGTTGAGTTTGTAATGTTCCCAAGCATCTCCGATATACAACATAGGAGAGTTTCTTGGGGTGATAACATTAATTGGCGCCGTTGTCGGGGAGAGGAGATCGAAGCTCAGCTTCCCTGGGAGATGACACAGTTCTAGATTTTGATGATAGACAATGTGTGGGAAAATTTCTGGTTGTAATCATCTATCTGGCGACTCCATTGGAGGAAGACCATTCTTTGGCGACTCCACTTTGCATTTCTGGTGCAGCTGGTGAGGTATGCTCGAAGAAATCCTTAGAAACCATCAGCTGAATCAGTGCCTGATCCTGAGAAGATCGTTCAGCAGAAGAAAATATTGCAGTAAGGAGCATCAGGAGTAGGTAAGCCTCAGAATTTTTATGTATCTCTGCTAGTGTAGAAGTACCTTCAGAGATTCATGCACCTCCTTGTTAGTCATTTCCCTTTCAGACCTCAGTTGAAAGAAGCATCCATGCTGTCCATTATATTCCTCTGTTTCTGTCATACTCTTCATTGATTCAAACCAATCGGCTCACCAGTATCCCTTTAGTATACCTCAGTCATGGAAAGTCAGCAAGCTCTTACAAAGATAGAACGGATAGTTGCTGCTAGGTATGGACCTCTAGTCTTGCCTACTCCTCTCAATGCCATGCCTGCAGGGGATTATCAAGAATTTATGCCAAAGTTCACTAGTGCAGAAGGAGTAACAGCTAAAGAGAATCCAAGGAGGAAAATACACAGAGGGGGAATGAAGTTTGATCCATAGCTACCTATTAAGCTCAAATTCCCCAAACGTTTTGAGGTAGAGGATCAAATAAATCTGTCTTGCTGATCTATGATGAACCGGATGACAGGCAACAATTTTGTTGGCCCAACAAATGGACAATTTTTAAATTTTAATTTTTCAGGCTTTAATGATTGTAATCATGTTCTTTTATAGTTTCCTGATGTATGCTTAGTTGACTCCATGCCCAATGGATACTAGGCAACGTTTTTAAAGCTGAGTTTTGTATGAAGGCATTCGGCTACAGTTCTTGAGACCTCACAGAGAGGATCTCATCCCCAGAAGGAGCCAGCGTTAGCTCTGCTACATACTTCAGCTGTGGGGGACCAAATACCAGCTTGGCCATATGTTTATGCTCAGAAAGGCAAATCACAACAATCTTTTCCTTCCTTCCCCTTCATGTCCCTTATACTCCATAGCCCCGCTATCTCTGTTTTTCATCTTGCAATGTGATTTGATCGCAATCACACATTTACCCTGCTGCATGCTTTCGCCCCTTGTCTTCCGCCGTTCCGATATTGCGATGCGATCTGATCGCTATCACATATCACATCCATGTGTGTTTTAAGATTTCGACCCTCTGCTTCTGCCGCTGCAATATTGCAATGTGATTTGATCGCTATCACAAATTACATCCATGTGTGTTTAAGGTTTCGCCCCTCTACTTCTGCCGATGCAATATTGTGATGCGATCTGATCGCTATCATAGATCGCACCTATTTGTGTTAAGGCTTTGCCTGTTTATTCCTGATTCCTCCCACCAGCGATCTCCGTCGTTGATCTCTATGATCCAACAGTTGTTATCTGTCTTTGTCTTGCTTCTCAACCTGTGCATGCCTCCGCCATACTGTCTTTACACCTTTAACCTGTTTTGTGCTCCCGAAGGAGGAATAAGGCTAGATCCAGCACTTTGCGCCATTACTCCTCACCAACTGCATTTAAAGATAGAATGGCCAAAGGACTAAAGGACAACCTCGAGCAATGGAAAGCATTTATCAGGCATGGAATTTCATCCATAATTTACTCCAGCTGGCCGAGAAGGACTTCAGAATATTAGAAAAAGGTCGATTTTGTCCATTAAAATCAGTAGTGTGCAGCAGAGCCCATATCTAATTGTAAATGTGGTTGGTGGTCAATTATGACCGCTCCATGCATAGAACAGTAGCCTATCTTTGTAAGTAAACTCTATATATACCCAGAGATAGAATGAGACGAGGGTTGATGAGTGTTATTATGCTGTAAGGTTCAACTTCTGGAGATTGTAACTGTTATGATACCTGCAACGTCTGGTCTTGATTTTCAGCTAATGCAAGCTTCTTTTGTTGTTAATTTCTCACTTTCCACTTCTTTTTCTTGTTCCAAGCTATGCCTGTTTTGCATTTATTCATGTGCTTTTAATGTTTAACATTAGAGGGGCTATTATCCCACCTCTGTGTTAGGATTTAGCATGTATCATTGAATTTGTTTGTAGGTTTCTGTTATTTTTAATTCTAGAGAGTTGTCATCCTGTCTGTGTATTAGAAAACAAATTTACAGACCTTTTAACTGGTCACAGCTGACCATCACATGGTCTTGTGCATCTGCTGGTGTGATCAGTATTCTCCATGTTCACTTATTCCTCAAACTATGAGTAATTGGTGGTCTAAAGCCTTGTAGTTTGGGGGTGTTCACCCATGTCTGCGGTCAAGCATAGTAGAAGTGGTTATCTGGCTTGAACATGCAACATTTCATTCATTCATCCACCATATTTCCAACATTTTTGTTGAGTTTGTAATGTTCCCGAGCATCTTCGATATACAACCTAGGAGAGTTTCTTGGGGTGATAACAGTGTCCTTGGTCATCACATTAATGGAATCCCCAAGATCAATCAAAGTGTGTGGGAAAATGGTGCGATTGATGTGCACATCTACTATAGGGCTTCCAAGGTCCAAATAATTTGGATAGATTACCAACCCCAACATTAAGTTGAAAAGTTGTCCAATAACATTAATGGTAGGGGCATCTATTTTTTGCCTCCCTGGATGCCTGAAACACTTCTCCTTAATCAAATTGTTGTAAATAGGTACATCCTTGATGGATTAGAGAAGTGGAATCTTGACGCATAGGTTTTTCAATTCTCCTAGAAGTTTAGTCTCTTCTAGGGTAGGCTGGAGTGGTTGAGTTAATCTCTCAGGAAAGGATGGATTTACTTTAAGAATTATTTCCTCTCTTTCTTCTTCAACCTCCCTAGGTGGAGGTGGAGGTTGGTTATCTAGGAGAACTATCCTAGGTCTCAGGTTAGTTTCCTGGATCTCCACAGAATAAGTTGGATATGATGTCTCTCCACTCTATACTTGTTGTGCCTATCTTTTGTTCAGGTTCATATTTGGCTAGGCAAACATCTGGGGTTGTTTAGGTGGAGAAAAGTGTAACAACTGTGGTTGGGTAGGCGGTGAAGGTGATAAATCTGGAACATTGTTGTATTGGGGCCTCCATCCCTAGGGCGGCGCATTCCACTAAAGTTGTGGTAGAGCATATGGTTGAAATGACTGGCTGACTAGCTAGGAATGATACTGAGATGTAAAGGACCAAGGAGGAGGTGTAGAATAGGAAGGATGAGAAGGGGGTCCCGAAAAAGGTATGGATGTGGTCTGGTTCAGTTGTAATATGCATGGGATTACCCTTGCATGCTCTTCTGGTATGGTCTAGGCCCATGAGGTCTCCTTTTGTTTATGTAGCACAACTGCTCAGTGACCCCTTCAGCTCCTTGATATACAACTTTGAGTCCAGGCAAGGAAGGGCACTTGTCTGTGGAGTAGTTTTCTTCACAGACTGAGCAAATTTCAATGGAATTCAATGGACATTCATTCCTAGGGTGCCTCCTAGTGCATCAAGGACAGAAAATGGCCAAGTCTCTCTGCTTCCTCCTACTTTCTCCTAATGTTTATATTGTCCATCTGTAAGGCAAGGGTTTGCAGCATCTTACTCTTGAAATCTTCCAGCATGTTTCCAATTTCACCCTTGATGGATGAATTGGAAGAGGATGTACTGACCATAGGTTGACCTCCCCTACCCTTTTTCCTAGCTACCCTAGAATGGTTTCTAAATATAGTATTGATATCCTCATAGTGTAATTGCTATATATCTCCTCATGCTAACAAGTGTAGGGTATCCATAAGTTCTTCCCTTACTCCTCTAAGGAGGATCAACTTCAGTGACTTAGGGTTAAGTGTGCACCTGAACCTTTTGTAACTAAGCTAGAACCTTTCTTCATAATCCTCTAGGGATTCATCATTACCTATGGTCATCCTAAAAATTTCTTCCTTAGTACCCTTAGACCTATAGTAGTCTCGATACATGTTGTTGAAGGCTTGGTGCATCTGATCCCAAGTTGTGATCTATCCCCAGGTAAACCCATGAACCAGCGCAAAGCTACATCCTTGAGGGTAGATGGAAATGGTTTCAACTTTTTTTCATCCTCTATGTAGTCATGGGTTCAAAAGATAACAACAAACTCAAATAGGAAAGTGTCTGGATCTTCTGTGGTCAAGCCATGGAAATGAGGAAGGGCATAGGGGCTTATATTTTTCATCTTAGTGTCGCCATTAGTTTCCCTAATGGGGAAGGCACCCTTAACTCTCTCTCTATTCCCTCTGTCATTTTTGTTTTCAACCATTGGCTCAGTAGGAATGGGTTCTTCTTCTTCCCCTGTAGGTTCTTCAAATATGTCTGGTTGCTCACCTAAGGGTTCCTCCAGTTCACAGCCATCGAAGAAGAGGGAAGGTTGGCTATTGGATGCAGTGGGGGTATTTGGCAAAAAATTCCATAAGTTATCCCTATTCCTACGAGGCATGAAAGGAAATGTTTTTGGTTTGGTTTTGTGATTTTTTTCAAACTTTGAAAGTGCTTTGCAGAACTGAAATTGCAGATTGAATGAAAACTACTAACTGAATGAAAAACTAATTGTTGAATTGAAATCTAACTTTTAGAATGGAAAGGAAAGCAAAGAATGCAGAACGAAAATAAAACTAAATTACTTTTGCAAAAATGAAACTAATGGCAGAATAGTAGAAACAAGAAGTAGAAGAAAGAAATAAGTAATCACATATTACTTAGACACCTCCCCGGCAATGGCGCCAAAAAGTGATGAGAACCACTATTGAAACAAGAATGCTACAACTCTTGGGCTACCAAATTTACTTTATCCACCCGGGGTTCGAACAAACTTGGAGGTGACAGTGCTGTATACACAAGTAAAAGTGATGGTTCTACCTTTTTTCACTGTTCATATGGCGAGAGACCACTAGGGTTTGCAAGCCAGACTTCTATGGATTCAAAAGAAGATTGGTTCCTTGGTGAAAGAAATAGAAATCTACTCTAAGAGAGAGCTGATCTACTACAATAATGAAAAAGACTAAAATTCAATGCTAAGGCACACCATTTCCTAATTAACTGCTAAGAAATATGCTTTGCAATGATGCTAAATTAACATGAACAAAATGCTACTATCCTAAGCATGGAAGTTGAAAACATAAAACACAACTGTTATGCATGTAAAGGGATATAATAAATCTATTTTGTCTTTTTATGCTTATCATGAAAAATCAAGTGTGAAAACTAATCTCTTTTGGTGATGTGGCAGGTGGTTTAGAGGTGTTGATGGATGGTTGGAAGGTTCAAAAGATGGTTGGAAGGTTTGGCAGACCCTTCAGTGACCTTGGGAGGCTTCTTAGAGGTTTTCCCGGTTTAGCAGACCCTTCGGTGACCTTGGGAGGCTTCCTAGAGGTTTTCCCCCAATTCCGCCTCAAAACAGGCCTCTATAGGAAAACCTACACAATGTACTAAAAACCTACAGGATTCCCTGTATTTCTATAGGATGCAGCTGTGAGAAAAACAATGGGTGTGTTAGTCCCCTAAATTGTACCATTTTTTACCATCTTTTCGTCCTAAAACCATAACCATTTACCCCTGTTCTACCTATAATTTACGCCTCATCTTGGAACGATGACATGTTTCACATTTACTTTACATTTTACATTTTTAATTCAAACTTAGCATTTATTAATTATTACTACGTGATTTCTCACTTGTAATTACTTTTGTAACTCATCGATATCTCCTATGTTACTTAATATTTAATGTTTACCTTGACCGCTGATTTTTAGTGCAGAATGGATCTTTCACCAGTGCCAGCACCACAATTATCAGATCTCGCACCAATGCCTGTGACGTGAATCTTGGCAGCAAATCCAGACCCCCCTTGATTGCTGCCTATTTTTGCACCACCTTAGCCATGACCACCGAACACATCTGAAGGTAGCCGAGTCCCAGCTATGACAGCAAGGCAATCTAGAGTAGTTGAGGTCAGATTTGGGAGAAACAGATAGCTGAAGATAGCCACAACCTATTTTGTTAAAATGCCTAATTTTGAAGGCCGCAAGCTTATTTTGTAAATAGTTATGCAATCTGTTGTAACGAAATTCTGCAAACAACATGTAACGAGATGAATGATCCTCTTGGCCTTCAGCCGAGGATCTATATAAGAAGAAATGTAGATAGGAAAAGTTAGAAAGGAATGATTAAGTAAGTGTATAGAATAGAGATAGAACCAGGAAGGCGGTAACAGGCCTGTCTTTTGTTATCGCCCAATCTGGGCTGGATTGTAATCATTTATGTATTTTCCTTATGACTTAATAAGAGGAAAGAGAGCTCCGACTTACTATTCTACATTGTATTTCATGTTTTGAATTCTGATATATTGAGCAAGTGTTGAGCAACATTTTTAAATAAAATGGAAACACGCTGGTTGGCTAGGGCCCAGCCAACCCAGCACGTTCTCCCTCTTTTCTGTTCCTTTTAATTTATGCTTTAAACTGGCAAGTGTGATTTACTTTATAGCCTTTGAATTCCTATTTGAGTGAGAGCATATATGCCATATGAAGTAATTAAATTTCCTTTTCTTGCATCTGATTTCAACTAGTTTTCCCCGCCTGGTTTGAGCAGGAGAAATTACCTGCACCAGTGCATGTTGGTGTGCTATTCACTTTCTGCACGTTTTTCTTGGTTTTCCCTGCCTGGTCCGAGCAGGAGAAATTACCTGCACCAGTGCACGTTGGTGTGCTCTTTCACTTTCTGCAAATCTATTTGATTTAGTTTTCTGCCTAGTTTAAAGTAGAAGGATCATTCCTACACTAGTGCAAGATTGTGTGATGCAATAATTCTTTTTAAGTTATTTCCAACGACTTTCTTGCTTTCATTGGTATTTCATAACAGGATAGATTACAAGGATTGTTTCTTTCTTTCTGCAATTTGGTAAACTTAGAAACAATCACCCTTTTATGCAATTTGGCTTTCTAACACTTGCAGTAGTTAAGCATTGATTTCAAGGATTAAAAAGCTAAAGTGTAAGAAGCCATGGTCTGGTACAAGAACTAGTTTCTTGTTGCTTGGACTGAGTTCTCTGGACTTGAGAAAGTCTGGACCTTACACAAAAGGAAAAACACTTTTAGTACAAACATCATTTTACACCCTCGGCATAAATCTTTGTTCTTACACTAGTGCAAGAAGCTTGCACTAGTGCAAGATAGATTCTTGCGAGAAGGAAATCTTTATATAAGCAGGTTTGAAGGGCCCATCTATTGAAGACTACTAAAGTGTCTTTTCTGAAAGAAACACACACTCAGTAGTTAGTCAATAATTAGCTAGAGTGATTTCCCTTTTCTTCTAAATCTCTTTTGCAAATGCATTTTCTTTTGTTCCAGTCTTAGATTATTTCTGGTGATTTAAGTTGACTTTTCCTCTATAGTTTGATTTTGTAACCTTTCCTTTAAAGAAAGTAGGGATTGATATTGGAAACATTCATACCATCTCTGGCATTGCCTGTGCTTCATCTCTAAGTTTATGGATCCCCTGGGTTGACAATTTAAGTGTTGAGGAGTTTACTTAAGTGTAATTCCTGCACCCAACATTTTGGCGTCGTTGTCGGGGAGGCAATTTGATTTGGTAAGAATTTTCTGATTGTACAATAGAGGTAATTTTTTTCTTTCAGCATTGTTTGGGAAATATTTCTCTTTTGAAGGAATTTTACTGGTGTTAATTGATTTTTTGCAGCATATTTTTATTAGAAATTACTTGTTGTTTTTCTTTCTTTGAAATGCATGCCTAGGAAAGGTAGGGGTTCAAAGCCCACTAAGGGCCAAAAGAATTTTGAAAACAATTCTCATATTGGGTCTCCTTCTGTGAGCAGGAAGCCCAATCAAACCCATCACGTAGGAACAATCCACCTGGATTCTGGTGACAACAACTCAGGTGTGGTTCAGCCTGTCGAGAGTAAGAAAGAGACAATGGTAGATCATGAAATTTATGGGGAAGGGTTTGGTGAAAACCAGGATCAGGTAAGCATAGAACTATCCACTTTCGTGTTTCCAATTGTGGATCCTGATACTGTGGCGCAAATGAAGAATATTCCACCATCCACTCTCCCCCATTTTCATGGTAAAGTTCATGAAGACCCTGAATCTTTTCTATTCGAATTTGATATTTTGTGTAGAAGTTATGATTATTCAATTGATGCTCAGAAGTTAATATTATTTCCTGCTACCCTCAAGGACTCAGCCTTGCGTTGGTTCATGGGGCTAAGAGGAAACTCTATAACCTCTTGGGAATAGATGAAGAGAGTGTTTTTGTCTAAATATCAGGAATATTGCAAAACTCGGGACATGCAGGATGAAATTTTTACAATCATACAAGATGATGATGAAACTCTTGAAGATTACTTAGAAATATTTCTGTATATTTTGCAAAGGTCAAAACTTAAGCTTGATTCTAGCACTATTAGAACCTTGTTCTTAAGAGGACTTACCGATAATGCTAGAAATAATCTAAATCTACTAGGACAAGGTGATATCTCTCAGCAGACTTTTGATCAAATTTGTGATTTATGCAGGAAATTTTCAAGAAATCAGTATAGATCTAGTAGAGGAGCTCGAAACAAAAATAGAAAAACTGAATCTACCGATGCTATGATTATTGGACTAGAAAATAAAATGGAAAACATGAAAATCGATATAATGAATGTTGTTTCTAAACAGTTAGACTCTTTAAAATTCCAGCAGAAACTTATAAAAGAACAAGAGTCATTATGTATTTTTTGTCCTAAGTGTAGAGATAAACATCCTCCTAAAGAATGCCCTCTTAATCTAAAAGAAACTAATAAGTGCGCAATTTGTGCAAAAGACCATGCCACAAAAAAATGCCCCTCTATACCAGGACTTAAAGCTGTATTTACAAGAGGGCAACCTGAAGTTGAATACTTGAATGCTATGGGAGCAAGAAGAAATTGCCTCAGGTAGGTGTAGGTATGGCTTCTGAATTTTCTCCAGACTATTTTGGTTATCATTCACATGCATATTCTTATCCTAACACTAATCATTAGTGGCAGTATGGAAATAAATACCAGCATGGTCAACCTTCTCAACCATGGCAGCCAGGTTGGAGAGGGCCAACTCATTCCCCATATTCCTACCAGCCACCTATGCAGTCATATCCTCATACACAAAATTCAATGCCGCAACTTCCAAGTCAGTCTAATCCACCATTGCCTTTACCTCCACCCTTTCGACCCCCTCAGTTGCCTGCTCAACCCATGCCTAATCCTAACAATAACAAAGCAGTGCAAATGATTTATGTAACAAACCCACCTTTATCATTTGAGTATCAGTCTATTCCAGTTGGGGTTCATGATATCTAGTTAAGATCAGGGAGGACTGTAATGCCAGAAAGTCAGAAACAACCCACTGTGATTGTTGAAGAGAAAGGGGAAGAGGAAACTCCTACCCCTTCTCCGAAAGCAGTCACCAAGTAGCCCTTACCCTCTGGATCCTTACCACCTTCTTCCAACCAGCCTCCCTTTCCAGAGAGGCTAGCAATGGAAAGAAGTGAGCCCATTTCTGAGACTAGCTTGGCATCAGAGCTTCAGAATCTTTTCATTAAGATACCTTTGCTTCAAGCCATCAAAGAGATCCCTATTTGCACTAAAATTATTAAGGAACTCTGTCTCAAGAAACCCGGGAGGAAGAAATTGGAACCCCAAACCATTCAATTTGTTGGTAGGGCGGCAGAGTTGATGATAGGATGTGTATCTATGGAAAAATATACTGATCCTGGAAACCCTGTTGTCTCAGTTCAAATTGGTAATGTCCTTGTCTCTAATGTCCTTATAGATCTGGGGGCAGCCATTAATGTCATGACCAAGCAAACCATGGATCAACTTCGGTTATCCCATCTTCGTCCTACTCCCACTGTGCTTGAATTAGCAGATAGATCTAAAATTAAGCCAGAAGGAGTATTGGATGATGTGATCATCTCATTAGACTCTTGGGAATATCCTGCTGACTTCATTGTGCTTCAGCCAAAGAACCCAGTAGGAGGACATCCCTTGATCTTGGGTCGACCATGGCTTGCTACCACCGATGCATATATTGGATGTCGTTCTGGTGATATGTATATTTCACATGGAGACTCTAGGAAGAAAGTTACCTTATATCCCCCTGCTAGATCCATTCAGGACCTTCGAGATACTTTGTGGTTGGATCAAAGTAGCGATGATGAGGCTCAGCCCATCTCGCTTATCCATCATTATATTGGGTCCTCGCAAGAAGATGAGATTCAAGTCTTCCTAAATAATCTAGACACTATGCCTAATTTTGAGCCCTAGAGCCAAATTTTCAGCCTAGATTTTCAAGGAGATCATGATCCTCATTCTTCTGCACCATTGCATTTGATCACTCCCTTGAGTACTCCCAAGCCTGATACTACTCTTGTTGAGATTAGCCTCGGTAAATCCCTATATATTAGTTCAGATTTAGACTCATCTCAACGAAAGAAGCTTGTGAATTTATTGCGAAACCATCTTAGTGCCTTTGCATGGGGTTATGAAGATATGAAGGGTATCCCTCTTGAAACTTGCACACATCATATCTATATTTAGGAAGTTGCCCAACCTGTCTGACAACACCAAAGGCGAATGAATCCAACTCTAAAAGACATTGTGAAAGAAGAAGTACAGAAGCTCTTGGATGCTGGTTTCATCTATCCTATTTCTGACAGTCAGTGGGTCTCTCCATTAGTACTAGTACCTAAGAAAGATGGAAGATGGTGTATTTGTATCGATTATTGAGAATTAAACAAAGCCACTCTCAAAGATTATTTCCCTCTCCCATTCATTGACCAAGTGCTTGATACCCTTGCAGGAAAGGAATACTTTTCCTTTTTGGATGGCTTCAGTGGTTATAACCAGATACAGATTGCACCCAAAGATCAAGATAAAACTACCTTTACATGTCCATGGGGTACATTTGCTTATAGAGTGCTTCCCTTTGGATTATGTAATGCCCTGACTACCTTTCAAAGGGCAGTCTTGGCTATTTTTGCTGATCTAGAATTTTTGGAAATTTATATGGATGACTTTTCTGTGTTTGGTAATTCTTTTCAGGAAGCTCTTGAAAACTTGGAAAAATTACTTCTTCATTGTGAGGAAGCTCATCTTGCTTTAAGCGACAAGAAATGTAGATTGATGTGCAAAGCAGGAGTGGTACTTGGTCATTTGATTTCTAGTAAAGGTATCCAGGTTGATCCAACAAAGATTAAAATCATTTTGCATCTTCCTGCACCTAAAACTCAAAGGGAAGTAAGAGGTTTTCTAGGACATGCTAGTTATTATAGGAGATTCATTGAAAATTTTTCTAAGATAGATTCTCCTCTTTTAATACATCTAGCTAAGGATAGTGAGTTTTCTTGGACGACAGCTTGTCAACAGTCTTTTGAAACATTGAAGGAAAAGTTAGTGTAGGCACCAGTTCTGAGAGGTCCTAACTAGTCTCTGCCTTTTCATATTTCGTCTGATGCTTCAGATCTGGATATTGGCACAGCTTTAGGACAAGAGGAAAATAAGCAATCCTATGGTATTTATTATATTAGTAAGAACTTGTCTTCTGTAGAATTAAATTATACAGTTACAAAGAAAGAGTTTTTAGCTGTGATTTTTGCAATTAATAAGTTCAGACACTATATTACAGGATATGAAGTATTTGTACATACTGATCATTCTGCAATTAAGTATTTGATGAATAAACCATTAACTAGTGGTAGAGTGACTAGGTGGTTACTTTTGTTGCAGGAGTTTAATATTACTATTGTAGATAGACCAGGAAAATCTAATGTTGTAGTAGACTTTCTTTCTAGATTAGATAATCCTGGTGAAACTACTCCTGTTAATGATGACTTTCCAGATGAACATATTTTTGCTATGTCGATAGATTCTCCATGGTTTTCTGACATTGCTAATTATTTGGTTACTAGAAAAACACCACCCCACTTGTCTGCTTGTGAAAAGCGGAATATTATTCAGAAAAGTGTTGCATATTCCTGGATTCAAGGAGATCTCTTTTACACAGGCCCATATTTGATTATCCGTAGGTGTGTAAGAGAGGAAGAAGTGTTTGACATATTGAAATCTGCTCATGATGAACCATGTGGAGGCCACTTCGCTGATAAGCGAACTGCATATAAGGTGTTACGCGCTGGTTACTATTGGCCGTCCTTGTTTAAGGATGCCAGACAATATGTCAAGCGTTGTGATAGCTGTCAGCGAATGGGTCAGCCTAATCAAACCAATGAAATGCCCTTATGTCCTCAGGTTATGATAGAGCCATTTGAAAAATGGGCTATTGATTTTATAGGACCAATAAATCCAACATCATTAAGTAAAAATCATATCTTGGTTTGTACAAATTTTGTTACAAAATGGGTAGAAGCTAAAGCTGTTTCTTTTGCTACAGAAAAAGTTGTTGTTGATTTTATTTTTACTGAAATCTTTACTAGATTTGGTGTGCCTAGAGAAATCATTTTTGACAATGGTCCGCAGTTTATTTCTAATCTGGTACAGGGTGTGATGGAGCAATATAAGATCCAGCACAAGAAGTCCACGCCGTATCACCCGCAAGCAAATGGCCAGGTGGAATCTACAAACAAAGTGATCGAGTCCATTCTTACAAAGACAGTCAATATGCATTGGAAAGACTGGGCTGAAAGATTACCAGAAGCTTTATGGGCATACAAAACCACTTGGAGGAATAGCACGGGGCATACACCATACGAGCTGGTATATGGTAAACAAGTTCTGTTACCAATTGAATTCCAGATCAAAACTTACAGGATTGCAGTTCAGTTAGGACTAGATCTCTCTGAGGCACAACAACAACGTCTTCTTCAATTGAATGAGTTGGATGAGTTTCGAAGGGATGTTGTTCAACAGAATATATTGATTCAGCAACAACGTAAAAAGTGGCATGACAAGTTCATTCAGAAAAAGCAATTCGAACCAGGTGATTAGGTACTCCTTTATGATTCCATATTTAAAACTTTTAAAGGGAAGTTCCATACATGTTGGATGGGACCTTATGAAGTGATCCAAGTATTTGAGAATGGAGCAGTAGAAGTTAAAAATATTAATGGAAAAAATTCAGTATTCTTGGTAAACGGACACTGGTTAAAGAAGTATTTTCAGCCACTTACCAAGAAATATTTTACACAACAAGTCCAACAGCAATTTGGGATAGTAGTGGAGAATGGTAATACCAACCTCTTGAAAACATGAATCCTTTTTCTTCTCAAGAATAAATTTTTTTTATATATAAAAAGAAAGAAAAAATATAGAAAAAAGTAAAGAAAAAATATTTTCCTATAATTATGAAAATCAGTTTGCTAACATGATTGCAAAAGGGTCAACCTGAAAACCAGCTTGCTCGCAGGAAGATTAAAAATTTCTAATAAAAAGAAAATGTTGCTTGATCTTTAGATATGTTAAGATACCACCAAGTAAAAGAAGGTTCAACAGAACCAATCTTTATACATTTTGGGTAATTAGCATGGATATTTTTATTCAAGTAATGCCTAATTTTCTCTGCAGTTATTTTTCTTGCACCAGTGCAGGTAGAATTTCCAGAAAATTTTCTTCCTTTCTTCATATTCCACTTTTGTAATACCCCCTCAGTTTTCTTCTTTGATCCCAGAATATTGACCTTCCCATATTCTTCAAATTTTACCCTACTTGCTTCAAAGAAATCCCACTTTTTCCCTGATTTTTTTTTCCCTATACCATTTCTATTTTATCCCTCTTGGCAGTTTCTTGGAATCCCTGTAACAGAATTCCTTCCCATTCTAAAAATTCCCTTTCCCCACTTCTTTATTCCCTCGAGAATTTATTGCAGGATGTTACATATGGATAGCAAAAGGTGTGCTCTGAAACATCAGACAAGGTGAAAAAATTTCCAGCATAAAGTTAAAGAAATCATGTGAAAATCTAGCCTATATTTTAATTCTCTATAATGTTGTCCTATGTAATGAGATGAGCAGAAAAAGTACCAGCAGAATGATATGAACTAAAGTGGTGCAAGACTAGTACAAGCACGCACTTCGTTAGCAGCATAGTACAAGTTATCAGATGACATGAGGAAGTGATCATGATGAAACAAGAGATGAAATCTTTTTCATTTCATCAATAAGTATTAATGCTATTATGTTAACTAGGGGGAATTAATTAAAAGTACAAAGTCTTTATTAAGTAGAAATCATGATTTTTTTAATGAATGCTAAGGATTTTTTTAAGAAATGTGAAGATGTGGTAACCTTTGCTTGCATGAAATCTACCCCACTCCGCCATGATCCTAACATCATTTGTTCATAATTACCCTGCTCCTCTATTCACTCTAAACATCCCTTCGCTGTAATTATATCACACTTAACTGTTAAGATCACCGCCACGCATACCAATTAGACCTGACTAGAAATGATGAGATCCTATAGCAGGAGAATTGGTGATTCAAGGTTAGTTTTTATTTAAGGTGGCTGATTTATTTGGCATCGCATGCAAGTCTCAGAGCTCGACTGTTCAGCCACTAGCAGTAATGCCACCCATCCAAAATGAACCCCTATCCCTTAGCAATATTGAACAGTCTTCCGAATACCGCAACAGTCTTGCACTATTGCGAGAATTGGGTTTCCTACAGTTCTTGCAAAAATTCGATGGGTATGACAGAGAAGTTGCCCTACGGTTTTCAAAGAGTTTTAAGAATGGCCGAGTCAGAGTGGGGCCGCTTGAATTCAAGGTAACAGAGAAGTTTGTAGCAGTTGCAACAGGTCTAGAGAACACGGGAGAACAGTGGTTCAAAAACCAGAAGTTGGAAAGGAAACGCTGGCGGCATTTTGTTGTGGACAAAGATATAGACGTGGATTGGAAACTCGGAGTCCCACGTAAAGCCCTGTTAGGTCAATGGCAGGACCTCCTGTTTATCTTGCAGAAGTTCATGACCTACGAAGGGAGATACACCCGTACCCTGGTGTATCATTTCAGAATGCTTCAACACTTTGAAGCAGGCCGACACATTCGCTGGAGGATGAACTTCCCCTACTTCTTGCTCAAGAGTCTGGAGAAAATGGCTAAAAGTGTACAGGATGGAAGGGAGGACCAGGTCGATGCAAGGTTATACCATCACGGGCTGATCAAGATATTGGTCTTGAAGCAGCTGGAGAAGAAAGGCATGTCGTGGGAAGAGCTGTTGAAACAGCTGCACAAAGGGTTAACCGAGGGGAAGAAGACAGAGACTCCTGCCAGTATGAGCAAGAGCAAGAAAGAAAGTACTTCTCGCACTAGTGTGAAAAGGAAACAGCCAGAAAAATCAACAGGTAAGGCCTCATCCTCTGCCAAAGAAAAATTTCATGCACCCACAGAAGAAACTCCTTCTACACAGGCACAGGCCTCTGAGTATGATAATCTGTCGGTCCTTGTAGATGCGATGAAGATTGTAGAGGTTGGAGATGATACTCTACTGGCCGACTTTATAAAAAGGCCTCACAAAAAGAGCAAAGTCACCGAAGCAAATGGAGAACCACAGCCCCCGCACGGTGTGGAACCCCATCCTGCACCGGTGCAAGAAGAAGTGCCAGCACGAGAGGAAGAACCAAAAATAGAAGAAAAGGAAAAAGAAGAGGAGGCAGCAAAAGAAGAGGAGGTAGAAGGAGAGGAGCCAAACAATAAAGAAACAAAAGAAGAGGAGGCAGTGGAAGAGGAACCCAAAGGAGAGAAGGTGAAACCCGAAAAATAAGAAACAGAACCCACAAAAGAGGAAGAGATAGAAGAGGAACCAGAGGAAGAAGACCCAGAGAAAGAGGGACCACAGGAAGGGGAATTCCCTGATATGACCATGCCTGATATAGAGGTCCCTAAGGAAGTTACAGTCCTTGCTAAAACAGAGGGAGAAAAACAATTGGTAACCCCTGCCAATCAGGTAGCTGAATTGGAGCTTCAAGTGCAAAAATTGGAGCAATTTATGGCCAAGGCACAGGAGGAGAATGAACGAAGCAGAGGAGAATTAATGGCAGAGCTCAGGCAAAAGAAAAGTGAAGTCAGAACCTGGAAGTATCAGGCTTGATGTTGTTTTAAGTGGTTAAAGAAGGTAGAAAAGAAGTTAAGGCACATCAAGAAGAAGAAGGCTGACACAGTGCATCCAAAGGATAGTGCACCAAAGCAGGATTGAGTTGGAGTGCTCAAAATTTTTATTTTTTTGCAGAGGTAAAGAAGTTGTGTGAGGACACACAACAGCTTAGGGATGGGAGGATGTTAGTACCCTAAATTTTACCCTTTTTTTATCATCTTTCCATCCTAAAAGCATAACCATTTACCCCTATTTTACCTATCATTTACACCTCATCTTGAACTAGTGCAAAAACGATGACACATTTCACATTTACTTTATATTTTACATTTTTAATTCAAACTTAGCATTTATTAATTATTATTACATGATTTTTCACTTGTAATTACTTTTGTAACTCATCGATATCTCCTATGTTACTTAATAGTTAATGGTTACCTTGACCATTGATTTTAAGTGCAGAACGCATCTCGCACTAGTGCTATCACCTCAATTATTAGATCTTGCACTAGTGCCCGCGACGCGAATCTTGGCAGCAAATCTAGACACCCCTTGATTGCTGCCTATTTTTGCACCGCCTTAGCCATGACCGCTAAACACATCTGAAGGCAGCTAAGTCCTAGCTATGACAGAAAGGCAATCTAGAGTAGCTGAGGTCAGATTTGGGAGAAATAGATAGCTAAAGATAGCCACGGCCTGTTTTGTTAAAACGCCTAATTTTGAAGGCCGCAAGCTTATTTTGTAAATAGTTATGCAATCTGTTGTAACGAAATTCTGCAAACAACATGTAACGAGATGAATGATCCTCTTGGCCTTTAGCCGAGGATCTATATAAGAAGAAATGTAGATAGGACAAGTTAGAAAGGAATGATTAAGTAAGTGTATAGAACAGAGATAGAACCAGGAAGGTGGTAACAGGCCTGTCTTTTGTTATCGCCCAATCTGGGCTGGATTGTAATCATGTATGTATTTGCTTTATGACTTAATAAGAAGAGAGAGAGCTCCGCCTTACTATTCTACATTGTATCTTTCATGTTTTGAATGTTGATATATTGAGCAAGTGTTGAGCAGCATTTTTAATTAAAAGGGAAACGCGCTGGTTGGCTAGGGCCCAGCCAACCCAGCATGTTCTCCCTCTTTTCTGTTCCTTTTAATTTATTCTTTAAATTGGCAAGTGTGATTTACTTTACAGCCTTTAAATTCCTGTTTGAGTGAGAGTAGATCTGCCACATGAAGTAATTAAATTTCCTTTTCTTGCATCTGATTTCAACTAGTTTTCCCTGGCTGGTATGAGCAAGAGAAATTACCTGCACTAGTGCACATTGGTGTGCTATTCACTTTCTACACGTTTTGCTTGGTTTTCCCTGCCTGGTCCAAGTAGGAGAAATTACCTGCACCAGTGCACGTTGGTGTGCTCTTTCATTTTCTGCAAATCTGTTTGATTTATTTTTCTACCTGGTTTAAAGCAGAAGGACCATTCCTGCACCAGTGCAAGATTGTGTGATGTAGTAATTCTTTTTAAGTTATTTCCAACAACTTTCTTGCTTTCACTGGTATTTCATAATAGGATAGATTACAAGGATTGTTTCTTTCTTTCTGCAATTTGATAAACTTAGAAACATTCACCCTTTTATGCAATTTGGCTTTCCAACACTTGCAGTAATTAAGCATTGATTTCAAGGATTAAAAAGCTAAAGTGTAAGAAGCCCTGGTCTAGTACAAGAACTAATTTCTTGTTGCTCGGACTGAGTTCTCTGGACTTGAGAAAGTCTTCGACCTTACACAAAAGAAAAATCACTTTTAGTACAGACATCATTTTACACCCTCGGCATAAATCTCAGTTCGTGCACTAGTGCAAGATAGAATCTTGCGAGAAAGAAATCTTTGTATAAGAAGGTTTAAAGGGACCATCTATTGAAGACTGCTAAAGTGTCTTTGCTGAAAGAAACACACACTCAGTAGTTAGTCAATAATCAGCTAGAGTGATTCCCCTTTTCTTCTAAATCTCTTTTGCAAATGCATTTTCTTTTGTTCCAGTCTTAGATTATTTCTGGCGATTTAAGTTGACTTTTCCTCTATAGTTTGATTCAATAACCTTTCCTTTAAAGAAAGTAGGGATTGATATTGGAAACATTCATACCATCTTTGGCATTGCATGTGCTTCATCTCTAAGTTTACAGATCCCCCGAGTTGACAATTTAAGTGTTGAGGAGTTTACTTAAGTGTAATTCCTGCACTCAACAGGGTGTTGGAGGTGATGGAAAGATTAGGGAAGGTGTTTGATGGGTGGAATGGAGTGGGAAGAGGCTTAGGATCATTCAGGACCCAAAACCAATTTTAGGAGATGGTTGGATTCACTCAAAATGCCTAAGGAAATTTATATGTAAAATGATGAAATTGGTGAAGATTTTGATGAAAACAAGGAATGCCTATGGGTGGATGAAATTTCTATCTACTTCCGAAGTACCTGCTTTGCATCAAACATGTGTAATTTCCAAAAGGTCATGTAACAAGAAGAATTCTCATGAGCTAGAAAAGCAGAATTTAATGAACTACTCCAAGAATGAAGATAGAAGAGATGGAAATGAAATCCTACTTTGAAAAACTAATCAAATGCTAGTTTAAGTACAACAACCTCTAAATATCATGAGAGAAATGGAAATCTGTCTTTTTGGGTTGCATAAGGGTATTTTCCTCAAATCATGATCCCAGAAGGAATAAGGGAGGCCAAGACACCTACTGATAGATTTGTGGGGCCTCTTTTATCCCTTCTAGCCTGTTACTGAAGTAAGGTACAAATGGAAGCAAACTAATAAACAATTAATCAAGTCTAAACTACTTACAATGAGACACTTCTAAAAACAATTTAACCATGAATCTATGAAACTAAGCTAAGCATAAAGATACAAGAAGTGGACCCTTTTCTGCTAGGGTTGGCCCTAACCCAAGAGCTTCAACCCTATGAGTTAACTTAGTACTGAATCAAGAATAAACTCATTCTTATTACCAAAATATGAAATTACATCAAAAAGTATTCCACAAGTCTGGAGCTCGAAAATAGCTAGAGTTTTACAATAAAATTTCGAATCCTAATGAGGCTCTAGGCCTCTCTACTTATACCACTATAGTCTCCAATGACTTCCTTAAGTTTAGGGAGGCTTGGCTCCCAAACTTGAGATGAAATACTCTTTGTCTATCACTTTCTCGGATGCCTTCTAATCTTCATGACTTGGCTGCTTGCACTCCGAGATGGTGGGATTAATGGAGGAATATTCAAATGGGGAAGGAGTAAATGAGGAGGATTTACCTCCTACAATCTCTCTCTCTTGTCCCATTCGAGTTTGAAGCCTTAGTCTTTGTCAAAATTCCTTGATTTTCTCTTCCAAACCTGCATTCAATGCATATTAGTCCACTAGGCATAATATCCCACTCTAGCTCATTCATTAAACAAAATATAATCAAAACATGTAATAAATTGTGAGAAAAGTTGCCTTGACTAAGATAGGAGGTGAATTAAGGCCCATATAATTACCCAATGATGATGGTCATCACGCATGCTGATCAACAATGACATATTGATGCCAAGATTGGTAGTCCTTGAGAGTGTCCATGTGTTCTGCTGTGATGTCTGTTTGAAACTTGAATCTCGCATCGATAGCATCTGGGTACACTGCTCAGGATATTTTGTCCAACTCGTTTGTGAGCATGTGCATCACTGTATTTAGTGTGGCCGGACCAACAACATACTTATGCATGATGTTTTCACTAATAGGCAAGTTTGGGCTGGTAGTGATGCGCATCAGCTCGTCGAAGTATGAGTCAAACTCCTGTTGGACCTGCTTCTTGGTCTTCACCTAAGTAAGGGTCCCAAGTGATGGGATCATGCGAGTGTGCACTATAATCTCCATGCTTTTGAATACTCGTGCATGGGAAGCCTGTATGCTAGTGATGAGTTGTGGTAGGTCTTCATAGTTCCGGATCTGACTCTGGATACGCGCTTGCAGCTCGACCGCGTTGGCCTTCATCATCTTTGGCAAATGAAGAGGGCATCCCTTATACTACATCGTCCATCCTTGCATGCTATCAACAGCAATATGTATGTTCTTCAAAATGCGTACTCTTCTTGCACATTGTTGCTGCCATCCGTGGAGATGAATGACTGCTTGATGCATGGTACCAAACTTGGAGTACAATGCTCGCGTAATAGTGTCCAAGGACAACACTTCATCTAGTATTTCCTTCTTCAATTCAAATTAGGTGGACATTGTCACTAAGTCTCCTCCCTTCTTGGCTAACTGTAGTTCCTTCGCCATTCACTCATTCTCATCCATGAGAAAACAAACACTTGAGCTAGTGGCTTCGGCATACACTCTAGCCGCATCGGCCAATGCAGCTGGATGCTTGTGCACATCAGTCACAATCACTTTCTCTTCAAATTTTGCAGGGGATGTTTGGTCTTCCGGAGTCAGTACTCTCTGAGACTGCACAAATCTGTGACGAGATTCATCGAAGGAGATGTTGTGCATCTCTGCTTCCGGTTGACCACCTAGGCTCTCAGTACCTCCTTGGTCATTCGAGACTTACTCATCGTCTGGATGCATTGAAGCAGGTGAGTCAACCTATCTTTGGTGAGGCATGAGGTCAGTGTCCTGTTCCAAGTCCTCCTGCTCCATGTCTACATCCAACTATTCAAGAGCATGTTCTATCTCATGAGAAAAGTCTTTCCCCCTGTTATCACTTAGGTTGTTCCCTTTGACTCCCAAGGGAATACGGCCGAGGTAACCACTAACCAATCTTTGGGTCACAGGTTCTAGCTTACCCATAACCAGAGAGGGCTCTCTCTTTGTGATTTAACTTTGCTTGAATAATATTTTAGGCTAGTTATGATGCTCAAGGTTTTGTTTTGAATTTTGCTGGATGATGCTTTCAGTCAGAACAGTAATATGTTTACAGGGTGATCTAGGCCATTGGGCATGGAGTCAACGATGTTTAATTTCTTGATATGTCTGCGTTGATACAACAGTGATGCTACAGAGCCAGGTAAATGTCTAAGAAAACAATTCTTTAAATCTGTAATTGGGTGT
The DNA here is from genome assembly GCA_031772625.1 of Pinus tabuliformis. Taxonomy (NCBI): domain Eukaryota; kingdom Viridiplantae; phylum Streptophyta; class Pinopsida; order Pinales; family Pinaceae; genus Pinus; species Pinus tabuliformis. The sequence goes on from CM062811.1 coordinate 905,353,727, forward strand.
GATGTAATCAGGGCGTGAAAGGAAATTAAGGATCTTTCAGTAAGCTGATATGGAGAACAGTGGGAATATTACTTAGGAGCACTGAAGAATTCCTATATAACATTCATATTTATAGAATTGATATAAACATGAGCAATTGAGAATTCATGTTCATGATTAATTCTGAAGAAAACATTTTCAACAACAGAGATTGAATACAGGGTGTAATCAAACATATCCTGCACCATTCTTTTTCTCTATTATTAGATTGGTGAAACATGCATACGACTCAAACAAACATAAGAAGATAATACATAGATCGAGAAAACTTATTGTTCCATTAGAAAGCACATGAATTCCGCAACATCACGCAGAGCATCATTGAGACATCAAGCATTCGAGAAACATTGAGCTTTTCTAGCCTTTTGTATTAGATTATCTGAAAAACATACAATATATTGCCTCAGAGTAAAAATCACCAACCCCAAATACGTTTCCAGGGGAGGTATTTATACAAAATTTACATCAGAAAATATCTAGCTGGTGAGTTAATGGCTCATTAATATCATGCAAACTCCTGGAGCATTGCAACTGAGAAAATAAATGCTGTAGTAACTTCTTAGTGTATTAGCTGTCAAAAATGGTCAGAGAATGTTGACTTTGTGACCGATGGAATCGGCTGAAGCCGTGGTGCCCAAAATTTGTGCATTTCCCATGTTTTGGCTTGCTGTCGTTGTCTTCATGCTGAGTCATCCTTTTTGGCTACCTTGTATGCTGTCTCGGTTATGTTTTTTTCCTTTGACTGAGTTGAAGCTGATTAGGATTGATCAATTGAAATTGCTAAGGCAAAATTTGCAGCATTGCCTGCCACCAATCCTCTTTAGGCAGTTGGTGTCTTCGTATTTTTACCAGGGTTTCATCTGCATCTGTATATCTATAAAAATTTGGAGGAACCTCAAATAGGTGATTGATCTCATGTTCAATAAAAAATAGATTTTCTAGCTTGTCATAGAGGCCCTGCCCTGTTGGAGGCCCTGTTTCCTCAGAGGTACTGGCGGATGCAGTGATTTGATTTTCAATAAAATTTGTCATCCTGGTGGCATATTGCTCACGGGGGAGCAGTCTTCCTGTGCTGGTTAATAGGCTGGGCAATCCCTTTTCTTGCAGTGCTCCCATTTTGAGCTTGTATTCATCCACCTCAGCCTGCATTTCATGACATTTTCTTTCTACAGTTTGTACAAAATTTCTGAGGGTCAACACCTTTTTAGTTCTAAGGACAGCCTCTGTTCTGTTAATGATGTTCAGGGCTGCCAGTTCCTCCTTGGTCTGATTGTTGAGAAAATTTATCATTCTGTTGGCCTGCTCAGGCTTGTTCCCTAGTGCTGTCCTGGCTTTCTGGCTCTCAATTTGTGCTTGGCCAATCAATTCCATTTGTTCATGCAATGTCTTGATTGACTTCCATTGTCTAGTAAGGGAGTAGTCAATCAGGGCCCACAAAATCCTCTTTATTTCTGCCAGAGTATTTTAAAGTTTGAGCTCTTTCTCTTAGGCCTTTATTTTGTCTTTGAGGGCCTTAATTTCTCTAGTCTTCTCTGCTACAATCATCTTTGATTTGTCATATTTAGCTTCCAGTTCTGCCAATTTTTCCTTGGCTTGCTTGATCTTGGTCGCCTGGAGCTCCAACTCTTTGATTGCCTTTGTCAAATCATCCATGTTTAAGCTGGACTCAGGAGTTGTTGTTGTTGTTGCTGCTGCATCCGTTGCTGTTGTTGCATCCATTGCTGCTGTAGTTGTTGCAGGGGCTACTGTTGCCTCTGTAGTGGTGACAGTGGTTGAGGTATTTTGAGGAGGTTGGGAGGTTGATTCTCCCTGTTTGTCTTGCAGTGCCTCTTCTAGCTCCTTCTCCAAATCAATAACTTTTTGATTCAGCTGCATTATTAGATCAAGTTGATCTTCAGACTCCTTTTCCTTTTGCAATTATGTCGTTTGGGGGTGCTCAGTGGGAAGCAATCTCAGTCTTTTCTTTAATGCAGCAATATCATCTTCTTTCTTTTTCATGAGGGCCCTCACACCCTTTGGATCCTTAGGATCATGTCCTAGGTCCACTATGATGTCATCCAGTGTTTTAATCCTGTTGTCCTTGGCCATGGAGGACATTCTCTCGAAATCTAGCTGAATATTGTTGTTCTTCAACGATTCTTTCAATTCATGGGCCATTGTGGCCCTGTCTACCAGTGTGGCATAGACCATTTCCCCCGTTTGCTTGTGCATCTCTATCTGGTCCATGGGGTGAATGTCCTTTGCCATGACTTCCATCCTTGTTTTTACAAAATCTGCAGCTGAGTGAGGCTGTGGTACCTTGGGTTTGAAGTGGCTGAGGATTATATTTTCCTCTTGTATATCATACACTGACATCAACCTCTCTTGCTTAGTTGGTGTTGCTTTGAGGAATTGCTTGTATACCTCCACTCTCAACAGCTCATTTTGTGCCTTTATCTCTTTGAAGGAAGCCCTGTTGCTTGAAGGCTTCTTGTTTTGCTGAGTGGAGGAGGACACCTCCATGCCAAGCTGTAATCCTTGCTCTTGTTGAAAAGAGCTTGTAGCCGTTTGCTGACTGTCTCCTCCTTCTTTCCTTGGACTCTCAAGGACTTCCTCGCTTATTTCTTCTATGACTGGGGAGTCAACCTTTTGCCTCTTGGCTTCAGGTAGCTGGGAGGATCCACTAGCAGGAGTGGACTCTTCTCTGTCCCGTTTCTTGCCCCTTTCCTCATGTGCAGGGGTCTGCAATGCAGGCACTGCTGGTGGTTCTGTTTGTGGTGGAGGGGTTTGCTCTTGTTGCTGCCCAATTGAGGAGGCAGGCTTTTCTTTCACTATCTCTTCTTCAGCACCCATTATTCCCTTGCCCTTATCTGTGCCTGATGCTGTTGTGGATGGCGCCTGAGTGGCTGGTGCAGTTGTAGTAGTTGAGGTGCCTTCTCCAATTGGATGTGGCTGCTTGAAAATTACCTGCTGCACAGAATCTAAGTCAAGAGTTTTTTCCAAATCCTTGACATTTATTTGCATTATTTCTTCTTGAGTTAGTTCCTCAATTAATGTGTCTTCCAACCATTCTTGCTGATTGGCATACTGCTCAATTTGTGGAATTTTATAGTGCTTATAGCCTAGCAGCCTGTACTTGACCCTTCTAGCACTGATGAAGCCTTCAGGGTCATAAGGGACCCACCAGAAGCTTCTTGATACCTTGTATGTATCTCTGAGGATTTGCTCAGCCTCTTGCCATCCCTCTTTTTTGTTCATGATAAAGGGGCCCAGGTGGTCTTTGAACTTGAGGTGGGCTTTCTTCTTGGCACTATGAAAGTGGATGAGGTCTGAGTTAATAAGTTGCCTATAGTATTCCAAGGCAAACAGTCTCATTGGTACATATCTTTGGAGCCTATATGGACAAAGCTCACAGCCATAAATTCTGATGACTGTATGATTTTGGTAGAGGTACCAATCACCTATTTTATAATTTTTGGACAGCTGCAGAGTTTTTTGGATTTCAAATGACACTCTGGGAGGAGGGGATCTCATCAATAGGCAAGAGACCAGGTAGACAAATTGGTCGATAAATTGACAATATGAATATGGGGAATCTTGGACTTGGTGAAAAACTGACGACCAGAAGATGACAGACCTTGTCTCTCCCTTAGAATCCAGCTTCTTGATAGGGCATTGAAAGGCCTCGGATTGATAATACATGAACAAGTGGTAGATGTTTGATGAATATTTGAATATACCCTCCCTGTCCACTTTAAAGAGTTGGTCATGTATTTTGTTGGCTATGAATTTAGCAAAGTTATATTTGTAGGCGGGAGGTTGGCCTGGGCTGTAAGCAGCTAACAACACCAACACTGTCTCATCAATGAACTCACTGGTTTTATAGCCCAACACATAGGAAATCATGTCAACCAAAAGTTGGCCTACATCAGTAAAATGGACATGCAGGAAGGGAGGAGGCCCTGTGGGCTGGTGGTCAGCTCTCATAAATGTCATGGTGATCTTCTCAATATCAGCAGTGGAAAGCTTGGCACCTTGTTGTGGGGAAAAATGCCTATGCAGGACGATCCTATCCACCTAAGGTGTGACAGTGCCTTAGCAAAAAATAGATACAACTATCTAAGTATTTCTTCCTTTATGAATTGAAAGAGAGGAGAGATCAATGGACTTACCGATGTCTTCCGTTTGTCCCTCGATCTAGATCCTCTTCTCTTTGGGTGTTCACAGCTACTTGCCTCCTCGCTTGCCCAACTTCAAGAGAAAAACTACTTGATACCTGCGAGATCACAAGAGAACAGCTACTTGCGACAATAGAAGAACACAACTCAAAGATAGATATTCATATTCACAAATGATTCAGGATTAGATAAATCAAATACACTAATGCAATCATACATCAAGAAAACATCAGCATATAGGAGAAAACAAGATAGCTTTATTGATGAATAACAAGGGTTTGAGAAGAGATACAACCCAAAGGGCTCCAATCCAGCGCCTCTTCCCAGCAAATGAAATTCCTATCTTCACCCCCTTCAAAGCATTAAGCACCCAATGATTCAAATCTCAAACTAGCAGCAATTCTTTGCATTCACAACATTCCAGCCTCCTGGATCTCATGGAGGAGAGATCCATATATAGATTTTTGGAGAGAGGATGAGTCAGCTTGAGATGTGACTAGTGTCCTCTCCCTCTGTCAGTTCTTGATTCCACTTGGAGATTTGGAACCTCTTACTCATCACCAGTCGAATTCCCTGAGGCAAGTGTCATTTTGGAAGCTTCCTGGGTTCTGACACCTTGAGGAATGAGCCTGCCACATGTCCAATCTCGCTCAGCGTAGGTAGCTAGTGTTCCAGTTGACATTCAACGCAGGTAGCCAGTGTAGCAGTTGAAATTCAACGCAGATGGTCAGTGGAGCACTTGACATGATCCTGATTTGACTTGTTTTTGAGTGTTTTTCAGTGGAGAACTTCTATGAATTGCTGTAGTTTGTTAGCCTTGTTCCTCTAGGGGTAGGAACAACATGTTTAGGGACTTTGGATCCCTTAGATTATGGACATTTCATGCTCAATGCTGTAAGGCACAAAAATTTCTATAACAGTTGCCCCCTAAAGTATGAGGCTGTTTATCGGGCGAAATGCTTTATCAGGGGGATCCGAAGTTCATTCATTGCTGGGAGGAGACCTGTAATACAATACAATACAATACATTATTTTTCATTCTGCTTTCATGATCTAGCTGAGTCGGGCATTTCCCATGCTCAGCTTTATAAATTCATTTTTCAGTACATAGAACAGACAATCGTCTGATGGTAGACTGATGATTTTGATGAAATCATCATCCTTTTCTGTAGGATGATTATCTGCTGCAATGTTGTACATGTCAATGTCTTTATTTCTTGAATATATATCGCAGCCCGGATGGATGAAACTAGATTCGGGGTCTTCAATCTCGTCTGATCTTCACTCGATGTACAAGTCGATCCATGTGAGAATTTTCTGAAGTCGAACATGGAAAGACATTGCTTGATTACCAGTCAATGATGTAAACTGTTAACAAGCGCGAGAGGAATCACCAATAAGGATGATGACCCTCAAGGTACTGCAATACAATTCACGTGGTGTGAATAAAGGACTTGGCGTCGAACACCACGCAAAATCTTTCGGTCAAAGGTCATTGATGTATACCTGTCGCCGGAAGTGAGAAACTTGCCATTGAGGCATGCAAGCTTCAAAGTACTGAAGGGGTTGTTCCTAGATCAACTTCTTGGATAATGAGCTGATGTCGACAAGAAGCGATACGTCGAAGGAGGGCCTTAATGAATCCCACATCATTGACACGGAACGGAGCTAATGATTTTGATGAAGTGAAAACGATCTGTGAAATATGATTCAGGGTGGCGGTCATGAAAGGATGAAGGATAATGTATGGCAGTGGATGGGACACGGTTGACTCTTCTGAAACGACTTATCTTGAACATATGGCGACACTGATACAATGGATCGGTAGCATTACCCCAATATGTGGATGGTATGGCGAGACCATGGTGATGGGACCGGTGAATGAAACAACCCAACCCGATTGTGGTACGGAGGAAAAGTGTCATGTTCAAGAGCGACTTGCTACCATCAAAGTTTTCTTGTTTCTCCCAATTTTTCCCCAGTCATTTCTGACCAGTACCTCTTTATTTTTGTCAAGCTTGAGGAGGATAACATATGCTTTTTCTATAACCTGCCCTTCGGGCAAGCCCATCGCTATGTTTTAACGAGCCTAGCGATAGGGAAAATCGTTCTCGTCTAAAGACAAGTTTGTCTCTATTTAATGCATTTAACGAGTCTAACGACAAAGATAACTCGGTCCTTTTCAATTTTAGAGAGTCTAAAAAGGTACATAAAGATAACTCCAAAGTTCCTTTTTCGTCATCTAATCCCTTAAGTCCGAAAAAGTATAAAACAATACAGAAGGGATGAATTTTCGATAGTTTTAACTAGCCGAACTAAACAAGCGCTCGATCTTTTTGTGCAATAATCCCTCAGGTCCAAAAAGATTAAAATCTAGAGGAGGGATAGCTCTTCCGGTTGTTTAACGAGCTGGTAGGCCAAAACTCGGCAATCTTTTCATATTTTACGAGTCAGTTGAAAAGAGCTTAAAGGAGACTCGTCTTTTGAGGAACGAGTGATGAACAGGGCAGCAGCAGATTCCAGGTACGGCTTGGAATATTCCAATCACGGCAGTGTCACAAGGATGGCTTAGTGAAATCACTCTTCGCAGCTGTTCCTCAAAATGGGTAAACAATCAAATGGAAGTGGGCGATCGGCCAAATGAAAAGTGGAGGTGACGGTGCAAACACGACCAAGGCTTTTATGGCTGATAAATTTACATTCACAATGGCTATTTACCGGGATAGGTTCATTTTTTAACGAGCTTGAATGCGCCACAACATTGCTCAAACTTATGTTTATTTTTTAACGAGCATGAACTATGCGCTAAAACTGCTCGGATCTTGCGTTTATTTTTTAACGAGCATGAACTATGTGCTAAAACTACTCGAATATACCAGTCATATGATAAGAATGTCTCTTGTAAGATTCCATTTTTTATGGAGCTTGCGCCTTACCAAAGCTATGCCCCGAATCTTTTCGTTATGCAAGTTCGGAAACGGCTAATCCTACGAGTTTAAAGGGTTAGACCTATAGGTTTAAAGGGAGGACCTAAAAATTTAAAAAAATAAATAGTCGTCCCTTGCTTGCACTCCAAAAGGTTTGCATGCCCCCAGGCATAAAGTACGGTTTCAAAGTTACCTCTCAATTTGCAGGCAAAACATTTGTTTTACCGGGAAAGGCCTACCTCTTTCAGGTTACCCAAAGATTGTCTCGTTTGCGCAGCAAACAAAACACTTCTTCGGCAATGTCTACCGAAATAGACAAGGGTGAGAGACTCCGTCTGTCAACTCACATAACTTTGACAAAAGAATCTTATTCTAGAAAAACCCCTCTTCCAATCACGGACGGGGTACGGACTAGTCATATTCTCCTGCGGAAACCTACTCTATACCCAAAGTTTTCTCTGCCCAAAGCAGACCAGGATGCATGCCCCCTGGGTTCCAGTTACATCTTTCCAAATTACTCGCACTCATCGGGAAGCAGAACTGGGGGTGGAGACATTTCTTGAGTGAATAAACCATTTAGGGTCGGTATATGACTATTTGCGATGCATGATCCCGGAAATGAAAGTTGGTCTACGAGCTTGACCATTCTTCCTTCGTGTGGAAAACACATTACTCTAAAGAGTGAGGAGACAATGGCTCCCATGCAATATATATAGTCTCGTCCAAGGAGTAGGTTATAATCCAAGGGTCCTTGAACGACCATGACGTTCATATGAACTGTCTTCTTCCTCAATGTAATGGGCACATTGGGGAGAATCCCTAAAGGTCGACTGGTTCCTTTATCAAAGCTTGATAGATTCCTCATCTCAGGCAAAAGCGCTGGCGAACCAAGCGCTTTCCAAGAAATAGAGGAAAGGATACTCACAGATGCCCCTTCATCAATGATGGTGCCAGCCATAATCATTCTGTATATTTGGACTATAATTCTGAATGGTATGCTCGCTGGCAAGCGGGGTCTGCCTAGTTGGTTCCAGTCGAAGGACACAACTAGGTTGCTTGGTGGTGGGACCGAATAGACGGCCGGATATCACTCTGACGAACTTCCTTCCTGCGATAAAGGAATGGGAGGGTTGCCCCCTTGTTCGTCTGAGTCAGTGTTGATGAAAAGAATCTGGATGGTGTCATCCTTCTTCTCTTCAGTGATGGAATCATTCGAAGATGAATCCTCTGAAGGCAATACCGGGTCAACTGTCATTTCAACCTTTTGACTTTCGTCAGGTATGGATTCAGTAGGTTCATTTTCAATGATTGACGCTTCAGCTGACCACTTGAGCGGGCCAGCTGGATTCTCAACTAATGAGGGACTTGGCACGAGTTTTTTGTATCCAGGAGGAAGTCGTAACGGTGACACCGGACGATCTTCCAAAACTCTCTTCGCCTCGTCTAAGAAGGGACAACGGTTGATGGCGTGATCGCCTTCACACAGTCTGCAGGGAGATCTTGCTCTCCCTCTCTGTCCTTCACTCTCACTAGTTGACGGTATGCATTCAACATGGCTATCAGAGGTTGATGCTACCGGATTGTGCAATCTAGGGGACCAGTCCCTTAGTATCCGGGGAATACAGGGACAATCTCGATGGAAGTGGTCTCCTTTGCATATGACACATGGCGATTTAGGCCCGGTCAGTGCTTTGTGTGGATTTTTTCTAGATGACTCACGTTTGCCCCCAGTCGCTTTTGGCTCGTTCTTCTTCTTCTCTTTCTTCTTCTTCTCCTTCTTCTCCTTAGGAACTTGGTTTTTATCTTTACCAGTTCCTTCAAGCGAAGAGGAAGGAGGAGAGGAAGAGTTGGAAGAGGTAGAAGGCTGGTGGTTAACCTTAGACTCATCTAGCTGTCGATTTGACTGTTCAGGAAAGGTGGTGTTCTGAACTACATTGGTCGAGAAGAGCCAGACCGGCAGGCCGATTGTCAGTCCTGGAAGCGACAATGTGGCCATGTGGGGCGCACCAACATCTCCCCAAGAGGAGAAGGGACTAGGATTTCCACCAAGGGGAACTCCTTGGTTGGTGTGCTCCATTTTCTCGACCGAAAGATCAACGTAGGAATAGGAGGTGATTATGTTCTGTTTAAAATAAATTTTATTAACGACGCTTTTAGACACAACTTGCTTTTTCAGTTTTAAAGAGTCGAGAAAAAACTAAAGATGACTCTAGTCTCCTTCGATGTTTTAACGAGCCCGAAGTGACAAATGCTCGGATGGACTTTTTCCGTTATAGAGTCTGAAAAAGGCCAAAAGGAACTGCTCTGGAGTTCTAGGTAGAGGGTGTGCCAAACTTTTCGCAAAACCGCAGAATACTTTTTAGGGTACGGGCGGTCGATCTTCGTGAATGCTGTGTTCACTGCATTGTGAATCGTAGGGCGGCCGACACGGCTTCCTATGGATAAAGGCTTTATTCCTATAGGGGTCTCCCAATATATACGCGATGGTACGTGGGAGCACAATCCGTACTGATACTTATCGCTTCACCGTGGAGGAATCACCCAACCACTCAACGGTAAGATACCAGGTTTTACGACGCCGGAACACGTCTCTAGCCTAGACCTCTATGTTGTGCATTATGTTACAAAGCGTTGTTAAGTTCATTCAGTTTATTTTAAGGTTGATCTTGTTTAGCAGTTTGCCTTTATGGATCACCACGAGATGTATGGTACAACTTCCTAAATGCAGTCTAAAGATGATAAGCAAGCTTTATAATCTTTTCAACAGATGAAAATCCTAACTACAAAGGGAAAAGAAAGACATCATCTTTTCTCAATGAGCAATCAGCACACTCTAATGCACTTTTCCTAAATCATACATGCAAACTATCAAAATGCAAAATGCACAATGCAGGTGTTTGTTTTCTACTTTCTTAGTATTGATGCCTACAAAGAAAGCTTTTTGTACAACTTTGAATTTGCTTTTAAATGATCAATACAAACAAGTTTACTTTTTCGAAATCAGAGAGGGTAGAAGAGATTACAACACTTAACGATTCTCGAAATGAATACTTGTTTTGACATTCAAAAGAGACAAACTCAAACCAATAAGCAAAAGTAAATGAATAATCAATCTGCAAACAGCCAATGAACTCTCTCCTAAGATCACAATCAGATCTGAATCAAGGGCTACAAGATGACTATCTTACTCTTGCAAAGGAAAACTTCGAATGACGCCACAAACACATAAAAACATTCAAAGTCTTTTTGTACAAAAGGAGGTGGAATGCAAGCAGAGAAAAGGAGTTTTCAGATCAGTACCTATTCTGGTTAAAGGCTACAAAAAACAGAGATCAAAACAGGGCAATAGAGAGCAGAGAACCCCAGTAGCACTAGGCCAAACTGGTTCAGTGCAACCTCAACACAGTGAGTTTGACATTCAGCGCAGGTAGCCCATTCGGGAACTGCGTTGAAATGCAAACTGCCTTCACTGGGTCTGCGCTGAAGGGAGAAACTCTCGTTTCCCTCAGGTTCTGGGTCACAGTTTACTCAAGAATCAACTGTTTCAGGCCAAATCCGAAACACAAGCAAGGTAATATCAAAGGGATGCTTTGAAAGGGTCCTAAGATCTATCACAAAGGATCATCAAATCATTTGTGACTCTATTGTTCAGATCATAGACAAAATCCAGTGAAGGATCAAGGCAGCAACTTCCTATTTTGCATCCGAGAATACAGTTTGATTGTTGCTGCTGAGTCTATGAAACAAACAATGATAGAAACACAAATAAAATGACTAAACAGATCTCCCCAGCAGAGTCGCCAATTTGTTGTGGGGAAAAATGCTTATGCAGGACGATCCTATCCACCTAAGGTGTGACAGTGCCTTAGCAACAAACAGAGACAGATATCTAAGTATTTCTTCCTTTATGAATTGAAAGAGAGGAGAGATCAATGGACTTACCAATGTCTTCTGTTTGTCCCTCGATCTAGATCCTCTTCTCTTTGGGTGTTCACAGCTACTTGCCTCCTCGCTTGCCCAGCTTCAAGAGAACAGCTACTTGATACCTGCGAGATCACAAGAGAACAACTACTTGCGACAAGAGAAGAACACAACTCAAAGATAGATATTCATATTCACAAATGATTCAGGATTAGATAAATCAAATACACTAATGCAATCATACATCAAGAAAACATCAGCATATAGGAGAAAACAAGATAGCTTTATTGATGAATAACAAGGGTTTGAGAAGAGATACAACCCAAAGGGCTCCAATCCAGCGCCTCTTCCCAGCAAATGAAATTCCTATCTTCACCCCCTTCAAAGCATTAAGCACCCAATGATTCAAATCTTAAACTAGCAGCAATTCTTTGCATTCACAACATTCCAGCCTCCTGGATCTCATGGAGGAGAGATCCATATATAGATTTTTGGAGAGAGGATGAGTCAGCTTGAGATGTGACTAGTGTCCTCTCCCTCTGTCAGTTCTTGATTCCACTTGGAGGTTCTTTCTTCCACTTGGAGATTTGGAACCTCTTACTCATCACCAGTCGAATTCCCTGAGGCAAGTGTCATTTTGGAAGCTTCCTGGGTTCTGACACCTTGAGGAATGAGCCTACCACATGTCCAATCTCACTCAGCACAGGTAGCTAGTGTTCCAGTTGACATTCAACGCAGGTAGCCAGTGTAGCAGTTGACATTCAGCGTAGATGGTCAGTGGAGCACTTGACATGATCCTGATTTGACTTGTTTTTGAGTGGAGAACTTCTGTGAATTGCTGTAGTTTGTTAGCCTTGTTCCTCTAGGGGTAGGAACAACATGTTTAGGGACTTTGGATCCCTTAGATTATGGACATTTCATGCTCAATGCTGTAAGGCACAAAAATGTCTATAACACACCTGTATCCAGTAGATAGTTCATGGAGAAGGGATACAACAACTGAGTTTGTTTGAAGTTGAGCATCTGGTTGCTGGAGTCAGCATTGATGTGGAAGAGTATGCTCCCAGATGGAGACTTGACAGCTCTGTGATTTGGATCATAATTCTCAGCACATATGCGGATGATTTCTGGGAAAATGTTAACAGATGGGAGAAAATAGTGAGGCAGATTGGATTCCCATATCCCATATGTGTCATTGTTGCTCAAATAGTTGTCCATCAGTTCCCAGAAAGTCTGTAAATGGTTCCTGTCACCCACAAGGTCTTGGATGAGGTAATCCCTATCAGCAAGAGGCATGGCCTCAAGCTCTTTGTTAGGTGGATTCATGGGGCCAGCACTGAGAGCTGTGGGTGCAGGTGCAACCATTGTATAGTCCTCAAGTGTTATCTTTAGAATGCAGTTTCTGAGTGCAACAGTGTGAATGTAATAGCTTGTAAGGCTTTTTAGAAGTCAGGTGGCAGACTGAATGCAGATAATGCCAGATATATCTTCAAAGAGGAGCAAGTAGGATAAGCAGACTTGACTCTGTTTTGCTGTGGTAAATTCACAAGGATTGTGAACAGTGAGGATGAATTGCAGACGGGGGGCAAGACTATAAGCTGGTGAAATGCAGTTCTTCAATTATGTACTTGGAAAAAGGGAACAATGCCGGGCAGTTGGAGGGTAAATTGCAAATTACGGCCGAAAAGGATGGTTCAACAGTGAATTTTGAACAAGGGGACAATGTGGATTAATTTTGGGCCAGCATTTACTGAATGACAGTATTTAATTTAGGATTTACCAGGTATTTAGTGGATAACTTTGCTGAGAAATGACAAGAAGACGGGCAAAATAGGTAAATTTCAGCAAATACCTGGATAAATAGCGCCGAGAGGTGCCGGGTTGAGGAATGGATGAAAATGCAGCTGAATTGGTAAGTGGCGGCGTCCCAAACTTTGAATTCGCAGCATGGAGGAAATTTTTGGACTGAACGAGTAAAACGGCTCTGTCTCCTTTCCGGCAAAAATGACACAAAATGGTTCAATTGCGCGTTTATAACGACAAATTCGGCATATATGGGCTTTTGGCGCTTTTCCGCTGATGACGTCAGCATGATGTCATCGGCAGGGCCCGGGTACGGATGATGACGTGGGTGCTGAGTTGGAGGCCAGCATGGCAGGACACGGTGGAGGGATGTGGGGGCGGCAAGATGGCGTGGAGGGCAACGTGGCGTGGTGGCGGGGGCTTTGCGTGTGACGGCATCATGACGCGGGACTGACGCAACAGGGTAGGCGGATTGCGGGAGGGCGGTTTCCAGTTTCCCCGCACCGCTATTGGAGAAAGGCGGTAATGGGGAGAGGGACTCCGAACAACCCCGGTGGCTGCCACGCGTCCAGCGTACGGGAGCAAAACCACCTGCTCCCCAGACGCTAAACGGCGGCAGGTCCACAATGGAGAATGACCGCCCACCTTTGGATTGGGGGCAGGGAAAGATCGGTGGCTGGCGGGCGCCCCGAGCTAGTGTGCAAGTTTGGATAGGGACCCGCCAGACAATAAAATAATCACTTAAATACTGCGGGTTTAGAACTTTGGGTTAGGAGGGTTTAATGTGTTTCAAAGCGCATAAGGGTTAATGTGTCGGGGTCCAATAACATTTAAACGTTAGGCTTGAGCACGGGGGGGGTTTCATAGGTTTTTTCAGGAAAATGGTAGGTGAGGGTTTAGTGTAGGCTATTAATCTAACCAGGGGTTAGAGTAATTCCCAAGTAAGGGTTGACTGTAGTCCCTGATGGACTAATGTCTCCCAAGAAAATGCTAATTAGCTATAATGCTAAAAGGGGGGGGGATATTTATATATTTTCTGGGTTCTTTGCATAGAATGCTATAATAGTAGGGGGAGGCGTAGCACTTAGGGATTTATATAGTAAAATTGGAAATTAATATGAATTGGGGATGTGAGAGAGGGGTAAACAGCTAATTTTGATGAGTGAAGTTAGTTTCAGAAGCAGATAGGAATGAAGAATGATTTTACACAGGAAATGTGGCTTCTTTTCAGAGGGAGATGCCACCACTTGACATGAAATTTACAAATGAGAAATGTAAGGAGGACTGTTTAGGCAGATCCTACAGTCCTTAAGGGGATGTTAGTAATGAACTTTTGAAGGGGATGAGGGAAGTTAGTGATGGTTTGGTAGTTTGCCAAATAGGCCATTTCTCTTGCCTTTCTCCTACTGGTGACATCATATGTGATTTTTCTCATGTCATATGCTTAGATCTTGTATTCTGCAACCTTCAACTGCCTACCCTGCCTAATATGCCTAACATTCTTTCTTCCTTTGGATGGGTGCACTTAGCCTTGCAAACCCTGATAATTCTCTTTTCTTTTTGCTGTCCTCCTATCTAAGTCTGCCCTTATAACTTCCAAGGGCCCAGATTAAGCAGTTGGGCTCCTTCCTTTCTCTATCCACCTAGTCATCTGTCAAGCTTGAACTGTTTGAGCAGGTACTTCCTTTCTAGTCTAAAACATGCAATTTAAAACATGGTATGGCCCAACTTGAACTGTTGGACCACCCATCAAAGTAGCAGTGGCATTTTGGATTAGCCACTTTCATGGTATTTATTTGGGGTTCATTTCATTTATTTTTTCTTTGACCAGTTCATTTTCTTGCCTTTTGATTATTCTTTTAAGGCATACCCTCTTTACATTTTTTAACTGTCTGTTTCTTTCACAAAAATGGAACCTTAGTACCACGGAAGATGAACATTTTTTGGCACTTCCACTGTCAATCATGGGAGATGAAAACCTATTGGTATAGGAGGCTAACAGTGGCTCCACTTGGGGATGGCTTTTCCAGATGAAAAGCCAAGAACAGCAGGTCAGATTGCCTAATTTCTCCATTCTTGCTGCAGTCTGAATTTTTCTGTTGTTGGAGACTATTGACAAGGATCTTAGATACTTACAGGCAGTACCCACTGAGCTGATTTGCTGTGAAGTTGCAGTTCTGTTTTTTACCTGTTTCTCAAATTTTTCCTCATCACCTTGATAGTTCCTCTGTGTTTTTCCTTGCTTTCCAATGCTGGGATCAAAACTTATTCCAAAAAAGAAAATAGTGCAGCACCCTGGTCTTCCTCAAAATATGCTCCACTTGGTGCTTTATTTATCTGCTGTAAATGAAAATACTGGAAAATACAAATATTTATGTACAATATATGACTGTTCAGTGTTTGATCAGAGGGGGTCAAAATAATGCTTGAGCATTCTCCCATTGACTGGGCCTTCCTCAGTATCTGAGCCATCCAAACTCGTTAGAAAATAGATGTTGTTACCTTGCATAGCATAAATGACATAAGGTCCCTTCCATAAGAAATCAAACTTACCATGTTTGCCTTTGTCCTCCCTCCTGGAATCCCATCTTAACACTTTGTTTCCTATAAAGAAATCTTCAGCTTTGGTTCTTTTGTCAAATATTCTTTTGAGCTTTTCTTGCAGTACTTGGGTTCTTTGATAGACTTCCTCTCTCGTTTGTTGTAGGTGAATTGTCTGATTGATTCTTCTTTGAATATCAATGGGTTCAGCTTGTATTTCTTGCAGTAACTTGATCACAGGAATTCCTAAAGATGAAGGAAACTTTGCTTCTAGCCCATAGACCAGTTCATATGGACTTATGCCAATTGATCTCTTGGTGGTTAGTCTGTCTACCCACAATGCATTGACCAACTTCTTATGCCAATTCTTTTTGTTTTCTTCCAAAACTTTCTTAATGATGTTGATGATACTTTTATTGGAAGACTCAGCTAGGCCATTACCTTGAGGATAGTAGGCAGTGGAATGACCTAGGTTCATGTGATACTTGTGACAAAAGTTGATCATTTCTTTGGATTTGAAAGCAGCAGCATTGTCTGTAATAATTTTATCTGGACAGCCAAACTTGGACAAGATGTTGGTTTCTAGGAATTGTATAATAATGGAGTCATTGGCTTGCCTACAAGGGATGGCTTCTATCCATTTGGTAAAATAGTCTGTGGCAGTGAGAATCCACCTATGCTGGCCAGAGGATGGAGGGTGAATTTCACCAATGAAGTCTAAACCCCATTGCTGGAATGGTCTCCCAGTTGAAACTGGTTTGAGTGGTAAAGGCAACAGCTTTCTCTTCCCTTCAAAGATTTGACATTTGTGACAAGACATTACAAATTTCTTTACATCAGCAAACAAGGAGGGCCAATAAAATCTAGCCCTTAGGATTTTATCAGCTATGGAATTCCAGTATAAGTGTCCTCCACAGTCACCTGCATGAAATTCCTTGAGGACATTGTCAGTTTCCTCTAATGTTAAGCAATTGAGTAAGATTCCTTCATGATTTCTCCAAAATAAAACATTGTCAATAATAAAAAACTTTGATGCTTTCATTTTCAAGAATCTTTTCTTAGTTGTGGACAACCCTGGAGGAGCTTGCAGGTTTAACAATACAAAACATATATCAGTATACCAGGGGGATTGCATAAAGGCTTGGTTGATGTGTGGAGTCGCCATCTCCTGTTCGTTGTCCAGTTCATTAATGTCAAGAACTTGAAAATTGGTTTCAGCCATCAACTTGGCTAGACCCTGTCCTTTTATCAGTTTGGTAGGCTTGATTTCCATGTCATATTCTAAGATTTTGGCAATCCATTTGCCTCTTCTACCTTCAATTCCTTCTTGGGTCAAAATGTCCTTCACTACTGCATTTGGGACATAGGCAATTATATGGGAGTACAAGATATAGATTCTAAAATCTTTGATGGCTTTTACCAATGCATAGGCTTGTTTTTCCATGATTTGATATTTCAGGGGAGCATCCCTAAGAGCTCTGCTAAAAAATGCAATGGGTTTTTCACAGCCCTGGTCATCTTTTTGTAGCAGAACAGCAGCAATTGTGTGCTTAGATGCAAAAGAAAAAATGATCAAATCTTGATCAAATCTAGGGCTTGTTAGGACTGGTGTATTTTTCAGTGCTCTTTTAATATCCTCAAAGGCTTGTCTAGCTTCCAAGGTCCATTTGACCTTGGAATCCTTTTTCAGCATGTTATTTAACAGTCTTGTGAGCTCAGCCAAATTTGGAATGAACCTTCTCAAGAAGTTGATTTTTCCTAGAAAGCTTTGTAGTTCTTTGATGTTTCTTGGATGTGGTACTTGTAGGATTGCTTGAATTCTGTCTGGGTCGATCCTGATACCATCTTTTGAGATTATATGCCCCAGGAGTTTACCTTCTTCCAGCCCAAACAGTGATTTCTTTGGGTTCAAAGATATGCCATATTTTCTACAAATTGTGAAAACCTGTCTTAAGTGTTCTAAGTGTTCTTGATCTGATTTTGAAAAGGCTGTGAGATCATCAAGATAGACAACCAGGAAATCATGGATTTCTTTGGCGAAGGCAATATCCATCGCTCTTTGGAATGTGGCCCCTGCATTTTTAAGCCCAAAAAGCATTTTGACATATTTGAATGTTCCCCAAGGAGTTGTGAAGGCAATTTTGTCTGGATCATCCGGGTGCACTAGAATCTGATTGAATCCTGAGAAACCATCTAGTAAGGAGATCTTAGAGGCTCCCACTACCCTTTGTAGGATATGATCCATTTTAGGTAAGGGATAATGGTCTTTGAGAGAGACTTTGTTCAGATTTCTTAGGTCAACACACAATCTGATTTCCCCTGTCTTTTTCCTAGTAGGCACTAGGTTTGAAATCCACTCTGAGAATCTGATTGGGGCAATGATCCCTGCTTCATACATGCATTTAACCTCTTTTTCAATGAGGGGGAGGAGGATCGGATTGACTCTCCTGAGTTTTTGTTTGAAAGGCTTTTGATTTTCTTTTAAAGGTATAGTGTGCTGGATAACTGATGTATCATAAGATTTAAGGTCCTCATAGCTCCAGGCAAAGACATCTTGAAATTCTTTGAATAACTCAATGTATTTCAGTTTATGCTCAGGTGGTAATGCTTTGGATAACTTAACCATTTTGGGATTTTCAGGAGTCCCAATGTTGCAATCTTCTATTTCAACATTCAATGGTTGCATTTTTTGTTTTCTTGAGATATCATTTGAATCGAACAGATCCTCCAAAGGGGTTAAACCTGTGGGCAGGAAATTATCCTTTAGCTCAATTACCTCAGCTTCTGTTTCAACCATCTCCTCTCCATCTGGTTTTTTCAACTCCCGTATAGTTTCCTTGTCAAAGGTGGTAGGATGTAAAACTAGATCAGCTGTTTCAGCTGATATTTTCTATGTAATTGTGCATACCTGTGGTTGATCATCTCTAGTGCTAGTGTCAATGTTCATGCCGAAAAATTCTTCCTTTAAAGTGAGGAAGTTATTTATCTATGTGTTACTCTCGAAGACTTGCCAATTCTTGATGTTATCCGGAACTGAAGGTCTGTGTTTGATTTCAGCAGTAAACGTATGATTGGTTTTGAAAGGTAACTTACAAGTGCTGGCAAAAGTTGCCAAGCTGTGAGCATGTAGATTGAGTTCTCTGGAAATTTTAGTCAACTGTGTTTGTGAGAAGCTCTCGAGTACTTGAATAGCTGCTCCCTTATATGCTCTCAACCTTAGATCATTTGTGGTAAAGTTTCCTTTCATCTGTTGTATGACCAGATCTGAATCTCCTAAGATTGAGACTTTGGTTGCACCTATATTTTTTATGAGTTTCAGACCCAACAGAAGGGCTTCATATTCAGCCATGTTGTTTGTGCATCGAAAGTTTAGTCTGTATGCATGGCCCTCAGCTTGGTCATTGTGCATATTATGGATCCAGACTCCTGCCCCAGCTCCTAACCTGTTTACAGAACCATCAAATTCTAAATACCATAAGGTTTCATGATCAAGATTTGGATTGAGATCAGTAGAAAGTTGGATCATGGGTAGGTTCGTTTCTTGCAAGTTACTTGATACATCTTGTTCCTTTGTCTTATTAGCTATACCCACAGTCCCTTGGTCTTTGAAAGCGCGTTGCTCATCTAACTCCTCTGTCTCTACTGTCATTAATAGTTCAGAATAAGCTTTGTTGCAGATGTCAGCATTGTAGAGGATAAATGAATCCATTTCAGAGTGTATTGAATAGATTGGGAAATTTTGGGGCTTCTCTTGACTACTTACCACATATTTCATTAATGTCTCGCGATATAATCTCTTTGGCTGTCCAAATACTGAAATGGTTGCATAAGACATATCTAATTGCAAAGATCCTTGGAGTTTGCCCCCCCAGGATCTGGACAAGAGCATGCCATACTTAGGGGGTATGTCAGCTACCACTACATCCATCAAGATTGTTTTGGTTGGGTATTGGACCAGAGAGACACATAAATCTTTAATCAATCCTAAGCACCTGACCTGGCTTGAATCAAATGAGAATAGATCTTTATAAGGCCTTGTGATGTCTAGGTCAAGTTTTTCCATTACAGATTTGGGCATTAAGTTGTGTGAGGCCCCAAAATCAAACATTGCATTGTGTAGAACCTTATCATGAATGTTTAGGCTAACATAGAAGGGTGGAACCCCTCCATTTTCTGTTTTTCCATTAACCTCAGGTCCGAACAGCAACTCTGGTTGGTCATCTAGGACATTGACGGCATCTTTATTATCTGATACCTGGAGTGACTTGCTAATCTGCTGTCTGTATATTTCATGTTTGGCTAATTCAGAAAGAGGAACTGATATCTTTAGCTTACTTATTTATGTTTCCAAGTTAAAAGGTTTTTCCATTTGAATTTTGGCATTTAGTGCAACAGATTTTTCCCTTTCAGCTGGGTTGTCAGTGGTCTTTTGCTCATAGTTGGCTTGATTTTGAGTAAAACTGGTGCCATGTTTGTTTCCTGGGGGAGTATCTGCCCTTGTCTTTGACGGGTGGGGTGGAGCTGGCTGGTTTTCAGAGGGCTGTTGTTCTGAGATGTCCTCTACAGTGACTTCTGTGGTAGGTGGGTTTGAGCTGCCAGCTGATTGTGGGAGAGTGGTATTATCATTGATCTTTTTTGATTGCTTATTGTCCTTTGGTTTGAGGGGTGTAGGTACATCTATCGTTCTAGTCCTTAGTTTGTACTGTTTGTGCACCTCATACACAGCTGCATCATAACCCTCTTTGAAATCAAATGATTCTCCTGACTTGGTGTGGCATTGATTGTCATTAAAAACCTCTTGATCTTCTTGTGTTAAAAAGACTTGATGTTCACTGTCCAAACCCATTAGGTTGATGTGAGGGTCCTCATTAGGTTCACTAGATGTTGAAGCCTCAGCATAATTCTCTTGGAAAGGAGGTCTGACATGTTGGTCAGGATCAGTCCTTCCAACATTGGGATTTTGATTCTTTCTAAAGTTTGGGTTTCTGATATTGCTTGTTTGCCCTTCCCATGATGACTTTCTTTCTATGGTTTCCACTCTGTCCCCAAGTCTATCCATACCTTTGATGATTGCATCTAGCTTTTGCTCAAATGATGAGGGTTCTTCTTTAAAAGTAGTTCTTCTTTCAGTCCTTGCCCGGTTTCTTTTAGCAATCAGATTTGCCTCTACACTTACAACTATGTTTTGCATGTCTGCCAGGGTTGCAGGGGCTCTTTCTCTTAGTTGATATGCCATGTCAGCATCAAACCCATCAGGGAACTTAATCAATGCTAAATCAGGTGGGGGCCTAAGATTTTGAGGAATGGCATTATAGATAGTGTTGAATCTAGTGCAATAGTCCAAGACAGTTTCTTGAGGGCCTCTCCTTATGGTGTCATATTCAGATAAAATGTGTAGAGGGTCCTTTTTCTTTTCCCATCTGTTCAGGAAGGACTGATAAAGGGCACCCGAATCAGCTATAGAATTTACAGCAAGTGCTCTAAACCAAGTTCTTACCTCACCTGTTAAACTTTGTACAAAAATTTTCATTCTCACATCATCATCATCTATCTCATAGTTTTCAAAGTAATCTTGCATTTTCTTGGTATGCTGTAAGGCAGTGTATGTACTAGTTCCATCAAAATAAGTGATTTTACTTTGGTAGTCCTGAGGCATGGCCCCAGGATTACCAGGTAACTGAAGGGGAGCATAACGATTAGCCATATTTGGAGGGATAAGTGGGACAACTGGTAGAAAGGGAACAACTGGGACAACAGGGACAGTAGTAGCAGTTTGTGTGTTGGGTGTAGACAATATGTTTTGTGAAGTGGACGATGAAGAGGGGGAAGAATGAGCTATATGAAGGTGGACTGATGGTTTTGCAGGGGTTGGAATAAAACTTTGCTGAACTGCCTCAGGGCTGGATTCAGGAGATTGTTCTGGTTCCTTCTGGTTCCTAAGAGTCTTATGGATCAAATTTGGATTGTCGAAAATAGGTGGAGGATTCGGGTCAGGATTTGACCTGGTGTGCCTAGTTCTCTTTTTAGGAGCCAACTTCTGAACTTGCTTTTGGTATTTTTGAGAATATTTTCAGAATTTTGTAAGGAACTGTTCAAGTTTTTGGAACCACTGTCTAAAAACAGACAGCAGTTGAAAAATACGCTCTGTCCCCAGTGGAGTCGCCAATTATGTTAACACTCAGGTTGTTCCCTTTGACTCCCAAGGGAATACGGCTGAGGTAACCACTAACCAATCTTTGGGTCACAGGTTCTAGCCTACTTGTAACCAGAGAGGGCTCTCTCTTTGTGATTTAACTTTGCTTGAATAATATTTTAGGCTAGTTATGATGCTCAAGGTTTTGTTTTGAATTTTGCTGGATGATGATTTCAGTCAGAACAATAATATGTTTACAGGGTGATCTAGGCCATTGGGCCTGGAGTCAACGATGTTTAATTGCTTGATATGTCTGCGTTGATACAACAGTGATGCTACAAAGCCAGGTAAATGTCTAAGAAAACAATTCTTTAAATCTGTAATTGGATGTGATGTAATCAGGGCGTGAAAGGCAATTAAGGATCTTTCAGTAAGCTGATATGGAGAACAATGGGAATATTACTTAGGAGCACTGAAGAATTCCTATATAACATTCATATTTATAGAATTGATATAAACATGAGCAATTGAGAATTCATGTTCATGATTAATTCTGAAGAAAACATTTTCAACAACAGAGATTGAATACAGGGTGTAATCAAACATATCCTGCACTATTCTTTTTCTCTATTATTAGATTGGTGAAACATGCATACGACTCAAACAAACATAAGAAGATAATACATAGATCGAGAAAACTTATTGTTCCATTAGACAGCACAGGAATTCCGCAACATCACGCAGAGCATCATTGAGACATCAAGCATTCGAGAAACATTGAGCTTTTCCAGCCTTTTGTATTAGATTATCTGAAAAAACATATAATATATTTCCTCAGAGTAAAAATCACCAACCCCAAATACGTTGCCAGGGGAGGTATTGATACAAAATTTACATCAGAAAATATCTAGCTGGTGAGTTAATGGCTCATTAATATCGTGCCAACTCCTGGAGCATTGCAGCTGAGAAAATAAATGCTGTAGTAACTTCTTAGTGTATTAGCTGTCCAAAATGATCAGAGAATGTTGACTTTGTGACCGATGGAGTTGGCTGAAGCCGTGCTGCCCAAAATTTGAGCATTTCCCATGTTTTGGCTTGCTGTCGCTGTCTTCATGCTGAGTCATCCTTTTCGGCTACCTTGTATGCTGTCCCGGTTATGTTTTTTGCCTTTGACTGAGTTGAAGCTGACTAGGATTGATCAATTGAAATTACTGAGGCAAAATTTGCAGCATTGCCTGCCACCAATCCTCTTTAGGCAGTTGGTGTCTTCGTATTTTTACCAGGGTTTCATCTGCCTCTGTATATCTATAAAAATTTGGAGGAACCTCAAATAGGTGATTGATCTCATGTTCAATAAAAAATAGATTTTCTAGCTTGTCATAGAGGCCCTGCCCTGTTGGAGGCCCTGTTTCCTCAGAGGTACTGGCGGATGCAGTGATTTGATTTTCAATAAAATTTGTCATCCTGGTGGCATATTGCTCACGAGGGAGCAATCTTCCTGTGCTGGTTAATAGGCTGGGCAATCCCTTTTCTTGCAGTGCTCCCATTTTGAGCTTGTATTCATCCACCTCAGCCTGCATTTCATGACATTTTCTTTCTACAGTTTGTACAAAATTTCTGAGGGTCAGCACCTTTTTAGCTGTAAGGACAGCCTCTATTCTGTTAATGATGTTCAGGGCTGCCAGTTCCTCCTTGGTCTGATTGTTGAGAAAATTTATCATTCTGATGGTCTGCTCAGGCCTGTTCCCTAGTGTTGTCCTGGCTTTCTGGCTCTCAATTTGTGCTTGGCCAATCAATTCCATTTGTTCATGCACTGTCTTGATTGACTTCCATTGTCTAGTAAGGGAGTAATCAATCCCGGCCCACAAAATCCTCTTTATTTCTGCCAGAGTATTTTCAAGTTTGAGCTCTTTCTCTAAGGCCTTTATTTTGTCTTTGAGGGCCTTAATTTCTCTAGTCTGCTCTACTACAGTCATCTTTGATTTGTCATATTTAGCTTCTAGTTCTGCCAATTTTTCCTTGGCTTGCTTGATCTCGGTTGCCTGGAGCTCCAGCTCTTTGATTGCCTTTGTCAAATCATCCATGTTTAAGCTGGATTCAGGAGCTATTGTTGTTGTTGCTGCTGCATCCGTTGCTGTTGTTGCATCTGTTGTTGCTGTAGTTGTTGCAGGGGCTACTGCTGCCTCTGTAGTGGTGGCAGTGGTTGAGGTATTTTGAGGAGGTTGGGAGGTTGATTCTCCCTGTTTGTCTTGCATTGCCTCTTCTATCTCCTTCTCCAGATCAATAACTTTTTGATTCAGCTGCATTATTAGATCAAGTTGATCTTCAGACTCCTTTTCCTTTTGCAATTCTGCTATTTGGGGGTGCTCAGTGGGAAGCAATCTCAGTCTTTTCTTTAATGCAGCAATATCATCTTCTTTATTTTTCATGAGGGCCCTCCAACCCTTTGGATCCTTAGGATCATGTCCTAGGTCCACTATGATGTCCTCCAGTGTTTTAATTCTATTGTCCTTGGCCATGGAGGACATTCTCTCGAAATCTAGCTGAATATTGGTGTTCTTCAGTGATTCTTTCAATTCATGGGCCATTGTGGCCCTGTCTACCAGTGTGGCATAGACCATTTCCCCCGTTTGCTTGTGCATCTCTATCCGGTCCATGGGGTGAATCTCCTTTTCCATGACTTCCATCCTTGTTTTTACAAAATCTGCAGCTGAGTGAGGTCTCGGTACCTTGGGTTTGAAGTGGCTGAGGATTATCTTTTCCTCTTGTATATCATACACTGACATCAACCTCTCTTGCTTAGTTGGTGTTGCTTTGAGGAATTGCTTGTATACCTCCACTCTCAACAGCTCATTTTGTGCCTTTATCTCTTTGAAGGAAGCCTTGGTGCTTGAAGGCTTCTTGTTTTGCTGAGTGGAGGAGGACACCTCCATGCCAAGCTGTAATCCTTGCTCTTGTTGAAAAGAGCTTGTAGTCGTTTGCTGACTGTCTCCTCCTTCTTTCCTTGGACTCTCAAGGACTTCCTCGCTTATTTCTTCTATGACTGGGGAGTCAACCTTTTGCCTCTTGGCTTCAGGTAGCTGGGAGGATCCACTAGCAGGAGTGGACTCTTCTCTGTCCCATTTCTTGCCCCTTTCCTCATGTGTAGGGGTCTGCAATGTAGGCACTGCTGGCACTGTTGGTGGTTCTGTTTGTGGTGGAGGGGTTTGCTCTTGTTGCTGCCCAATTGAGGAGGCAGGATTTTCTTTCACTATCTCTTCTTCAGCACCCATTATTCCCTTGCCCTTATCTGTGCCTGATGCTGTTGTGGATGGCGCCTGAGTGGCTGGTGAAGTTGTAGTAGTTGAGGTGCCTTCTCCAATTGGATGTGGCTGCTTGAAAATTACCTGCTGCACAGAATCTAAGTCAAGAGTTTTTTCCAAATCCTTGACATTTCTTTGCATTATTTCTTCTTGAGTTAGTTCCTCAATTAATGTGTCTTGCAACCATTCTTGCTGATTGGCATACTGCTCAATTTGTGGAATTTTACAGTGCTTATAGCCTAGCAGCCTGTACTTGACCCTTCTAGCACTGATGAAGCCTTCAGGGTCATAAGGGACCCACCAGAAGCTTCTTGATAGCTTGTATTTATCTCTGAGGATTTGCTCAGCCTCTTTCCATCCCTCTTTTTTGTTCATGATAAAGGGGCCCAAGTGGTCTTTGAACTTGAGGTGGGCTTTCTTCTTGGCACTATGAAAGTGGGTGAGGTCTGAGTTAATAAGCTGCCTATAGTATTCCAAGGCAAACAGTCTCATTGGTACATATCTTGGGAGCCTATATGGACAAAGCTCACAGCCATAAATTCTGATGACTGTATGATTTTGGTATAGGTACCAATCACCTATTTTATAATTTTTGGACAGCTGCAGAGTTTTTTGGATTTCAAATGACACTCTGGGAGGAGGGGATCTCATCAATAGGTAAGAGACCGGGTAGACAAATTGGTCGATAAATTCACAGTATGAATATGGGGAATCTTGGACTTGGTGAAAAACTGACGACCAGAAGATGATAGACCTTCTCTCTCCCTTAGAATCCAGCTTCTTGATAGGGCATTGAAAGGCCTTGGATTGATAGTACATGAACAAGTGGTAGATGTATGATGAATATTTGAATATACCCTCCCTGTCCACTTTAAAGAGTTGGTCATGTATTTTGTTGGCTATGAATTTAGCAAAGTTATATTTGTAGGCGGGAGGTTGGCCTGGGCTGTAAGCAGCTAACAACACCAGCACTGTCTCATCAACGAACTCACTGGTTTTATAGCCCAACACATAGGAAATCATGTCAACCAAAAGTTGGCCTACATCAGTAAAATGGACGTGCAGGAAGGGAGGAGGCCCTGTGGGCTAGCGGTCAGCTCTCATAAATGTCCTGGTGATCTTCTCAATGTCAGCAGTGGAAAGCTTGGCACCTGTATCCAGTAGATAGTTCATGGAGAAGGGATACAACAGCTGAGTTTGTTTGAAGTTGAGCATCTGGTTGATGGAGTCAACATTGATGTGGAAGAGTATGCTCCCAGATGGAGACTTGACAGCTCTGTGATTTGGATCATAATTCTCAGCACATAAGCGGATGATTTCTGAGAAAATGTTAACAGATGGGAGAAAATAGTGAGGCAGATTGGATTCCCATATCCCATATGTGTCATTGTTGCTCAAATAGTTGTCCCTCAGTTCACGGAAAGTCTGTAAATGGTTCCTATCACCCACAAGGTCTTGGATGAGGTAATCCCTGTCAGCAAGAGGCATGGCCTCAAGCTCTTTGTTAGGTGGATTCATGGGGGCAACACTGAGAGCTGTGGGTGCAGGTGCAGCCATTGTATAGTCCTCAAGTGTTATCTTTAGAATGCAGTTTCTGAGTGCAACAATGTGAGTGTAATAGCTCGTAAGGCTTTTTAGAAGTCAGGTGGCAGACTGAATGCAGATGATGCCAGATATATCTTCAAAGAGGAGCAAGTAGGATAAGTAGACTTGACTCTGTTTTGCTATGGTAAATTCACAAGGATTGTGAACAGTGAGGATGAATTGCAGAGGGGGGGCAGGACTATAAGCTGGTGAAATGCAGTTCTTCAATTATGTACTTGGCAAAAGGGAACAATGCCGGGCAGTTAGAGGGTAAATTGCAAATTATGGCCGAAAAGGATGGTTCAACAGTGAATTTTGAACAAGGGGACAATGTGGATTAATTTTGGGCCAGCATTTAATGAATGACAGTATTTAATTTAGGATTTACCAGGTATTTAGTGGATAACTTTGCTGAGAAATGGCAAGAAGACGGGAAAAATAGGTAAATTTCAGCAAATACCTGGATAAATAGCGCCGAGAGCTGCTGGGTTGAGGAATGGATGAAAAATGCAGCTAAATTGGTAAGTGGCAGCGTCCCAAACTTTGAATTCGCAGCGTGGAGGCAATTTTTGGACTGAACGAGTAAAACGGCTCTGTCTCCTTTCCGGCGAAAATGACACAAAACGGTTCAATTGCGCGTTTATAACGACAAATTCGGCATATATGGGCTTTTGGCACTTTTCTGCTGATGACGTCAGCATGACATCATCGGCGGGGCCTGGGTACGGATGATGACATGGGTGCTGAGTTGGAGGCCAGCGTGGCAGGACACGGTGGAGGGATGTGGGGGCGGCAAGATGGCGTGGAGGGCGACGTGGCGCAGTGGCGGGGGCTTTGCGTGTGATGTCATCATGACGCGGGACTGACGCGACAGGGGAGGCGGATTGCGGGAGGGCGGTTTCTGGTTTCCCCACACTGCTATAGGAGAAAGGCGGTAATGGGGAGAGGGGCTCCGAACAACCCCGGTGGCTGCCACGCGTCTAGCGTACGGGAGCAAAACCACCCGCTCCCTAGACGCTAAACCGCGGCAGGTCCACAGCGGAGAATGACCACCCACCTTTGGATTGGGGGCAGGGGAAGATCGGCGGCTGGCGGGCGCCCCGACCCAGCGTGCAAGTTTGGGTGGGGACCCGCCAGACAATAAAATAATCATTTTAATACTGCGGGTTTAGAACTTTGGGTTAGGAGGGTTTAATGTGTTTCAAAGCGCATAAGGGTTAATGTGTCGGGGTCCAATAACATTTAAACGTTAGGCTTGATCACGGGGGGGGGGTTTCATAGGTTTTTTCGGGAAAATGGTAGGTGAGGGTTTAGTGTAGGCTATTAATCTAACCAGGGGTTAGAGTAATTCCCAAGTAAGGGTTGACTGTAGTCCCTGATGGACTAATGTCTCCCAAGAAAATGCTAATTAGCTATAATGCTAAAAGGGGGGGGATATTTATATATTTTCTGGGTTCTTTGCATAGAATGCTATAATAGTAGGGGGAGGGG
Organism: Pinus tabuliformis; assembly: GCA_031772625.1. Taxonomy (NCBI): domain Eukaryota; kingdom Viridiplantae; phylum Streptophyta; class Pinopsida; order Pinales; family Pinaceae; genus Pinus; species Pinus tabuliformis. The sequence goes on from CM062811.1 coordinate 905,381,625, forward strand.
TAGCACTTAGGGATTTATATAGTAAAATTAGAAATTAATATGAATTGGGGATGTGAGAGAGGGGTAAACAGCTAATTTTGATGAGTAAACTTAGTTTAAGAAGAAGATAGGAATGAATAATGATTTTACACAAGAAATGTGGCTTCTTTTCGGAGGGAGATGCCACCACTTGACATGAAATTTACAAATGAGAAATGTAAGGAGGACTGTTTAGGCAGATCCTACAGTCCTCAAGGGGATGTTAGTAAGAAACTTTTGAAGGGGATGAGGGAAGTTAGTGATGGTTTGGTAGTTTGCCAAATAGGCCATTGCTCTTGCCTTTCTCCTACTGGTGACATCATATGTGATTTTTCTCATGTCATATGCTTAGATCTTGTATTCTGCAACCTTCAACTGCCTACCCTGCCTAATATGCTTAACATTCTTTCTTCCATTGGATGGGTGTACTTAGCCTTGCAAACCCTGATAATTCTCTTTTCTTTTTGCTGTCCTCCTCTCTAAGTCTACCCTTATAACTTCCAAGGGCCCAGATTAAGCAGTTGGGCTCCTTCCTTTCTCTATCCACCTAGTCATCTGTCAAGCTTGAACTGTTTGAGCGGGTACTTCCTTTCTAGTCTAAAACATGCAATTTAAAACATGGTATGGCCCAGCTTGAACTATTGGACCACCCATCAAAGTAGCAGTGGAATTTTGGATTAGCCACTTTCATGGTCTTTATTTGGGGTTCATTTCATTTATTTTTTCTTTGACCAGTTCATTTTCTTGCCTTTTGATTATTCTTTTAAGGCATACCCTCTTTACATTTTTTAACTGTCTGTTTCTTTCACAAAAATGGAACCTTAGTACCACGGAAGATGAACATTTTTTGGCACTTCCACTCTCAATCATGAGAGATGAAAACCTATTGGTATAGGAGGCTAACACCCCCGCGAGGGTTCACCTTGTTTTTCTGATGCCATCTGTTTAGAAGTATCAACTACTTGTACGGGCATTGCTTCGTCTATTTTCAGGTGATGCGCCCCCTATTGAATTTGTTGCTTCTACGCTTCCTTCTCATGTTGGCATAACTCTTTTTCTTTCCAGAGTTTCTCCCTCAGCTCATGCAACTCCTTCTCCGCTTCTTCGATTCTCTTCTTATCCCTCTGCCTTCACGTGATTCTCTTGTCTCACTACTGCCTCTTGTGTTGGATAGCCATAGCTTCCTGTTATACAAGTGGATCTACTTGAAACTTGTAGCTTTGTTCCTCCTCCATGCGATTGATAATGTTTCTCTTCCCTTTGTCGTTCATAGGTATGCTTATCTCTGCTGCCTCTATTGTTTCTCCTACTGCTGCTACTGCTGGTGTTCTCCATGGCGTTCGTTCATGCTTTCGTGCTAAACACTCTATGACAAACTGACCTATTCATTAGGTATGGAGTAATTGTAACAATACCTTCATGAGTCCTCCTCGGCCCAATGACATGTCCCATGAATCCAATTGCACTAAACTCTCATGAAGCAATCCTTCACAATGCAGTGTGGGTCATACAGATTGAAGCTTCGAATGTCGAATGGGTACTTCTTCATTTGTTCAACTTCGACATCTGCTTGCTTGATGCTCTAGATCTCGTATAACCTAATCCGCAATGGAAGAGTGGGCCAAGGTGCCTTCTTCTTCCGTTGCAGCCTAGCTGTTAATCCTGCTGAAATATGATACGCTACTTCCTGCATGACAAGCACATCCAATGAAAACTTTGGCAGAACATGCAAAGGCTTCTCCACACTGAACACTTAGATGAACGTGCCATATGGTGAGGCATACTAATCTGCAATTCCTAACAATGCCTTCATCGGTTCTTCTGACATTTAGGGTGGATCCTGTTTGAATATCAACTTGTACACTAGGGTGACAATATGGTCAGAAAACTATATGATCACTCCTCTGAAGTTGCACTCAGAGAATAGCTTGAAATACGTGTTCACAATAGTCTCCGCTAGTGACCATGCCCACTCTAAGCCCAAGAACTCATGTAAGGCACAAACTGCATCTAGAATGTAGGTGGACATGTAAATTTTTGCATGCATGACTTCGAGCAACTCTCGAGCCTTCGTGACTTGCTCCTTCAGTTGATGAGACAACATGCCAGACCAATTGCATGGTTTTCCTTCTCTAGCTAGTTGGTCCAGTGCGACTACCCAAGTCTGAGGGAAGGTCTTAGTGCTTGGTTGGCCACTTAGTTGACATGTGAATATGAGCAAGTATTGGTATGCCTTCCTCAATCTCTTCGTCTTATAGATCTGATTGGGTTTCATCTTGAAACGAGTTGGCTCCTTTACCCAATCCTTCAGAATATCTCTTGAGTGGCCTCTACTATTGGGAAAGTTGAACAGAGGAATCACCACAGTCATGAGCTCGTCCATCTAATACATCTCATCGTAATCTCATGCCCAGAAGGTTGCAAGCTTCTTCCCACTAACACTACTCAAGGTCATCGTCTCGGGGTCAGTGCGAGAGATGATCTAGTAAATCATGTCTACGCATGGGAACGCAGGGTATCTACATGCAATCTGATACAAGCTGGACTTATGAATGTTCATGTACACCTGACGATCTTCAAGGCCTTCCCCAAAAGTACCTGTGAATGTTTCATTCACCTCTTGCCACTTCAGTTTGATATCCTTGTCTAGATACAACTTTGTATCTTCATAGATCGTCAAACCAAATGACACCTGCTCAGCTGTTGCTCTAGTGGCCATACCATTAGTGTCCTGAGATCCTTTTCTCTTGGAAGCCATTGAGATAGATGAACACCTGAAAGATCTGGAAACAAAAAGCATGCATGGCAAGAAATATGTCAGTGGAAACAAAGCTAATCTGGGGAAGGACACAACACATACCTGGGAAACTGATGATAAAGATTTCACAAATTTCTCTGGGAGGCTGAGTGATTGGCTACCAAAACTGTGAAAAAGGCAGTTTGGACTAACTGGGAGGCTGGACTGGCTCCTGGATCTACGAAATACGCAATCCAATTGGGTAGCTGGGAATGACTGCTGGCCCAAGGGCAAACCGCCACTGCCCTCCAGGAATGCGCAAATCAGTCTAGGAGGCTAGTGCTGGGCCAAAATGCACAAATATGGAGAGGAAGGTGAGCCTTCCTTCTCTAGATTGTGCAATGCAGCCTTAGTGAAGGCAAAGACCATGCCAAGGTTGGCTCAACTCACCAACGGGAAACTAAGAGCAAGTAAGTTTATGGAATGCATGGTGACACTAAGTGATAGCAGAAGTGATAAATAGTGCATGCAAAACATGAATGGAAGGTTCAACAAACAAATCAACATGCATGTGAGTGAGGCCATTCGCTGGTTGGGTGCATGTTCGTGCAAAACAGTTTCATGCATGTGACAGTAGTGAGATAGCAATGAAAAAATGAAATGGAGCTAGGACAATCTAGAATATATGTAAACAACAACACACATTCAAAGAAACCAAGCAAACAACACTCACACAAGCAAATACACAAAAAGCGACAGAAATGTTGAAAAAGACAAGTTGAGGCCACTTACCTGTAAATAGCTGAGCTGAATGTGTCGAATAGTCCTGGATGTGTTGTGGGATGTCAGAGATCCAATATCAATGTGAATGAATGAGCTTTGATGCATCAAATAAATAAGTTTGGTCCCAAGACGTGCATGCTACAAATGTAGGAAACAATGACACTTGGAGGGAAACTTCTAAAACAACTTCGCATGTGACCTCGAATGCTAAAAATAGATCCCTGAATCATGGGATGCCTTTTTCATGTTTTCTCTTTCTATTATGGGAATATCAATTCATAAATTCATAAGTCGAGTTTCCTCTATCCCGAGTGGAACTAGTCAATTGGACTGTCCATGCATGCCAGTGCTCAACTGCTTGGGAAAAATGGCCATTCCTGACTGTAAGATGGGCTGACTTCCCAAGGGGATTGCACAAGTTTTGGGAAGAGTAGCTGACTTCTACCCATATTTTCGCAAATCCTGGGCTGAACAACCTGTTGCTAGGAAAAATTGCACAAATACTGCTTGGAGGTTTGGCTAGCAAGATTGCACAATCCTCGAGACCAACAGGATGTCAGAGAGGATTGCGCAATTCATGGAGGGAAGGCTGGTTTCCCTCCAGGAATGCACAATTTTCAAGGGGAAGTTGCTTAGCCTGCAACTGGACCAAGTCTGGGTAAGCAACTTGTGAGGGGAATGGATCGACTGTGATCGATAGGCTGCCTTTGTGCGAGGAAAACATTGAATCTTGAGTACTTAATGAAACAAGACAAAGTGTTGTGTATGGTTGGTAGGGGAGGCTCCAAAACAAGCTAACGAAATAATTTGGAGGGTGGTTGTAGTCGCTACAATACTTGGCAACACACTAGTAGAACTCCAACTCTCTGAATGGACCTTGTTCATGAAAGCAAGTCTAACACCTCCAGAAGTATTGTTCAGTTCTTAGCTCATCTTGTCTTCACACTAGATTGACGTAAGATGTAGCATCTGCCAGACTTGTGGTCGATTGACACACATTCCAAGCCAAGGCAACACAGCTGCTTTGATTGGCATTGAGGGGTATATAGGTGCATAAGTGGTATAGTCGTCAAAGTCTTAGTTTCATCTCAGGTGTTGCTCCACTGCCAACAGGCCTGGACAGTACCCTGGTGGAGTCACATACAAACACAAGCATGGATCTGCTGCCAGCGAGCCTGGTCAGTACCCTGCTGGAGTTACTTGCATCGCCTCCCCATGCAGGAAGCCTTTCTCTTCTTTTGCCTTATTCATTTTTCATTTTGAATTTTTTGACATTTTTTTTTCATTTTCACTGTGCGTAGCACTTATTCATTTCAGAGGAAGAAGAGGGATCCTGACTTATTGAGATAAGAGGAGGTTGTTCCAATAGAGAACTAGTTTATTATATCTCTCACATGCATGTTAAGGTTTTCCCACTCACCTTACTCTTCTTGACTGAGCTAACAAGGGTTAAACCAAAAACATTCGACTAGAGAAGGTGACACTAGTTAGCGCGCAAGCATTGTGTTTACACTAAGGTTCACTTCGAAAAGTATGTATTTTCCTTCAACATATCATAGACTAAGAGTAACAAGTTCATATACAGAGGCAATATGACATATAATCAAGTAGCGATAGCTGTACAGACCCTCTCCTACTTTACCCAGCTCGTTTCATGTGAACTAACCTATGAACTAACAACAAAGCCAAGAAAAATCAGAAGCAAAAATGAGAGCAAAGAAAGAAATCAAACAAGAAAGAAAATAACCAACCCATCAAATCATGAAAGAAAACAAGCATGCAAGCAAACAACTAAAAGCAAACACTACTCCTACTCCTACACTAATGGTGCATGGGCCTGATCACGTGAAGTGATACTTCCAATGTAGCAACTAACACATTGGTAGACACATGTGGGTGAAGGCTTGGTCCATGAGTAATCCAATTGTTCGGACCAGCATACAAGAAAGATATAACAAGGAAGACAACCACACTTCATGTTTCAAAGTGCCCATGGTACATAAGTGAGTGTATGTGCAAGGCAGATAGTCTGTGGACTTGTCATGGTGTTGTGTGACACTACATGAGACTTTGAAGCATAAGCACACTCTTTACTGTGACATGTAAGCAAACGAAAGAAACAAAGATAACTTGTGTCGTGAATGAGTGCTTGCAATGTAAGACTCCACCAATGCATGAGCAATGGGATTGTGCAATTTGAGTGGAGGAAGTGTGATATGTGAGTGAGATGGATCTTCAATGCAAACAAACGAGTGATGAGGAGCCTTGGGTGATTGAACAATTTCATAATTGGAAGTGAGACTGACCCCAAGAGAGCGAGGACCTGACATAATCATCAGCTTGGGTTGAAGTGCCTCAACAAACTTGGGTGTATCAACCTCATCATCAGGTAGATCATCATAAACTGGTGGCTTCAAAAGATCAACTGTGATAGATTCATGATTGTGATCAAAATTGGAAGAAAATGGATCACAACTACCATGATCAGAAAAATCAATGAAATCTTTGGTATCCTCATAATTAGATGAATCAAACAGAGGGGTAGATAAAAAGTGAATGAACTCATCCTTCATGTTTCCAGAAAATACAGATGAAGTATCAAGTAGATTTTCAATGAGTAACTTATCTTCTCCATTGTCGAATGACGGACTAACATATGGTGAGTCATGCGAGTGATCAACAATGGGTGCATCCGTAGATGAAGACACACATGAAAAATCATGGATGGTAGGTTCACCAAAGAGGTTAGGAAAGAATAGAGGGGGCTCAAATGGAAGGGATCCATCCTTCATCGAGTGTTGATGTTCAACCTCCCACTCATACTCTTCATGAATGACAATGCATGTTGGTTGTGCAACACCAACTCCCTTGTTCACAACAATTGAAGAGTCCAGAATGGACGAACACAAGACAAAATCATCTGGAGGAACACGTGAGTGCGAAGACGGAGGTTGAAGAAAATAATTCATATGGGAACTCGAAGGAATCACAACCAACTCTGTGTGGAAATTGAGTGGAGTGATGTTTGGAGGGTGTGAAGGATGAACAGATGTGCAAACATGATCCTCAACATCTCTGGGTGATGGTGTAACTGTTGAATGAGAGGGAGGTAGACAATCCATTGAGACAGTGCCTACTTCCACATGGGATTGCGCAGTTCCATCAACGAAGAAGTTTGAGCGAGGTTTGACATCAAGCTTCCTCTTGGGATGGGAAGATTTCTTAAGACAATACTTGAACTGGTCCTAAAGATAACAGAACTTCATTTGGCTCCTCGGATCTTGAAACTACAAGTCACGGAAGCACTGTCAAAAATCAATAATGGATTCATGTGGAGCCCTCTACTGTTGTAACAGTTTCCGATCAAGATGGTCTGGATAAAAATGATAGAATGTGTATTCAATAAGATCACAGAAGTGCTCACATGAGTGCACCGTGTCAACCGGTAGGCTGAGCACCCAATGAAATAGAGATTCACGAAGTGTGTATGCGAGTAGAAACCCAGACTGTTCATTAGTAAACTCATCTTCCTCATAAATCATGGAAAGAAAGTTATGTAAGTGCTCAGGCCAGGCCACATTTCCTTCACCATCATACGTGTGAGTGGACAAGAGATTGAAAAGCTTCCCCGAGATGGAGACATCTTCACAATTTGAAAAAAACCTTGGGGGAAGAAGAATGCAAGACTCCATGAAAGATACGTGAATGTTCAAAACTGGATGAGAGGACACTACTTGTCATTAGGCCTTCCTTCTAGCACCAAAAATGTTGACGGTGCTAGACCCGCCAACATGTCAAGGGGATCTGCCCAATAAGAATTCCAAATTAGACCTCAGACTGTTTGGTGTAAGAGTCCCAACAGTGGGTCGTAAGGTAATGCCTTGATCGCGATGCCACACAAAGGAAAGTAAGATAATGCTATCAGTAGCAAGGGTGTGACTGATGCAGAGAGTCAAGGAATGTGTACGAGAGGTTCCAACACTTCAAAGGGAGAGGAAGGTGAAGGTGAGTTCCATGTTGAAAGGGATCATTACCAACTCAGCTAGGAACACAACACACAAAGGACATGCACAACTGTTGAGCCGTGCAATAGGTATGTATTTACTCTTGATTATTATCCTTTTCCTCCTTTCTTATGCATATTATGCCATAATATAATAACAAATTTATAGGATTTTGATAAGAAATGAATAAAACAGCTCTTGATATGATTTGACCGACCAAACTAACTCTCGTTACTTTTTATGTAGAAAAACAGCAGAAGGAACAATTGTTGTTCCCAAGTCGGAACAGCAAGAGCTAATCGAGGAAAATGAGACGCGTCGGGTGCGGTCGAACCAAGGAAAAAGTCAAGGAGATCAGTGTGAGATAGAAGAATTGTCTGAAGATAGCATTTAGTTGTGAATCCCTCAGGATCTCCTGATCCTGAGGGATCAGATTTATCTTTTCCTTTGACTATAAAAGAGAATACTGAAGAGGGATCTCTCGTCTTTTACTTGGATTATAATTTTATTTTACGTAAGGGTGATTCTGAGAAACAAGATCGTGTTGTAATGATAAGTGACTTTGATGATTAATATACAACTTGCGTTGCTATTCGTTCGTATCTTTTGAAATCGTTAAGCAGTGTTTGCTGGTGGCTAGGGCCCGGTCTCTGGTGGAACTTACTGTTGTTCGCTGTTTTATGCATTTTATGTTTCCTACAAGTTTTTTTGCTTTATAGATTTTCAGTTGATTTATTTTCATTGAATCATATTTCTAGTATTTATTTCATTAATGCGCAATCATATTTGGTTTTATTAATTCTATTAACACCCAGGTTGTTCCCTTTGACTCCCAAGGGAATACGGCCGGGGTAACCACTAACCAAGCTTTGGATTACAGGTTCTAGCCAACCTGTGATCAGAGAGGGCTCTCTCTTTTAGTTTTAACTTTGTTTCTTGAAAGATTTTAGGCTAGTTATGGGGTGAGGGTTTTGTTTAGAATTTTGGTTGAATGATGTCTACCAATAGCTAAGATGAGGTCTTCAGAATATTCAGTCCATTGGGCAATGGAGTCTGGGATTAGGGGTTATCTGAGGTATTGAGTAAGATAGCTTAAAACTGGAGGGCCATTTAGATATGTCATGAAACAAACTTAAAATTGTGATGATGAAGTATGAGTGGCCAGTGAAAGGCAGTTAAGAGTCTTTCCCTAAGCTGGTGATGTAAGAAAGAGATATATTACTCAGGAGAAAATTTGAATTCCTGAACAATACTCACTGTGAAGTCTTAGTCTGAAGGTGAAGCAATCAAGAATTACACTTTCATAACTAATACTAGAGGAAAACATTCATAACAACATAACAGATTGAGTTCAGGGTCTTCTGTGAACAACTCCTGAAACTATTCTTCTTCTGTGCTATTAAACTGTGCAATATAAAGCCTGAACGGATTATGAAAGAATGAAATACATAACAGGAGCTCAAGAAAACTTATTGTGCCATGACATACACAGGAATCCTGTAATAGTAAGCCATCAGACCGCAACACGTCAAAAAGTCAGAATTTTGGAAATTCCATCAGCTCTTTGTTTTAAAACTCTGAAATTTACAGCATAGTATCTTTTGAAGAGAAAATCAACCACCTGCAAGCTTATGCGAGGGGATATATATACAATGAGTTTTACAAAATATCTGAACACTGAGTCATTTACTCAATAAATGCGTTCACCAACTTTCAGAACAGCAGATAAGAGAGTTATTGCTACTCTAAATATACAATAAATAGCCTTTCAGTTCTGTCAGAAATCTTTTTGACCTTTGGAGGCCACTGAGTCGGTTGAGTGCCTCTGCATTAATTCTGAATGATATGCCTTTAGTGTTCTGTCGAGCTGTAGCTTTCTCGGCCCTGTCATCTGTATCTGTCGGTGTTGCTCTGGTGGCCGAATTGGTTTGCTGAGTTGGCTCAGTCCACTCTTTTACTGTCATAGTGAATGTATCAACTGTCTGAACATGATGACTTGTTTTTTGATGTAAAAACATGATGAAAATGTTTGTTCACAGCAATGTCTGTATCATGCTGGCCCACCATTCCTGAGAAGGCAGCTGATGTCTCAAAATTGTGCCTAATGTTTCATCTGCCTCTGTATATTTATAGTAAGTAGGAGGCACTTCAAATAGATGCCTGATCTCATTCATGATAAAAAATAAGTTCTCTACTCTATCATAGAGATTTTTCCCAGATGCAGGCCTTGTTTCCTCTGGGGTACTTGATCCTGCAGTGATCTGATTTGTTGCAAAAGCATTTACCCTTTTGGCATAATTTTCATGGGATAGTAGCCTCCCTGCGCTGTTCAGTAAGCCGGGAAGGCCTCTGCTCTGTAATGCTGCAAACTTATCCATGAATTTGTTTACCTCTATTTGCATTTCTTGGCATCTCCTATCCAGTGTTTGCACAAGACTTTTCAAGGTGAGCACCCTTTTAATCAATAAAATTGTATCAGTCCTACCCTTGATACCTATTTCTGCTAACTGGGGGCCTGTGCGGTTGTTCAGGACATTAATCATCCTATTGGCTATCTCAGGCATGTTGCCTAGAGATGCCCTTGCTCTTTGGCTTTCTTTGTGTGCCCTGCCTATGAGCTCCATGTGCTCATGGATAGTTTCTATGTACTGCCATTGATCTGTTATTGATTGGCCAATATTGGCCCATAAGACTTTCTTGATCTCAGCCACAACCTTGTCCAAGGAGAGCTCTTTCTCTAGCTCTTTTATCCTCTCATTGAGAGCCTTCACTTCTCTTCCTTTTTCTGCTACACTTTGCTTGGACTTATAATATTTTTCATTAATTGTGGCCCATTTCTATTTAGTTTGATTCAGCTCTGCCATTTGGGCCTCTAGAACTTGAATCTCTTTCATCATCTTCTGCATGTCAAGGCTTGGAGCCTGCTCTGATGTAGTTGCTGGTGCTGATGTTGATGGAGCTGTTTCAGCTGTCTGTACTGTGGGAGGAGTGATAGTTTGAGGCGGCTCATCAAGGTCAATCACTGCTTGAGGGGGCTGAGATGTTTGGCCTCCTTCTTTCTGCTGCAGGGCTGTCTGTAATGTAGCCTCTGTTTCTACTAATTTGCCTTCTATCTGCACCAACTGTTTGTGCAGTGTTAGAAGCATGGATGCTACCTCTTGGTCTTTCCTCTGCTGAGCAACATCTTCTGTTTGAGGGTGAAGGGTTGCTGGAATCTTTACCATTTTTCTCAGAGCTGCTATATCAACATCTCTTTCCTTTAGCAGTGCTTGTACAGCTTTGGGATCCTTTGGGTCATGCCCAAGCTCTATAATAATATCCTCCAGAGACCTGATCCTGTTGTCTTTGGCCTGAGAGGATGCCTTCTCCAACTCAAGTTGGGCAGTAGTATTATGCAGACTGTTTTGTAATTTGTGCGCAAGGAAGGTCTTGTCTGCAAGAGTTGAGTAAACCATCTCACCTGTTTGCTTGTGAAGCTCTATTTGATCCATTGGGTGGATGTCCTTTGCAAGTACCTCAAGGTTGGTCCTTATGTAGTCTGCAGCTGACTATGGCTGCATCATAGTAGGCATGAAATGACTCATAGTCATTTTCCCCTCTGTTATGTCATATGCTGACATAAGCCTCTACTGATTTGTAGGGGCCATTTTAAGCAAGTGATTGTACAGTTGGAACCTAACTGGCTCATTTCTCTTCTTGACGTCAATAAATTGTTGTTTTATGCTTGATTCAGCCCTCCTTTGCTGGCTTGAGGAGCTGACCTCTCCTCCAAGGGTTCTTTCTTGTTCCTGCTGAAAGGAACTGGCAGATGCCTCCATACTAGGGGGGCCCATGCCCAAGGATTTCCCAATAGGCATCTCCTCTTCAGAAAGAGGATTTAATCTCTGCCTTTTCTCCCCTTGATCTGTTGATGTGGTGAGGGGAGTTTCCTGCTCTCTATCCCTCTTCCTGCTTCTTTCTTCGTTTAGTGGAGTTTGGAGGACCGAGGCCTCCACTGTCGTTTCCTGCCTAGAAGGCACATTGACTTGAGCCTGCTGCTCTATAGATATTGGGGCCTCTGCTGTTTCTTCTTGCTGCTTAGGCTGCTCTTTTTGTTGTTCTGCTGTAGGGGGTGGTTGTTCCTGCTCCATCTCCTTTTCTTTATCCTTGCTAGCTGCCTGAGGAGTAGTTTTAGCTGCTTGCTGGTGGGCTGTAGAGGATGAGGCAGCTGCTCCAAGTTGCCTTTGAAAAGGATAAGAAACCTGCCCACAAGTTTCCAAGTCAGCTTCCCTCTCAAGATTTTTTGCTTCTTTTTGTAGTATGTCCTCTTTAGTAGTTGCCTCTTCTAATGTGCCTTCTTTCCAACTTAACATATTTGCATATTTTTCAATATGAGGCAACCTGATATGATTATAGCTGGCCAACTTATATTTAACCCTTCTAAGACTGATAAAATGATTGGGATCATAGGGTGTCCAGATGAAACTGGTTTTCAACCCGAGGCTATGCAGCATGTCATCTGCCATTTTCCATGCTTCTTCCTTGTTATTGTAAATGAATGGGCCTAGCTGGTTTCTGACCTTGAGTTGTACCTTCTTATTTTTGCTGTGGAAATGGACCATGTCTGCATTTCCAAATTGTCTGAAATACTCTAAGGCAAAGAGTCTCATAGGGACAAATATTGGTAGCCTAAATGGGGCTAACTCACAGCCATATATTCTGATCACTGTATGGTGTTGGTAGAAGTACCAATCCCCAATGTTGTAGGCCTTTGAGAGCTGGAGGATCCTTTGCATCTCATCTGTTAATCTTGGAGGAGGGGCACTCAACAACAAGGACATGGCTGGATGGATAAACTGGTCTATGAACTCACAGTAGCTGTATGGTGAAAAAGATGAGTGATGAAAGATAGAAGACCAAAATACCACAGACCTTGGGTTTCCCTGAGCATCAAACTTCTTGACAGTTATAGGGAAGCTATCAGGCTGGTAAAATAGGAACAAGTGATAGATGTAAGAAGTGTATCTGAATAGCCTTTCCCTCACTAGATTCATCAATTGCTCATGAATCTTATTGGCAATGTAGGCAGCATAATCATAGTGAACAGCAGGAGGCTTTCCAGGGGAAAAGATGGACAGCATGGCCAGAATGGTTTCATCAACATCCTCAACTACTCTGTATCCTAGGACATAACTTATCATATCCACTAGCATTTTGCCCAACTCATTCAGATACACATTTCCAATAGGGGGATACCTCACATTTTCAGAACCTGATTGAATGAATAATTGATTGATCTTCACAACTTGGGCATTGGACAGCTTGCCTCCTTTGTTTATCAAATCCATAATGGAGAGGGGAGTCAATGGCCTTGAAGTATTAAAGTGTAGCATTTCATTTATGGCCTCAGGGGTGATATGGAACAAAACTGAGCCTGAGGAATTGAGAACAACTCTCTGGCATGGGTCATAGTTGGCCTTGCATAGATGAATCAAATCTGGGAGGACATTGACTTGAGGAGGGTTAAAAATGGGCAAATTGGAGTCCGAGATCCCTAGAATATCAGCTCCACTGAGATTTTGGCTTTTAGCTCATTAAGTACATGAATATTATACTTGTTGTTCATTAGGACTGTTTCTTCCATCTGGTAGTCTCTGTCAGCCAGGGCCTTCCATTCTAGCTCTCTTTGTGGGGCATTTAGAGGTTGAATGTTCAATGCAACTAGGGTTTCCATGGTTCTTGTTACTTTGAATTGTACTAGAACTTGTTTCACTGGGCAGAGAAACACAGAGTGGTATTTTTTGCAGAAGTAAGGCAATTTGCAGGGGAAGCAGGGCGAATTGTGGTGAGAACAATTGAAATGCTCCCAAGAAATTCTAATGAGCAAATGCTGGGACTAACAAAGATGTTTCCCGGTGAATTAGTGCAGCAAAGGTTTTAAGTTCACGAATGCGCAAACTGACTGTAAATTGATGGAAACTTGGCTCAATGTGGACTTCTGTAGGTGAATTTCGACCTTATAACTGAAGATAAATGCTGGTCACCGGGGATTTGCTGGTAATTACAGTGATTTCTCTCTCTTTTCTCACTTGTTTTGGTGAATTTATACAAAAAACCAGGCGCGGAGGGGAAACTTGGATAAATACCTGGTGAACTTTGACAATGGTGGCAAGTGCAGGCAGATTGAGGGCGCCCATGGTCCTTAAGTCGATTTCTGCAGGTTGGCGGCGAAATGGTCGTAATTTGCATGCAGAGAGCAGAAATAGTTATTTTGGCAAAAGTGATAAAAAACGCGAAATTTGGTGAAAATATGGACATTTTGGGCTATTGGCGCTTTTTTGGATGACGTCAGCATGACGTCATCGGGTGGGGTCGGGTATGGAAAGGTGACGTGGCGGCTTGCGAGTGGTCCACGGGGACTGGTGAGGTGGCGGACAGGTCGGAGCGATGGCAGGCCGGGCGCTGACGCAACGCTGAATTGGCATGACGTGGGCGTGACGGGGGCTGGCGGTAAACCACAGTGGTAAGCGGTAATTTCAGACCGCTATTTGTACGGGGGTGGTATTGGCAGGCGGCCTCCCGATATAACTTGGGAGCGACGCGTGGCACTGCCCTGACGTCACCCTCTGACATTTTTCGGGTGCTAACGTCCGGTCATCGGGGGCGACCCGATATTGATATGGGCCGTCGGATGGGAAAGCCCAGATCCGACGGTCGACGGGTTATGAACATGAAAGGATGATACGGCAGCAAGGCGGGCAATAATTTATTATATTTCTTGAAATGTGCGCCCGGGCGGGACTTTGGAAATCAACGAAAATATGGGTTTTTTCAATGTTTTTTTTTTTGTAATCAACGCGTATTACAACAAACTTTGGACAAGGGGCAAAGTGGGTTTATTGGTGTTTATCGCAAATAGCGCGGGTTAGAGCCAAAATGTGGGTTTTTACAAGGTTTTTCGCAAATAATGCGGGTAAAACAGCTCAAAGGGGTTGTAAAGGGAAAAAGGGGTAGGGCTTAGGTTATTAAACCAACGTGGGGTTAGTTTAATCCCTGATTTTAAGCAAACCATCTGCAATAAGACTTTGATTCTGCATGGTTATCCGCATTTTGAACAAAGGGCTAGAATGCCCAAGGGGAGGGATATATACATATTTTTTGGGGTTTTATACACCATGGTGTTATAGTAATAGGGAAAGGGGAACATAGGGGGTTAAGCATAGATAGAGTTAGTGGTTAATGTGGGATGGAAAATATGGAGCAGAGGATGGAAAGAGTTTTATAGGAAACAAACTTAGTTAGGAGTAGATCAAAATGAAAAGAACTTTTTACATAAGAAATGTGGCTCTTTATGAAACCAGAATCAACAAAAGAGTTTGACTTCTCTCATGAACAGAGGTGGTGTTGGGATGTTAGTAAGGAATGTGATGGGGGATGATTGGGAAGTTAGACATGCTTCATTTTGCTGCTACAAACTGCTGAATAGGAAGATCTGCACTGACACCATGTTTTTCCTTTGCTTAGGCCAGTGAAATGTCATAAATCATGCTTCTGCAACCCCATCTACCTACCCATTCTATTTCCTAGCATTTTTTGTTACTTCAAGGAGGGTGAACTTAGACTTGCAAACCCTCATGTGCCTTTTCTTTTCCTTTGGATTTTCTTTTTGATTTTCTCTCTAAGGCTAGCCTTATTACTTCCAAGGCCCCAGATTAAACAATTGGGAACCTTAATTCTCTACCTAACTACTTATCTGCCAAGATTGAACAGTTTGGACAGATTTCTTCTCTAATCTATAACAAAAAATTGAAACATGGCATGACCCAGCTTAGACTGCTGGATCACCCATTCAGAAGTAGGACAACATCAACCAACTATAGATATGTATTTTCCACAAGAATATGAGATCTTTGCATCACCAAAGTAGATCATATTGGCACTTCCCCTGTTAATCATGAAAAATGAAACCTATTGGTATAGGTAACTAACAGTGGCTCCACTTGGGGATGGTTTTTCTACTTTGAAAGACCAAGAACAGCAGGTCAGAATGCCTTGGCTTTTGACTTCTTCTCAAAACTTGTAAACCTGTCTCTTTGGACCTCAAAACTGGAATCTGTCACCATTGTGGAACTTGTGAACTAAAAGCCTTTTCCTGCTTATTTACAGCCACTTCTTAAACTGAACTATTTGTATGCTGAAAGAAAATATATACCACTGATTATGTACAGAAGGAGAAGCCCTGTTATATACATGGAAAGTAGTCAAAATAGTGCTTTAACATCTGGCCATTCATAGGGCCCTCTTCAGCTTCAGTGCCATCTAAATTCTTCAAAAAATAGGTGTTATTTCCTTGTACTGCTTGAATAACAAAAGGCCCTTTCCAAAGGGAGTCAAATTTGCCATGCTTTCCCTTATCTTCTCTTCTTGAATCCCATTTAAGCACTTTATCCCCAATGAAGAAATCTTCAGCCTTGGTTCTTCTATCAAAGGCTTTTTTCAGCTTCTCTTGTAGGATTTGAACTCTGTTATACACTTGATCTCTGGTTTGCTGCAGACAGATCATCTGATTGATTCTTCTTTGTATGTCATTTGGTTCAGCTTGACTTTCCTGAAGTAACTTCATGACAGGGACCCCTAATGATGAAGGGAATTTGGCTTCCAATCCATAAACCAACTCATATGGGCTGACCCCAATAGACCTCTTGGTTGTTAGCCTGTCTGCCCACAAGGCATTGACAAGCTTCTTGTGCCAATTTTTCTTATTCTCCTCTAGTATCTTCTTGATAATGTTGATAAGACTTTTGTTAGATGATTCAGCTAACCCATTGCCTTGAGGGTAATATGCAGTAGAATGGCCCAAAGTTATGTGGAATTTGTGACAAAAGTTCACCATCTTCTTGGATCTGAAGGCAGCAGCATTGTCTGTTATAATCTTGTCAGGACAACCAAATCCAGAAAGAATATTAGTCTCAAGAAACTGAATGATAGTAGAATCATTTGCTTGTCTACATGGAACAGCCTCAATCCATTTAGTAAAGTAATCTATGGCTGTTATAATCCATCTATGTTGGCCTGAGGATGAAGGATGAATTTCCCCAATGAAGTCCAAGCCCCATTGCTGAAAGGGCCTTTCTGTTGCAATAGGCTTTAAGGGAAGTGGTAGTAACTTTCTTTTTCCCTCAAATATTTGACACTTGTGACATGAAGTGGTAAATTTTTTAACATCAGAGAAGAGAGTGGGCCAATAGTAACCTGCCCTCATTATCTTATCCACAGTGGGCTTCCAGTACAAATGTCCACCACAATCCCCTGCATGAAATTCTTTTATAACCTTGTTAGTTTCATCCATAGTTAAACAGTTCAGCAATATACCTTCATGATTTCTCCATAGTAAATTACCATCTATGATACAAAATTTTGAAGCCTTCATTTTTAAAAATCTAGATTTGGTTCTGGACAATCCTGGGGGAGCACACAGGTTTTGCAATATATAACAGATATCAGAATACCACAGGGATTGTTCAAAGGCTGCATTGATCTTTGGAGTCGCCAGCTCCGGTTCATTGTCCAGTTGGTTAATGTCCAAGGCTTGAAAGTTTGTTTCAGACATTAATTTAGCCAAACCTTGCCCTTTTATCAGTTTTGTAGGTCTTATCTCAATGTCAAATTCCAATATGTTAGCAATCCATTTTCCTCTTCTTCCCTCTAAGTTTTCTTGAGTCAGTATGTCTTTCACAATGGAACTTGGTACATAAGCAATGACATGGGAGTATAGGATGTAGATCCTGAAGTCTTTGATGGCTTTGACCAAAGCATAGGCTTGCTTTTCCATGATCTGATATTTCAAAGGTGCATCTCTAAGGGCTCTACTAAAGAAAGCAATAGGTTTTTCATTCCCTTGATCATCTTTCTGCAATAAGACAGCAGCAATGGTATGCTGGGAGGCAAAAGAGAAAATGATAAATTCTTTGTCAAATTGAGGATTTGTTAAGACTGGGGTTTGGGTAAGGGCCAATTTAATACCTTCAAAAGCTTGATTTTCTTCTACTGTCCACTTTACTTTTGAATCCTTCTTCAGCATATTGTTTAGTAATCTGATCAATTCTACTAAGTTTGGGATAAATCTCCTTAAAAAATTGATCTTTCCTAATAAGGCTTGTAATTCTTTGATGTTTCTTGGATGGGGCATTTGCAAGATGGCCTGTATTCTATCTGGGTCAATTCTAATGCCATCCTTTGAAATGATATGACCTAATAGCTTACCTTCTTCCAAACCAAATAGAGACTTCTTTGGATTTAAGGAAATTCCATATTTCCTACATGTTATGAATATTTGTCTCAGGTGTTTTAGATGTTCTTGGTTAGATTTTGAGAAAGGTGTGAGGTCATCTAGGTAAATAACAAGGAACTCATGAATATCTTTAGCAAAAGCAATATCCATTGCTCTCTGAAATGTAGCTCCTGCATTTTTCAACCCAAAAGGCATTTTAACATACTTGAAAGTTCCCCATGGGGTTGTGAAAGCTGTTTTATCTTGATCATCAGGATGGACTAGGATCTGATTGAAACCTGAAAATCCATCAAGTAATGAGATTCTTGAAGCCCCTACCACTCTTTGGAGAATGTGATCCATTTTTGGTAAGGGATAATTGTCTTTAAGGGACACTTGGTTCAAATTCCTCAGGTCAACACAAAGCCTAATCTCCCCAGTTTTCTTTCTTGTGGGGACCAAGTTTGAAATCCAGTCTGAAAACCTGATCGGTGCTATGATACCAGCTTTAAACATTTTTTGTACCTCTTTCTCAATTGAAGGGAGGAGCATAGGATTGATTCTTCTCAATTTTTGCTTGAATGGCTTTTGATTGGGCTTGAGAGGGATAGTGTGTTGAATAACAGAGGTGTCATAGGATTTCAAATCCTCATAACTCCATGCAAACACATCTTGGAACTCTTTAAAGAGGTAAATGTATTTAGGCTTCTGGTCAGGAGGTAAAGATGCAGACAATTTTATTATCTTGGTTTTTTCAATAGTTCCAATGTTGCATTCTTCAATGGCAGCATTAAGGGGTTGCATTTTTGGTTTTCTAGGAACATCATTTGAGTCAAAGATGTCCTCCAATGGAGTTAGGCCTGTTGGTAAAAAGTTGTCTTTTAGCTCTATGATTTCAGCCTCTGTACCAGGCACTTCATCAAAATGCAATTGTTCAAGTTGTAGTATATTTTCCTTGTCAAAGTTTGTTGGACAAAGTATTTGATTTGCTGTTTTGAGTGATACTGCTGTTTGATCCTGTTCACTTGGTTTTTGTGTGTCTTTCGCAGAATCAACATCAATGTTCAAACCTGAAAATTCATGCTGCAAGGTCAAGAAACTATTTATCTGTGTCATCCTCAAACACTTGCCAATCTTTGACATTGTTTGGGACAGAAGGTCTGTGTTTTATCTCAGCTGTAAAGCAGTGGTTGGGTTAAAAAGGTAATTTGCATGTACTTGCAAATGTAGCTAAACTGTGTGCATGGAGGTTGTGGGTTCTAGGTATTTTGGTCATCTGAAATTCAGTGAAAGCCTTAAGTATTTCAATAGTAGTAGACCTGTATGATCTTAGTCTTTTATCATTGGTGACAAAATTGCCTTTCACTTGTTGAATAACGAGGTCTGAATCTCCCATGATTGAAACTTTGGTAGCCTGTAAAGACTTTACAAGTTTGAGGCCTAGCAGCAGGGCCTTATATTCTGCCATATTATTAGTACATCTAAAATTAAGCCTATAGGCTCGACCTTGTGCATGATTGCTCTGTTTGTTATGAATCCACACTCCAGCTCCTGCCCCTAATTTGTTGACTGATCCATCAAACTCAAGAAACCATAAGATCTCTTGATTTAGGGGATTTTCAACATCTTTTCTATGACTTGGGATTATAAGTTGGAGTTCTTGTCTTTCACCTGGTTTGTCTTCTAGGACTGCCTCATCAATTGATTTCTCAATCTTGATTTCTTGGGGACTTGATTGCTCACTCTCATGCATATTTTGTTCAAGTGTGACAGATTTATTATCACTCATTGGACTTACATCATCATTGAACAAAATGAAGGAATCTAAATCAGAATGGACTGCATAAATAGAGAAATTTTGAGGTTTTTCTTCACTGCTCACCATGTATTTCATGAGTGTTTCTCTGTATAGCCTCTTTGGCTGCCCAAAAACAGAAATAGTGGCATATGACATATCCAATTGCAGGGAACCTTGGAGTTTAGCCCCCCATGATCTTGATAACAACATTCCATACTTGGGTGGGATATCAGCAACAACAACGTCCATTAAGATTGTTTTATTTGGGTACTGGACTAGGGACACACATAGATCTTTTATCAAGCCTAAACACTTAACTTGGCTGGAGTCAAATGAAAATAGGTCCTTATATGGTCTTGTAATGTCTAGATTCAACCTCTCCATCACTGATTTAGGCATAAGGTTATGAGAAGCACCTGAATCAAACATTGCATTGTGTAATATCTTATCATGAACATGCAAGCTGACATAAAAAGGTAAGATTCCTGTAACTGCTGTCTTTCCATCAACCTCTGGACCGAAAAGTAGTTCTGGGGTATCATCCAATACATTGACATCATCTTTATTATGGGTAAGTTGAAGGGACTTCTTGATTTGTTGTTTGTAAATGTTATGCTTGGCTAGCTCTGAAAGAGGAATGGCTATCTTCAATTTACCGATTTCAGCTTCTAAGTCAAAAGGTTTTTCAGATTGGAGCTTAGTATTGTGGTTGAAAACCTTTTCTTTGTTAATTAAGTTTTCTTCTTGACTTTCACTCTGATCTTGAGGCTTGTCCTTTTTGCTCATCTTTTGGAAAGTTCTGCTTGGATTGTGCTATAAAGGAAGTGTAGCCCTTGGTTCATGATTTGAGGGAAATGGTTCTGTCACCTCTTCAAGTACAACCTCATTTGTAATTGAATCAGTTTTGTTAGTAGGCTCTGTGACAATAGCTTTCCTAGGCTGTAGGCTATCCTTTGTTTTCTCAGGCTGTGTGACATTTATAGTTCTGCTTCTTAATTTGTATTGTTTATGAACTTCATAAACAGTTGTGTCATAGCCTTGCTTGAAATCAAATGATTCACCTGATTTGGTTTGGAACTGCTTGGTGTCTTCATCTTCATGATCTTCTTGACTCAGAAAGACTTGCTGATCATTGTTGAGGCCCATCAAATTGATGTGGGTATCATCTATCTGCTCATTAGAAGTGGATGTTTCAGCATAATTTTCTTGGAATGGAGGTCTAATTTCCAGTTCAGGGCTGGCCTTGCCAACATTAGGATTTTGATTTCTTCTAAAATTGGGATTCCTGATGGGATTATTCTGTGGTGCTTCCCATGATGACTTCCTCTCAACTGATTCTATTCTGTCGCCTAATCTATGCATACCAGTGATCATTGCATCTAATTTTTGATCCCAGCCTGAAGGCTCTTCTTTGAAGGTAGTTTTTCTTTCAGTTCTAGTCCTATTCCTCTTAGCTATCAGGTTGGCTTCTACACTCACTGCTATGTCTTGCATTTCAGCTAAAGTCCGAGGAGCTCTTTCTCTTAATTGGTATGCCATATCTGAATCAAACCCATCAGGAAAGGTGTATAGAGCTAGGTCAGGTGGGGGTCTGAGATTTTGGGGAATAGCATTGTAGACATTGTTAAACCGAGCACAATAATCCAAGACAGTTTCCTGGGGACCTCTTTTGATAGTGTTGTATTCAGACAAAATATGAAGCGGATCCTTTTTCTTCTCCCATCTGTTGATAAAGGTTTGATACAGGGCTTCAGGGTCAGCTATGGAGTTTGCTGTGAGTGACCTAAACCATGATCTTACATCTCCTGTTAGGCTTTGCACAAAAATTTTCATTCTAACCCCATCATCATCTATCTCATAATTTTCAAAGTAGTCCTGCATTTTCTTAGTATGTTGAAGGGCTGGATAAGAGCCAGTACCATCAAAATATGAAATCTTGCTTTGGTAATCTTGAGGCATAGGCCCTGGATTGGCAGGTAACTGAAGTGGAGCATATCTATTAGCCATGTTTGGTGGGACAATAGGGATAATGGGAATGAATGGGACAAGGGGAGGAAAGGGGATGAGAGGGGTATGTGTAATAGATGGAGTGGTTGAAAGGGTACCTTGTGAAGTGGATGAAGACCTGGGAGATTGTGGATTGGTGGTATGAGGATGTAAAGGAACCTTAGCAGGGGTTGGAATATTAGTTTGGTGTGCTGCTTCAGAAGTTGAATCTGATAGAGTCCCTTCTGATTTGTGTCTCTTAAGGATTCTTGATATCAGGTTTGGATTTTGGAACTCAGGTGATGGATCAGGATCTGGGTTTGATCTTGTATAGCGAGTTTTCTTCTTAGGAGCCAGTTTCTATGATTTTCTTTAGGAGAATTTTCTAAGAAGAGAGTGATATTTTGACAAGGACTGATCAGTTATAGCTCAGGTGTATGGAACTTAAGACTGAATAAAGATTGACTGAGGCAGCTTTTATATACTCCTGCAAATGCAAAGCAAAGGTAGTTTCTAAGGCTATCTGGCTGTCACTCAGGCTTTATCTACAGTATTAAGAATCAGACAGGGGTTTATGAATTTCATTCAGTCCCTAGTGGAGTCGCCATTTATGTTAACACCCAAGTTGTTCCCTTTGACTCCCAAGGGAATACGGCCGGGGTAACCACTAACCAAGCTTTGGATTACAGGTTCTAGCCAACCTGTGATCAGAGAGGTCTCTCTCTTTTAGTTTTAACTTTGTTTCTTGAAAGATTTTAGGCTAGTTATGGGGTGAGGGTTTTGTTTAGAATTTTGGTTGAATGATGTCTACCAATAGCTAAGATGAGGTCTTCAGAATATTCAGTCCATTGGGCAATGGAGTCTGTGATTAGGGGTTATCTGAGGTATTGAGTAAGATAGCTTAAAACTGCAGGGCCATTTAGATATGTCATGAAACAAACTTAAAATTGTGATGATGAAGTATAAGTATGAGTGGCCAGTGAAAGGCAATTAAGAGTCTTTCCCTAAGCTGGTGATGTAAGAAAGAGATATATTACTCAAGAGAAAATTTGAATTCCTAAACAATACTCACTGTGAAGTCTTAGTCTGAATGTGAAGCAATCAAGAATTACACTTTCATAACTAATACTAGAGGAAAACATTCATAACAGCATAACAGATTGAGTTCAGGGTCTTCTGTGAACAAATCCTGAAACTATTCTTCTTCTGTGCTATTAAACTGTGCAATATAAAGCCTGAACGGATTATGAAAGAATGAAATACATAACAGGAGCTCAAGAAAACTTATTGTGCCATGATATACACAAGAATCCTGTAACAATAAGCCATCAGACCACAACACGTCAAAAACTCATAATTTTGGAAATTCCATCAGCTCTTTGTATTAAAACTCTGAAATTTACAGCATAGTATCTTTTGAAGAGAAAATCAACCACCTGCAAGCTTATGCGAGGGGATATATATACAATGAGTTTTACAAAATATCTAAACACTGAGTCATTTACTCAATAAATGCGTTCACCAACTTTCAGAACAGCAGATAAGAGAGTTATTGCTATTCTAAATATACAATAAATAGCCTTTCAGTTTTGTCAGAAATCTTTTTGACCTTTGGAGGCCACTGAGTCGGTTGAGTGCCTCTGCATTAATTCTGAATGATATGCCTTTAGTGTTCTGTCGAGCTGTAGCTTTCTCGGCCCTGTCATCCGTATCTGTCGGTGTTGCTCTGGTGGCCGAATTGGTTTGCTGAGTTGGCTCAGTCCACTCTTTTACTATCATAGTGAATGTATCAACTGTCTGAACATGATGACCTTTTTTTTGATGTAAAAACTTGATGAAAATGTTTGTTCACAGCAATGTATGTATCATGTTGGCCCACCATTCCTGAGAAGGTAGCTGATGTCTCAAAATTGTGCCTAATGTTTCATCTGCCTCTGTATATTTATAGTAAGTAGGAGGCACTTCAAATAGATGCCTGATCTCATTCATGACAAAAAATAAGTTTTCTACTCTATCATAGAGACTTTGCCCAGATGCAGGCCCTGTTTCCTCTGGGGTACTTGATCCTACAGTGATCTGATTTGTTGCAAAAGCATTTACCCTTTTGGCATAATTTTCATGGGATAGTAGCCTCCCTGAGCTGTTGAGTAATCCGGGAAGGCCTTTGCTCTGTAATGCTGCAAACTTATCCATGAATTTGTTTACCTCTATTTGCATTTCTTGGCATCTCCTATCCAATGTTTGCATAAGACTTTTCAAGGTGAGCACCCTTTTAATCAATAAAATTGTATCAGTCCTGCCCTTGATACCTATTTCTGCTAGCTGGGGGCCTTTGCGGTTGTTCAGGACATTAATCATCCTATCGGCTATCTCAGGCATGTTTCCTACAGATGCCCTTGCTCTTTGGCTTTCTTTTTGTGCCCTGCCTATGAGCTCCATGTGCTCATGGATAGTTTCTATGTACTGCCATTGATTTGTTATTGATTGGCCAATATTGGCCCATAAGACTTTCTTGATCTCAGCCACAACCTTGTCCAAGGAGAGCTCTTTCTCTAGCTCTTTTATCCTCTCCTTGAGAGCCTTCACTTCTCTTCCTTTTTCTGCTACACTTTTCTTGGACTTATCATATTTTTCATTAATTGTGGCCCATTTCTCTTTAGTTTGATTCAGCTCCGCCATTTGGGCCTCTAGAACTTGAATCTCTTTCATCATCTTCTGCATGTCAAGGCTTGGAGCCTGCTCTGATGTAGTTGCTGGTGCTGATGTTGATGGAGTTGTTTCAGCTGTCTATACTATGGGAGGAGTGATAGTTTGAGGCGGCTCATCAAGGTCAATCACTGGTTGAGGGGGCTGAGATGTTTGGCCTCCTTCTTTCTGCTGCAGGGCTGTCTATAATGCAGCCTTTGTTTCTACTAATTTGCCTTCGGTCTGCACCAACTGTTTGTGCAGTGTTAGCAGCATGGATGCTACCTCTTGGACTTTCCTCTGCTGAGAAACATCTTCTGTTTGAGGGTGAAGGGTTGCTGGAATCTTTACCATTTTTCTCAGAGCTGCTATATCAGCATCTCTTTCCTTTAGCAGTGCTTGTACAGCTTTGGGATCCTTTGGGTCATGCCCAAGCTCTATAATAATATCCTCTAGAGACCTGATCCTGTTGTCTTTGGCCTGAGAGGATGCCTTCTCCGACTCAAGTTGGGCAGTAGTATTATGCAGACTGTTTTGTAATTTGTGTGCAAGGAAGGTCTTGTCTACAAGAGTTGAGTAAACCATCTCACCCGTTTTCTTGTGAAGCTCTATTTGATCCATTGGGTGGATGTCCTTTGCAAGTACTTCAAGGTTGGTCCTTATGTAGTCTGCAGCTGACTGTGGCTGCATCATAGTAGGCATGAAATGACTCATAGTCATTTTCCCCTCTGTTATGTCATATGCTGACATAAGCCTCTGCTGATTTGTAGGGGCCATTTTAAGCAAGTGATTGTACAGTTGGAGCCTGACTGGCTCATTTCTCTTCTTGATATCAATAAATTGTTGTTTTATGCTTGATTCAGCCCTCTTTTGCTGGCTTGAGGAGCTGACCTCTCCCCCAAGGGTTCTTTCTTGTTCCTGCTGAAAGGAACTGGCAGATGCCTCCATACTAGGGGGCCCATGCCCAAGGATTGCCCAATAGGCATCTCCTCTTCAGAAAGAGGATTTAATCTCTGCCTTTTCTCCCCTTGATCTGTTGATGTGGTGAGGGGAGTTTCCTGCTCTCTATCCCTCTTCCTGCTTCTTTCTTCGTTTAATGGAGTTTGGAGGACCGAGGCCTCCACTGTCGTTTCCTGCCTAGAAGGCACATTGACTTGAGCCTGCTGCTCTGTAGGTATTGGGGCCTCTGTTGTTTCTTCTTGCTTCTTAGGCTGCTCTTTTTGTTGTTCTGCTGTAGGGGGTGGCTGTTCCTGCTCCATCTCCTTTTCTTTATCCTTGCTGGCTGCCTGAGGAGTAGTTTTAGCTGCTTGCTGGTGGGCTGTAGAGGATGAGGCAGCTGCTCCAAGTTGCCTTTGATAAGGATAGGAAACCTGCCCACAAGTTTCCAAGTCAGCTTCCTTCTCAAGATTTTTTGCTTCTTTTTGTAGTATGTCCTCTTTAGTAGTTGCCTCTTCTAATGTGCCTTCTTTCCAACTTAACATATTTGCATATTTTTCAATATGAGGCAACTTGATATGATTATAGCTGGCCAACTTATATTTAACCCTTCTAAGACTGATAAAATGATTGGGATCATAGGGTGTCCAGATGAAACTGGTTTTCAACCCGAGGCTATGCAACATGTCATCTGCCCTTTTCCATGCTTCTTCCCTGTTATTGTAAATGAATGGGCCTAGCTAGTTTCCGACCTTGAGTTGTACCTTCTTATTTTTGCTGTGGAAATGGACCATGTCTGCATTTCCAAATTGTCTGAAATAATCTAAGGCAAAGAGTCTCATATTGACAAATCTTCGTAGCCTAAATGGGGTTAACTCACAGCCATATATTCTGATCACTGTATGGTGTTGGTAGAAGTACCAATCCCCAATGTTGTAGGCCTTTGAGAGCTAGAGGATCCTTTGCATCTCATCTGTTAATCTTGGAGGAGGGGCACTCAACAACAAGGACATGGCTGGATGGATAAACTGGTCTATGAACTCACAGTAGCTGTATGGTGAAAAAGATGATTGATGAAAGATAGAAGACCAAAATACCATAGACCTTGGGTTTCCCTGAGCATCAAAATTCTTGAGAGTTATAGGGAAGCTATCAGGCTGGTAAAATAGGAACAAGTGATAGATGTAAGAAGTGTATCTGAATAGCCTTTCCCTCTCTAGATTCATCAATTGCTCATGAATCTTATTGGCAATGTAGGTAGCATAATCATAGTGAACAGCAGGAGGCTTTCTAGGGGAAAAGATGGACAACATGGCCAGAATGGTTTCATCAACATCCTCAGCTACTCTGTATCCTAGGACATAACTTATCATATCCACTAGCATTTTGCCCAACTCATTCAGATACACATTTCCAATAGGGGGATACCTCACATTTTCAGAACCTGATTGAATGAATAATTGATTGATCTTCACAACTTGGGCATTGGACAGCTTGCCTCCTTTGTTTATCAAATCCATAATGGAGAGGGGAGTCAATGGCCTTGAAGTATTAAAGTGTAGCATTTCATTTATGGCCTCAGGGGTGATATGGAACAAAACTGAGCCTGAGGAATTGAGAACAGCTCTCTGGCATGGGTCATAGTTGGCCCTGCATAGATGAATCAAATCTGGGAGGACATTGACTTGAGGAGGGTTAAAAATGGGCAAATTGGAGTCCGAGATCCCTAGAATATCAGCTCCACTGAGATGTTTGGCTTTTAGCTCATTAAGTACATGAATATTATACTTGTTGTTCATTAGGACTGTTTCTTCCATCTGGTAGTCTCTGTCAGCCAGGGCCTTCCATTCTAGCTCTCTTTGTGGGGCATTTAGAGGTTGAATGTTCAATGCAACTGGGGTTTCCATGGTTCTTGTTACTTTGAATTGTACTAGAACTTGTTTCACTGGGCAGAGCAACACAGAGTGGTATTTTTTGCAGAAGTAAGGCAATTTGCAGGGGAAGCAGGGCGAATTGTGGTGAGAACAATTGAAATGCTCCCAAGAAACTTCTAATGAGCAAATGTTGGGACTAACAAAGATGTTTCCAGGTGAATTAGTGCAGCAAAGGTTTTAAGTTCACGAATGCGCAAACTGACTGTAAATTGATGGAAACTTGGCTCAATGTGGACTTCTGTAGGTGAATTTCGACCTTATAACTAAAGATAAATGCTGGTCACTGGGGATTTGCTGGTAATTACAATGATTTCTCTCTCTTTTCTCACTTGTTTTGGTGAATTTATACAAAAAACCAGGCGCGGAGGGGAAACTTGGATAAATACCTGGTGAACTTTGACAATGGTGGCAAGTGCAGGAAGATTGAGGGTGCCCACGGTCCTTAAGTCGATTTCTGCAGGTTGGCGGCGAAATGGTCGTAATTTGCATGCAGAGAGCAGAAATAGTTATTTTGGCAAAAGTGATAAAAAACGCGAAATTTAGTGAAAATATGGACATTTTGGGCTATTGGCGCTTTTTTGGATGACATCAGCATGACGTCATCGGGTGGGGTCGGGTACGAAAAGGTGACGTGGCGGCCTGCGAGTGGTCCACGGGGACTGGTGAGGTGGCAGACAGGTCGAAGCGATGGCGGGCCGGGCGCTGACACAACGCTGACTTGGCATGACGTGGGCGTGACGGGAGCTTGCGGTAAACCACAGTGGTAAGCGGTAATTTCGGACCGCTATTTGTACGGGGGTGGTATTGGCAGGCGGCCTCCTGATATAACTTGGGAGCGACGCGTGGCACTGCCCTGACGTCACCCTCTGACATTTTTCGGGTGCTAACGTCCGGTCATCGGGGGCGACCCGATATTGATATGGGCCATCGGATGGGAAAGCCCAGATCCGACAGTCGATGGGTTATGAACATGAAAGGACGATACTGCAGCAAGGCGGGCAATAATTTATTATATTTCTTGAAATGTGCGCCCGGGCGGGACTTTGGAAATCAACGAAAATATGGGTTTTTTCAATGTTTTTTTTTTTGTAATCAACACGTATTACAACAAACTTTGGACAAGGGGCAAAGTGGGTTTATTGGTGTTTATCGAAAATAGCGCGGGTTAGAGCCAAAATGTGGGTTTTTACAAGGTTTTTCACAAATAATGCGGGTAAAACAACTCAAAGGGGTTGTAAAGGGAAAACGGGGTAGGGCTTAGGTTATTAAACCGACGTGGGGTTAGTTTAATCCCTGATTTTAAGCAAACCATCTGCAATAAGACTTTCATTCTGCATGGTTATCCGCATTTTGAACAAAGGGCTAGAATGCCCAAGGGGAGGGATATATACATATTTTTTGGGGTTTTATACACCATGGTGTTATAGTAATAGGGAAAGGGGAACATAGGGGGTTAAGCATAGATAGAGTTAGTGGTTAATGTGGGATGGAGGATATGGAGCAGAGGATGGAAAGAGTTTTATAGGAAACAAACTTAGTTAGGAGTAGATCAAAATGAAAATAACTTTTTACATAAGAAATGTGGCTCTTTATGAAACCAGAATCAACAAAAGAGTTTGACTTCTCTCATGAACAGAGGTGGTGTTGGGATGTTAGCAAGGAATGTGATGGGGGATGATTGGGAAGTTAGACATGCTTCATTTTGCTGCTACAAACTACTAAATAGGAAGATCTGCACTGACACCATGTTTTTCCTTTGCTTAGGCCAGTGAAATGTCATAAATCATGCTTCTGCAACCCCATCTACCTACCCATTCTATTGCCTAGCATTTTTTGTTACTTCAAGGAGGGTGCACTTAGACTTGCAAACCCTCATGTGCCTTTTCTTTTCCTTTGGCTTTTCTTTTTGATTTTCTATCTAAGGCTAGCCTTATTACTTCCAAGGCCCCAGATTAAACAGTTGGGAACCTTCATTCTCTACCTAACTACTTATCTACCAAGATTGAACAGTTTGGACAGATTTCTTCTCTAATCTATAACAAAAAATTGAAACATGGCATGACCCAGCTTAGACTGTTGGATCACCCATTCAGAAGTAGGACAATATCAACCAACTATAGATATGTATCTTCCACAAGAATATGAGATCTTTGCATCACCAAAGTAGATCATATTGGCACTTCCCCTATTAATCATGAAAAATGAAACCTATTGGTATAGGTAACTAACAAATTCATGTCGTGGATTGAATTCGTTATCGGTTAAAGAATTATTTCTAGTTAATTGAAGAATAGAGCGTGATTGATTGAATGCTTTCCTTTTACCCAATAGTTTAATTACATCTGAAAGAGCTCAGTTAATACTACGGTGCTCTCGGTTGATTGGCATTTGAATTTGATTGATTAATATTGAATTACAGTATTGTTTAGATGAATTATTTCCTTTAGAGTTACAAGCTTGAGATTTATGATTGCATCCATTTACTCTTGTATTGAATTTCATAGCTTAGTTTAAAACATTACTCTCTGGATTTATAGCTTGCAGATATTGTGTACACTCTTAGAATAAAAAGACTTACCCAGGTTGATAATTAATTTGAGGCAATTAGGAATTTTAAATGACACCTTTTAGCACCCAACAACAACTTCCAGTGGAGCAGTGCACTTAGATGAGGAAGTCACAACATACAAGTAAGATAACACGAATAACACTCATGGATCAGTCCGAGATGAGTGTGATGGTTGATATAACAAGGTTCATGAGAAATGTGTCTGATGTGTGACAGAGAAGTCGACACGGACGGTGATAGCATTAATAACATATGCAACACATTAACAACAAGATTCATATAATTGCATACAAATCAGTTCATACACAAGTCCGTAAGTTAAACAACATGTATCATTAAGGAAACTAGAACAATCCAATTACAATAACAACATATGCATGAAAATGTGATGGCTCTTATTATATAAAGAAGTGTAAGTCAAAATCATACAATACATCCATGTAAACCTGCTAGCCCCAACAGTGGAATGTTACAACCACATCTGCCTGCTCTTCTAAAGACATGTACTAGCTCCGTGCAGTGGAGAAGCCAAGGCACATTACAATATTGTCCAAGCCTTCTTCAAGATAGTCTTAGTAGAAGCTTGGCTGACCAAAAGCCTATACAATGAGTTATGAGGGACTATTTATAACAAACTGTGGGGTGACCCTTGACATTCCCCTTTGTTACCATTCAACTACCCTCATGACTCTTCATCTACTCTATCATTGTTACACCCACTCTTGACACTTAAGTTACACTTCACATGACTCAACATTACAACACACTTGTACCCATGTGAACAATGGTTTGGACAAGCCAAGCTAGACATCATTCAGACTTATACAACCATAGAAGTCCAATTGCTTGACATCCTCATGCTGATCAACACTGAAATATTGGTGCCAAGATTGGTAGTCCTTGAGAGTGTCCATGTGTTCTGCTGTGACGTCCGTCTAAAATGTGAACCTTGCCTCCATAGCACTTGGCTACACTGCTTGGGCTCCTCTGTCCAACTTGTCTATGAGCATGCACATCATTGTCTTTAGTGTGGCTAGACCAACAACGTACTTGCGCATGATGTCTACAATGATAGGAAAGTCTGGGCTCATGGCAGAGCACATCAGCTCGTCGAAGTATGAGTCAAGCTCCTGTGGACCTACTTCTTGGTCTTCACTTGAGTAAGGGTCCCAAGTGCTGGGATCACATGAGTGTACATTATAACCTCCATGCTTTGAATGCTCATGCATGGGAAGCCTGTATGCTAGTGATGAGTTGTGGTACATCTTCATAGTTCTGGATCTGACTCCGGGTATGTACTTGTAGCTCGACCATGTTGGACTTCATCATCTTTGGAAAATGAAGTGGAGCTCCCTTGTACTTAATTGTCCATTCTTGCATGTTATCAACAACAGTATGTATGTTCTTCAATATGCGTACTCTTCTTGCACATCACTATTGCCATCTATGGAGATGAACGACTACTTGATGCATGGTACCAAACTTGGAGTACAATGCTCGTGTAACTGTGTCCAAGGACAACACATCATCTAGTATTTCCTTCTTCATTTCAGCTCAGGTGACATTGTCACCAAGTCTCCTCCCTGCTTGGCCACCTATAGTTCCTTCGCCATTCTCTCATTCTCAGCTATGAGAAAACAAACACTTGAGATAGT
Organism: Pinus tabuliformis; assembly: GCA_031772625.1. Taxonomy (NCBI): domain Eukaryota; kingdom Viridiplantae; phylum Streptophyta; class Pinopsida; order Pinales; family Pinaceae; genus Pinus; species Pinus tabuliformis. Next base: position 905,412,979 of record CM062811.1, read on the forward strand.
GGCTTTGACATACACTCTAGTTGCATCGTCCAATGTAGTTGGATGCTTATGCACATCAGTGAAGATCAATTTCTCTTCAAATTGCACAGGGGATGTTTGGTCTTCCAGAGTTGATACTCTTTAAGATTGCACAAATCTGTGATGAGATTCATCGAATGAGATGTTGTGCATCTCTACTTTTGGTTGACTACCAAGGATCTCAGTGCCTCCTTTGTCATCCGAGACTTGATCATCATCTGGATGCATTGAAGCAGGCGAGTCGACCTCTCTTTGGTGAGGCACGAGGTCAATGTCATATTCCAACTCCTGTTGCTCCATGTCTGCATCCAACTATTCAAGATCCTATTCTATCTCATGAGCAAGGTCTTACCCCTACTAGGGTTCACCTTGTTCTCCTGATTCCAGCTGTTCAGAAGAATCAACTACTTGTACGGGTGCTACTTCGTTTGTCTGCACGTGATGTGACCCCTGCTGAATCTTTTGCTGTTGCGCTTCCTTCTAATGTTGGCACATCTCTTGTTATTTTCAGAGTTGCTCCCTCAGCTCATGCAACTCCTTCTCCACTTCTTCCATTCTCTTCTTATCCCTCTGCCTTTGGGGGATTCGCTTGTCGTGCTGTTGCCTCTTCTATTAGATAGCCATAGCTGCTTGTTCTATAAGTGGATATGCTCAAAACTTGCAACTTTGTTCCTCCTCCATGCGGTCGACAATCTTTCTCTTTCCTTTGTCATGCATAGGTATGCTTGGCTCTGTTTCCTCTCCTGTTATTGCTATTGTTGCTACTTCTGGTGTTTTCCATGGTACTGCTTCATGCTGTTGTGCTAACCACTCTACGACAAAACTGACCTATTCATTGGGTCTAGAGTAATTGTAACAATACCTCCATGAGTCCTCCTTGGCCCAATGACATGCCCCATGGATCCAATTGAACTCAACTCTCATGCATTGATCCTTCACAATGCAGTGTGGGCCATACGGGTTGAAGCTTCAGAGGTCAAACAGGTACTTCTTCATCTGTTCAGCTTCAAAATCCACTTGCTTGATACACCAGATCTCCTATAACCCAATCCATAATGGAAGAGTGGGCCAAGGTGCCTTAGTCTTCAACTGCAACCTAGCTATTCATCCTGCTGAGATATGATATGCTACTTCCCGCATGACACGCATGTCCAAAGGAAACTTTGGTAGAACACGCGGAGGCTTCTCCGCACTGAAGACTCGAATGAACATGCCATCCGATGAGGCATACCAATATGTAATGCCTAAGAATGCCTTCATCACTTCTTCTGACATGCAAGATGGATCTTGTTCGAATATCAACCTATACACTAGGGTGGCAATATGGTCCAAAAGCCATATGATCACTCCTCTAAAGCTACACTTGGAGAATAGCTTGAAACATGTGTTCACAATAGTCTCTATGGGTGACCATGCCCACTCTAAGCCTAGGAACTCATGGCGGGCACAGACTGCATCTAGAATGTAGGCAGACTTGTAAATTTCTACATGCATGCCTTCAGGCAACTGTCGAGCCTTCGTGACTTGCTCCTTCAGCTGATGAGCCAGTATGCTGAGCTAGTTGGGTCTTCCTTCTCTAGCCTGTTGGTCCAATGTGACTACCCAACTTTGAGGGAAGGTCTCAGTGCTTGCTTGGCTGCTCAGTCAACATATGAATATGACCAAGTATTGTTATGCCTTCCTCAATATCTTCATCTTATAGATCTTCTTGGGTGTCATCCTAAAACAAGTTAGCTCCTTTACCCAATCCTTCAGAATATCTATGGAGTGGCCTTTGCTATTGGGCAGCTGAACGGAGGGGTCATGACATTCATGGGCTCATCCATCTGATACATCTCATCATAATCTCGTGCCTAGAAGGTTGCAAGCTTCTTACCACTGACACTGCTCAAGGTCATTGTCTCGAGGTCAGTGTGAGAGATGATCTAGTGAATCATGTCTATGCATGGGAATGTGGGGTATCTGCATGCAATACGATACAAGCTGAACTTATGAATGTTCATGTACACCTAATTTTGGCTTGATAAGCCCTGACCCAGGTTCAGTGTTAATTAGCCAAGCAAATCCCTACACTACGGGCCCTTTTGGCATCAATCCACGAAGCGCGGATTGAAGTCTCACCCAAAGCAATATGAGGGGATGCAGGAATTAAGTTTCCGCAGCCTAATATGGTTTTGATGTCATTTTTATACCCTAACCCTTCCTTCGCATAGACCTATAAGCCCTTTATGGCTTATCAAATTACTTCTCTTATTCGGCTTTAAAACTTTCGCGAAAGCCTCTAATTGTCCTTCGCAGACCCTAAATAGTCAATTCAGATGCTTACGTGCCTCTGTAATTACCCTTACTTCTGTGTCTACCTAGAGTAACTTAACTATTAGTTAACTTCAACTTGTATTATGATTATCTTCGTGTAAACATATATTCTTACTTGCATTCATATGACAAAGTAAAACGCATAGACTCACGCATAAATATAGTATTAAATCGTAAACCCAATATTCAACATAACATAACCGCAAACATTCATAACAGAAGTAAAATAGCCCATACAAAGATATCTCCAAAATAATTCTCCTTATTGATGGTTTAGATCTCCAGTACAGACTCTAACTGCCATACGCACACAGCTATAGGGGTCCACACACTCAGCTGTAGACTTCCACCCTATGCCTCTGCGCACTTAGCTGTAGAGCCTCCACCTACGCTAAGAATATTCACTTGTAGCTCTCACAAACCCAAAAAATTACTTAGAACTTTACTAAAAATCTACCTTAGACTCTTCTAAGACTCCCTTTTTATACATTCCCATGGCCCACGGACCAAGGGAGGGTCTCATCAAGCCGACACAAGCTATCTAAACTAAGGGCAGAAACCCTTTTTGACTGTTTACATCTTCACACTCTGCGACCACAAAATGCAGAGACTTTACATTCTTTACACAAAACTTGGGCCTTTAGCCCCAAAACTTAGGCTTTTAACCCCAAAATTGACCAAGGAGACTTGTTCCCAATAGGCCCCCAACAAAAATATGGTGACTCGCCCCGAGTCACTTAGCCAGTGTAGATATATTGTCGCGAAGACCTCCCAGCTCCACTCGTATGACTGCAACCTCGGCGGTACACGGTGTCGCCACCTTCTTAACCCGCTCGACTAGCTACTCCGTCACTGGTTCTGCGTTGTCTACCTGTATTTTCTGCTGTATCACCTGCAGACTAACCAATTTCCCTTCAATGGAGGTAGTGAGTACATAGGCTTCCTCTAGCCAAGGCCGCAATATGGCCTTCAACACTGCCTCCTTGCGCTGAGCTACATCCACCTATTCCTTTAATTCCTTCGCTTCCTGCAACTTTTCCAACCTCTGCGTGATGGTGATAGTGTGCGTCATCGCCTTGACCTCATCGTACTTCTTTTACAGCTCTCGTGCCTCAGTTTCTTGTCTTTGCTGGTGGGGATCTTCCTGCAGATTGGTCACTACTTCGAGCACTTACTTGAAGAGTGAAGTGAAATCCTTTTAGCGGTGTCAATAGCTGCAATGACATCTTTTACAGTGGTCATGTGCTGCTCTCTGACCTCTGGTGGAATCGAGGGCTGGGCCCTCAACTCAGGTTCCACGATCTTAAGGTTCAGTTCAAACTAAACCTTAGCCAAATCTGTTCGTGCCTCGTGCACAGTTGCAGCAAGCTTTCAGTTCCTTGTGTTTGCTAGTGCATCTTCGGGTATGTTCAACTCTGGAACAATCCCACATGCGTCAGCGACCACGACTATTGTGCATTCATTCCTTTCTATGATATTCTTAAGAAGATCAATCGCGGACGATTTTTCAATAAACATCTGTGCATTGTTCACCTTCTTCTCGCTGATAACATTCAAGGTGCATTGTTCCAGAGCCCGTATTTCCATAATCACACCATCTAGCAGGGTGTGAAGGGCTTCACTTGGGAGAGTGGCCAAGTTTAACCCGACCTATTTGATGGTGCTGATAGTGGCCCTGTCAGCCTTTTCTTCTACTTTCAATGCTCCATCTGGAAACATGACAATCTGCGGATCCATTGTATGAACCATCTCTGCTGCATCTGAGGTTCCCAACGTCAAACTGCTTGACACTGTTCTGCCCTGCCCTACAGTAGTCTATATACTTGAGTCACCTGGTTATGAAGCTCGCACATACCTGTTTGAATGGAAACCAAGGTCTATTTCTGCTACTGCTTGAACTGCTATAGCAATTCCACGGTCACGTCCCTCACTGTATCACCAATATCGTTCAAATCACCCTTTATCAAGGTGATTGGGCCCATGGATGATTTTCTGGTCTTGGAATTCTTCCGCGGCCCAACTTTCTCCTGATGCATTGTGTGCTTAACCCAGAATGGAGTAGTCTCCGGGTCCAATCTTCCCTGCTCTGAGCACTTCTCTTCCTCGTTTGTTTGTGGAGAAGGCGACTTCTAACCCCTATCAGAGTCATGGTCTTCCTCTTCCTCATCCTCTTTTGCTTGTGTTTTTCCCACGCACTCTACTATGGCTTTATCCTTAGCTTCCTTCCTTCGTTTTTCGACCAACTGCTCCATATTTAACTTGACCTCTTCCTTCTTTTGCTTCATGGAAAAATTACTAGTCCCAGTTGATAAGTCTGAGGCCTTGCACCACTCTGCGGGCCAACTCTTCAGAACCACGGTGATTGCATCATCCGTCACCAGTATGTAAGTTCATACCATTTTTTTGTGGGGTCCTTTCGCACTCCGATGGACACACACTGGAAGATCGCCTTAAACTCCACATACTCTGACATCTTCTCAAATATAGTCAGTGAGAGCCGCGACTTTTGGTTGATGGTGGCACAGATGCTTGATTCCATGAGAATCTAGAATATCTTACTGTCCTTGATCCTTGGGGGGTCCTTCGTGGCCCAAAACAAAGCGAACTTTGTTGCTTCTGGCATCTCCAGTGCAATCGGGGGAAACTGACTATCCTTTGGCAAGTCCCATGCAACCAGTACAATTGACAACAACAACCATCCATAGTGGAAGGTCTTTCTTTGATCTTGCGCTTCTCTATTATTTGCGAGGAACTCAGTGTGGAGGTAGCGCACTGGTTAAATTATACGCCCTCCGTGCACTAGGCTGCTAAAGAAACCACCGTGCCGAAACTTCATCTATTAGACACTTCCTCATAATATTCCCTGCAAAAAATGAGTGGCTACTTTAACCCTGGGATCAGTTATGCTGGAGATGGTGTAGCCGTGCAGCTTCTTGGAAAGCTTGAACTTGTCCTTCATTTGTTCGGCGAGGTCGCTCTCACCCAACTTTCGGAAAAATGCCATGGCCGGGTTCAAACCTGAGTGCGGGAGCAAGGTTATCCTCTGGATCAGCATGCCAATAATTGGTATCATATCTCCTAACCATAGGCACCCATTGTACACCAAGCATAACAGCTACTTGATAACTATCAAAGTTATGGGTGCGCAGTCATAATGCGGCACATATAACAGGTTCAACAATCATGTCTTCTCCACCCGTTTTATCCACTTTCTTGGCTTCAGCGCAATCACACCAGAGTCTTTATAGAAGACGCGGTGCATGAATGTATCAGTCACCAAGTGGGGAAAGTGCTCTGTATCAGCTAAATCCTAGTCCTGTAGCTTTAAAAGGGGGATACGTGCCAAGTGCGGTCCTTCGAATGTGATTTTTTATGGTAGCAACGGGTGAAAAGTGTGACTTTGTTCTCGTCGATGTCCTTTGGTACCTTCGCCTAGCCTCGACGCAAAGGGATATATGGTGGCAGCTTGGAGATAGGGTCTGCCCCCTCAATGTCAACGTATTTTTTTCCTATGTCAATGTCTTCTACACCCACACTGATGTCATTGATGTCATCGTTAGGTTCCAAGTCCACTAGCTTGGCCTTCTCCTATGCAATAGCCTTTTATTTATTTTGGTGTTTCCTTGGTGACATACACACCAGCTGTGTTGCTTTCTGCTTATCCTTCTTCATCTTAGGACCTTCTTTAGGCGGCATAGTTTATAGTCCCTGCTCCATTTAGCCATTTTCCCACTGTCAAGTCATGAAAAGTGACCATAATGGTCACTTTCTAGCTGCCCTGCGCGATCTCTCCTTCAATATCACAGATCCCCTCATATCGCGCCTCCTCTCAGCTTCCTGGAGTGCTAAGACTATGCTTCCACCATATAATCATCTGGCTGGATCCCTAATGTATGGCTTTAATTGACTACCATTCACCCTTCCTGGAATGGCTCTCCATTCAACTTTACCAACTGAACTACTCCACCATCGATAATCTCCTTGATGACATAGGGCCCCATCCAATGCATCTGAAATTTTCCTAGAAATTTATCAAACTTGTTGTCAGATAATAACACTAAATCATTTACCTTGAAGGTGTGTAGTTTGATGTGCTAATCGTGCCATGCCTTTTTGCATTCCTTTTGAACTTTATGATGGAATCCATCTAGAAACCTATCTTCTTCCAGTTCTTCCAGCTGCACGAGCCTTTCTTCCATGGCTCAACGATCTGCCATTCTGGCGAACGACACTATGCGAAGAGTAGGTACAATGTATTCCATTGGCATCACAGCCTCAATGCCATAAACTAGCCTGAAAGGCATTTGTCGAGTCAGCTTCTTACAAGTTATTCTGTAAGCCCATAGAACCGCAGGTATGTGCACGTCCCAGTCATTTCTTTGTGTATTGCAAACCTTTTTCAATGCATTTTCTAGTATCTTATTAAACACTTCTATCATTCCATTAGCTTGCGAGTGATATGGCATGCTCTTCTGATGGTAACCCTGAAATCCCTCCATCATTGTGCTAATCGTCTCATTAAGAAAATGCATACCACGATCGCTCATTAAATTTTTTTGACAACCAAACCTTGACAGCACGTACTCAAAAATGAATTTTGCTACTTTCACGCTTGTACAGCCCTTCACAGGCTGCACCTTCGCCCATCTCAATAAGTAATCAGTCACGATGATGATGTACCACGCACCTGTCTTCTTTCCTGGAGATTGAATTGGTCCCACAAAGTCAATCACCCACTTCTTGAAGGGCTGTAACGATATCTGTGGATTTAGCCGCAGCTCATCCTTTCGTGAGGGTCTGCCAGCCCTTTGGCATGCATCGCATGCCCTACAATATGCTTTTGTATGCTTATGCAGTGTCGGCCATCACAACCCATCACGTAGAATATTCTACATTGTTTCTTTGCCCGCATAATATCCTCCCATGGCTCCTCCATGAGCCTTAGTGAGGATTCCATTTCATTCAAATTCTGGCACATAACGTCGCAATATTTCTTCTAATCCCATTTTATACAGGTGTCCTGCAATGACAGAAAAGTCTGTCGTGCGCACCACAAATTCCTTTTTTTTTTAGCTAGTATATCCTTCTGGAGCCGTTCCTGTCGTCAGGAAGTGTATAATATCTTCAAATTGATTGTTCGCAATGTGGACTGCAAAGAGATGCGCATCTAGTAGTCCTTCCTCGAAATTAGTAGGCTCCTTTCCTGTTTCAATGCTCGTCAGATGATCCAGCCCATCATTCAATTATCCTGGTTTTATAATAACTTAAAAATCATATTCTCGAAACAAAAACAACCATCTTCATGTCCCCCCCCCCCCCCCCCCCCAACACAAGCTTGTTCACCAAGTACTTCAATGTAGAATGGCCTGTATACATCTTAAAGTGTCCACCTAGCAAGTAGTGCCTACAATTTGTGAGCATGTATATCATGGCTAGACCTTTGTGCTCTGTCATTTAATAATTCTTCTTATCTTTAGATAGCTTACTACTTGTGAATGATATGGGATGATCCAATTCTCCCTCACCTGCCTATGTCATTACTACTCCCAGCGCAATACATGACACGCCCACATGCACATGAATTTATTTCTTCCAATCTGGGAAGACTAGGATCGACGCGGTGACAATCTTCTCTTTGAGCACATCCAAGCTCTTTTGACATTCCTCATTCCAGTAGAATGTAGCATCCTTTTTTAACAGTTTATCCATCGGCACAGTGATCTAGGCATGGCTTTTGATGAACTTTCTATAGTACCCTGTATGCCCCAACGTTGTGCATAGTTGTTTCACGCTTCTTGGTGCCTCAGAATGGATTATAACCGCGATCTTCGTGGGGTCTACCGTCAAGCCTTGTCTCCATACCATATGACCCAGCAAGATCCCAAAAGGGATGCTGAACAAATATTTCTTCAGATTGAGTGTGATCTGGTACCTCCGGCTTGTATCTAGCATCAAGTGCAGACTTGCTATGCGGCGCTTTACTAGTTCAAACACTGTCCAATCATCAAAGTATACCTCCATAAATTTGTGAATGAAATCCTTGAATATCGCAATGACTACCCACGAGAAGATCGTCGACACGTTCTTCAGCCCAAAAGGCATCATATTATACTAGAAGCACCCCCATTCAGCCACGAAGGTCGTCTTACTTCTATCCTCTGGAGAGATCTTGATCTGTTGGTACCCTAAGAACCCATCAGTTAACGAATATGCTTCATAGCCACCAACAGTATCCAGCACCTCAACGGTGAACAGAGTTGGGAAGGGATCATGCACACAGGCATCATTGAACTTCCGGAGATCTACACATATTTGTATCTCATCTTTTTGTTTCTTGTCCTAAACTACCATTGGGCTTACCCAATAAAACTCCTCGACTAGTTCAATTATACATGCTGTATGAATTTTATCCAACTTCAAACAGACCCTTTCTTTATACTTCGGATTAAGGTGGCAAGGTCTTTGCTTAACTAGCCTCACGTACGTTTTTAGAGTGATCTTGATGACACCCAAGTCTCCTATTATCCCTTTCAGATCCTAAAATTTTGTGGGGAACAGATCCTAATATTCGCGGAGTAATTCAGCGACCTTATCTACCGTTGCGTTGTCCCAGTAGTCCCCAATCTTTGCAAACTTCAGTTTTGCCTCCATGCCAATGTTCACCTGTCTAGTTTTGAGCATCTCAGTTATGTCTAGGTTCTCTAGTTGCAGTCCCTCAACTTCGCAGTGATCATCAGCCTCTGGAATATTAATCTTCCTCGGGTCTTCATCTTCTTCTTCCACTGTTACATTGTAGCACTCCAGCGCGTGTCTCAGATGGGTAGTCCAATCAGGTTGAATCAAATCTATAGGATCCTGTGGTGATCGGTTAATGAAAAAGGTATTATAGACTATGTGTGAATTCGCTTATGTTACTTAGTGAAACGGATCGAAAAGATTGTGAATAACATAAACACATAAACAATTTGAAAACACATTTAAACACATCAACACAACCAAATTTAATAAAGGAGTTCACCATACTTTCTGGCTACATCTCCTGGTCCTTTCGCTTCCAGCGCTGACCTCTTTATTTTGTTTTCAAAATGCTGTTACAGGCATGATCTAAAATGCAGAGTCTCAAATAAGAAAATGGACCTCACCATTGCATTCATATCAAAATTTCAAGTCAAATGAGTATAAACTTGCCCATATTTGGCCACAATGACCTCCAGATTCCCTAGAATGAGAAAAACCGCCTCTGTCCCTACAAAAACCACCTTTCTGCTGTGCAAAACCACCTCTGTGGATGAAAAACAACCTTGGAAACCGCATGTGCTCCTTTGGCATATTGTACCTTCAACTGAACTTTGAAAGGGGTTTACGACAGCTTGTTAACAAGTCCATTGGTTTGGCGTATTGGCAAGAGCTTTAGCATGAGGTTGTTTATGTAGTGGGAGGTCGGCTAGTCGAAACCCCCACCCGACACTTCCAGCATTTTACATGGCTTGGATATGATTTGATATATCGCAAGTTTGGTATTTGATATAGTTTGATATATCGTATATATGTTACGATATTATATATATCATATATGGCCCATATGTAAACACGTATGTTTGACACTGCTCTAATTCTGGTAAGGTGACCGACAGTCGTGGGGTTGACCCCGACCGTCTAGCCCTTTTCCGGTAGCCATATCCTGTACCAATAAATACAATATCTACACCGTTATAAACAAGCGACAACATAGCTCAACCAGTGAGCACAATTTGACGAAATCTTAGCCTTTTTGGGAGGTCAGGGGTTCGATCCTCCCTGACCCCCAAATTTTGGGATTTCATGCCAACATTGGGAAAATCCGGGCTGCCATGTGTCAGCACCGGATTGGCCCGTATCAACCAATCAAATCATGACACATCACCAACCTTGATGACATCACCCTAGACATATGGTGCATTCTCGGGATGACACGTGTCCTGCTGACATCAACCTATGTTGACCTTTGACTTTGACTTTTCCTCATTTTTCCCTAGTTTGCCTTGAAACTTTGACTCGCTTTAACTTCTTCATCCGGACTCAGATTTACGTGTTGTTCACACCGATGGAATTGTATCAATGGGCACTTTGATTTGATTCAAATTTCAACTGAATTTTAAGACTCTGATCCAGAGGAAAAACTAAATCAATTTTGGATCACTCCTCCCCACTGGAAGCTTTTGGACCACCAAAAGTTGGTTTTAGCTGTCAAGTAAGTGACAATAAAATTCCTTCACTTTTACAATCTCTATCCATCATGCTTTACTTGGCTTTGTACCTTTGATTCCAACTCAAAGATACTCGACATTTCCCCATCACAAAGTCCTTATCCTCCTATCAAGAGCTGTGTCCTCTTGTAGCTCATTAAGATACTCAGGAAAAAGATCTTCAATGGAAGGTAGCTAAACTTGCTCTTCAGAATCTTCAATCAACGAAGGCTCATACAATCGCAAGTTTTCAACATTTACGATAGAATAGATCTACATATAAGCTGGTAGATCTAGGTGGAAAGCATTTTCACCAATTTTATCAAGTATTTTGAAAGGACCATATCTAATTGGTTTCAACTTTTTACCTTCCCCTTGTAGTCTTTCTTTGTTGATGTATAACTAGACTTGATCACCAACTTGAAAACTATGCTCAACTTGATGCTTGTCATGCCACACTTTATACTTTGCTTGGCTTCTTTCCAATTGTTCATGTACTGCCTGGTGAATTTCCTGGATTTTTTCAATGAACTTGGTTTCTTTGTCCACATCAATGTGTCCATCAACTGTGATGTCTTTTCCAAAGACAAAATCCAAGGGAGACTTTGGTATAAAACCAAAACAAGTCTCAAAAGGAGATCTCTGAGTAGAAGAATGTTTTGCATGGTTGTAAGCATGATGCACATAACACAAATGTTCATCCCAAATTTTGGCATGCTTGCTACAATATCCTCAAAGAAACTGTATCACTATCATGTTGACCACTTCTATCTGACCATCTGTTTGCACATGAAATGTGGTGCTATTCTTTAACTTTGTGTCCATTAACTCCCATAAGCTTGACCAAAATTTCCCAACAAATCGATAATCTCGATTGGATACAATAGAAGTGGGTAACCCAAAATGAACCCATACATTTTGAAAGCACAACTTTGCAGTTTGTTTAGTTGTGACCTGTTTATTACATGGTGTCAAAATACACATCTAACTAAACCTATCCACAACTCCATACAAATAATCATGATCCTTTCTAGAGTTTGGCAATCCCCCAACAAAATCCATGGAAACGCTTTCCCAAGGACAAGAAGGAATTGGAACTGGAGTATACAAGCCTAATTTTCTATTACTTGGCTTGCTTGTAGCACACATAGTACATCCTTTAATATATCTAGACAGTGTCTCATTCATTCGTGGCCAATTACATAATATTTGTAATTGTGCAACTGTTTTACGTACACCAAAATGACATGATACGAGAGAAGTATGTGCTTCTCGAATTATATTAACTCTTTCAATTTTTGGAATGCATAATTTTCCAAAATGATATAAGAGTTTGTCCTTTATGTAATAATCCAATTCTTCTACCTTCTTTCCATGACTTAAAGTTGCATATACATCCTTAAAATATGTGTCTTGAGCATATTGTTCAATGTAACTTTCATGAATTACTGAATTATGCTTAAGTATTGTGGATGCATTTATGATTGGTAGAGAGATAACATGTCTGGAACCTTATTATGTATGCCCTTCTTATATCTGATAACAATATCATATTGCTGTAGAAAACCCTTCCACTGATAGTGTCTTGATTGTTGCAATTTAGTTTGTGAGTGTAAATACTGAAGTGGTTGATGATCTGTGTGTATGATTATTTCTTTACCCATTATGTAATGCTTCCACTTTTTAACACTCTGAACTAATGCATATAATTCCTTATCATATGTAGGATAGTTAACTACTACTGATGTGAATGTCTCAGAATGAAAGCATTTAGGCTTTCCATGCAGCATCAACATTGCCCCCATGACATATTTACTTGCATTTGTCTCAATCTCAAATGGATGTTGAAGATCTAACAGTGCTAGTACTGGTGCTATAGTGATCCTTTCTGTCAATATGTTGAAGGCTTTCTACTATTTTCCTCCCCGCTGAAACACCTGTTTCACACTTGTCAAAGCATGTAAAGCAGTTGCAATCAAAGGAAAGTTAGCAATAAACTTTCTCCAATATTGTGTTGCCCCTAAGAAACTTCTAACTTCTATAGCAGTATTGGGCTTAGGACAATTTACAATGGCTTCAACCTTAGAGGGATCTATCTTCAATTCACCACCCCCTACAATATAACCCAAATAATTCGAAGATGTTCTACCAAATTCACATTTTGACAGTTTTACATAGAGATTTTCTCTTTTCAAAACATCTAAAATCTGCGTTACATGCTTAACATGTTCACCCCATGTTCTACTGAAAAAAAGAATATCATCTAAATATACTAGTACAAAATCATCAATGAATGGTCTAAATACATCATTCATGACTCGCATGAATGTAGCTGGAGCGTTAGTTAAGCCAAAAGGAATAACCATCCATTCATAGAGTCCTTGCTTCATTTAGAAAGCAGTCTTCCATACATCCTGTTCTGCAACTCTGATCTGATGGTAGCCGCTTCGTAAGTCCAATTTAGAGAAGTAAACTGCATCCTTTAACTGATCTAACAAATCATCAATACGATGAAGACAATAACGATTCTTTATTGTGACTTTAGTTAATGCTCTAAAATCAATGCACATTATCCATGAACCGTCTTTCTTTCACACTGACACAATAGGTGATCTGCACGATGATGTGCTTAGTCGAATAAACCCTTGATTAAGCAACTCCTGTACCTGCTTCCTTATCTCTTCTTTCTTTAGAGCTGATAACCCGTACATTCCAATGTTAGGTAGTGGAGCATCTTTCTGCAAATAAATCTTATTTTCTATCTCTCGCTTGGGTGGAAACCCTTTAGGCTCTTGAAACAGAATATCATAATCGAAAACAACTTTAACTAGATCTACTTTCTGTTTAGGATTACAGCCTTGTAAAGTATCGGATTTATCAATATCCTTTGCTTTTACAATCATAAGTAAAAATCGTTTACTTGCATTTACTATTCCTTTCATCTATCTATAATTTATGAGAGAGAAGTTATCTTTGAGTTTATGAACCCTTACAATATATTCAATTCCATCCTTAGTGAGTTGATACTTATTTCAGTTCGATAGAATATAACATTTATATCGTACAAGTATGGACTTCCTAATACAATTCCACATATGTCCAATGGGACTGTGTCTAACTCAACCTCATCTAGAAACTTTGACCCAATAGCAAAATGAAGTTTACATTGTTTCGTAACTTGTAGCTTACTTTTATCACACACCCAACCTAATGGATATGGATTTTTATGAGGTTTTGTTTCTAGATCCAACTTCTTTACAATTGTTTTAGAAATCATATTAACCTGTGACCCACTATCAAATAAAGTATTAATTTTAGTATGTTTGGAAATTACTCTTATGTGAAATACCTCATTTTGTTTCCTCTCATCATTATCATTATCAACAAAATGTGAAGAAGTACTTGTAGATGCTTTAGAATCTTTACCTTTTATACCTATAGCTGTAATCGTTGTCTCGTCACCTGAATCTAATCCCAAGTCCTTTTGAATAGCAACAACATTCTTTCGCTTTTTACTCCCAAACTTCTTAGGCTTCAGTTCTGGATGCAATGACTGGAAGTGTGCCTCATCGTGTCCTTCCTTCTTACAATGAGTGCATGAAGGTTTATCCTTCTTCACAGTGTCTGTTTTCTTCTCCTTCCATTTCAGTTTCTTCTTGCCTTTATTCTTTCTTTCAATAGGTTTGGATGATTTCCCAACATCTGGGGTTACATTTTTACTTCTAGCTTCTAGATGAGTTTCTTTAACTAATACATCATCTAAGCTAGTTGGATTAAACATAAGTATGGTATGCCTCAGATAACTATGAAGACCACCTATGTATTTCAACAATGTCTCTGATGAGTCCAATGAAATGCCTAATGTTGAAGCTCTCTTATGGAATTACTGAGTATAACATTGAACACTTTGACCTTTTAATTGATGTAGTGTTTTCCAAATCATCATTGCTTCTTGCATATAATCCAATGGATAAAATTGCTTTTTAGTGGTAGAAACAAATTCATTCCAAGTTGAAATGAGTTTACCATGCTTTTGGCGATCTTCTTGTGTCTTGCATTCTCACTATACAAGTACGGTTCCTCCATGTCGAAGGCTAGCAAGTTGGATCTTCTTCCTTTCTGAATCAACTTTCTGCACCCTACAATATACATCAATTTGCCTTATCCAATTATCAAGCTTTTCAGCATTAAGTTCTCCATCATAAATTGGAAAATCAAATTTTACATCTAATTTGATCAAAGAGGATTTCTTATTTTTCTTCTTAGAAGGACTAAATTTATGAGAAGAAGAGGATGATGACGATGATGGTGATGATGGAGGAGATGGAGGAGGATTTTCTCCCTTTCCTTTATCTTCTTTATTTGGAGGAATAAAAAGAAAAGGTTCCTCTGCTCCTTTGTCTAGTTTAGGTGATGAAGTGCCTTCACCTTTACCATTTTTAAACTCATTATACATATCTTCCACCATGGCACATATCGTCATGAAACTATCCAAGAATTGGGATTCTGACCCAAGTGGATTTTCTTCCGCCATCCATCTTTGTGAAAAGACCCTTCCAATTTATGGATTTGCTTCAACAAGCTCTCCTTCACCTCATTTGAGCCTCAACCTAGTAAGCATTCAAATCTTCACACAAACTTGTCAAACCTTAAAAACCTTGCTGCTCTGATACCACTTGATCGGTTAATGAAAAAGGTATTAGACTATGTGTGAATTCTCTTATGTTACTTAGTGCAATAGATTGAAAATATTGCGAATAACATAAACAAATAAACAATTTGAAAACACATTTAAACACATCAACACAACCAAATTTAATATAGGAGTTCACTAGACTTTCTAGCTACGTCTCCAATTCCTTTCGCTTCCAGTGTTGACCTCTTTATTTTGTCATCAAAATGATGTTACAGGCATGATATCAAAAACAGAGTCTCAAATACGAAAATGGACCTCACCACTGTGTTCATCTCGAACTTTTGAGTCAAACGAGTATTAACTTGCCCATATTTGGCCACAGTGACCTCCAAACCCATTGGAATGAGCAAAACTACCTCTATCCTTGCAAAAACCACCTTTCCGCTCCGCAAAACCACCTATGTGGATGAAAAACCACATTGGAAACCATGTGCACTCCTTTGGCGGATTGTACCTGCAGCTAAACTTTAAAATGGATTTACGATGGCTTGTTAACAAGTCCGTTGGTTTGGCATACTGGAAAGAGCTTTAGCATGAGGTCGTTTATATAATGGGAGGTCAGCTGGTCAAAACCCCCGCCCGACACTTCCGACATTTTACATGGTTTAGATATGATTTGATATATTGCAAGTTTGGTATTTGATATAGTTTGATATATCATATATATGTTACGATATTATATATATCGTATATAGCCCATATGTAAACACGTATGTTTGACACTTCTCTAATTCCGGTAAGGTGACCAATGGTTGTGGGGTTGATCCCGATCGTCCGGCCCTTTTCTAGTAGCCATATCCTATACCAATAAATACAATATCCACACCGTTATAAATGAGCGACAACATAGCTCAACCAATGAGAAAAATATGGAAAAATCATAGTCTTTCTGGGAGGTCAAGGGTTCGATCCTCCCTGAGCGCCAAATTTTGGGATTTCATGCCAACATTGGGTGAATCCGAGCTACCACGTGTCAGCACCAGATTGGCGCATATCAACCAATAAAAGCACAACACATCACTAACCTTTGATGACATCACCCTAGACATATGGCGCATTCCTAGGATGACATGTGTCCTGATGACACCACCATGTGTTGACCTTTGACTTTGACTGTTTGACTTTAACTTTGACTTTTCCTCATTTTTCCCTAGTTTGCCTTGAAAAGTTGACTGGATTTGACTTCTTCATCTAGACTCGAATTTATGTGTCGTTCACACCGTTGGAATCGTATCGATGAGAACTTTGATTTGATTCATATTTCAACTGAATTTGAAGACTTTGATATGGAGGCAAAACTGAATCCATTTTGGATCATGCAGTATCCTGAAGATCACTGCCTTAACCTCTTGCAACTCTTCGTTGATATATTCAAACCCATCCTACAAGTTGAACATCATAAAAAATCCTTGGCGCAAAACATCCCACTCTTCAGTGCCACAGCGGAGTTCTATCTCCAAGTACTAATTCATCGGTATAGCATCCAAAGTATGGAAAAATAGATGTACCCACTCCAGTTAGAGGCTTCACTCCATACACTTCGGTCCATTTGGCCAAATGGTCGTGGATCATTCCTCCCATCATACTTTTCTGTTAGCTGCACTTGTGGGTGACCAAACCACACTCTCATCATTTTTCTGTATATGCGGCAATCATCAAAACTTTCCTTGTGTGTGCCCCAACACCTCACAGGTGTAGCGCCCAGTCCAGGGCCTGGAAGCGATGTTTCTTTGGAAATTATCTCTCAAATGCATCTAAAAAATGATCAACATCAGTTAAACCATCATAGTAAGGAATATTTCTTACCTCTGATGATACACAACACAATGACTTGGTCATCATATTACAGCATAGCGCAGATGCTTCATGCAGTCGATTCTGCCAGTGCTCCTGTTCTTAATCTGAATCTGATGTACATGAACTCTCGAGGTCCCATGCAATACGTCTATCTACTATCAGATTCACCCAATCATTATCTCGCGTTGCTATCTTGTAGATCTGCTCCAAATTGTCATCACTTTCATAGTCGCAGATCAGTTCAGTATAGCGCAGTCATTCTGCAGGATCTAGTGGCACCACTATGCAAAGTGATTTCTTGTCAAATATCATCTTCCACTTCTTCTAATTGATTACCCCATTTATGTCAGTGGTCCAATTGATCTTAAGGAGTGTAGGGTAGGGATTTTTGTCATCCACAATCTCTATCACTTCAAAATCATCTAGTGCGGTTGTTCCCTCAATATCAATCGTTACCCCCTACAGCCTCCCCATTGGGATCATTTTCTATTGATTCGCTATCCTTAACTGAATCGGAGACCACTGTAGCGTAGGTCTCCCCATTCTCTCCAATGTCTGCTTCGGCAAAACATTCACGTCTGATCCCAAATCTAAAATAACTTGATCCATCTCATACTCTCCTATTTGTGTAGTAAGCCTCATCTCAAGCCCTGTTCTTGTCTTATGCCTGCCAATATTTTTGACTACGCGTGGTCTGTTAGTAACATTTTCCTTCCTAGCACACCTATTGATCAGCTCCTACAGTCCCTTCATAGCCTTGCTATCGCGTAACAGTTTCATGCAGGTCTCCAAGAACGTGGTAATCATGGACGGGTCCATTTCTTTAGCCGACTTCTCTTGATTCTCTGTGGTAGAGTCCTCGGTAAAGCTTTTCTTCGCTTCCATAAACATTTCTTTTGCATGTTCTAGATCAAACCCAGTCTCCTTTTCTGGTGCTTTTCGAACCCACTCACCCTCTTCAGGCTGCTTCCCCTTATCTTCACCAGTCATCGCTTCACTCCGTAGCATAATATTTACATTAGGATCTTCCTCGTGAGGCTCATCCCTCATCATCTACACATTCTAAGTCGGTTGGTGAGGTTGCGCCCCCTTTTCGTGTATCTTAGCTAGCAATATATGACAATCCTCCATCGCATGATCAAATTGAGTACAATAAAGGCATGATAGACGTGTCAGATTTAGGCAGTCTCGCGCGTAGTTTCTTGGTCTCGCACAATTGTAACAAATGACATGCCCTCGACCTCTACTAGGTCCTCCTCCACCTCGGCCTCGTCCACGCCCTTGTTACTTGCCTCGTGCTCTTCCAACGCATTGGTTTGGAGGTCGTGTTTTTACATGTACTCTATATGCAAGTGTCTTATCCATCATTAATTCATAACTACAAAAATTGCGCTCATCATGACCCACTGATTGACAAAAGTTGCAGAAGAGTTGTTGTAATGTATGTACAAATTTTTGCAGTAAATGGAAATTGTCTGTCACATGTTTTCTAGCTACCTAATAGATAAAACACCATAGCGTGGGCCCTGTACTTGGCCCTGCTGGAGCTTCCGACCTTAGAGGCATTGGCCCCCCTGCAACAACATAATTTGCGAAAACTGGGCAATTATATTTGTCATGCCCATGGCTTTTACACTTCAGGCACCAAACTTCTTCATGCAACTCAGGCCAAGCTGTTCTACCTTTCTTTAGAATTTACATATATAGGAAAAGGTTCTACAACTGCCCATGAATCTGTTGAACTCCCATATTAGCATCTTGCGCTAGTGTCTCATGCAATCTCATCGAGATTTCCAGAGCTTCCGCCTACATCCCAATCTTCTGTTGTGATAGTGCAACCCTTAGATGAGGTAGGAGCGAAACCACAAACCATTCACAGTGCTTCCCATCAGTCATATTCATGTCAGCCTTGTGGATTGTACACTTCAATCTCTGATCCAGATCCTATGGTGTCTCACCAGGCTTCATCATGATCTCCTTGAATCCTACAATTTATTACACCTCAGACTTAGGTCTACAGAATTCCTTATTCAGCGTAGTAAGCATATATGCCAATGTGGACATTGGATTATCAGTGCAGTACTTAATGTACAATGTTAGTGCACAGTCCTGCAAAGCACTAACCATCATTTCTTTCTTCATTTGATCATCCGTGATACCCTGAGCTTCCTATACAGCCTTCAGGATCAACCAAAATTGGTTCAGATCTTCATTTCCCACGCCCTTGAACAAAAGTAGCTTTATGGAGTTCCCCATATTAAATGGTGGTGGAGGTGTAGGTGAAGGCATATGCAGCGGAGGTGAAGACGGAGGCAATGTGGGTAGATAAGTTATTCGTGGGAACCCTGGCTTTATCAACTGAACAACGCTCTACAGAGATGCCTATGCTGCTTCCTCGTCGTCACTTAGAGGGGGTTCAATTAGCGGGCTATATTTAGGGCCTATTCTTCCCTTGTTCCTGAATGTCCTTCCACTTCGCGTAGCCCTAAACATCAAGGTAGTTGCATAACTCATTTTTCACGCAAGAGCATCTTAATCCAAGTAATTAACGATTTTAAATACTTACCTCATGGCCCCTTGAAGAAGTGGTGCTCTGCTTCACTATAATTGATTGAGGTATTGACCGCGAACTCTATCATGAACCCTCCTATTATATAATCGAGCCAATGGTTGACAATGCACATGATCTTATCTTCAAAGGGTTCTAATCTCCACACTAACTCCGGGGTCCAGACTATTGGACCATCAAGCCTCCACCTTCCTTGGTCATCTGCCAATTTCGCGATCCATTCATACAACTCAACCAGGAAGGAACAAAAGAAGATCTCATGTATTTATGTGTATAAGTACCTATCCAACCACTATTCTTTCATCAATCGTGGATTCCTGTTTTCTTGCGCCACGAGTTCGGGGATCTTTCTATCCAACCAGTCTTCAATATCTTTCTTAGTTGGATTCCAATGATGCGACATCACACATCTCATTATGTAGATCCCAGTCCCGGCAATGGAACTATTTGTTGGCTTGATGAGCCCTAACCCAGGTTCAATGTTAATTAGCCAAGAAAATCCCTACACTACTGGCCCTTTTGGCATCAATCCGTGGAGCGCGGACTCAAGTCTCACTGAAGCAGTATGGGGAGATGCAGGAACCAAGTTTCCACACCCTGAGATGGTTGTGTCGGTTTTATAACTTAACCCTTCCTTCACGTAGACCTAGAAGACCTTTAGGGCTTATCAAAATACTTCTCTCATTCGGCTTTAAAACCTTCGCGAAAGCCTCCGATCATCCTTCACGGACCCTAAATAGTCAATTCAAATGCTTATGTGCCTCTGTGATTACCCTTACTTTTGTGTCTACCCAGACTAACTTAAGTATTAGTCAACTTCAATTTGTATTATGATTATCTTCGTGTAAACATATATCCTTAATTGCATTCATATGACAAAGTAAAACACATAGATTCGCAAATCAATATAGTATTAAATTGTAAACCCAGTATTCAACATAACATAACTACAAACATTCACAACGGAAGTAAAATAACTCATACAAAGATATCTCCAAAATAATTCACTTTATTGATGGTTCAGATCTCCAGTATAGACTCTAACTGCCCTGTGCACACAGCTGCAGGGATCCGTGCACTCAACTGCAAACTTCTACACTAGGCCTCTACACACTCAGCTGCAGAGCCTCCACCTATGCTAAGACTCTTCACTCTTAGCTCTCACAAACCCAAAAACTTACTTAGAACTCTAGTAAAAAACTGCCTTAGACTCTTCTAAGACTCCCTTTTTATACATTCCCATGGGCGCGAACCAAGGGTAGATCTCATCAAGCTGACACAAGCTATCTAAACTAAGGGCAGAAACCCTTTTTGACTATTTACATCTTTGCACTCCGCAACCACAAAATGTGGAGACTTTACATTCTTTACACAAAAATTTGGCTTTTAGCCCCAAAGCTTGGGCTTTTAACCCAAAAATTGACCCAAGGGGACCCATTCCCAACAACTAAAGATCTTTAAGGCCTTCCCCAAAAGTACTTGCGAATGTTTCATTCACTTCTTGCCACTTCAATTTGATGTCCTTGTCTAGATACAACTTCGCATCTTCATAGATCAGAAATCCAGAGGACACCTTCTCAGTTGTTGCTCCAGCAGTCATACCATCAGTGTCCTGAGATCCTATTCTCTTGGAAGCCATTGAGGTAGATGAACACTTGAAAGATCTAGAAACAAGTACCATGCATGGAAAGAAATATGCCAGTGATAAAAAATCATATCCGGGGAATGACACATCACATACCTGGGAAACTGATGAGCAAGATTGTGAAAATTTCACTGGGAGCCTGAGTGACTAGCTGCCAGAACTATGCAAAAGGCAGTTTGGACTCACTGGGAGGCTGGACTGGCTACTGGATCTACGAAATGCGCAATCCAGTTAGGCAGTTGGCTTCTAGGATTACGTAATGCTCAATCCCAGCTGGGAAGGACTGTTGGCCTAGGGGCAGATTTGCGCAAATTCTTGGGCCAAGTAGCCACTACACTCCAGGAATGCGCAAATGAGTCCAGGATGCCAGTGCTAGGCCAGAATGTGCAAATCTAAAGAGGAAGGTGAGCCTTCCTTCTCCACAATGCGTAATGTAGCCTTAGTGAAGGTAGAGACTGGGCCAAGGTTGGGCTGACTCTTCGATGGGCAACTGAAAGCAAGTAAATCGATGGAATGCATGGCGACACTAAGTGATGGCAGAAGTGATAAACAATGCATGCAAAACATGAATGGAAGATTCAACAAACAGATCAACATGCATGTGGGTGAGGTCGTTCACCGGTTGGGCTAACATCCGTACAAAACAGTTTCATGCATGCGACAATAGTGAGATAGCAATGAAAATTGAAATAGAGCTAGGACAAGCTAGAATATATGTAAACGAAAGAATGTGTTCAAATAAATCAAGCAAACAACACTCACGCAAGCAAATACACAAAAAGCGACAGAAATGCTAAAAAACACAAGTTGAGGCCACTCACTCGTGAATAGTTGAGCTGGATGTGTTGAAGAGTCTCGGATGTGCTGTAGGATGTCAGAGCTCCAAGATCGATGTGAATGAATGAGCATCAAATAAATAAGTTTGCTCTCAAGACGCGCATGCCACAAATATAGGAATCAACAACACTTGGAGGGAAACTTCTAAAACAACTTCGCATGTAACCCTTGATTGCTAAAAGTGGATCCTTGAATCATGGTATGCCTTTTGCATGTTGTCTCTTGCTATTTTCGGAAGATCAAGTCATGCATGCATGCAAGTTGAGTTTCCTTGGTCCTGCGTGGAACTACTCAACCGGACTATCCGTGCATGACAGTGCTCAACTGCTGGGGAAAAATGTGCATTCCTGACTGTAAGCTCAGTTGACTGCCCAAGGGGATTGCACAATGTCTGGGTAGAGCAGCTATCTACTACCCAAATTTATGCAAATCTTGGGCTGAACAGCCTGCTGCTAGGAAAAATTGTGCAAATCCTGCTGGGAGGGTTGGATGGCAATATTGCGCAATCCTGGAGACCAACAAGCTGTCAGAGAGGATTGCGCAATTCCCTGGAGGGAAGGGTGGTTTCCCTCCAGGAATGCGCAATTTTCAAGGGGAATCTGCTAAGATTGCAACTAGACCAAGTTAGGGTAAGCAGCCTGTGAGGGGAATGGATCGACTGTGATCGACAGGCTGCCTTTGTGTGAGGAAAACACTGAAGCTTAAGTACTTGACGAAACAAGACAAATTTTTGTGTAAGGTTGGTAGGGGAGGCTCCAAAACAGGATAAGGGAAAATTTTGGAGGGTGGTTGTAGCTGCTACAACAACACCAAAAGGGATTGTCTGGATTATAGGGAGCGATAGATAAATTAATTGGTTTAGAAGAATATCTAATGAAGTTATGTTAAATTTCCAATGATAAATCCAGGTTTGCAAATATCAAAGGCACAATCATAGGTAAATATTTTATAGAAGGCCTCAATTATTATTTACTCATCAAGCATGAGATAAATCATTTATTTGCGGTAAAACCAACTTTTCAAAAATATACTGAGCTAGATGAAACTTTTAGAAGATTAATCCAATACCAGATTCCAGATGAAGAAAGATGGGAAGAATTATGCAAGTTACTAAAGTAATGAGTCAACAATAATCATCAGAAAATTCAACAATAGGATAGTAGGTTTATCAACCACATTAGGACTAGAATCCTCAAACCTAGAGACAACAACTTCAACACTTTCATTTTCCTATATTTATGTACTATTTTTGCAGAAACGGATCTAGATATTTTTCCAATGTATCTAGATATTTTACTTTAGATAATTTGGGAACGTTTTATATAAATAATTCCCAATTCGAAAAGTAAATGGTTTCACCCTTGGGCTACGTTTATTCGAAGCATAATTACATGTATATGAAGTTCTCTAATATCACTAAAATGATTCTGAATTTGTTTAAAACACATTTTATCTATGTGAGTTTTCTTCATGTTATTCATTTGATTATATTATTTCAACATGTATTTAGTTTTATGAAGAAATTTGAGTAAGATATAAAATTAATATCACTCTACCTTAAATCTCCTATGAAGTTATAATCAATGAGATTAGTTTATTAGGCTATTTTTCTAAATAAACTCCTCTACATAGATTAATTGTCAATTCTTCATGAATTTAGATGCATTTTGTTGGTTAGTGAACATAGTTTACTAGCATCTGTATTATGATTATTTTAAATATTCTATCTGAATACTTAAAACTCATATTTTCTTTGAATTCATCATTCCAAATATTTTAAAGCCAAATTATTGTTTAGAAGTGAAGAAACAACCCTTTCATTGTGTTGAGAGAAATTAGGACACAATACCTATTTACATAAGCTTAAAACATTGGTCTTCCAAAAATTAAAAATAAAACAAAATATTTTAGATGCTCTTGCATAATTACCTAACCTAGAATTTATATCTCAGGGGACAGTTTTTCTTATGACAACACTGACATGGATGAAGATCAAAACAATGATCTTTCATATGGCCAAGTCTGTCATAGTGTTGGCATTTAACAACTTTTGGTTGCGAATGTGTAGGAGTAGAATCTGGAGCAGGTGAAGGTGAACCACCATGAAGAAATCCAACACTTTGAAATTGAATGGGCTTGGAATACTTTGGAATATGAAAGGATGCCTCCTTGTCATATCGAATAATTGTTCAATGCTTGTTGTTAACAATCTCTTTCGAAGGTCTAATGATTGGCTTGGGAAGTGCAGGTTGTATTTATGCTTCTGCATGCAATTTTGTTGCTTCATTGGGCACTGGATATGAATCAACTTGCTGCTTATGGGCGTCTGGTTCAATGTTCTGAATAGAAACAGGTTCAAAATTATTGTTTTTCTGTTGTAAATGATCTCGCTGAAGCTGAGATGCAAGCTCCAAAAATTCTATTTTATCTAGTGTATTCTGCAGATACATTTTAATATCATGGAGAGGGTTCTTTCTGACTATCATCATGCCTTCAGTAGTAAACACAATTAGATTTCTCAATAAATTTAATAATTTGTCAATTTGAGCCATAACAAGTGCATTGAATCAACAATCAATATGCAGTAGTTCATAAGGCAGACTATACCAATAACTATATAAAGCTTTTAATTTCCAATTCAATATATTTCTCTCTTAGCGTTGATTTATCCTGATTTAATGTAAGACTGAAATTGGCTATGAATGCACTTACAACTAGCATTCCTTGTCATATAGACTGCAGAGATGAGAAGCCAATCACTGAGTATTTATCTAAAGTTCAAGGTTTTAGATGGATGATTAAAGTAGAGTGGATAATAATAAAAAATATTGTTAGGCTCCTTTATTCCAAGACAGGTCGCCTATCATTTTCAACTTGACATATAATTTGTTTCGGCGATCAATGCTTCAACGCATAAACTTGAATGAATGGTATCAATACTTGAATGGATACCTTTTCTATTGCAAAGAATCATCCACAGGAACACCTTTTATGTAGGTAGAATTCAAACCATATGCATACACGAGTTTAATAAACACACAGTTCTCATGAATCCATTCAAACTATTCAACGTTGAGACTTAGATGTTAAAAATGGCGTTGAATACCACAATACTAGTCTTTTATGTCTGCTAATCTTGAGTGCACCAAGCCCTCAATGTGAAAGAAGAGCTTGACACATTCTCTCACTTCTCAGAGTAGATTTCAGGCAGTGACTACATAATTGATTTGTATTTCTCATACGTGTAAAAACTAATGGATGAATAAGGAAGTCGATGAGCAATTGTGACCAAATTTCCCAAACAAAAAAGCTCTGATTCCTTCTTGAGAAATAATCTGGGATGCTTCACTGAAAATACTTACTTTATACAAACTCACACCATTAGAGTGCATGCCTTGAACCTCAAACAAAATGGTAAGCCGAGCCAATGGAGCAGTGCAGGTCATGTTGACAGTACCTGCAACACCTCCTGCTAAAAGTTGTGAAATTGTCCCAATATGCGAGTGTTGTACGTATTTCCTCACAAACCTTTTCACACCTCTGTCTACATCACCATGCTAGAACTGGTCTGAGCTATTCAAACGCTACATAACCTTCAACGCATTTTAAACAGCTTCTCAATGAACTTCCAAAATCAGTTTCCAACATACTATTATAAATCATATAACACGATGTTATTCTTCAATACCATCACCATAATATACTACTTGACCTTCGAAAACATGATACATACCATAAGCACTATATGCCAAAAACTTCTACGCACCAGATTCAATGGTATTAAATGCACATTATAAAATCCAAACCATAGAAGCCATAGTTATTTTTATTTTTTTTCACACCAACGCACCCATAGAATGGACAGGCATTCACCACAACATCGTTCATAGTCTCTAAAACAAATTCAACTTGGTTATTAGCACTCACTCATCTAGTTCATGCACTCATTGAACAACTCTAATCATGAACAATTCTCATTAGAAATTGATAACGTAGGCTGAACCATAACCGCAAGATATTTTCTTTTCTCAGAAATTGAGTCCATTGAATGGAGCATTGGAGTGGAATACTCACCACATCCTCCTCCCATGGCATTTCCTACAGAGTGGTTGCATCTCTCTCTCTCTCTCTTTTTACAACACATCTATTATGTGAGAGCCTGAGTAGGAGTTAGATAACAGATGATAGGAGTTAGCTAATGGATGTTAGAGACCAAGCTATCAAAAATAGCTAAGTGGTAGATGAGAATGGCCTTTGATATGGCTGAGGGAAGGAGAGTTTCAACATAGGGGTTGAATCTTCAATGTTTTCAACTCATATGACATACCAACTAGATTCATGGCATTCAATAGCTTAGATATAAATATTCAATGCTTGGACAGAGACCCGACGCTTCAACAGGCATCACAGGTCAACTTCATGCATACATATTGTTCACAGAATTTAATGCAACACACAGAGAATTATCGCTTCAAATTTGTAGAAAAGGAAACACGATACCATTCAGGAAAGGATTCAAATGAACATTTATAGTGAGGGCAATATTAACTGTGCTATTAACTATAATATGGACAACATATGGGAGGAGGCGATAGGTCATGTTAATTTTAGAATTCAACATCCTGATAATTTTCTTTGCTTATTCTGGTCTATGCTCAATGTCAAATCTTGTCCAATCTATTATTATCTTCACTCTTCATACCAATTTCTCCCATTCAAAAATTATTTGAATGGAGGGCCATAAATCTATAATGTTTACATTGATGTTATGCTAAATGATGTTGTCTTCCTCCCCTAACATATGAATGATAAAATATTGGTCCTCATACTTATGGATTTGTTGAATGAGCTTGAATTTCTTCTGCACTTCTGCCAAGTATGCATTATCTGCATTTATTTTGTTCTCCTCCATCTTGGTCAAAGGTGCTGTCAGTTTCTCTACTTCTATGCTTGTTAGTTACAGTTGCTACAAATCTTGAATTAACCTTTCTGAGGAGTCTGAAACCACTATCTGTGACAGGGGCTGAATTATATTCTCTGCTACTGATGTAACTATTGTTGTATTTGTTGTTGTACTAGCTACTTATTTTCCTTTAGTAGTGCCTCCATGTCTTATTCCATGTTTTGTATTTGAGCATTCTTCTCCATCAGTAAAGTAAACAAATTCTCTTTCTCCATCTCTAAACTTGTGACTTCTTTTATCTAGGGGTGTTTTGTAGTATGGAGCTTAAGTTGTTTTTTGAGAGCCTAAATGTCAATATTCTTACTTTTAATCACTTCCTCTACTTCCTTGACATCACTAGGATCATATCCTAGTTTAAAAACTAATTATTCTAGCATTCTAATTCTAGTATATTTAGCCATAGAGGACTTCCTCTCAATTTTCAGTTGTGAGTGCACATTATTCAATGAAGCCTTTAATTTTGAAGAAACCATGGTAGAGTTGGTCAAAGTAGAATTAATCATTTCTCTTGCCTACTTATGAAAATCAATTTGATCGATTGCATGGACCTTCTTAGTGTCAATTGAAAATACCGAGGCTTTATAATCTTCAACACCCTTGGGGGATGCAACTTTGCGCTCCAAAACAGCCATTTGAAATTGCCCCTTTTCTGAGTCAAAAGCAGACAATATCCTGTGCTGAGTAGTGGTAGTTTTTTTCTAGAACTCTGAGTGCATTGAAGCTTTAAGAGCTTCATTCTTCAGTTTGATTTCTTTGTACCTAGCTGATGAGCCTCATAAATGGGTAATTATATGGGCTCGTTTTACCTCCTAACCTAGTCAAATCAACCATTCTCTTAGCTTATTGTATGATTTTCTAATTATATTTATGCTTATAGAGTGAGTTGAGTTAGTTATGATGCCATGTGGTCTAACATGTATTTAATGCAGATTATTGATGGATTTCGAGGTCAAAGTCAAGGATCTAGTGGAAAAATAATAGCAATAACTCGAAGTGGACAAAGGAGAGGACTTATAGGAGGGAATCCCCCTCATTTATTACTCCTCACTTTGAATTCCCCTTCATTCAACTTGGAGTACAAGCAGTCGAATCATGCACTAGAAGGGAGCCGAGCAAGTGGAGGATTATTGATAGTTATCCCAAGTTTTGGGAGCCAGGCCTCCCTAATTTTAAGGAAGCTATTGGTAGCTTCAAATGTATAAGTAGAGAGGCCTAGGGCCTCACTAGGGTCAGATTTTTGCTTATGTAAACTCTGCTCAAATTTCAATCTTATTATTTTATGACAGTTTTATGTAATCTTGCTATTGTTTTGATAATGAAGATGGAATCCTTTTTGAGCTAGCACTGAGTTACCTCAGAGGGCTGAATATCTTGGGTTAGGGCCCAATCCAAGCAGCCAATCTTCTCTTTACTTGTATTTGTATGCTTTACTTCAGTTTGTAGATTAATTTGTTGCTAGATGTATTTCTTTTATGGTAAAGAATAGGTTGCTTTTGATGATTTAGTAGTTTTCTTTCATTTGTGCTTTCTGTAGCAGGTTAAGTAGTTATCAGAAAAGGTTAAAAAGGCTAGAAACATTGCCTTGGCCTCTCTTCCTCCCTCTGGGACCATGATTTGAGGCAAAGACTCTCTTACTGCCCGAAAAACACAGATTTCCCTCATTCATAGAACTTCTAGTGTTTGCAGCTTTTTAGTAGGTTAATAATACAGTTTTGCTTTGCTTCAGATCTTCCTTATCATGTTCACTTCCTAATTTGCAATAGTCCACTTTCATGCTTTCCTTTCTTGCAACATTTCTCAACATTTCCTTCCATAGATTATAGTTTAGACTATTTTGACGCAAAACTCTATTTTTCTAGATGCACTCATTTCATTGCTTGCTTGATATTCTTGGTTAACTGTCAGTTTCTATGCAGAAAATATCTTCTAGTAGTAGGCCAGCATACCAACAATCACACCCTCCATCCGATCCATGCCCTACAGGTCTCCCAAACTTCACCTCAGTTCTGCCCTAGTTTCCTTTGTTCTCCGTAGAACTTCATCATCTCTTCTTGAGCAAACCCAATCATATTTCTCTCTCCTGGTGGTTCATGGTAGACCTTAGGAACCCTAAAACTTCATCCGAACCTTCATCCACCTTTTCCACCCACTCTCACACCCTCAAAATAGCGGAAATTTCTATTGGCTTCCTCCTGTAGGCCTCCTGTAGTTTCCCTATTTTCCTCTTGTAGTTTCCCTGTGTCCTCCTGTAGTTTTTCCTGTAAGCTTTATTTTGAAGGCCGAGTGTGGGAAAATCCTCCAGAAAGCCACCTAGTACCTCCTATGACCCATTCACACCATCTTCCATGCTCTCAAGCTGCAAAACCACCCTTTAACGCCACCTGTTCATTGCCACACTCACATACAATAAATTAGATGCATGTCAAATTCACATAAAAACACATAAAAATCCAAAAATATTGTTTTTGCTTATTTACTTCCAGAAATCGCATGGTTAGATGTTGTTTACTTTCTTGAGTAGGTAATGGCATTTCTTTCATGGTTTTCATAATGTTTTTTGTAAAATTAGAATTAGCTTGTTAATTAGGGTTTACTAGGTCTTGCTTTACATTCTAGTCTTTTTCCTTTCTGCAATTAGAATAGCTTCTGTAGAGTAATATTTATTTCTTTCATCACACATAGAGCTTCTTCTGAGATTGATAGAAGTTGACTTGAGCTCCTAGTGATCTTGCGTCGACTGGCCAAGTGACAACCTACAGTAAGAACTAGTACTTGTGCATATAGCACCGACACTTCCAAGTTTTTTACGAACTACCAGGTTTATAAAAGTAAAGTTGGTAGCCCAAGAGTTGCAGCATTCTTACTGCAATACTGGCACTCACCACTTTTTTGGCGCCGTTGCCAGGGAAGCGTAAGAGTACTCTGTGATTACTGCTTTCTTCTATTTCTTCTTGCAACATTTTGCTAATAGCTTATTTCAGCAAAAGAAGACTAGTCATTTCTTTTCTTTCAAGTTCTGCATTTCCTTGCTTTCCTTTTCAATTTTGCAAATTTCATTTTAGCAAAAGTAGACTAGTCATTTCGTTTCTTTTAGTTCTAGATTTCCTTGCTTGCCCTTTCAATTTTGAAAATTTCTATTCAGCAAGTTCATTTCAGCTAGTTGCAATTTGTTTTGTTCAATCAATTTCAGTTTTTGTTGGCACTATCAGTGTGGGGAAAAAAGAAACAAAAACCAACCAAAAAGACTTCCTTTCATGCCTCGTAGGAATAGAGATAACTCAGGAAATGTTTGCCCAACACCCCCACAGCTTCACACAGCCAACTTCTCTATTCTTCGGTGGCTGTGATCAAGAAGAACCCTTAGGTGAACAGCCAGACATATTTGAAGAGCCTATAGGGGAAGAAGAAGAAGAAAACATTCCTTTAGAGCCAATGGCTGAAAATAGAAATGCTAGGGGGAATGGAGAGAGAATAGAGGGTACCTTTCCCATTCGGGAGACCAATGGGGACACCAAAATGAAAAATATAATTCCTTCAGCCCTACCTCATTTCCATGGTCTGACTACAGAAGATCCTGACACCTTCTTGTTCGAGTTTTCTGTCATCTGTCGAACTTATGACTATGCGGAAGACAAGCAAAATTTGAAACTGTTCCCTTCTACTTTCAAGGACGTAACATTGCACTGGTTCATGGGATTACGTGGCAATAGAATCACAACTTGGGCTCAGATGCAGTAGGCATTTAACAACAAGTATCGATACTATTATAGGACAAAAGATACTAAAGAAGAAATCTTCTGAATGACCGTGGGAAGTGATGAGTCCCTGGAAGACTACGAAGAGAGGTTCTAGCTTAATTACAAAAGGGTTGGGTGTACACTTGACCCTGAGTCTTTGAAGTTGGTCCTGCTCAGGGGGATTTGGGAAGACCTTCTAGACACCCTCCATCTATTGGCCAAGGGAGACATCTACCAACTATCCTATGAGGACATAAAGACTATTTTTTAGAAACCATTCTAGAGCAACCAGAAAGAAAGGTAGGGGGAGTCAACCCATAGCTAGTTCCTCTTCTTCCAATTCATCCATTAAAGGTGAAATTGGAAATATGCTGGAAGACTTCAAGAGTGAGATGATGCAGAATCTTGCCATGCTAATGGATACCTTACATATCAAAAGAAAACAAGAGGAAGAAGAGAGGGATTTGGCCATTTTTTGCCCTAGATGCACTAGGAGGGATCCTAGGAATGAATGCCCATTGAACTCCATAGAGGTTCGTTCAGTCTATGAGGAAAATCATCTTATAGAAAGGTGCCCTTCCTTGCCTGGACTTAAAGTTTTATACCAAGGGGCCGAAGGAGTCACTGAACAGATCTATTACATAAACCAAAGGAGGCCGCATGGACCTAGACCATACCTATAGGGGATGCAAGGAACATCCCAGGCATACTACAACCCCAACCAAGTCACCTCCATACCTTCTTAGGGCCCCCCTGCTCATCCTTCCTAGTCCAAACCTCCTCCTTGGTCCTTCACATCTCAATATCATGCCCAACAATCCACTCATTCATTTCAACCCAATGCTCAACCACAACCTCAGTGGAATGCATCTCATCAGGGTTGGAAGCCCCAATACAACTCTCCTCCTGCTCTCCTACCTCCACCACCTGCCCAACCACAACCATTACCTTCTGCTCCACCAAGACAACCCCAAATGCCTGCCCAGCCAAATCCGAACCCGAAAAATAGACAAGCTCAACAAGTGTACAGTGGGGAACCATCATGCCCAACTTATGCTTTGGAGATTCAAGAAATCAACTTGCGATCTGGAAACGTTCTCCCAAATAGCTAGCCTCCACCCAGGGAGGTTGAGGAAGATAAAGAGGAAAGTGAACCTAAAGCAGATCCACCCTTTCTTGAGAGACTATCCATGACAATCCAGCCTACCCCAGAAGAGACTAAACTCCTGGGAGAAGTAAAACATTTATGTGTGAAGATACCACTTCTCTAAGCCATAAAAGATGTACCTATCTACAATAGATTGATCAAAGAAAAGTGCTTTAGGCATCCAGGAAGGCGCAAGAGAGATGCCCCAACCATCAACGTCGTAGGACAACTGTTCGACCTGATGTTGGGGCAAATAATCTGTCTAAAATATCCAGATCCTAGAAGCCTAGTGGTTGATGTCCACGTCAATGGCACAATGGTCCCACATACCTTGATTGATCTGGGAGCTGCCATTAATGAGATGACAAAGGACACAATGATCAAAATTAACCTCTAGGGCTCCTTGAGGAAGACCACAATGCTACAGTTAGTAGACCACTCCATTGTGACCCCTGAGGGGATTGTGGAAGATGTGATGGTCTCCATTGATTCTTGGGAGTACCCTACTGATTTCTTAGTTCTCCAGCCAAACGCAAAGGTCACTGGGTATCCTCTCATTCTAGGAAGACCCTAGTTGGCTACAGCCGATGCCTACATCAGCTGCCGAGCTAAGAACATGACCATAAAGAACAGGAACATGTCCAAGCAGTTAACCTTATATCCTCCTGTCCAACCCTTTCTAGAACACGATCTACCTCTCTGGTTGGAGGAGGAGGATGAGGATGAAGTTTATTCTGCACCACTTTGTGCATTGGAACTTGCCATGGGGGGAAAACAGCAAGATGAGGATGATATGATTGAAAATTTGATTCGGAATCCACCTCCTAGTGTATTTCCATTAGAAGACATAGTAAGAGAAACCCAAAACAACCCTTCAACTAATCTTTGTGTGGCCAAACCTACTCCTCTCCGTGTCAAAAATATAGAGTTCGGCCCAGAAAGAGCATTGAAAATCAATCCATCCCTATCTCCTACTCAGGAGAGGGAGCTATGTAGCCTTCTGAAAAAACATCTAGATGCCTTCGCCTAGAGTTATAAGGAGATGAAGGGAGTACACCCTTCAATATACACTCATCATATATACATCAAGGAAGATTTTAAGCCAGTTAGGCAGCCTCAAAGGAGGATGAACCCAACACTTAAAGATATTGTTAAGGAAGAACTGCAGAAATTGCTTGATGCAGGATTCATCTATCCCATTTCTGACAGTGAATGGGTCTCTCCTTTGGTGCTGGTGCCAAAGAAAAATGGTAAGTGGAGAATCTGTGTCGACTATCGGGAATTGAACAAATCCACTAAAAATGACCACTTTCCTTTACCTTTCATAGATCAAGTGTTAGATGGTCTGGCAGGGAAACAGTTTTTCTCTTTCCTAGATGGATTTAGCAGGTAAAATGAGATTCAAATCAGCATGGAATACTAATATAAGACCACTTTCACTTGTACTTGGGGTACCTTTGCATACCAGGTCCTTCCTTTTGGTTTGTGCAACGCTCCAGCCACTTTCCAAAGAGCGATATTGAGTATATTTTTTGAGTTGGTTCATGATGCAGTAGAAATATACATGGATGATTTTACTCCTTATGGATCTGACTTTCAGGAAGCTTTATCTAACCTAGGAAAAGTTTTGGATAAGTTTATTGAGATGAACCTATCCCTCAGTCCGGAAAAATGTGAATTCTTGATGACTGAAGGGACTGTGCTAGTTCATGCAATATCTCAACAAGGACTACAGGTGGACCCCAATAAAATTGCCATCATCCAAAGGGTCCCACCTCCTCCAAAGGTGAGAAATGTCAGAAGTTTCCTAGACTTAGCCAGATATTACAGGAGATTCATTAAAGACTTCAGCAAGATAGCCTCTCCTTTGTTTGGCCTCTTAGGCAAAGATGTTGAGTTCATATGGTCAGAAAATTGTCAAGAAGCCCTAGACACCTTGAAGAGCAAGCTCGTGACTGCCCCAATTCTCATAGGCCCAAACTGGGCCCTACCCTTTCACATTCACACAAATGCCTCGAAAAAAGTAATAGGAGCAACCTTAGGAAAAATTGATGAAAGGTTACCTTATGCCATATACTTTATAAGAAAAAATTTGTCAAAGGCAGAGTTAAACTATATAGTGACCGAGAAGGAACTCCTAGCTGTCATGCATTCCTTAAACAAATTCAGACATTATATCACAGCCTATCAAACCTTTGTGCATACTGATCATACTACAATTAAATATTTAATGAACAAACCAGATGTGAATTCTTGCATTATTAGATGGTTGCTTTTACTGCAGCAGTTTGATTTGACCATTATTGATAAGCCTGGTAAAAAGAATGTTGTTGCTGACTTTTTGTCTAGAGTAAATTTGCCTGCAGGTGAAGAAGGAATGGTGGATGACCAAATGCTAGATGAACATCTGTTTGCTACATCAGTACTCTCTCCATGGTTTGCAGATATAGAAAACTACCTGGTTTTAGCACAATTCCCACAACACCTATCCTCAAAAGAGAAGAGCAATATAGAAAGGAAAAGCGCCCCTTTCACCTAGATTAGAGGCAATATCTTCAAACTTGGCCCAGATTAGATCTTGAGAAGATGTGTCAGGGAGGAGGAAGTCTTCGACATCCTCCTGACCTATCACAATGGGCCTTGTGGAGGTCATTTTGCAGCAAAAAGAACCACCTTCAAGATATTGCAAGCAGGCTACTACTGGCCCACTCTTCATCAGGATGTGAGGAGATACACTAGCCAGTGTGATCAGTGTCAGAGGATGGGGAAGCCCACTCCAAAGGATGAAATTCCCATGCAAACTCAAGTGACCTTTGAGCCATTTGAGAAGTTGGGCATGGACTGTGTGGGGCCTATCAACCCCCCTTCCAAGTAGAAGTAGTACATCATTGTGTGCACCGACTACCTGACAAAGTGGGTAGAGACAAAAGCAATCAAAGTAGAAAAAAAATAAAAAGTAGCTGAGTTTTTGAGAGAAAACATATTCTACAAATTTGGGTATCCAAGAGAGTTGGTCACAGACCAAGGCAGTCAGTTCACTTCTAGCCTAATTGAAGACCTACTCACACATCATAAGATCAAGCATAGGACTTCCACCCCTTACCATCCATAAGCCAATGGGAAAGTGGAGGTCACTAACAGAGCATTGGAAGGAATCCTAACCAAGGTAGTGAGTAGCAGCAAAAAAGACTGGGCAGACAGATTAGTTGAGGCCACTTGGGCCTACAACACAACATGGAAGATCACCACAGGGTTCACACCCTATGAACGGTCTATGGGAAGAAGGCTTTGTTGTCAATAGAGTTTGAATTCAATAGCCTAAGGATGGTAGCTCAGCTGGACCTAGACCTTAGCCATGCACAGAAGGAAAGATTACTTCAGCTCAATGGATTAGATGAACACAAATTGCAAGCCCTTCTCCATACAGAGGTAGTTCAGCTTCAGAGAAAGATATGGCATGACAAAAATATCAAGGAGAAGTAATTCCAAGAGGGAGATTGGACACTACTCTATGACTTAAGATACAAAGATTTCAAAGGCAAGCTGAGGACAATATGGCTGGGACCCTACACTATGGAGAAATGCAATGACAATGGTATCTGATCAGAACCATTGATGATGAAGCCATCCCCATGCTTGTCAATGGACATCGGTTAAAAGTCTACAAGAAATCCCTCTCCAAGCAAGAGTTTATTGAATATTTGAATAAGACAGTGATGGTAGTGGAGCATGTCTTAGCCTCCACTTCACCCACTCACTGAAGAAAAAGAAAAAGAAAAATAAAAAAATAAGGACTCAAGTGAAAACCTCCATGAGGTGCTTGAGTCTCATCATTGGGTTGAAAACCTCTTCTGAGGCGGCCCAATGATGTCAAAAAAAAGGGAGAAAAGAATAATATCCTTGGGTGAAAACCTCCCTTGGAGGCACCCAAGGCAGGGAATTAGGGTGAAAACCTCTTTGAGGAACCATAGTTGTTTTCAAAAAAAAAAGAAACGAATTTCTATTACATTGCGAGTTTGCAGGATGACTATAGGGAGCAGAAGAAGGTGCCAAAGGAACCCTGACATTCACACCAGCACCCATCTCACCTTCTCCACACCTTCCTCCATCATATTTGGCATCTCTTTCATCCCACTGTACTTTTTTTCCAAAACTGTGTTTTCTACAGGGGTCTCTGTGTTTTCCACAGGAGGCTCCTTTACAGAGAGCCAAAAATGTCTACAGAAGGCAGTTTGAGGGACCAGGAGAGCTTCATGAGAAACTTATCATCCCTCTTACCACCTTCAAGCCTCCTTGCTACAATTTCCAAGCCTGCAGAACACCCCATGCATCATTTGTTTCCCTCACCAAGAAAAAAACACAGAAAAAATAGTTTTCCAGTTTAAAAAAAAAAAAAACAAAAAAAAAGGGAAAAGGCACCAATAACCTTGCCTGAAGCTTACCTATTATCCCTCCATCATTCATTACACCTCTGCAATTATTCTCGAGCTCCAAGCATAGGGAAAAGCTGAAGTTTCAAGGGGAGAAGCAACTACAGGAGCTCCTGTAGGAATTCCTGTAGCAGTTGATCCCATAGAAGTCCAGCACCAACAACAAAAGAGTGCACATCTACAGGTTGGAAAGGCACATGCAGCTCAGCTCCAGTAAAGGAAGAACCTACAAAAGCACACAACCACTCATCAGTAAGCAGGACAACATGCATGAAGAAAAAATGAAGGCATGAAGCAGAGAAAGTCACAGCACCTCACAGCCAATACACTCGGATCACAGGTAAGTAACTAAATCACTCCTCTATTTGCATTTGTGTAATTAGAGAACATATGAAGGAAAAGAGATGGTTGATATTGAATGAGGGAAAGGTGGCCAGTTAACTTAGCCACCTTCATCTAGTTGACTCCACTCATCTGAGATGTCACCCACATGTGTGCATAGTCAACTCAAGCAAAAGATGCCAAGGATAGGTAGTGGGAGGAAGTGTGAACTCCGATACAATTATGGGGGATGATTACAAGGAGGGGCCATGTTGACAAAGCAGGTGGGAACCAATGGTCTGAATATGGCCAACGTACGCCTTGCCAGCTCAGCACTCATAACCAAAATTATCCATAAAGGGTAATGAGCACTCCTCCCTGAGCATTCTCACCACCTTTTCTTCATTCTCTCCTCGTAACTCAACCACATCAGTATTCTTGTGCCCCCACAATCTCGTAACCACTAACCTCCATCAATTTCCTCCATATTCTTGCTCCAGGCGTTGTCTACAGGAGCACCTATAGGAAATCTATAGGAAATCTACAGGAGGGACATCGGGCTTCTACAGGAGGGGCAGTAAGCCATTTTGAAGGGAGAAAACACGGTTTTTGGCATGAATTTCAGTGTGAAGAGGTAGGTTCCGTGCATAACCCCTGTTGAATATCAATATATGAAAGAAGTGGTCTCAATCTGAGGAGGAAATAAGTCTTTAAGAGGGCAGAAAATACATAAATAATTTTTTGTTTATTTAAAAAACACAATCTCCTCTGTTTTTTTATTTTTCTCAAAAACTCTCTATCTCCACCTCCATATTGGTTTTTTAAAGAAAGCACAGGCAGTATGACAGGAGGGTTTATGAGAAGGGAGCCCACTAACTCCACTAGGCTCCATGCACATCCCCAAGTAGTGGACATATTCACAAGGGCAAACTGGATGAACTTTTTTGAGAAATTCCGAGGGTTTGATGAGGAAATTGCCTAACAATTTGCTCTCTCTTTGGTCCCTCACATAAGAACACATGCCACTGTAACCATTATAGGCCTCTCCATCGAAATAAACCCAGAATTCATCAGTAGGGTCATTACCCTTCCTCTTGGGCTGCCTTGGAGTAAAGATGAAAAACCCATGGGCCAGGCTGCCAAGAAGAAATTCTTCCAAAATAATGAAACCCCTGTGAAAGATAAAAATGGAATTAGAAGGGCTAGTATACCATATCCCTGGGATGAGGTTAGCTATGAAATAATCAAATACATTTCTTGTGAGAGGAGGCACATCATTGTTTATGGTTATCATTTCAGAATCCTCCATGACTTGAGGTATGGCATGGATACGCCAGCACCTCAGAAGCTTAGTATCCTTTATTTTCTCCTTCAATCCCTCATTGACTCTAGCACCAAGGTACAAGGAATAAATTTAGGGTAGTTAGCTCACCATGGCTTAATCAAACTCCTAGTAGAGGAAGCCCTCCATACCTTTACACTCCCTATAGCATGGGAAGTTTTTCGAAATATTACAGCTGAGGATGACATAAAAGCATTAACCTATGATGTCAGTCCTACTAGTAGTGAGGAGGAAAAATAGAATGGAGGAGAAGGTGAAGCCAGTTGTGACATAGCAGAACAAGAAAGGAAGGAGGAAGGAAAAGAAACAGAGGAGGGAAAAGTGGAAGAGACAGAAAAAGAGACAGAATAAGGAGAAAAAGAGGCAGAGAGGGCGGAGAAAGGGGAAGAGTCCCCTGAGACTTTGGAAAGAGAGGTAGCAGCTGCCCTCACTACCCTTAGTACACCAGTTAAGCCAAAGAAGAAGAGGAAAAGACAGACCTCCATGTATTTTAGGGCAAGGAAGAGCACAAGAATTAAAATAGGCAAACCTCAACCCTCTTCAAAAGTTCCCATTACCATTGAAGATTCACCATCTGATAAGGTGAAA
Organism: Pinus tabuliformis; assembly: GCA_031772625.1. Classification (NCBI taxonomy): domain Eukaryota; kingdom Viridiplantae; phylum Streptophyta; class Pinopsida; order Pinales; family Pinaceae; genus Pinus; species Pinus tabuliformis. The sequence goes on from CM062811.1 coordinate 905,451,610, forward strand.
GAATCTCCATCTAGACACCTATCACATATGAAAGGGGGACACCAAGATCTTCTACATGGAAGGGGAAGGAAATACTACAGGACCCAAAACTAGACCTACAGGAGGCTGAGACAGTCCTACAGGAGACACTGTCTAAACTACAAGAGACCCAAAAGCTTGAGGAAAGGATAGAAGGACAGCCAGATGTGAAGGAGGAAACAAAAGAGCTATAAGAACCTAACCCCTAGCCTAGTCTTGCCTCCTACTACAATCTACTTGAGGGAGGCAGAATAATCCCACAGAAATTTGCAATTCCATTGTTTTTCGAATTGGAAAAAGAAAGAGTGAGGACACATAGGTGGATGCAGATAGCCAAATCCAAAGGGGTTGAGGATGTTGGCCATATGGAAAACAAACTCAGGGAAATGGGCAGAGAATTGAGCACTCTCAAAGACAGAGAAGCCATTACAAGAAGCCACCTTGAAACTAAAAATGAATTACTAAGGAGGTAGCCGCAAGAAAAAGAGACTCAGCTGGCATACATGGACAACTTATCCATGGAGGCATTAAAATGTAGAACACTAGCCAAATCTTATGGCCTCTATCTAAAGGACCAATGGCTTCAATTCCAAATAAAGACTTTGGCACAAAGAGGCACAATGCCTTTCCAGGACTACAGGTAGTTCATGGATCTGTGTGACCAAAGCACCTTAGAGGATAAAGAAAAAATGGTAGAGTTCTACCTACACAATATGGCCCTCACAGACATGAATGTGTGGGACCCCAATGCTAAGCTAGGGGATCTAGAATTAATGGCCATGGCCTCATGGATGAACCATGAATAATTGAGGGTAGAAGAAATAAAAAGATTAATGATAAAAGAGTAGAATGAACCATTAATGATAAGAGCTCAGCCATTAGATCCTATGGCACTCATCAACACACACAACCTACTTTCCAATGAACCTCAGATTGCCCTTAAGTATCTAACCAATCAGGCACAGGCCATTGCAGACTTTGAAGATATGCAAAGGCTACTTGGGGATGACTGTGTGCATGCATGAATGAGGATATGGAACACCTTACCTCACAGTTTGCAGATCAGGGAATACCATTCCCCCATGAGGCTGAGGGAGTCATTAAAAAGAGTGCCAATGTACAAGTACTCCATGCAAAGGCTGAAGGTCAACTAGATTGGCCTCAAACTGAGTCCTCCACTCCTATTAGGCATGCTGGAAGGTAGAAGAGAAGAAGAAGAAGAGGAGCAGTGGAAGGACATAGACAAGAAGGCAGGATTTTATGGCACACATGAGCAGACCACATCAGAAGCTTGGGATGCTAGGGAGGCCACCAGGGCCATAAAAGATGAGGAGCTTGACTAGGTTGCTCAGAGGATGAGCAACACCTTCAGTAGGGGGGTGATGATGAGCCTCATAAATGGGTAATTATATGGGCTCATTTTACCTCCTAACCTAGTCAAATCAACCATTCTCTTAGCTTATTGTATTATTTTCTGATTATATTTATGCTTATAGAGTGAGTTGAGTTAGTTATGATGCCATGTGGTCTAACATGTATTTAATGCAGATTATTGATGGATTTCGAGGTCAAAGTCAAGGATCCAGTGGAAAAATGGCAGCAATAACTCGAAGTGGACAAAAGAGAGGACTTATAGGAGGGAATCCCCCTCATTTATTACTCCTCACTTCAAATTTGCCTTCATTCAGCTCGGAGTACAAGCAGTTGAATCATGCACTAGAAGGCAGTAGAGCAAGTGGAGGATGACTGATAGTTATCTCGAGTTTTGGGAGCCAAGCCTCCCTGATTTTAAGGAAGTTTTTGGTAGCTTCAAATGTATAAGTAGAGAGGCCTAGGGCCTCACTAGGGTCAGATTTTTTCTTATGTAAACTCTGCTCAAATTTCGAGCTTATTATTTTGTGACAGTTTTATGTAATCTTGCTATTGTTTTATAATGAAGATGGAATCCTTTTTGAGATAGCACTGAGTTACCTCAGAGGGATGAAGCTCTTGGGTTAGGGCCCAATCCAAGTATCCAAGCTTCTCTTTACTTGTATTTGTATGCTTTACTTCAGTTTGTAGATTAATTTGCTGTTAGATGTATTTCTTTTATGGTTAAGAATAGGTTGCTTTTGATGATTTAGTAGTTTGCTTTCATTTCTGTTTTTTGTAGAAGGTTAAGCAGTTATTAGAAAAGGTTAAAAAGGCTAGCAACAGTGCCTTTTCCTCTCTCCCTCCCTCTGGGACCATGATTTGAGGCAAAGACTCTGTTGCTGCCCCAAAAACACAGATTTTCCTCATTCATAAGACTTCTAGTATTTGCAACTTTTTATTAGGTTAATAGTCCAGTTTTGCTTGGCTTTAGATTTTCCTTATCATGTTCACTTCCTCATTTGCAATAGTCCTCTTTCATGCTTTCCTTTCTTGTATAATTTCTCAGCATTTCCTTCCCTAGACCATAGTTTAGACTATTTTGATGCAAAACTCTGTTTTTCTAGATGCACTCATTTCATTGCTTGCTTGATCTTCTTGGTTGACTATTAGTTTCTATGTAGCATATCTCTCCCAGTAGTAGGCCAGCATACCAGCAATCACACCCTCCATCTGATCCATTCCCTACAGGACTCCCAAACTTCACCTCAGTTCTTCCCTAGTTTCCTTTGTTTTCCATAGAACTTCTTCCTCTCTTCTTGAGAAAATCCAATCATCTTTCTCTCTCCTGGTGGTTCATGGTATACCTTAGGCACCCTAACACCTCATCCCAACCTTCATCCACCTTTTCAACCCACTCTCACACCCTCAAAATAGCGTAAATTTCTATCAGCCTCCTCCTGTAGGCCTCCTATAGTTTCCCTATTTTCCTCCTGTAGCTTCCTTGTGTCCTCCTATAGTTTTTCCTGTAGGCTTTCTTTTGAAGTCTGAGTGTGGGAAAAGCCTCCAGAACGCCACGTAAGACCTCCTAGGACCCATTCACACCATCTTCCATCCTTTCAAGCTCTAAAACCACCCTTTAATGCCACCTGTTCACTGCCACACTCACATACAACAAATTAGATGCATGTCAAATTCACATAAAAACACATACAAATCCAAAAATATGGTTTTTGCTTCTTTACTTCCAAAAAACACATGGTTAGATGTTGTTTACTTTCTTGAGTAGGTAATGGCATTTCTTTCATGGTTTTCATAGTGTTTTTGGCAAAAGTAGAATTAGCTTGTTAATTAGGGTTTACTAGGTCTTTCTTTACATTCTAGTCATTTTCCTTTCTACAATTAGAATAGCTTCTATAGAGTAATATTTCTTTCTTTCATCACACATAGAGCTTCTTCTGAGATCTATAGAAGTTGGCTTGAGCTCCTAGTGATCTTGCACTGGCTGACCAAGTGAAAACCTGCAGTAAGAACTAGTACTTGTGCATACAACACCGATGCTTCCAAGTTTGTTATGAACTACCAGGTTGATAAAAGTAAAGTTAGCAGCCCAGGAGTTGCAGCATTCTTGCTGCAATACTGGCGCTCACCACTAGCAAAAATACTTGGTTAGTGGGGTTGAGCCTGAGAAGTAGAAGAAACAAGAGACTGAGTTATTTCTTCTATATAGGGGAGTGAGGTGGTAGGAGTGCCTATCAAAACCAAAGTTGTCTACTCATGTGTATCCCTTTCTTTTGAAGATTCTTCCTGAATGTTGATCACCTGAGGATTAGCTTTGCTATCAATTTTGGTTGTGGACTATTGATCCTTCTTCCTTCTCTTAAAAACAAGAAAGTCTGCAGCTTGTGTCTATGAGTTGGTAGGTGACATACTTTCACTTGGCCTCTTGCTTTCTTTATCTTTAGGGATGGGATTTTGTAATGATGACTGACAAACCAGTTGTTTCTCAGCTTCCTGCAAAGTGTTTTCTACCCATTCCTAATGTTTGGCATATTTTTCTATCTCGGGCCTTGGAGTATGAGGATAAGGAGTACTTTTTTGTTCAACCCTCAACTTAGAGATTACTCCCAAGGGGTCATAGGATCATGTAAAACTGACTTTGAACTTCATCTATTTTAGGACTATCTCCACCTCCTTAGTTACTGCTCTAGTGTTCACAATGTATGGGCCCACTTGTGCTTTTAGTTTGAACTATGATTTTTTCTTGTTAGATACAAGTGCAGCTCATCCATATTAAGCATATGTCTAACATACTCTAAAGAAAATATTCTTATGGGTACAAACACTGGTAGGCAATATGGAGGGAGGTCACATCCATAAATTCTTATCTTTATGTAGTTCTGGTATAAGTACCAGTCTCCAATCTTTGAATGTTTTGCAAGGTGTAAGACTTTCTTGATTTCTGGAGATATCCTTGGTATGATGTCACTGCATAACAAACATAGAGAAGTGTGAAGAAAATAGTCCACAAAATCTGTATAGGTGTATTCCTCTGAATTCCTCCTGACTAGTGAAGTCCAATGGATTACTGACAAAGGGTTACCCTGCTTGTCCATATTCTGCAATTAGAATTTTAATATTTCTACCTGATAATATAACATGAGATACACTAACATTGATTGATACTTGAAAGCTCCTTTAGCTTTGAATTTCATAAACTGCTCATGGATGGCATCAGATAGGAATTGACTATATTTGAACACAACTAAAGGCTTTCATCCCACTCAGAAAACTGACAAGAATACTAAAACTACTTCATCTACCCATTGGTATGAATTATAACTAACCAATCGAGTGACCATTGAAATTACCTATTTAGACATTTATGGGAAAATGGAAACATGGTATGGTGGGTTTGTTCTGGGTAACCCAGCATTTTCAAGGAGGAAACACAAAAATATCAGCTCTCTGGGGAAAGGTAATTTGTTTGTATAATTCCATCAATGAGTATGAGGAAAACAAATGTAGGGATACTTGGGGATTTATTTGTAAAGCCTAACAAATACTTTTAGGAGATATAGAGAATATAATTTCGTTGTCCTAAGCAATAACAGCTTTCTTGTTAGGAAAGTTTCAGAGGTGACACCATGTGGATAAATCAAGGAAGAAATGGGTTTGGGGGAAAATGAATTAGGGGAGAAAGGATTCCCATATGCTCAGATCATCGCTATGGTCGAGGTATTTCTTCTTTTCCCAATTGTGAAGTTCATATAAATCAAACTCACAATCAGTCTCAACAATCTTGAATTGGGTGTCAATCAACGGTATTCTCTCAATTTCTCGAGCTAGGGGAACCATCAGGCTTTCTTCCACCATTTTTCCCTTTCCCTTCTACATATGCATTTCGAATTGAGGATGATCAAGAAACTAGTCACCTGGTTTGCAATTTGAATGTATCTCACTGGGGTCACAACTGAAAACAATGCCTGCTCACTGTAATTTCACCCTACAACTACCTGCACATAAAATAACATTATGAAAGGGAAGAAAGGTCAACCCTTGTGGTGGTTTATAAAGGGAATGGTGAGGGATATTAATGGAAAATTATCCATTTTAGGCATGGGGGGAACATTAATTTGTAATGAATCCATGTAGCAACAAGGATTAAATGTCCAACGTTCAAGTGATAGGTAAATTTGAACGTTTGAATGGTCGGGTGGTACAGAGAGATGTTGACGTGGAAAGGGAAGAGGTAGCGGTGACCTGGAAGATGGAGGAAAGGCCAATGGCATAGGGGAATAGGTGGAGGTGACGTGCGTAGGCGTGAAGGAGAGGGTGCACTACAGGAAAAAAGGTCGTTGGTTAGGGTCATGCTTATGACGGATCTTTAAGGTCCGTCACCAATGTCACATATGGTGACAGTCTTTAAAAAATCATTGTTGTAAGTGTATATAGTGATGGTCCTTTACGGTTTGTCACCAAAGCCATTTTCAATGACACTTTTGGTGAGGGTCGTTAAAGGCCCATCACTAATTCTCTCTTTGGTGACACTTTTGGTGAGGGTCATTAAAGGCCCATCACTAATTATCTCTTTGGTGACACTTCTAGTGACGATCTTATATTAACCATCACCAATGATTTTTTGGTTACTTTTGGTGACGTTCAATAAATGTTCGTCATCATTTATCATTCCAATGAGTTTTTTATGATGCTTCATGCCTGTGATGGACCTTTAAGGTCCATCACCAATGTCGCATATGGTGACGGTCTTTAAAAAATCGTTGTTGTAAGTGTATATAGTGATGGTCCTTTAAGGTTTGTCACCAAATCCATTTTCAATGACACTTTTGGTGAGGGTCGTTAATTTCCCATCACTAATTCTCTCTTTGGTGACACTTTTAGTGAGGGTCGTTAAAGGCCCATCACTAATTCTCTCTTTGGCAACACTTCGAGTGATGATCTTTTATTGATACTCACCAATGCTCTTTTTGGTTACTTTTGGTGACGGTCAAAAAATGTTCGTCATCATTGATCATTCCAATGAGTTTTTGATGATGCTATGTACCTGTTACTATATTTTTTGTCAAAATATAATGATTTAAGACCATTTTTGTGGAGTCTTTTTCATTATGTGTCCAAGGTCATAGTGGTTATAATAGCCAGTCAATTTGTTAAGTAATTAGTTTATATCATTTCCCTCAAGTCATAAGAATATAGTCTTCCTATGAGTCAACACATGATTCATCTCTATTAGGTTTATTATCTAGCAAATTTCCTTTAAATAAAGTTCCACTAGTGTGTGTAGGAACTATATTATTTAATACATAATCAAGCTCTGTCAATTCTATTAATGAGAGAGACCTAGCACTCCTCAACACTCATGACACACCTTAACATGCTTTGGAACAATACACTAACATTCCTTGGCACCTCGCATGTCTTGGAACATCTTTGTACCTAAAACATCTTGCCATGAGTAGGATGCCAAAGAACATTTTGGCATGCCATAGCATAGCATAGAACTCCCCTATCATGTGTTGGCATTCCCTGTAGTCCCTAGCATGCCCTGGAAATCCCTGGCATAATATTGCATTGACAAAAAATAGAACTTGGCACACATTGGCACTTGGCATGTATTGGAACATATTATCAATGTGCCTAGCATGCCCCTTTTGAAAAAGATAAAGTCCTGACTTATTAACCCTCTTATATGTTCATTTCCTTTCATTTTAGCTTTGTTATTCCTTTTGTTGCCTTGAAACTCCTTGATGCATATTGGAATACTCTGGCACCTTTCACATCCTAGCATGTCTTAGCACCTGGAATTCCTTGGCACTATTTGGCACATGTTAGCACACCCTAGAACTCCCTAGCACACTCTATCACTTCTTGACATTCCTTGATATTCCCTATCATGCCTTACCCGTTCTTATCATACCTTGTTACTCCCTCCTTGGCATGACAACTAGCACTGATTGACACTCCCCAACACACCCTCATATTCATTCACTTCCATGCATTTTGACCTATTGCTCCCTTGTGTTGTCCTAGTACTCCCTAACACTCCTCAGCATGCATTGGCACTCTATAGCACACCTTAGCACTCATAAGTGAAGAATGAAACTTGTAACCAATGTTACCAGACTCAGAATAGACAATAAATCGGTGAGGAAAAAGAGCTAAGAGTTTTAATCAAATTGGGGAAAATCAGGAAAAAATCAGGAAAAATTAGTGAATTCAATAAATAAAAATATACACATATATTGAATTAAAAAAAAAAACATTTTTCATTGATATTCAGTAAAGCCATGTCCAAACAATTCATAATATCAATAGATTTCCAAAATATCATGAATGAATAATCATCTCATATATGTTATGAGTCCAAACATGATCCAAAGTATTGAGTCATGACTCCTAACTAGTGACTACATAGAACTAGAAGCAACTGCTTCTAAAAGTTTACAAACAACTGCATACTAATTAGAAAAAAACGGTAACTAAGAGTCTAAGATTCTTAGGAGTGAGAACTAGAAGCGATTCCTCTCACTCCTCCACTTGCTTGAGTCTCAAAGTTCTTCAAGTCATGTGGGCTTAAAAGAGGAGTCTGCTCTAATTGGACCTAATCTGCTGCATTTGTAGTTTGCAAACTGTCTCTTCAAGGTCTATTGGTGAATGATCCAAACCTATGATTATAATGAGACATTGAAATGTGAATTTAAGTTTGACTTTGAACTTTAAAGTTTAAACTTTAAATTCCAAATTAGATTATGAAACCTTCAAATTCAAGCTCTCACCTAGTATTTTCTTGTTGCGAAGTTGCAGATTGTAATGGAAAAATATTAGGTCATTTAATACCTTTTGTGTCAATCGGTTGCGCTTCTTAGAATGTATTTTCTTAAAAATGCTCCAGTTGCACTCACAACCTGAATCACTGCATGCTTGGTTTAAGATTTGAATGGAAAATCTCTTCAAATCTGGTGTATCACTACAAAATTTTTGCCACCAAAGGCCTAGCAAGTAGCAAGGGTTTGTGAGTACACGTACTAAATACTAAATAGTAAAAACATAAAAAGACAACAAAATTTAACAAAACATTTAACATACAAAATAAATTTTAAACAAATTTATGAACTAATAAATCCCTTCAAGCCTCAAAGGGCACCTGGCAACACCTTAGACCTTTCTCGTATAACACTGGTATAGGAAAATAATTTAGGTGGTTCTCTATAATCCTATAGTTTGGAAAAGACATGACTTTGAAATTCTGGATCAGGGAAGCGCCTTTCCATGCATGTCATAAGTCCTTTGTGAACCTCCCCATCCTCATTAAATTTTCTCTTATCATAAAAATACTATGGGTTTAAGAAGTACCTAGCAACATGTAAGGAGGAATGCAATTTCCTATCCCAATGTGCATCAATAATGTCCCAAAGAGGCATATACTTTGCCTCCTCATCCCCATATCTTCTTTTTATGGCCTCCTTTGCGAGATCCATCGCCTCATAACTGTAACCCATAGCAAGTTTTTCACCATCAGCCATCCTGAAAGTTCAAGATTTCAAATTTAAATTAGTATGAAACATTGAAAATAAAAAGAAGCTTGAAATTAAATTTAAAACATGAAAAGGTTAAAAGACTTGAAGTACCTGAGAACTCTAACAAGGGACTCCATTACAACAATAATCTCTTCGACATCTTTCCAGAAACAGTCATTAAACACAAGTGCAACAACTTCAATGACTTCAAGGGTCTTGGAATGTTTAGATGCCATCGACTCAGGTCCCAAGGACATCCTCTTCAGATTTATCTTTTGCTCAACCACAAATTGCAAACATATGAAATTTGTTGCAAATCTAGTCACTGTAGGTCGAACAATTTCTTTACCTTCAATGTATTTTCTCATGGTGTTTAGGACAATAATGTGGTTGTATAGGTATTTGGTTATGGATTTTTCCTTCTCCACAACCTCATGTATCCAATGAAGCTTACCAATGTCCTCAAGCATTAAATCTATACAATGGGAAACACAATAGGTCCAAAAAGTAATGGGGTGCCTAATCTCAAAAAGTCTACCAACAGCCATATAATTAGTTGCATTGTCGGTGACAATTTGTACAACATGTTCTTCTCCCACTTCTTGAATGACTTCCTCCATCATTTCAAAAATAAGTTGTGCACACTTAACCTTGTCTGAGGCATCCACTGATTTGAGAAACATTGTACCTACTAGACAAGATACAAGGAGATTTATTAAATTTCTATTCCTTTGATCTGTCCATCCATCACTCATGATCGTGCACCCTGTTTCTACCCATGATGAACGAAACTTAGATAACACAAGCATGGCTTCTTCAACACTTTCTAATATCAAATTTGTCCTAATTCTCTCTAATGAAGGAGCTTTGAACCCTGGACCTGCAACATCAACTGCATCAATCATAGCTTGCCAATAAGGACTTATGGCACAGTGGAAAGCTATCTCAGAATAGTACCAAAAGTTAGAAATGGCCATCCTTTCCTGACTATGGATATTTTTTTTCCAACCAGTGGTATCCAAGGTAGGTTGGGAACTGGGTTTTGTGCGAGGAGAAAAAAAGGTGTTTATGTTTCCACCTCCACTGTTGAACGCAGGAGGATTCATTTGGCCTTGTGTTTGACTTGTACTTGGAGGCATGTGTGGGAAACTTGGGAACTGCATTGAGGATTCAACAGAGGGAGATGAAAATGGGGTAGTGGAAGAAAAATTGTCAACTCCAGGAGTTCCTATTTATTTTTTTTGCTTTTATTTCTTTACATTATGCTAACTCAATATATCAATGGCCAAGGTTGCTTGGTGTTTGACATTTTCGTCAATGTTTTTGCAGAGACCTATATCATGGCCAGGTATTTGTGCAAGGTGGTACTTGAATCTATAAATTCCTCCACTACATTTCATTTTTCAAAGTTTACAAAGGAGCTTAGGGTCTCCAAGAATATTGTCACAATAAGCCCAAGCAAAGTCCTTCTCCCTCGACATTGTTGTTGTTTTGGACTTGTGTTTAAATTGCGGCTTCTGTTTAGATTTGAAGTTGTGCCTTGTATTTAATTTGACTCCTATAAAATACAATAAAATTAAATTAAAAATGCCATATATAACTTCGCAAAAAAGAGGGTTGGTTTTAAAGGATATGAGGTTTTGTTAAGGATCAAAGAGGAGTCTGTCCAACAACACAAGCACATTTCGACCTAATATATCATTATGACCTTGAAACACAATTAGGTATATATGAGGAAATGCTACCTAAAGGAAATATTATCAACATATATTGCATTGTAATATTGAATTTTCAAGTTCGTTTAGCATAAGACAACTAAACCAATACATCAATAATAGATTCTGGAAGAGAAAAAATACCCAAAGCTGTGAATGCATGGTTAAAGCCTTTGAAGTCAGCAAGATATCAACCAAGGAAGGAATGCTTGATGAATTGGTCGATGGTTGGTATGAAACCATTTCTTAGTGCATTTTTAAAATCTATTTAAGCCCCATTTATAGGGTTGAAAAGTCATAACCAAAGGAATACACCGAACATTCGATTGCTGAACAGTGAAACTTGAAACTTGCCATTGAAAATGACATTGAAACTTCAATATAGTAATATACCTATTATTTAAGCCAAGTGCCAATGTACCTTGATTGTTGAATAATGAAGTGGCTAAGCCTAAAGGTAACACACACTGAAGGTGACGTGTGACTGCCCGAGGGTTGATATGGAGTATGGATAGAGCACACATTGGCGACTGCCCGATATGGAGTTTGGACTTAGGCTCACCTTGGCGGTTCCCTGATATTGAGTCTAGACTATGTAATAGTGAGTAGTGATTGATTAATGAAGGTCTCAACATATGATTTTTGGGCCTAAGAAATGAGAAATAAATTTTGGAATGACTAACATTTAGTTTTTAGCAATGCGGCATACCTAAACTTGAAAAACTCGTGCTCGTCGAGTCAAGGTTGAAAATCGAATAAATTGGAATCAATCACAGGAATCTGCTTTAATCGGCAAGTCTCAAGTCAAACTTGCATTTACCATGAGTTAAACTTGGTCAACGTGAGTTTGAATCACAAATATTTAGATCGGATCGTTTGGAGAGTGAGTAGATTCCGACTCGTGATTAATCATGATTGATCGGCGAGTCTTGTTTCATTTCTTGTAACTGAAATCTGAACTGAAAATAGGAGATCTTACAATTGAAACTAATTGTGAATTTTATAAACTAAAATTGGCCCATCGGCATAATTTTTATTTGCGGCTAGGTGCGTCAACGAAAGATATTCATTTTAAATCAGTTTCATGGAGAAAATATTTTATGGAAGATGTTTCTTTTATGTCGAGGAAGACATAGTAATATTTTTTATTAAATTTGATAACAATAATATCTACTCTATATCTCCAGTATCTCATTATTTTTAGCTCCTATAACTCATACAGAAAGTGGGGTAATAGTGGACATGTAGCATCAAGCTCCACTCCTTTTAATCCAAAGTTCTACATGCAAACCTTTGTGTCACTTGTGCCACAAAGCCTTCTCTGTAGAGTGTGGAGTTAACACCTACCTCTACATGAAAAACGCTACACATACCTTTTGACTTGGTTTTTTCACCTTTTTTCCATTATTTGTTTATAGTTTGGGACAAAAAGCTCCATATACTTTTTTTCCATACCTCTATGTGAGTGTAACTTTGCAAATTTTCTTTGCTTCAACCAATATCAAAAGAATTTGTGAGCTTCTTTCAAGGCATGAATACATGCTTCAATCATGGAAATTAGCAAAGTTTCTAAAGCAAAAAATAACCACGGAGTTATGCTTTTCCATTTCAAATATGTTAGGATTGTATTGAGAGTTTTTTAGAGATAATTATTAACTGGCCCTCTACTTTTCCCTTTTCCTTAATATAAACTTCATCTCTTATTACCTTTCTAATCAAGAGATTTACATCAAATACTGGATCAAAGGGCCAAGGAATTTTCATAAATGATTCCTTGTCCAGTAGAAGAATAAATGGTCAACATGTCAGCTTGGCTCCAATTTCTTGGGAATTAACAATTGTTTTGAAAAATGACTACTCTTGTTTGAATCTAGAACTATGTTTAAGCTTTGAAAATGTATTTTCCTCCAAATTGATCTTGGAAAGGTCCTTATTAAAGGCTTCTCTATATATCCTCCACTAGAATGAATGGCTTGTATGTTGAAAAGTATAGCAGAGCTCCCTTCTGAAAAGCCTGATCAACCCATTGTCACCAAGAGCTCCTCCTTTTCCCCAAATTGGACCCAAAACAACATTAAGTACTTAATTATGATCCAACCTGAGAAACTTTGATTGTCACTGCAACTCAAGAGCTATTAAATTTAAAGTGCACTAATATTATTCATCATTCTTTCATTGAATAAGTATATTGTTTTTGAATTTGTCATTTTTGCTTGTAGTATGTGGTACTGACCTTGTTTCACTTGAAAGGGTTTTTATTCTTGGACTATGACAATGCTAGTAAGATTTAGGCCTTTTGTAGTATTTGTACCCCATGATCATTTTCGCAAGATGTATGTCCTATGTGGAAAGAAATAAGCATTTAGTTATTACCTCCTAAACTAAAGCACTGTTTATATTATTAGGTGCCATGTAACGTCCTCTACAAATTGAGGACGAATGGGACGTAATATCCTATCCATCCCCGTAGACTATAGTCCTCCATAAAGGGGGAAAAACCCCAAAATACCCATTATTGGGAAATTTTTGGGGAAACTAGGCTTATAAAAACCAAATTTGGGGTTTGGAGTAAGGTTTAATTAATCACTTAAGAATATGAAACCTCTCTAGAAAATCTATAAATAAAGAAGGATTGAATTCATTTTGGATCACCAAGTGTGGATTAATTCTTTTCTTGAGCATTAGGTCTGATAATTTTTTACCCCTTCCATCTCTTGTCAATTTTGGTGGTGAAATATTCCACCCTAGTTGAAATTCCCTTATTATCTCGTTGTTTGAGCACAAGGGTCTCTAGCTGGTTAGCGAATTCTATTGGATATTGGTCTCTTGTCCTTTTATGGGCACAAGGTTTTTGTTAAAGGTGAATAAATTTGGAAGATATTGCATGATAGCTTAGTTATGTTTGGCATACTCCTCTCTTGAAGGAAGCAACAAAGTTTGTTAAGGGAAAAGCACTTACCTTAGGTAGTGGATTCGTTTCTGGCACCTGGAGTAGCAAAACTCTTTACTTTATTTAGTTTTTGCATGTACAGTTAAAAGGAGCACTTCCCTAGTTATTAATTCTCAGCCTTAGCTAAGGAAGCATGTTTGCATATCTCATATGATATTCACTAGCGCCAGACTTTAATTGTCTTGTCTATCCATGCAAGGAAGGTGCATTATAATTAGGAGATAAGAAAGTTGAGACATTGTTGTACATGTTTCCAGATTCATTGTACCTTCCAGACTAAAGGAAAAGTGAATAGCAGTGCTTGAAATTTTTAGTTATTTCTTGTTTCAAAGAGTAATAAATAGTGATGTGATTTGAGTTTCAAATCTGTGTACTTACTGTTACTTTCTTCAGTGGCATGTGCTTCCTTGTTCAGAACAAGGGCTTTTTCTATAGAATATAGCCTCAAAAGCTTCTTCAATGCAAACTAAATATCAAATCATGCCCTCGTACTCCAAATCATCTAAGACATCACCCTAGGGAAGTTCCAAAGTAGACCAATGAGATTTGACAGGCCAACTCCAACCCCATGTCACTATACAAGTGTTGACATCACTGCTACAAAAATTATTCTGAAGTGTTGCATCCTAGAGCAATTCCTGAGATGGATCCCAAAGGGGTTCTAGAACGAGGCTCAACCTTCATTACCACATTTAAGACTTTTCAAAGGGATCGGTCCCTTTAAACCATACCAATTTTTACACTTTCACAATTTGGCCATGTTCCTATCAATTTATATTTTGTATTGAAAAGTTAGTCCTATTTTACATGTTTATTAAATTTAGGAACAATTATAGGTCAGCTCTAACAAAATGTCCATATATATTAGGTTGGCATTTCTCCAAATACTATCACACATGTATATATAATCACACATTTTCCTTTTTAGATCTTGATTGGTTGAACAAAAAGGTTCGTTGCCTGTGTAATTTTGTCCCATACCTCCACATCAGCACTCATAGATAACAATATTCTTAATTCTTCATCTGTGTGCACAGTAAGGTCCCTTTTGGTTTCTATTTTTGATGGAGCAACCTCTGACAATACACCTTTTACCACAAATATGTTGTTGTTAGATAGAAATCTCCAGAGGAGTCTCGCACCAAAAATATAAATGGATATTGTATATCACAATAATAAGAATTAACATATGAATATGTGCAGACCCTAAACTATGTGCATTCAATCCATTACTTTTTCTTTCATGGCAGATTTCGTTCTACATAGTAGATGTGTTGTGGCACTTGAGTGTGTTCGCATAAAAAATTATAAGGCCAAACCCGGATTCTCATGTGTCATGGAAATTCAACATATGCCTTGTTCACCTAATGACTACTTGTAACTCATCTTACGGTACTCATGTACAATCTCACTCATCCCACTTAACAAGTTACCAAGACAAGGCTCATCACATCCAACCTTGGTCTAAAACAATTAAGCAACACAATTTACATCTTGACATGCCATAGCACCTGACATGTCTTAGAATGCCTTGGCACTATGTGGCATGCATTAACATCCCCTACATTCCTTGGCATGCTTTGACACTCCCTAGCACATGGTGGCACTTCCTCACATGCCTTGGTAGTTTAGCATACCTTGGCATTGCCTAGCATATAACCTTGTCACTCCCTCCTTAACACACCTAGAACTCATTGAAACTCCCTCTCACACACTCTTATTCATTAATTTCCATGCATTTTGAACTAGTGCTTCCTTATGTTTCCTTGACACCCCCTAACACTCCCTAGCTCGCCCTAGCACTTGACACATCTTGGCCTACCGCCTTAACACTCTAACATTCCTTAGCACCACCATAGTATACCTTGTCACTCTCTCCTTAGCACACCTAGACACCGCTGACACTCTTAGTCACAAACTCTCATTCATTCATTTCCATGAATTTTTACCTAGTTCTCCCTTGTGTTTCCCTAGCACTCCTTATCACTCCTTGACACGTGTTGTTACACCCTAGCACTTATGACATCTTGGCATGTCGCCCTAGCCTCTAGCATGCCTTAACACTACCTAGCATACCTTGTCAATTTTTCCTTATCACACCTAGAACTCACTGAAAATTCTAATCACAAACTCTTATTTGTTCATTTCCATTATTTTGACATAGCTCTCCTTTGTGTTTCCCTTGCACTCCCAGCTAACACTTCCTTACACGCGTTGGCACATCTAGGCTGCATATCGCCCTAGAACTCTAGCATTCCTTAGCATTGCCAAGCATGCCTTGTAAATCCTCCTTAACACACTTGGAACTCACTAATACTCCATGCCACACACTCTTATTCCTTCATTTCCATGCATTATGACCTAGTGCTCCCTTGTTTTTCCCTAACACTCCTTGGCACACATTGGCACACCATGGCACTTGTCACATCTTAGTAGGATTTCCTAGCACTCTATCATCTATTGGCACTGCTTATCATATGTTGTCACTCCCTCCTTAGCACACCTATAACTTGTTAACACTCCCTATCTCACACACACATTCATTCATTTACATGTAATTGAAACAAGTCCTCCCTTGTGTTTCCTTGATAATCCCTAGCATGTGTTGGTGCCACATCCTAGAACCTAGCACACATTGGCATGCCTTAGCACTTGGCATGTCTTGACATGCCTAACATTCCTTGGAACTTTATAACGTGTGTTAGTACTTCCTGAAATTCCCTACACACCTTCGCACTCCCTAGTTTTCATGCCCTCATAGATAACCTTATTTTTTTTGTGACTTGGGAACCTAACCAAGTCATTGAAAAAATAGTGTTGTGTCTAGAACAAAGTCTCCCTTTGTCTCAAACTACTTTTTCCATCCTCTTATCATAATCGTAGGCTTTCCTCCTAGAAGTCCTAATATGAAATTCTCCTAACACACTTCGTCCATGGGACACCTAGAATTCACTGACACTCCTTGGCATAATCTCTTATTCATTCATTTCCATGCACTTTGACCTAGTTCTCCCTTATGATTCCCTGACACTCCCAAACACTCCTTGACATGCATTGACACTATCTAGCATATGTCAGCATGCCTTTTCATTCCTTGGCATGCCATGGCACTCCTTAATTATCATTCCCTCATAACTACCCTTATTTTCTTTTAGACTTAGGAACCCAACCAAGTCCTGCCTCGACTACAACAACTTTACCAAGTTACATGTACTACAACTAGACTATGCCTTGTTCCCCTAATGGACTATAAATCATCGCAGGCTTCTCATGTCCAATATTAATTCATCCCACTTAACAAGTTACCAAGTCAAGTCTCACATCCAACAGTGCCCATAAAACAACTAAGCAACATAGTTTACATCTTCACATGCCATAACATCTAGCATGTATAACAATCCATTGGCACTACATGGCACACATTACCATCCCTTGCATTCCTTGGCATGATTTTCCACTCCCTAATAGACCCTACCACTCCCTAACATGTCTTGACACTTTAGCATGCCTTGGAACTGCCTAGCATATACCCTTGTCACTCCCTCCTTAACACAATTGGAACTTGTTGACACTCCCTATCACACACTCTTATCTATTCATTTCCATGCAATTTGAACTAGTTCTCCCTTTTGTTCTCATGGCACTCCCTGACACACATTTGCACACCCTAGGACTTGGTACATCTTTTCATGTCGCCCTGGCACTCTAGCATTCCTTGGAACTACCTAGCATACCTTGTCACTCCCTCCTTAGCACACCTAGAATTCGCTGACAATCCCTGTCACACACTCTTATTCATTCATTTCCATGCATTTGAAACTAGTGCTCCCTTGTTTTTCCCTGACACTCCATAACTCTCCCTGGCATGCATTGGCACACATTAGCACCTAGCACATCTTGTCATGTTTCCCTGGCCTCTAGAATGCCTTAGCACTGCCTAACATACCTTGTCACTCCCTCCTTAGCACACCCTGAAATCACTGATACTTCCTGTCACAAACTCTTAATCATTCATTTACATGCATTATTTTCACCTAGTGCTCCCTTGTGTTTCCCTAACATAACCTAACACTTCCTAGCACTATTTGGCACACCTTGGCACCTAGCACATATTGGTTGCATGTCACTCTGGCACGCTAGAATGACTTAGCGCTGCTTAGCATACCATGTCACTCCCCTCTTACCACACCTGGAACTCATTGACACTCCCTGTCACACACTCTTATTCATTAATTTCCATGAATTTTGACCTAGTGCTCCCTTGTGTTTCCCTAGCACTCACTAACACTCACCACACATTGGCACACCTAACTGCAATGAGTTTCACTAACAGTCAATCCAAAAACCCTTCTAGAGTCTAGCTAGTTACTTGTTCTTCACTAAGATATTAGGGTTAAGTTTATTATATAGTGTTCCATGTGAAAATATTACTAGGTGTTTTTATCGCATAGAGTAATTATGATCTTCCCCATGTACACAAGGATAATTTAGAGGTGTTTCCCATAATCATGCAAGTGGAACTTCAAAATGTACATTAGGGTAACCACAAAATATTTATCATATTTACACAATGCAAGGTGATAGGAAAATATTTACATTACATATGTGAATGTACTAAGATCAAGACCATTAGCATCATATCTACATATTTACCACAAGACAAGGGTCATTACAACCCCTTAAAAATATCCATAAGGCCTTCCTCTTTTGCAGCTCCTTGACCACAAGGGTTTAATTGAAAAACACATAGTTCCTTTAAAGATTTGTAGGTTGAGGCAGCCACTTCAAGCCCTTGAACTTAAAGATAAGCAAACATTTTCAATTTGTTACAATAATAAGTCCATTATGCACACTCATCATCTTAGAGTTGGGTAGAGAGGGAGAATACTTGATTGATGCCAACCTTGTAAATGAAAAACTTTGCCTACTCATTGGTTGGACACTCCACCATTAGTTGACACCACTAACGCACACCAAAAGTCCAAGATACCCATAATAAGTGCCCTACACCCATGGTCTTAGACTACACCTCCATAAAATGTACCTTCAACTTTAGATGTCCCAAAATAGTAATATCCTAACCCTAGCCTATTTGTTATATTTTTGTAACTTTCTCCTTAACTAACATTTGTTTTTAACTATTTAATCCACTTACCATATACTCTCTCTTGTTTGCACCCACCTAGTATACAAGAACACTTATGTTTTTAATACAACCAAGTTAAGAGGGCATGTTTCTTTCTTACACTTAAATGTTTTCAATAAAACCAAGTTTAGAGCACATGTTTCCTTTTCAAATTCCAAAAGTATAATATGTCTATCTCTATAAACTAAAAACCAAATCATTGCATAAAAAAGGTAAGCTTAAAATTAAATTAAAATTAGATTATTATTATTATGAAAAATACACCATATATGGAAAAATTGTTTTCAAACACAACCATAAAAAAAGTGTTAGTTTATCAAATACAACTACAAACTTATTAAGCCAGCATAGATCCATCTTAACCTAGATCTATCAAGTGCCGAGAGGGATCCAATCTCTCGATGTGCAAACCTCTTTTTTGGTGCTTGATAGATCCAGGTTAAGATGGATCTAGGTTGGTTATATAATACTATATAATATCTATTTGTATCTATGTGTATCTTTCTTATTCCCTCTCTCTATCTCACCCCCCAAACATACACTCTCTCTCTCCATATCTATCTCTCTCTCCCTCCCTCTTCCTCTCCACCTCTCTCTCTTCCCTCTATCTCTCCTCTCTCCATCGCTCCCTTGTCACTCTCTCTCTACCTTTCTCCTTCTATGTCTTTCTTCTTCCTTCCCTCTCTCTCCCCCTCTAACTTCATAGCTCTCTCCTCTCTCTCCCTTTCCTCTCACCTCCCTCTGTCTCCCCCCCATCACTCTCTCTCTCTCTCACCTCCCTCTATCCCCCCCATCACTCTCTCTCTCTCTCACCTCCCTCTGTCCCCCCCATCACTCTCTCTCTATCCCCCCTCTATCTTTGTGCCTCCCTCTCTCTCTCTTTCCCTTATCTCTCCTCTTTATCCCCACCTATTCTCTCTCTCCCCTCCTCTCTTCTCTCCCTCTCTCTCTCTATCCATCTATCCCTTGTCACTCCCTCTCTCTCTCCACCTCTATCTCCCTATGCCTTAGTTCTTTCCTCCCTCTCTCTCCCCTCCAACTCCATATCTCTCTCCCCCACTCTCTTCTTCTCTCTCTCCCCTCTCTCTCTTCCTACCTCCTTCTCTCTATCTCCCCCCATCACTCTCTCTCTCTCTCTCTCTCTCTCTCTCTCTCTCTCTCTCTCCACCCTCCATCTTTGTCACTATCTCCCTCCCCCTCTCTTCCCTTCACTTTGCTTGCTATCATCACTTGGATCCTTAGTTAAGATAGATCTATGTTGGTTCTTACTAATATTTGTATTATATAAATTTCACATCTTTAAATACAAAAGTATTCTCATTTTTAATTTTATTAAAACCTTAATTTAATTTATATGGGAATAATTTTAGTAGTCATGAGGATAGAGGGTTTATATATATCTCAAAACTAATTACAACCCTTTTCCTATTAGCTTCAAATAAAAAATGTTATAAAACTAAATTAAATTAAAATATGTTTATTGTGAAAGAAGTTATGGTTTTTGGGCATGTGGTATTGATAAGGCATGATATTGGCCCATGGTATTGTAACAAAGCCTATTTACAAGTTAATAATATCCATGGATTGTGAAATAAGATATGATTTTTTGGCATGTGGTATTGATAAGCCATGGTATTAGCCCATGCTATTGTAACAAAGCCTATTCACAAGTTCATAATATCAATGAAAAAGTGGGGGTGAATATCCATTATTAAGAATCCTATCATATTCTTATCAAATATTTTGATTTTGAAATAAGTTATGTTTTTTGGGCTTGTGATATTGATAAGCCATGGTATTGGGCCATGGTATTGTAACAAAGTCTATTTCCAAGTTAATAATATCCATGGTAAAGTGAGAATGAATATCCATGGTTAAGAATATTTTCATATTGTTATAAAATATTTTGATTGTGAAATAAGTTATGTTTTTAGAGCATGTGGTACTGATAAGCCATAGTATTGGCCCATGGTATTATAACAAAACCAATTTTTTACAAGTTAATAATATCCACTGTAAAGTGGGGGGTGAATATCCATGGTTAAGAATCTTTTCATATTGTTATAAAATATTTTGGTTGTGAAATAAGTTATCGTTTTTGGGCTTGAGGTATTGATAAGCCATGGTATTGGCTCATGGTATTTTAACAAAACCTATTCACAAGTTAATAACAAAATCAAAATATAATAAATAGAATTTTATTATTTTTATTATTAATTGAGCTAACATTTATATTTTTGCACTCATCCCCATACTTTTTAATTTTATTATTATTATTACTATTATTTTTTAACTAAGCCCATATTTAGAATTGTTTACATACTTACATTACACCTACACATAGACTCTATACTCTATAAATATTGTATTTATTGTTTTTTAGGGAGCGAAATTTTAACATTTTTGAAAAAATTCAACCTTAATTTTGATGTAACAAAGCCCTCCTAATTCCAATCTTAATTTACTTTCTAAAACAAGTAGTATATTTTCACTTTTCACAGGGCAGAGGGAAAACTAGTAGATATTTTCACTTTTCACGGGGCGGGAGGGAAAACGAGATTGAAGAGAGTTGTGAATTAAATTTTCACTTTTCATAAGGCAGAGGGAGGGAAAACTAGTAGCATATTTTCACTTTTCACAGGGCGGGAGGGAAAACAAGATTGAAGAGAGTTGTGAATTAAGGTTTTACTAGTAGCAGATTGATATCGAACCCCACCATTAGATCTTCAATCCATTAATGGCACCTAGGTATGTTTCATTTCTAACCTCGCTGCATTTACAGGAATTAACATTTTACCAGTAACAGATTGATATCGAACCCCACCATTAGATCTTCAATCCATTAATGGCGTCCACGTATGTTTCATTTCTAACCTCACTGCATTTACACCCACTTTTAGTCTTCTTCCACAGAGGGAGGAGTACAGACACCTTAGATCTCTGGTTCAAAATTCACTATTTTTTTCATCGTTGCTTTTAAGTTTACGAGTAGCATATTTTCACTTTTCACAGGGCGGGAGGGAAAACAAGATTGAAGAGAGTTGTTAACTAAGGTTTTACTAGTAGCATACTAATATCAAACCCCACCATTGTGTTAGCCTCCTATTGCAATAGGTTTCATATTTCATGATTGACAGTGGAAGTGCCAAAATTGTTCATCTTTTCCATGCTGCAAAAGTTCCATTTTTGAAAGATTTCTCAGTTAAGGGAAGGCCAAACAGATTAATCTTGGCTTCCCTAGGTTTAAATTTCTTGTTTTTAGAGATAGAGAATAAAGATCTGACCAAACTGTTTAATCTTGGCAGATTATTAGATAGGTATAGAAGCTAGGGTGCTCAACAGCTTAATCTAAGCCCCTGGAAGCTATAAGGGCAGATTTAGATACGAGGACAGCAAAAAGAAGAGTTGAAAAGCTGGGTTTGCTAGTTCAAGTGCACCCAAACCAAAAAGAAGACAAAATGCTAGGTAAGTAGGCCGGGTAGGTAGTTTTGTGGTGGAAGAATGATAAATTGTGATCCATTTCATGTTTTCAAGTGTTATATCTATTCAGATCACAAGTATGAGGCAGTTTTCCATTTGGATCAGCTCAAGCGAGGCATGTCTAACTTCCCCTTCTTCCTCTTCCCCAAATCACTCACTAATTCCCCTAAAGAGGTCAAGATATGCTTGATATCTCTTAAATTCATCATGTTTCATATCATTTCCCTTAGTAAAGATTTGCTTTACTTAAGGAGTGTTCATATGTCCTCTACAAAGTTCTATCTCCCCTTTTAAGCCTAAGATCTCTAAACTTAGCGCTTTCTTGTCACAATCCATATTAATTTCTAACTCTACTATGTAAATCCCTATCTATTTTCCCTTCCCCTTACTAAAATATGCTAAATAGCTCCTCTATGTATATATCCCCTCCCTCTGGTTGAAAAATAACCATAAGTATGCTTGGGAATTGCTAAGTTTGCCCGAAACTTGGCAAGAACCCTCTTTTTCCTCCTTAACCATCTTCCAAATGCATTTGGACTTCTTCCATTGCATAAAATCCCTCCTCCGATGTATAAAAACCCTCCATTTAACCTTGTTTTCACCTTTTAAAGGCATAAAACCCCCTTCAAATGTTATCGGACCCCTTCCGATGCATTAAGGACCCTTCCTAAAGCATATATACCCTTCTTCCGATCACCTAAGCCCATCTCCGATCAAAAGGATCTACCTCCGATCTCACGGACCCTTAGCCGATTTGCAATAGCCCTTTGCCAAATCAAAAAACCCTCTTCCGATCGCATCGGACTCCTTCCGATTGCGAAATCATTCCTCCGATCATATTATGCCTTGGCCGATGTATAAACATGCCTCCGATCGCTTCCCCCTCCCTCCGACGCGATATCGCTGTCGGAGGTCGCAGCGAAAAGAGTTGGCCCTTTTATGCATTTCTCCGATGGATAGTCGCCGACGCGATTTCGGCGATCGGCGTATCGCAATGTTATATGCCCCATATATATGCCCCTTCCCCTTTTCG
This sequence comes from Pinus tabuliformis, assembly GCA_031772625.1. Classification (NCBI taxonomy): domain Eukaryota; kingdom Viridiplantae; phylum Streptophyta; class Pinopsida; order Pinales; family Pinaceae; genus Pinus; species Pinus tabuliformis. The sequence continues at coordinate 905,474,840 of CM062811.1, forward strand.
CCGATGCGATATCGCTATCGCACACGAAGCGATATCGCTATCGGGAACCATTCCTGTCGCATTCTCCATATATTTCGCATATACATATTTTATCGTTAAATGCCGCTTTATTGTTATAACCTAAGTTTTTCATAAAACTTAAGTTTTATCGCAAAACCCGCATTTTCCATGTATCGCAAGCCTCATTGCTTTTTCGCTATTTCGCTATCGGCATATACAAAGGCCCGCACCCTCCACCCCGCCGATTGCCGATCGCCGACTTAATGTCAGCCGTCCGATCCCCCCGCTCATCCAATGGCCCAGATCATTTCGGCGATCGCCCCATTTCGACGATCGCTTATGTATAAAGCCCTCCGCCCGCCGATAGTGAAATGCCGACTTAATCACAGCCGCCCATTCGGGCCCTTAGATCAATGGCCCATACTTAGTCGCATCGCAGCCCACATATAGCTCCGACTGGCTAGAGCCGAAAAGTTATAAAGAACAGTTGAAGGGGATTTCGGGTCCGCTTATCCGTTTCATTGTAAATCCGCCGATAAGGGACCGCCCATAGGCCGGACCCGAAATCCATAAAAGAGAGCCTATAGTATATCGGGTCCACGGGGTTCATCGCTTTTTGGAGGCCTTGTGGTTTGGGATCCGCCGATCACCGATCACCGATTGCGCGCTAGCCGTTGGATCTTCCTTCGCGTGATCCAACGGCCAGGATTTAATCTCTGCTAAAGTGCCGCGCCCGCCCATGTTTTTTATGAATTTTGCAGAGAAATGGGTATTTTTCTTTGTAAAGGGAAAAGAGGCCATTTCTTCACTATTTTCACAGTTGCGGCTACGCGCGCCCAGTAAAGGGAGGCATGCATTTTTAACCATTTTTGATCGCTCCCAAAGCCCAGTTTTGCTCCAGAAAGCCAGCACGGCCCAGCACAGTCATCAGCATGCAGATCCTCCTCCATTTTGCAATCATTTCTTCAATTTTAAAGGTACTTTGATCGGCTAGGTGCCGAAACTCCTCCAAAAGCCTCCAGAAGCCCGCAGACAACACAACAACAGTCAAATCTTGTCATAAATGGCCATAAAGCGACGATTTTGAAGCGGCAAAGTGTATCAGCGGAGAGAAAGTGGCCCGATTCAAGTATTAAAGAGTATCAGAGGAAAGATAAGGCCCAGATTCAGTGTTAAAGTGTATCAGTGAAGCGACGAAGTGTATCAATGGAAAATATCAGCAGCCCAAAGCAGGAAAACATTAAAAAAAGCCCCCAAAGCAAAGTCAAAGAAAGCAGTGAACCATTTAAGGCTCTCAGATCATAGTTAATGCACATGAAAGCCACTCAAGAGCAGTGGAGAAGAAACCAAAGCACAGTTATTGCAAAATGGCCAGCACACAGCTAAAGGACACCTTCAAGACTCAATTTTGATGCAGCTGCCTCCAGCGCAACATTAGATAGATATTTTTGCATTTATTTCATGATAAGTTAGGTCAATCACAGTTATTTCCCCAAATCTTCCCTCATATCTGTTTTGTAGATATTTTTCCTATAAATACCACCCTCAGCTATGTATTAAGGGTTGGTTGGTTGGTTGTTTTCTCATTCTAGATTTGCACTGTATATTTTGAGAACTTTATGAACAAAGATTGCTGGAATGTTTGCTTCTTAACTGGCTGGTTGTGGTTTTAATGGCTGAAGAGCTTAATATGGATTTCTCGTGCTTCCTCATGGTTCAATAAGTCTTTCTTACCTTTGTTTTCAGTTTCTATGTGTCTATATCATCTATGTATCATGATCTAAGTTGCAGAAAGAAATAATAGATCAGATGTTACTTAACTGTACTCTGTGCTCAATTTCTGTGATTTTTCTATGTTTTCTTCTGAATTAGTCATGGATATGAATACTTTATTGATCATGTTCAAGCTAGTTCTCTCATTTCTGAATGTTGTTTAGGAATCCTTCATTGCTCCTACATAGTCTTCATTCACTTTCCCTCTGTTGGCTGAATGAAAGATCCTTCATTTCCTTTCATTCCCTGACCTCCATTTCATCTTAATTCCAACATTAAAGATTGTTCCATGTGTAGCTATCCTGCTCTGTATTCCTCTCTTATACCAAAGAAAACACACCCTTCAGTTCACATTTATTGACTCCATGCCCAATGGTCTGAACTTCTCATCCTTTGCATGCCAACTCTGTCTGAAGCATCAACGATCCCACCAAACTTAAAACAAATCCATGCACATCATAACTAGCCTAAAATCACCCCAAAACAAAGATAAATCATAAAGAGAGAGCCCTCTCTGACTGCAGGTGTGCTAGGACCCGCAGTCCAAAGATTGGTTTGTGGTTACCTCGGCCGTATTCCCTTAGGAGTCAAAGGGAACAACCTGAGTGATAACATCATTGGTGACTCCGCTGGGGATATGAATCATTTGTTTATTACTGCAAATACAAGTATTTGATCAGTTTGCCTCTTGAATAAAATCCTTAATCTGTTTTGTAAAAATCCCAAAAAATCAAAATAATCATAAAAATCTCAAAAAAAATTGTTTTATGGAGAAAGTCGACCCTTTCTACAGGATTATTTCACGTTTAGATCTGATCTGTGACGGTGGATAGAGATCAGACACATCAAAGGTTAAATCATCCACTTGACGACTCCACATCATCCTCATTATAAAGACTCCACTGGAGAAATGAACCTGAAAGAACTGTATAAGCAGATCAGGCTTTTGACCTGGATTGTTATCCAAGAGATCATGTTTTTTCTCTTCCATAAGATTTTGTTGTGCATATTGTATTTTAAAGACGATTTTATATTAGATTTATATGATTTTACTTTTGAAAATGTTGTTGAAAAGCCTCCTTGCACATCTGAACAACAGCCTTCTAACGCTGTTGAAAATCATCATACAGCCAAGGAGGAGCTAAAAATCAAGCCCATTGATCCAATCCCTGTACATACTCTCGTGCCTCGTAAAGTTCCCGATAGATATCAGCCACTCATTTTGCCTCCCGTGCTCAATCCTTTGCCTAAAAATCATCCTGAGCATCTCCCAAGATTTGATGGAGAGAACGGAGTTACTGCTCAAAAGCATATCCAAGCTTTTGAAGACTATCTTAATATATTTGAAGTAGAAGATGAGGATGTTAGTATTAGGCTTTTTGCCCTTTCTTTGCAAAGCGAAGTTAGGACTTGGTTTAAAGCATTTCCTGAGGCTAGCATCTCTAATCTTTAGCAGTTACTCAAGCTCTTCCTTGATAGATGGATGATCAAAGTTAATCTCCTCATGCTTATTGAAGAATATAATCAGTTAAAAAGGCTTCCAGATGAAACAGTTCAGCAATTTTCTGACAGATTCAATCAAGTCTATCATTCTATGCCTTTGAATATAAGACCTCCCCCAGATTTAGCTCTATTGCATTATCCAAGAGCTTTTGATGCAGAAATTGAATATCATTTGAGAGACAGAAGCACGTCCACTATGAAACAGATGCAGGACATGGCTGTGGACGTGAAGGCAAATCTGAAGAGGAGAGAGGAACAATGCAAAGAAGAGCAAGAAGAAAAACTTCTTTATTTGTTTAAAGAAATAGAGGAAAGGATGCAGCAGATCGCAATGAAATTTGAATGTCTAGAGCACCAGAACACATCTGTTTTGAAGAAGGAAAGTAGTGATATTCATGAACAAACCTACCACAAATCACATGACATATTCATAGAGCCATATGTGAAGGAACAGTCTCCTGATATACTGTGTGAATATGATGGCTTTTCTCCTTTCAGTTGTTTGTCCAAATATGATCTGTATGATGAAGATTGTGCGCCTCAAATCCAAATCAGCCTTGCAGAGGAATCAGGTGCTATTTTGGCAGAAAGCACAGTTCAGGATTAGCAGCCTGAAATTGGTGACCAGCCCGTTCATTTCAACTATGAAGAAAAGGAGGAAAATGCAGAGAATTTTGATTTCAGCGAAGGAACTTTTCCCTTTTATTTTGAATCTTTTCAGTGTATTAGGGAGAATTATCATGCAGTTAATAATCAAGTGTCAGCATGCTTTGATACTGACCATTCAAAGGAGAGTCAAATCCTTGCTTATAATGCATCACCTCTAGATTTGCAGCGCCAAAGTGCCATTGAATATCAGATTGAGGAAGACTTAGAAGAAACAATGTATGATCAAGAAGTTCCTAATGATTCCCTGCCGCTTTGTTCTGAGTCATCTGAAATGTTTAAAGAGAAGGAGGAGCAGCAAGTGTAGATCTGTCAAGTGCCATCTGAGCCTGTTTGTGACAAATTGCAAGTATCATTCCATGTTTTGTATGATCCATCTGCAGACAGACTGAGTGATGAAATAAATCAGTGCTCTTCTCCATTGGCACGCTGTAAGGCTCAACATCAAGATGCTGATGATTTCCCAATTCAAAGGCATGATAGTCATCCTAAACCTTTGTACAACTCTTTAATTCAGCTCAGCAATTGTGTATATATGTTGCAGGACCCTTCTGTACAGTGTTTAGATTCAGCAAAGGAGATCAGCAGTTTCCTGATCTTCTCAAAGATTAACAAAGCTATATCTGATGGCAACATCTCCATTTTAAGCATCAGCAAGCACAAGCAGCAAATCTCATTGATGTTTATAATGCGTAAGTGGCTGCATTGGCTGTTTCATTTCACCTAACCAGCAAAGTAAGTGCTGATTAGAGTAGGTAGGTAGGATTTCAGTTTTCTGTTTGGATAGCAAGCTTGCTGTAGTTGAAGCCCGAAGTGAAGGCCCTAAGCTCTTCAATTCTACTATCATGTTCATAAATAAGCAGCTAGCAAAGGGAAGTTTTCAGAGTACAGCAACAATTGAAGATCAAGGCAATCTGACCTACTGTTCTTGACTTTTCACAAGGAAAATCCATCCCCAAGTGGAGCCACTGTTAGCCTCCTATTGCAATATGTTTCATATTTCATGATTGACAGTGGAAGTGCAAAAAATGTTCATCTTTTCCATGCTGCAAAAGTTCCATTTTTGAAAGATTTCTCAGTTAAGGGAAGGCCAAACAGCTTAATCTTGGCTTCCCTAGGTTTAAATTTCTTGTTTTTAGAGATAGAGAATAAAGATCTGACCAAACTATTTAATCTTGGAAGATTATTAGATAGGTAGAGAAGCTAGGGTGCTCAACAGCTTAATCTAAGCCCCTGGAAGCTATAAGGGTAGATTTAGATAGGAGGACAGCAAAAAGAAGAGTTGAAAAGCTGGGTTTGCTAGTTCAAGTGAACCCAAACCAAAAAGAAGAGAAAATGCTAGGTAAGTAGGCCGGGTAGGTAGTTTTGTGGTGGTAGAATGATAAATTGTGATCCATTTCATGTTTTCAAGTGTTGTATCTATTCAAATCACAAGTATGAGGCAGTTTTCCATTTGGATCAGCTCAAGCGAGGCATGTCTAACTTCCCTTCTTCCTCTTCCCCAAATCACTCACTAATTCCCCTAAAGAGGTCAAGATATGCTTGATATCTCTTAAATTCATCATGTTTCATATCATTTCCCTTAGTAAAGATTTGCTTTACTTAAGGAGTGTTCATATGTCCTCTACAAAGTTCTATCTCCCCTTTTAAACCTAAGATCTCTAAACTTAGCGCTTTCTTGTCACAATCCATATTAATTTCTGACTCTACTATGTAAATCCCTATCTATTTTCCCTTCCCCTTACTAAAATATGCTAAATAGCTTCTCTATGTATATATCCCCTCCCTTTGGTTGAAAAATAACCATAAGTATGCTTGGGAATTGCTAAGTTTGCCTGAAACATGGAAAGAACCCTCTTTTTCCTCCTTAACCATCTTCCAAATGCATTTAGACTTCTTCCATTGCATAAAATCCCTCCTCCGATGTATAAAAACCCTCCATTTAACCTTGTTTTCACCTTTTAAAGGCATAAAACCCCCTTCAAATGTTATCGGACCCCTTCCGATGCATTAAGGACCCTTCCTAAAGCATATATACCCTTCTTCCGATCACCTAAGCCCATCTCCGATCAAAAGGATCTACCTCCGATCTCGTGGACCCTTAGTCGATTTGCAATAGCCCTTTGCCGAATCAAAAACCCTCTTCCGATCGCATCGGACTCCTTCCGATTGCGAAATCATTCCTCCGATCATAGTATGCCTTGGCCGATGTATAAGCATGCCTCCGATCGCTTCCCCCTCCCTCCGACGCGATATCACTGTCGGAGGTCGCAGCGAAAAGAGTTGGCCCTTTTATGCATTTCTCTGATGGATAGTCGCCAACGCGATTTCGGCGATCGGCGTATCGCAATGTCATATACCCCATATATATGCCCCTTCCCCTTTCTGCCGATGCGATATCGCTATTGCACCCGAAGCGATATCGCTATCGAGAACCATTCCTGTCACATTTTCGATATATTCCACATATACATATTTTATTGTTAAATCCCGCTTTATTATTATAACCTAAGTTTTTCATAAAACTTAAGTTTTATCGCAAAACCCACATTTTCCATGTATCGCAAGCCTCATTTCTTTTTTGCTATTTCGCTATCGGCATATACAAAGGCCCGCACCCTCCACCCCGCCGATTGCCGATCGCCGACTTAATGTCAGCCGTCCGATCCCCCCGCTCATCCAATGGCCCAGATCATTTCGGCGATCGCTTATGTATAAAGCCCTCCGCCCGCCGATAGCGAAATTCTGACTTAATCACAGCCGCCCATTCGGGCCCTTAGATCAACGGCCCATATTTAGTCGCATCGCTCCCATATAAAGCTCCGACTGGCCGGAGCCGAAATGTTATAAAGAACAGTTGAAGGGGATTTCGGGTCCGCTTATCCGTTTCATTGTAAATACACCGATAAGGGACTGTCGATAGGTCGGACCCGAAATCCATAAAAGAGAGCCTATAGTATATCGGGTCCGTGGGGTTCATCACTTTTCGGAGGCCTTGTGGTTTGGGATCTGTCGATCGCCGATCGCCGATTGCGCACCAGCCTTTGGATCTGCCTTCGCGTGATCCAACGGCCAGGATTTAGTCTCTGCTACAGTGCCGCGCCCGCCCATGTTTTTTACGAATTTTGCAGAGAAATGGGTCTTTTTCTTTGTAAAGGGAAAAGAGGCCATTTCTTCACTATTTTCACAGTTGCGGCTGCGCGCGCCCATTAAAGGGAGGCAGTCATTTTTAACCATTTTTTATCGCTCCCAAAGCCTAGTTTTTCTCCAGAAAGCCAACACGGCCCAGCACAGTCATTAGCATGCAGATCCTCCTCCATTTTGCAATCATTTCTTCAGTTTTAAAGGTACTTTGATCGGCCATGTTATATACATTTTTGTGCCTTACAGCATTGAGCATGAAATGTCCATAATCTAAGGGATCCAAAGTCCCTAAACATGTTGTTCCTACCCCTAGAGGAACAAGGCTAGCAAACTACAGCAATTCACAGAAGTTCTCCACTGAAAAACACTCAAAAACAAGTCAAATCAGGATCATGTCAACTGCTCCACTGAGCATCTGCGCTGAATGTCAACTGCTCCAATGTCTACCTGCATTGAATGTCAACTCCAACAAAGGCTACCTACGCTGAGCGAGTTTAGACAAGTGGCAGGCTCATTCCTCAATGTGTCAATGCTCAGGAAGCTTCCAAAATGACACTTGCATCAAGGAATTCGACTGGTGATGAGTAAGAGGTTCCAAATCTCCAAGTGGAAGCAAGAACCTCCAAGTGGAATCAAGAACTAATAGAGGGAGAGGACACTAGTCACTTCTCAAGCTGACTCATCCTCTCTCCAAAAATCTATATATGGATCTCTCCTCCATGAGATCTAGAGGCTGGAATGTTGTGAATGCAAAGAATTGCTGCTAGTTTGAGATCTGAATCATTGGGTGCTTAATGCTTTGAAAGGGGGTGAAGATAGGAATTTCATTTGCTGGGAAGAGGCGCTGGATTGGAGCCTTCTGGGTTGTAACTCTTCTCAAACCCTTGTTATTCATCAATAAAGCTATCTTGTTTTCTCCTATATGTTGATGTTTTCTTGATGTATGATTGCATTAGTGTATTTGATTTATCTAATCCTGAATCATTTGTGAATATGAATATCTATCTTTGAGTTGTGTTCTTCTCTTGTCGCAAGTAGCTGTTCTCTTGTGATCTCGCAGGTATCAAGTAGCTGTTCTCTTGAAGCTGGGCAAGCGAGGAGGCAAGTAGCTGTGAACACCAAAGAGGAAGAGGATCTAGATCGAGGGACAAATGGAAGACATCAGTAAGTCCATTGATCTCCCCTTTATTTCAATTCATAAAGGAAGAAATACTTAGATAGCTGTCTCTGTTTGTTGCTAAGGCACTGTCACACCTTAGGTGGATAGGATCGACCTGCATAGGCATTTTTCCCCACAACAAATTGGCGACTCCGCTGGGGAGACTTGTTTTAGTCATTTTATTTTTGTTTCAATCATTTGTTTATTTCATAGACTCAACAGCAACAATCAAACTGCATCTGTTTCTCAGATTGCAAAGTAGATAGTGCTGCCTTGATCCAGTCTTTGGATGTGTCTATGATCTGAACAATAGGCTCACAAATGATTTGATGATCCTTGTGATAGATCTTAGTACCCCCCTCAAAGCATCCCTTTGATATTACCTTGCTTGTGTTTTTGATTTGGCCTGAAACAGTGAATTTTTGAGCAATCTGTGACCCAGAACTTGAGGGAAACGAGAGTTTCTCCTCTCAGCGCAGACCCAGTGAAGGCAGTTTGCATTTCAACGCAGTTCCCGAAGGGTCTACCTGCGCTGAATGTTAAACTGACTGTGTTGAGCTTGCGTTGATCCAGTTTGGCCTAGTGCTAATGGGGTTCTCTGCCTTCTGTTGCCCTGTTTTGCTCTCTGTTTTTGCAGCCTTTAACCATCATAGGTACTGATCTGAAAAACTCCTTTTCTCTGCTTGCATTCCACCTCATTTTTGTACAAAAAGACTTTGAATGTTTTTATGTGTTTGTGGCGTCATTCGAAGTTTTCCTTTGCAAGAGTAAGTGGTCATCCTGTAGCCCTTGATTCAGATCTGATTGTGATCTTAGGAGAGAGTTCATTGGCTGTTTGCAGATTGATTATACATTTGCTTTTGTTTATTGGTTTGAGTTTGTCTCTTTTAAGTGACAAAACAAGTATTCATTTCGAGAATCGTTAAAGTGTTGTAATCTCTTCTACCCTCTCTGATTTCGAAAAAGTAAACTTGTTTGTATTGATCATTTAAAAGCAAATTCAAAGTTGTACAAAAAGCTTTCTTTGTAGGCATCAATACTAAGAAAGCGGAAAACAAACACCTGCATTGTGCATTTTGCATTTTGATAAGTTTGCATGACTGATTTAGGAAAAGTGCATTAGAGTGTGCTGATTGCTCATTGTGAAAAGATGATGTCTTTCTTTTCCCTTTGTAGTTAGGATTTTCATCTGTTGAAAAGATTATAAAGCTTGCTTATCATCTTTAGACTGCATTTAGGAAGTTGTATCAATACATCTCGTGGTGATCCATAAAGGAAAACTGCTAAACAAGATCAACCTTAAAATAAACTGAATGAACTTAACAACGCTTTGTAACATAACGCACAACATAGAGGTCTAGGCTAGAGACGTGTTCCGGCGTCGTAAAACCTGGTATCTTACCGTTGAGTGGTTGGGTGATTCCTCCACGGTGAAGCGATAAGTATCAGTATGGATTGTGCTCCCACGTACCGTCGCGTATATATTGGGAGACCCCTATAGGAATAAAGCCTTCATCCATAGGAAGCCGTGTCAGCCGCCCTACGATTTGCAATGCAGTGAACACAGCATTCACGAAGATCGACCACCCGTACCTTAAAAAGTATTCTGTGGTTTTGCGAAAAGTTTGGCACACCCTCTACCTAGAACTCCAGAGCAGTTCCTTTTGGCTTTTTCAGACTCTATAACGGAAAAAGTCCATCCGAGCATTTGTCACTTCGGGCTCGTTAAAACATCGAAGGAGACTAGAGTCATCTTTAGCTTTTTCTCGACTCTTTAAAACTGAAAAAGCAAGTTGTGTCTAAAAGCGTCTAAAAAAAAATTCATTCAAATCGGAAACACATTTTCCCCTTATTGTATTTTGGTTGATCGAGTAATCCGCAATCGTGGAAGAAAGTCAATTGAAACCCCGTCGTTCGCGGAGGCTTATGAGTCAACCGTCTTTGTCTCCGGAATCGAAAACAGTACGGACAAAGCGAACTCATTTAACCAGTTCAAAATCTCCTTTAAAAGTTAGAACAAGTGTTCCAACAACATCTGAGATTCTGGTTACTCCAAACATTTCTGGAAACCCTGCCTCTATAGAAGAAGTTCAACAGCCACAAAGGGACAATGATACTGATCCTAGTCTGAGAGCAAACACTTGTGTCACTGAACCAGTTCCATCAGTAACCGGTCCAGAGAGTCTTGCTCCTCAAACATCTGTCGCTGTCAATTCAACCCCTTCTTCGGCATCAGAAATATTTTACGGACCTGACGGTCTTCCTCTTCCACCTGGTCTGATTGCGATAGAGGAAATTGTAGAAGATCCGCAAGCAAGTACTCCAACTCATTTTGGAGTAGGGGTCACTCTATTTCCTGCTATAGCAGAAGTTTGTCTATCACCAGTGGAAGTTCATGTAGAATCGCTAGGCAATCAATTGGATAGACTCAAAATGTCTGAGCAACCGTCAACATCTAGGACTGTGTCAAATGACACAGCGACAGCAGAACTCCCTGCCGTCATTCCGACAATGTTTGCCGGCATACCATCTGTCCCAACTAGCTCTCAACCGCTAGAAGGAGTCCACCCAGGGACTTTTTCGACAGTGTGGTCTGTTCCTGTTTGTTCCTCCGGAGTAATATCCGGCAACTCTTATGTTGAGACTCGACAAATTGATCCCTTTGGAGGTCAATTTGGGCCATCCAGTCCACAAGGGCAATCAATTCCCTTAAGTTCCGGATTACCACCATATGGGGGGCAGTATGCCCTTTCATTACCCCCTCCGAGAGGGTACCCATACGGGAGTTCTCAACCATATTCAGGTTATATTGGAATTGCAACAAGTAGTTGGGTACCTATGCTACCACAACAACCAAGAGTTGTATATTCTATGCAACAATGTGTACCTGTGACGAACATCCCGACTACACCGGCTATTGTAACCGTGTCGCAAGTTCAAACGATGCTTGTTGTATGTCAACCTCAGATCTCTCAGGTTGTAATGCAACAGCCCCTTGACCCTGCGACTCAACCACAATCACCTACTGGTGGGGCGACACAAGTACAAACGGGTACAATTACCCCACATCTTGGTCCAACAGTTAGTATAGCACAACAACCCATGGCTTCACAACCATGGCTAGTGCAGTACCAACAACCACAATTCCAGCAAGTGTACCAAGGCTCTGAACAGCAAATCTTTGCGAACAGTGGGCAACCGTACATTCAAAACGGTCAAAATCAACCACTTTACAGTGGTCAAGTCCACCAGCCGTATCAGTCATACCAGCATCAACTCCATTATGCCGGTATGCAAAGACCAACTATTCAGGCGATTCCATCGTATCCTGGGTACGCTTCGCCTAACCTGAATCAGCAGTTACCATTCATGGCAACTTTAGAGTTACCTGATCTACACCGATTAACGAACGATCCGATTGCTTACGCCCCATGGTGGCCAGCAATTCCACATAAACTTCCATCCGACATTCCTAAATTTAATGGAAATCCGAGTGAAGATCCGTCGAATCATGTGATGACATTTCATCTATGGTGTTCATCAAACACTTTAAATGACGATTCGATAAGACTTCGCCTCTTTCAGAGGACGTTAACGGGTCCAGCGGAAAAATGGTATATTGTGTTACCTAGAGCTTCGTTCGACAATTTTAGCTACCTAGCCACGACATTCTTAACCCATTTTCAATTACCAATAAGGAATGAAACGGGAACAGAAATATTAACCAACTTCAAACAGACAACGGCCACTCATATATCTGATCATATACATGAATGGCGACGTCGTCGTAGGATGGTAAAAACATATGTTCCCGATCAGCTATTAGCTGAATGGTTTATAAAGTCGTTACTTCCGGCCATAACGGAAGATGTGGCGAAGGGGGGAGTCGTAACAGAAGAGCAAGTTATAGCTCATGCGCAATATCTAGACTTGGTTTATACTCAGTCTGGCACGCTCTACGACAAGATACCTGACGCCCCTAGACCGGAATTTTCAATTCCTCCTCCTCCTAAATCGAATAGTGACTCTCATGCCGACGATGGCGTGATTGGCACGGCAAACGCGAAATCGACAAGGGCCAACTCCAGGAAAGCCCGTAAGAATTCAGATCAAAATGCAAAAGAAGAAATTCTTGCTTTGGAAGTAAATGCCATATCAGCAAATAAGGGCAAAGAAACCAATCAACCAGGAAGCAAGAAGAAGCAAAACAAAGGGAAGAAGAAGAAACAAGGAGAGTCATCTCCTCAAAAAACTTCTTCAAACCCTCCTGGAGATAGGAAACCACCTTCAGGGTGTCAGATATGCGATGAGGATCACCGGACAGCACACTGTCCGTATAAAGCTGAGATTAAAATATTCTTTAAGAGTTCTCAAACCTTAGCTGTGTTGACTGATCCGTTTCCCAATCCAGGTCAAAATATGGTTGATAGTGGAAATACTTCCCCGTCGCAAGTGCTAATGTTGTCGATCTCGAAGCAACAAAATGATGCTTTGATTTCGACAAGGAACAAAGATTATGGGAATCCGCAGCTGTCGAACGGCAAGGAAAAAGATCAACCGAGCAGTTCGACAACAACTTCGACAGAAGTTGTACCACCCAGCATTCCTGAATTAACAATAAAACCGCCAAAGGGAGTAGTACACAAGTCGACATTTAATCCTCGCGCCAGAGCGGCGCAACATTATAACATAGTGGAAGATTTGGCCCAATCGCCATCCGCTATGTCGACTCTTGAAGTACTACAAAATTGTCCATCCCAAAGGCAGGCATTGTTATCGGCCATTGGTGGGGTTGATCCCAAGGATTCCAATCTTGTATCTTTTGATCACAAAGGATACGATCCTCAATTACCGGCTCAACTAGCTTTCCTTATCCAAGTGAAAGCCCTCAACAAAACTGTTCATCGAACAATTATTGATGAGGGGGCATCGACATGTATTATGTCGATGAGTTGCTGGAAAACTTTAGGATCTCCAACCTTGTCGAGATCCTCGACAACATTGAAAGCATTCGATGGAAGGACATATACCCCATACGGTATCCTAAATAACTTGAAGGTTGAACTAGGGGGCAAAACAGTAGAAATAGATGTTGAAGTCATCGATGGGAATCTTGATTACAACATCCTACTGGGAAGACCATGGATATATGCCATGGCGGCTATTGTGTCAACCTATTTTAGAAAAATCGAATTCCCTTTTCAAGGAGGGATTACGATCGTTGACAAAAAAAATTTCCTCCCTAATGGTTCACAAGTTACAGGAAGCATTCCTATGATCCATGCGAGCGATCATTCGCTTCAAGATATTGGAGTAGGCCTACTGAAAGACCCCACCTTAATGGGAACTTTCGCACTTCCACCTTCGTTCTATGTAGGAGAAGTTGCAATGGTAAGAGCCTGCAATATGATATCTTCTACGAAGATCTCAAAAGACAATATCAACATGGATCATGCAATGGTTTTGCCCCTAAGCCCTGTAGAAGTATTGTAGCAATCAATGTTTCAGGCCTGGGAGGCGAACCCAAATCAACGCTCATCGAGCGTTTGGGTAGATAGGTCTAGGGAATATGGTACACCTTCAGATCCTTGGTCGAGAGTGCATGAAACCGATGAAGGAATTATCGAATCAATGATGATTGAAGGAAAACCATGGAATGATTACCACCATCATTCCCTTCTTCCAAATTGTGAAGAAGATACTCAAGAAGACCTCTATCGCCCTTCAGTCTTTGAATTCCTTTCAAATACTGTAAATATGGTGGATTCCGAGCGAAACTTATCCAATATTGAAGAGACTATAGCCATAAATATCTTGACCAAAACAGATGTTGTAGAGAATATTCATGTTGGCAAAGGTTGTTCTCCTTCAGAACTGGAAATATATAACGCTCTTTTTCACGAATTCAGAGATGTCTTTGCCTGGTCATATGATGAAATGCCTGGCATTGACTCGAGTATTGTTGAACACGAAATTAATATGTATCTAGATGTCAAACCGGTAAGACAGCGGCTTAGGCAAGTGCACCCCAAGAAAGCCGCTGCCATTAAAGCAGAAGTTGAAAAACTCCTACATGCTGGTTTCATCTACCCGGTTCCTCTAACCGATTGGGTATCAAATATTGTCCCTGTTATGAAGAAACAAGGAACAATACGAGTGTGCATCGATTATAGGGATGTAAATCCAGCTTGTCAAAAGGACAACTACCCTACACCCTTCATCGACCAGATAATTGATGAATGCGCCGGATGTGAAATCTTTTCATTTATGGATGGATTCTCCGGGTATAATCAAATTAATATCCGCCCACAGGACCAGTCAAAGACTGCATTCATCTGTCCATGTGGCACATTCGAACGCAGGGGCGACGTTTTAGAGGGCAATGAATTATGCCTTCCATGACATCAAGAGCATCGTTCAACCATATCTCGACGACCTTCTGGCTCATTCGCGAAAGCGGACTGATCATCCGCAGCATTTAAGAGCGATATTTCTACGTTGCCGACACTACAAGATAAGACTCAATCCACACAACTGTGTGTTTTGCGTAGGTTCTGGTCGTTTACTTGGCTTTGTAGTCTCTAAGGATGGGATTCGTCTCCACCCGTGTAAGGTTCAGGTAATCATTAATTTGCCTCCACCTTCAAATTTTCTTCAGATTCAGAAACTCCAAGGGAAAGAAAACTTTCTAAGGAGGTTCATTCCAAATTACGTAGAACTTGCTAAAGGTTATACACGTCTTTTGAAAAAGGATGTACCCTTCGATTGGGACCAGGTTGCGCAAGCTTCCTTTGATGCATTGAAAGATTCTCTAGTAAAAGCATCATTAATGTACGCCCCAGATTATCTTAGGGATTTTAACATGTATCTGGCTACAGCGGATACGACCATTGCGATGGTTTTAGTTCAAGAAGTCGATGGAATTGAACATCCTGTATATTATTTAAGTAGAAACTTAAATGATACAGAAAGTAAATATTCTTACATTGAAAAGCTAGCACTTGCTGCTGTTCAAGCGGTACAGAGATTTCGACATTATATACTCTTTCGGAAAACTACCATTCTGTCAGATTGCAACCCCATGACTTATATACTATCGCGACAGTTGCTGGGGGGCAAATATTCAAAATGGATAGCGATCCTTCAAGAGTTTGATCTGGAATTTGTGAAATCCAAATCAAAGAAAGCTCTAGTATTCGCGGAATTATTGTGTGATCTCCCATCGTCGTCCAACGATGAAACCTCTGAGGAATCGATCATGGATGAGACTTTGTTTCTGATATCTACAAGCAATCAGTGGTATGGAGATATAATAATTTATCTCCAAACCCAAAAATTTCGGCCAAACACCTCACACTCCGAACAGAAACGTATTCAATACCAAGCAAAAGACTACATGATCGTCGGTGATACTCTTTACCGTCGTGGTATCGATACAGTTTTGAGGAGGTGCCTCACCCATGAGGAAGCCGAAAAAGCCCTGAATGAGTGTCATTCAGGTGCATGTGGGGGGCATCAATCTGGTTTCGCTACAGCACAAAAGATCTTACGAGCAGGATACTTCTGGCCAACCATGTTCAAAGATTGCATAACCGCAGTCAGAAGTTGCCATGCTTGTCAAATATTTGATAGCAAAACCAGAAGACCACCCGCACCTCTGCAGCCGATAGTTGCAGTTGGGCCATTCACCAAATGGGGCATCGATTTCATGCAATGTAACCCCACCTCGACCGGGGGCATGGGTATATTATAGTCGTCGTTGACTATTTTACCAAATGGGCCGAGGCGATGCCTACATTGGATAATACTAGTGAAATAGCTGCCCTTTTCTTTTTCAATCATGTAGTCGCCAGGTTTGGCGTACCACAGGCTATAGTTATAGATCATGGATCGCATTTCTGCAATCACATGATGGTTGAATTAGCTGCCAAACAGGGCTATCTCACGACAGCTCTACTCCATATTATCCGCAAGCCAACGGACAAGTTGAAGCAATCAACAAAGTCCTGAAGCGTATGTTGCAAAGGATGATCAGGGTTCATAAAAGAAGATGGCACCTAATCCTGTACGCAGCCTTGTGGGCTTACCGAACATCAGTAAGAAACGCAATCGGATTCACACCTTTTCAACTGGTGTGTGGTCTGGAAGCAGTCTTACCAATCCAGTGCGAAATCTCGTCTCTTAAACTCGCAATTGATCTTCTCCCCGGAACTTCAGAAGAAGAGGCTCGTTTCTTGGAATTAATCCAATTGGATGAAACCCGTCGTGATGCCGCTTTGGCTAACGAAGCCCATAAGAAACGAGTCAAGGCGCAGTTCGACAAAAATGTCAAACCCCGTGTCTTCTCAGAAGGTGATTTGGTCTTGCTTTATGACCAAGAATCCGATAAATTGGGAGCAGGTAAATTCAATTCTTTATGGATGGGCCCCTATATTGTCAAACGAGTGTTAGCAAAAGGAGCCTATGAGTTAATGGATTATGACGGAATTCCACTGGCGCAACCTCGTAACGGGTTGTACCTCAAGCGTTACTATGCTTAAATAGTAACCAGCATGCGTTTGTTGTATTTTGTTTTCGCTAAAGTGGTTGTTTCTGGTCAAGTAATCCACCTTTTACATTCATTGCAGATGTCGAACCTTTTGGAGACATGTGTTGGGTATGCCGACGGAGCGAGTCGTAGTTCACGGAACCTATCCTCCGCAGCCTGGGCCATTTTTGATCCAAGCGGCGAGTTAGTGAGTTTCAGAGGGGTATGTATTGGTCAATCAATGAATAACATCGCTGAGTATAGCGCGTTGATAGAACTACTCTCTGATGCCATCACCCATGGTATACGCCGACTAGTTGTCAGGCTAGACTCACAGCTCATAATACTACAGCTCAATGGTATATATTCCGTCCACAACCCAGCTATTTATCGCATATTCCTAAGGGTTAAGATTTTGGAAAGACAATTCGATTCAATTCAATACCAACATATTTCCAGAAACTTAAACACATTAACCGACTCATTAGCAAACTATGTGTTAGATAGACATTTGCGACATTTATAAAAGGAAAAACATCATTAATGTCGTACATATGGATCATAAAACTCAACCAGAATAAAACCCCGAAAATCAAAATATATATATATAAGTTGTTTATGGTTTACATATAATGTTCTGTAACCAAGACAAAATCGGTCACGTGACCCAAAAACTCAAAAATGCTAGGGGCACCCTAGCCTAGTGATGCTCATGATAGCACGTCACGGCCTGTGCAATCATGCGCAAGAGACGAGTCCATTGTCTAGGCACACCAGTAGTATGCCGCTGCAACTGTAAAGGTAACTCGTCGATCCTCACATCAGGAATGTCGAGAGTAAGGCTCTCAACCTGCTCCTGCACAGCTGTAAGGATCTCGGCTACGTCAAGGTCGTGGAGAATAACCCTCCCAGCAGTCTCCCCTGCTGGGGCAGCGACTGGCGCTCTCGGGCGAGCTGTTGGATGAACAGGACCAACATCTGCAAGCACACATGAGTTTGATTAAAGTCTTGATAGAATAAAGCACAGGAACATTATGAATGAAAACAATAAATAGTGATATGGTTGAAATTCTTACCAGCAACATCCCACTGATCGCCGTCTGGCAGTACCAAATCCGGATCACCCCGGAAATCCATACCAACATATGGATACTCGGAATAGGCCATCTCCTGACGCTCGAACCACCTAAAGAAGGTAGCAGTGAAAGAAATCTGAGATTGACCAGCATGCCTAGACATGTGATCAACCCATCACTGCATGCGTGGTTCAGTGGGAGAAGGCAAGCCGAGATCAATGTACTGTGGTTGCATCAGTGGTATTTTCTCCAAGGCGAAGGCAGTCAGAATAGAACCGAATCCAAAGTTCTTCAGCTTCCCGTCCTTTACCTTGTTCAATTGAATTTTCATCTGAAGAAGTACTGCATCACACCAGTTGAATATTTTCGGTTGGAGACACTCCAAGGCGTGCTGCACATAAGATCTGTTGGCAACATGAAGAGATGCGCTGCCCGCCATCCTACCAATAGTATACAGAATGGACCTGAGAGGCCTACTAGTAATCTCACGGATAACAACCTTGCCGTCTCTGCTCGGCTAGGACCCTTCCCTGCAATACTGGCGAACATAATCTCTCACGGAGTCATTCCCTCGGGCCGTACCGGACAAAGAAATGGGGGCACCCCGCCTCGACAAACCAGTCAAGAAGTAAATGTCTACCACGGTCAACGGAATGGGTTTGCTCCTGATCTGAAATACTTGGTTAATAGGATCCCAAGCATCAAGCATATACTGCAGTAAGGAGATCTGTGCTCTCATGCTAGAGATACGAAAAAACTTCAGCAGGCCACAGTCTCGCAACACGTTCACCGTGACAGGGTCATGGAGGGAAATCATATCTTCTTCTTCATGTTCTCATTCTCGCCATGTAAGGGTCATTTTGCTCAAGAGTCCCTACAAAACAAACAAGAGAAGGAGTAAGATCCTGGAATTGATGAGAAACTGGCAAAATTTTCATCAAAATCTGTGCCAAAAGACTGTTTTTTGTGCCCAACGCAGCTGGCAAGTGTCCTACCTGCGTTGAAGGTCAAGCTGCCTTCATGCAGCTTGACATTCAACGCAGGTTTCGAATGGACTGCCTGCGCTGAAGGTACAGCGCCCTAACAAAACCCCAGAGGCTCATAGGAACAGGAAAACAGGCACAGAATGGAAAAAGGAAACCATGAAAAGAAAGAGCTAGGGTTTAGCTCCTACCTGGTCCAGACGGCGCCGAAAATCGTCCGCAGAATCTCCCGGAATCAGCTGATGAAAATCAAGGGGAAAGAGGCTCCTCCAAAGCTCCAACAAACCAAGTTCAAATGAAATGGTAAAATGAGAGGGAAAAACACTTTTTATTTTCTTTTTACATAGTTCAAAGTAAAAATTAATGTTTTAATCTCATTTTCAAGCAAATGTTATTCATTTCTAACTAGTTTGATGCATCAAATTGAAAATGCAGTACTATCATTGAAAAGAGAAAAGCTAGTTATGGTAAAAAATCAAAAGTAGACCATATATTCGAGCAGTTTTAGCACACAGTTCATGCTCGTTAAAAAATAAACGCAAGATCCGATCAGTTTTTAGCGAAATAGTTCATGCTCGTTAAAAAATAAACATAAGGTTGAGCATTGTTTTGGCGCATTCAAGCTCGTTAAAAAATGAACCTATCCCGGTAAATAACCATTGTGAATGTAACCTTATCAGCCATAAAAGCCTTGGTCGTGTTTGCACCGTCACCTCCACTTTTCATTTGGCCGATCGTTCGCCTCCATATGATTGTTTACCCATTTTGAGGAATATCTGCGAAGAGTGATTTCACTAAGCCATCCTTGTGACACTACCGTGATTGGAATATTCCAAACTGTACCTGGAATCTGCTGCTGCCCTGTTCATCACTCGTTCCTCAAAAGACGAGTCTTCTTTAAGCTCTTTTCAACTGACTCGTAAAATATGAAAAGATTGCCGAGTTTTGGCCTACCAGCTCGTTAAACGACCGGAAGAGCTATCCCTCCTCTAGATTTTAATCTTTTTGGACCTGAGGGATTATTGCACAAAAAGATCGAGCGCTTGTTTAGTTCGGCTCGTTAAAACTATCGAAAATTCATCCCTTCTGTATTGTTTTATACTTTTTCGGACTTAAGGGATTAGATGACGAAAAAGGAACCTTGGAGTTAACTTTATGTACCTTTCTAGACTCTCTAAAATTGAAAAGGACCGAGTTATCTTTGTCGTTAGACTCGTTAAATGCATTAAATAGCGACAAACTTGTCTTTAGACGAGAACGAGTTTCCCTATCGCTAGGCTCGTTAAAACATAGCGATGGGCTTGCCCGAAGGGCAGGTTATAGAACAAGCATATGTTATCCTCCTCAAGCTTGACAAAAATAAAGAGATACTGGTCAGAAATGACTGGGGAAAAATTGGGAGAAACAAGAAAACTTTGATGGTAGCAAGTCGCTCTTGAACATGACACTTTTCCTCCGTACCACAATCGGGTTGGGTTGTTTCATTCACCGGTCACATCCATGGTCTTGCCATACCATCCACATTTGGGGTAATGCTACCAATCCATCACATCAGTGTCGCCATATGTTCAAGAGAAGTCGTTCGAAAAGAGTCAACCGTGTCCCATCCACTACCATACATTATCCTTCATCCATTCATGACCGCCACCTTGAATCATATTTCACAGATCGTTTTCACCTCATCAAAATCATTAGCTCCGTTCCATGTAATTGATGTGGGATTCATTAAGGCCCTCCTTTGACGGATCGCTTCTTGTTGACATCAGCTCATTATCCAAGAAGTTGATCTAGGAACAACTCTTTCAGTACTTTGAAGCTTGCATGCCTCAATGGCAAGTTTCTCACTTCCGGCGACAGGTATACATCAATGACCTTCGACCGAAAGATTTTGCGTGGTGTTCGACGCCAAGTCCTTTATTCACACCACGTGAATTGTACTGCAGTACCTTGAGGGTCATCATCCTTATCGGTGATTCCTCTCGCGCTGGTTAACGGTTTACATCATTGACCGGTAATCAAGCGATGTCTTTCCATGTTCGACTTCAGAAAATTCTCACATGGATCGACTTGTACATCGAGTGAAGATCGGACGAGATTGAAGACCCCGGATCTAGTTTCATCCATCCGGGCTGCGATATATATTCAGGAAATAAAGACATTGACATGTACAACATTGCAACATATAATCATCCCACAGAAAAGGATGATGATTTCATCAAAATCATCAGTCTACCATCAGACGATTGTCTGTTCTATGAACAGAAAAATGACTTTATAAAGCTGAGCATGGGAAATGCCCGACTCAGCTAGATCATGAAAGCAGAATGAAAAATAATGTATTGTATTGTATTGTATTACAGGTCTCCTCCCGGCAATGAATGAACTTCGGATCCCCCTGATAAAGCATTTCGCCCGATAAACAGCCTCATACTTTAGGGGGCAACTGTTATAGACATTTTTGTGCCTTACAGCATTGAGCATGAAATTTCCATAATCTAAGGGATCCAAAGTCCCTAAACATGTTGTTCCTACCCCTAGAGGAACAAGGCTAGCAAACTACAGCAATTCACAGAAGTTCTCCACTGAAAAACACTCAAAAACAAGTCAAATCAGGATCATGTCAACTACTCCACTGAGCATCTGCGCTGAATGTCAACTGCTCCACTGTCTACCTGCGTTGAATGTCAACTCCAACAAAGGCTACCTACACTGAGCGAGTTTAGACAAGTGGCAGGCTCATTCCTCAATGTGTCAATGCTCAGGAAGCTTCCAAAATGACACTTGCATCAAGGAATTCGACCGGTGATGAGTAAGAGGTTCCAAATCTCCAAGTGGAAGCAAGAACCTCCAAGTGGAATCAAGAACTGATAGAGGGAGAGGACACTAGTCACTTCTCAAGCTGACTCATCCTCTCTCCAAAAATCTATATATGGATCTCTCCTCCATGAGATCTAGAGGCTGGAATGTTGTGAATGCAAAGAATTGCTGCTAGTTTGAGATCTGAATCATTGGGTGCTTAATGCTTTGAAAGGGGGTGAAGATAGGAATTTCATTTGCTGGGAAGAGGCGCTGGATTGGAGCCTTTTGGGTTGTAACTCTTCTCAAACCCTTGTTATTCATCAATAAAGCTATCTTGTTTTCTCCTATATGCTGATGTTTTCTTGATGTATGATTGCATTAGTGTATTTGATTTATCTAATCCTGAATCATTTGTGAATATGAATATCTATCTTTGAGTTGTGTTCTTCTCTTGTCGCAAGTAGCTATTCTCTTGTGATCTCGCAGGTATCAAGTAGCTGTTCTCTTGAAGCTGGGCAAGCGAGGAGGCAAGTAGCTGTGAACACCAAAGAGGAAGAGGATCTAGATCGAGGGACAAACGGAAGACATCAGTAAGTCCATTGATCTCCCCTTTCTTTCAATTCATAAAGGAAGAAATACTTAGATAGCTGTCTCTGTTTGTTGCTAAGGCACTGTCACACCTTAGGTGGATAGGATCGACCTGCATAGGCATTTTTCCCCACAACAGGCCAGGTGCCGAAACTCCTCCAAAAGCCTCCAGAAGCCCGCAGACAACACAACAACAGTCAAATCTTGTCATAAATGGCCATAAAGCGACGATTTTGAAGCAGCAAAGTGTATCAGCGGAGAGAAAGTGGCCCGATTCAAGTATTAAAGAGTATCAGAGGAAAGATAAGGCTCAGATTCAGTGTTAAAGTGTATCAGTGAAGCGGCGAAGTGTATCAGTGGAAAATATCAGCAGCCTGAAGCAAGAAAACATTAAAAAAACCCCCCCAAGCAAAGTCAAAGAAATCGGTGAAGCCATTTAAGGCTCTCAGATCACAGTTAATGCACATCAAAGCCACTCAAGAGCAGTGGAGCAGAAACCAAAGCACAGTTATTGCAAAATGGCCAGCACACAGCTAAAGGACACCTTCAAACCTCAATTTTGATGCAGCTACCTCCAGCGCAGCATTAGATAGATATTTTTACATTTATTTCATGATAAGTTAGGTCAATCACAGTTATTTCCCCAAATCTTCCCTCAGATCTGTTTTGTAGATATTTTTCCTATAAATACCACCCTCAGCTATGTATTAAGGGTTGGTTGGTTGGTTGTTTTCTCATTCTAGACTTGCACTGTATATTTTGAGAACTTTATGAACAAACATTGCTGGAATGTTTGCTTCTGAACTAGCTGGTTGTGGTTTTAATGGCTGAATAGCTTAATATGGATTTCTCGTGCTTCCTCATGGTTCAATAAGTCTTTCTTACCTCTGTTTTCGGTTTCTATGTGTCTATATCATCTATGTATCATGATCTAAGTTGCAGAAAGAAAGAATAGCTTAGATGTTACTTAACTGTACTCTGTGCTCAATTTCTGTGATTTTTCTATGTTTTCTTCTGAATTAGTCATGGATATGAATACTTTATTGATCATGTTCAAGCTAGTTCTCTCATTTCTGAATGTTGTTTAGGAATCCTTCATTGCTCCTACATAGGCTTCATTCACTTTCCCTCTGTTGGCTGAATGAAAGATCCTTCATTGCCTTTCATTCCCTGACCTCCATTTCATCTTAATTCCAACATTAAAGATTGTTCCATGTGTAGCTATCCTGCTCTGTATTCCTCTCTTCTACCAAAGAAAACACACCCTTCAGTTCACATTTATTGACTCCATGCCCAATGGTCTGAACTTCTCATCTTTTGCATGCCAACTCTGTCTGAAGCATCAACGATCCCACCAAACTTAAAACAAATCCATGCGCATCATAACTAGCCTAAAATCACCCCAAAACAAAGCTAAATCATAAAGAGAGAACCCTCTCTGACTGCAGGTAGGCTAGGACCTGCAGTCCAAAGATTGGTTTGTGGTTACCTCGGCCGTATTCCCTTAGGAGTCAAAGGGAACAACCTGAGTGATAACACATTGGATCTTCAATCCATTAATGGCACCAAGGTATGTTTCATTTCGAACCTCATTGCATTTCCACCCCACTTTTAGTCTTCTTCCAGAAAAGGACGACTGGTTCAAAATACACTATTTTTTTCATCCTTTATTTTAAGTTTAAGACTAGCATATTTTCACTTTTCATAGGGTGAGAGGGAAAACGAGATTGAAGAGTGTTGTGAATTAAGGTTTTACCAGTAGCAGACTGATATCGAACCCCTCCATTGGACCTTCAATCCATTAATGGCACCTAGGTATGTTTCATTTCTAACCTCGCTGCATTTCCACCCCACTTTTAGTCTTCTTCCACACAGGGAGGAGTACACACACCTCATATCCCACACCATTGGATCTTCAATCCATTAATCGCGCCCAGGTATGTTTCATTTCTAACCTTGCTGCACTTACACCCCACTTTTATTCTTTTTCCACACAGGGGGGAGTACACACACCTCAAATATCTGGATCAAAATTCACTATTTTTTTCATCCTTTCTTTTAAGTTTACGAGTAGCATATTTTCACTTTTCACGGGGCAGGAGGGAAAATGATATTAAAGAGAGTTGGGAGTTAAGCTTTTGCCTCTTCAATCCATTAATGGCGCCTAGGTATGTTTCATTTCTAACCTCGCTGCATTTCTACCCCACTTTTAGTCTTCTTCCACACAAGGAGGACTGGTTCAAAATTCACTATTTTTTTCATCCTTTCTTTTAATTTAAGAGTAGCATATTTTCACTTTTGAGAGGGCGGTAGGGGAAACGAGGGAACATAGGTAAAATCATATGCATTTTTCTTTCTTTTATGGTTTTTCTCTATAGAGTTGATTTTACTGGGTGTACACTGTATGCATCTCAAAATTTCTCTTTAGGAAATCCTATTTTTATTCTTTCCAAGAAAAACTCTCTAGGGAATCCCAATGGATGTTTCCCCACATTCATGGATGGCATCCCTAGTAAACGTATTCGCATTGACTAGTGCACCTCACCCAAGGGATTTCAAATAGGGCACCTTCCAACACAAAACTAGCCAAATACCAAGTAACATTAATGACATTCAGTTGGGCTAACCCCTTGGGCTCAATAAATCATAATAAACTACACTATTTTCCATATTAACATATTGATCCTATTTAACATTTTGTTAGAGTAATCATAACAATCTGAGCATGTTCCTATTTTTATTTTGGTTTTTAATTCCTTCTTTGGTGCGGCGACAACTTTATATGACTGTATAGATGTTTATTTTTGCCAGAGTATATGTTGAAAAGTAGATGCTCTTTTACATTCTACCTTGTCTGTTATGTATTGATGGAGTTCAGTTTCATTAGTTGTGACCAAATAACTGTGTCAGGCATGTATACAAGGATTCTTGTATCACTATTTATAAACTGAACATTGTCCTTAAACAAGAAAAGTATATCCTTAATGCTACATGTTTGTATATCAGGGAACTTCCAATCCTAATAAATGAGGTGAAATTTAAGTGTTTCCAGAATCCAAATCTCAGGTTTTGTGAATTCACTCATATATGGTCCTGGAAAAGGGAAGTTAAATTTAATTATTTCCAAATCTTAAGTTCTGTGAATTCACACATATTTGGTGTTGGAATATTTTGAGCAAACGGGAAGAATTTATTTTTGTTGCAATCAAATTTTCCCAAAATAATACTAAATTTCTCACTGACTAAAATTCTCCCTGAAATGGCTTTGGGATTGAAAATTTTGTAAATATTTTTAAGGAAACAACCTAGAATACTAGAGAGTTTAGACTTATGTGATCCATATTTTGATTGTGAGAATAATTTTGGCAAAATCACATAGAGAAACATTTTTCTATGCATTTCGAACCAACTAGTGTGGTTCATCGTCAAGACAAGTTGAGGAACAAATCTGAGCGATCAGTTAAATAGGGAATGCAGGTCCAACAACAACTATATTTGATCAGGCAACAATTAAAAAGACTCCTAACAACTAGATTAGACTTGGGCCCAGGTGGGAAGGGTGAAGGTTTGTTAAATAACAAACCTTCACCCTTCCCACCTGGGCCGAGGTCTAATCAAGTCATTAGGAGTCTTTTTAATCGTTTCCCAGTCAAATATAGCTGTTGTTGGACCTGCATTCACTATTTAACTGATCACTTAGGTTTGTTCCTCAACTTGTCCTCACGATGAACCACACTAGTTGGTTCGAAACGCGTCAACAAATGATTCTCTATGTGATTTTGATGAAATTATTCTCACAATCAACCTAGAATACTTTTTCGAGATTAGAGTTTTATAACACTAGGTACTAAAACAGTGTTCTATTTTTTGTTGCAAATGTCTGCTAGAGTCTTCCCATAAACTGATCAGAAAATTAGGTAGATGCACTGGATGGACTAAATAATTTTTAATGAATAATCACTTAACATAAATGATATATTAGGTTGCATAAATATATAACTTAGAAGCATGAAATGAAGAAGAAATCTCAACGAGATTGACATATTCTTAATTGAGTTGAATGAGGCCAGGAATAACTTTGACTAGAGGGTGTTGAAAATGGCATAATTTTGTTCTGGTTGGATAGATTTAGAACTAAAAATCAGCAGTTTTCTTGCTTGCATAACTTGGGAAGATTTTTGTATCTCAAGTCTCAACCTTATTGAATAGTATGATTTATGCCTTGCAATGTTGAGATATGTTGTGATACCACTTGCTAGTAACCTAAACACTTTGGATGAAAATTTAGTTGTGAATTTTACTTTCAAAAGATATAAGTGAAAATATAGACTAATTGTCCCTTGTGTAGAATTTCCTTGAAATTCTGCTACTGTTTGAATGAATGAATCTGAAACTAATTGTTGCATGAAGACAAAAAATATCTCTACCAATTTGTAGTGGAATAGAACAGAAATAAAACACAGTCACACTATAGCAAAAAAAACAAAATTTTCTAGGGAACCCAATTGGGAAAACCCTCTGCTAGCTGTAGAAATTTAAAATACTATCCATATTAGACTTTGAGACACCTTCTTCAAGACCAGGTTCATCAATGCTTATTGCTTTCCATATTCATTTTCATAAGCATTAGGGTTGTTGTCCGTCAAATCAGAGTAGCTAGAAAGTGTCTCTTTGATTTCAGAAAGTATATCAAGATCAACTTCATCCAAGAATCCCCTAGAAGGCTCATAATTAACAAGAAGAAAGGTCTTTTTTTTATTTTATTTCATCACATACGTCCATCATAATCACTGATTTGTCTTCATTTATTTCACAGTCATTTTCAATGTTAGATGCAGAAGGTAATTTAGTATGATATAATCCTTAGGTAACCAACCTCAGACATATTGTTGGTTAATTTATGTTGTTTGAAGTTTATTGAGTTTGAGTTTTATCATGAAACTACTAGAAGTGTACTAGAATGAGTGAGTTGATTATCTTGATAACAATGTTATGGTTTGATCTAGTCCTTGAAAGGAACTTATAGTTGATGGTCAAAATTTCACATTCCTTTCATTTTTTTATCTTCACATATATCAAATATCTTTATGTTATAGCCTCTAGCTAGATATATACAGTAACTGCCACTCAGAAGTTGGATGCTATCATTTTGGAGCTTGAGCTTAATCAACTTACCTTTGTTTGAGATGAAAATGTCATTAGATCTCATTATATCCTCTATTGCTAAGCATGAATCCAATTTACCTTTGTTTCAGTTACAAATGTTATTAAATCTTGCTATATCATCTTTTGTAGAGAATGAATCCAGTTTCTCATAGTCCATTTGGTTGACTATTCATTAAACTTACTTTTCATATTCTATTTGCTGATTGTGATTTTGCAGGCCACATCTGCATTGGAAAAGGGGCATATTTAATGAAGTGTGGAAGGAGAGGGAAGCTTCAGTTATGTAATTTCAAACATTCTAAGGTATGTAATAAAATTAAAAAAAAAATCTCCATAGAATGTTGTGCTTTAACTTTTTCTTTTAATAATGGATTATTTATGTGATCTCCCCTCTCTTACACACAACTAGAGTCCAGACATACATGGTCTTTTGGGATATGTGGACAATGGACAGATTTACGCTAACCATTTATCTAGAAATTTACACTGTAGAAGACCAAGAATTTAAGGTTGAATATTTCCTTGCCACTAAATTAGAGTTGAAGAGCCCGACTCCTATTTTTCAGGCATATACCTCACTTTTAAATCAATTTATTGTTGACCCTGTATAGACCTTCCATGGGAGGGAAAAGAGTGATCACTACCATAGCTTAATCTTTCTGCAGACCAAGTAAAGATTCAAAATGTGTATAAATTAGTGGCTCCTTGGAGAATCCCAAGAGTGGCACTATTATAGCAATAAGAAATTCATTTATTTTGAGTTCTTCATTAGTGCATTGATAGTATATTGTTTATTCCATATAATACCTCAACAGTGTATGATCAAATTACAGTTAAGCCTGTCATAATATTTTGACTTACCCTCTTTTAGAGGGAAACTAGAGTGTGTGTCAAGCTTGCACATCACAATTGTATCATGCAAAGTTTACCTGGGACAAGTTTTGTGGATCTAAGTAGAAAGATACCTGTTGGAATTCAAGAGGCAACAATACTAAAAAGTGGGAAAGAGGTTTCACAGTTAACCTGGATTTCACATTATGGTTGGAGTTGGTTTGTTGGCAAGATGCTGGATACCCCAACTTCCTTTTTATGACTGAGTGCAAGATTGAATCCTTCGACATATTCCTCGCTCAATTTTCATTAAGTGATGGGTTTTCTCAGAAGTGCTACAAACCTATAAACTTTACTAGAGTTGTTCTTGAGTCTTCGAAGTTGGTTAGCATTTCAAAGCACACACGTACAAGAAGAGGAGAAATAATATGCTCGGCTAATTTGAAGTTATCTACCTGTGAATAGGGTGTTCCCATTCATAAACCTGATGAATCGCTCTACTTCTTTCTAGTGAACAATTTTGGGACTTGCCATGAATCGTGAGACAATTCCAACCCCATAAATATAAATTTCTTATTTAAATCTATACCCAATAGATTAGAATCTACACAAGGAGAACTCCATTCTTGTTTTAAAAGAACCTGCAATCGACTTGTACCATGCTATTTAATATTTTTTGTATTTATTTGCATCCTTGGTCTGTGACATAAAGATGCAATAGGCTACCTTGCATTTTCTATACTAACACTCCTAAAAAATAATAAAGTATGCCCAAATATATCATTTCAAATGATCTATGTAGCTCACCTTTTGGTTTTTCAATTATCAAAGTTGTTACCTATATTGATGAGAACTTCTACAACTGATACCACAGTGACAATATATGTTATAGTTTTATCCATGTTTCTCTGAAGGTGTTTCTCCTTCAGTAGAGCAGCAATACACTGTAGTTTCCATTTAGGGGAGAAGTGTACCCAGTAGCAACCTTGGCTTGTGTGCAGATGGGTTGAATGCACATTAGGCTCTATCTGTTGTTTTGAAGGTTTTTCTCCTTCGACAATACTTCATCTTAGTAGATACTTTCGGTCTGCACCTTTAGTAGATGCATGCAACCTTGGGATACATGTTGTAGATTATAGTTTTCCTATGAGGTTGTAGTAGCGATGAAAGAAGTGCATCGATTTTAGGCATATTTAGTATGATTTTATAGTTTGACTTAGATGCTCACTTTTCTTAATTTAGGTGTTTTTCTTAGTTTTGTTTTATGCATAGATTTATCTTTAAGAAAAGTGCACAGTAGAGAAGGGTTCTACATTTTGAGTAGGGGACAAACTTCTAGGTAGGAGGTACTCTATTCTAGGAAGTTTTTGCCATGCAGGTTAGGTGCTTTATCTGAGAATCCCAAGAGGTGCTATTGCAGCAATAAGAAATTAGTTTAGTTTGAGTTCTTCATTAGTGCATTGATAGTATATTGTTTATTCCATGCAATACCTCAATATTATATACAACCATATTTAGTATGCTTTTATAGTTTGACTTAGATGCTCACTTTTCTTAATTTAGGTGTTTTTCTTAGTTATGTTTTATGCACATATTTATCTTTAAGAAAAGTGCATAGTAGAGAAGGGTTCTATATTTTGAGCAGGGGACACACTTCTAGGTAGGAGGTACTCTATTCTAGGAAGCTTTTTCCATGCAGATTAGGTGCTTTATCCAAGAATCACAAGAAGCACTATTGTAGAAATAAGAAATTCATTTATTTTGGGTTCTTCATTAGTGAATAGATAGTATATTGTTTATTCCATGCAATACCTCGATATTGTATGATCAAATTATAGTTAAGATTGTCATAATATTTTGACTTACCCTCTTTTAGAGGGAAACTAGAGTGTGTGTCAATCTTGCACGTCACAATTGTATCATGGAGAGTTTACATGGCACGAGTTTTGTGGAGCTAAGTAGCCAGATACATGTTGGAATCCAAGAGGGAACAATACTACAAAGTGGGAAAGAGGTTTTGTAGTTAACCTACCTTTCAGATTATGGTTGGAGTAGGTTTGTTGGCAAGATGCTGGATATCCCAACTTCCTTTTTATGACTGAGTGCAAGATTGAATCCTTCGACATATTCCTCACTCAATTGTCATTAAGCAATGGGTTTTCTTACAAGTGCTTCACATCTATAAACTTTACTATAATTGTTATTGAGTCTTTGGATGTGGTTATCTTTTCAAAGCACACACGTACAAGAAGACGAGAAATAATATGCCCGACTAATTTCAAGTTATCTTCCTGCGAATAGGGTGTTCCCTTCCATAAACCTGACGACTCGCTCTACTTCTTTCTAGTGAACAAATTTGGGACTTTTCATGAATTGTGAGACAATTTCAACCCCATAACTATCAGTTTCTTATTTAAAGTTATACCCACTAGATTAGAACCCACACAAGGATAATTCCATTCCCGTTTCAAAATAACCTCCAATCAACTTATACCATGCTATTTAATATTTTATGTATTTCTTCACATCCTTGGCAACAAGTTACCTTGTATTTTCTATACTAACACTCCTAAATAATAATAAAGTATGCCCAAATCTATCATTTCAAATGATCTATGCATCTCACCTTTTGGTTTTTCAATTATCGAAGTTGTTACCTATATTGATGAGATCATCCACAACCGAGGCCATAGCGACAATATCTATTAGATTTTTATCTGTGTTGCACTAAAGGTGTTTTTCCTTCATCAGCACTACAATACATTCTAGTTTCCATTCAGTGGAGAAGTGTATCTAGTAGCAGCCTTGGTCTGTGTGCAAATGGGTTGAATTCACAATAGACTTTATCTATTGTTTTGAAGGTGTTTCTCCTTCAATAGTACTTCATCTTAGTAGATCCTTTCAATCTACACCTTCAACAAATGCATACAGCCTTGGGGTACATGCTATAGATTCCAGTTTTGCTGTGAGGGTATAGCAATGATGAAAGAATCACATCGATTTTAGGCATCTTATTGTTGTTGTATGAAAGCATGCTTGTCTAGTGTTTCCCAAACTTATATAGAGCCATATTTATTATACTTTTATAGTTTGACTTAGATTCTCACTTTTCTTAATTTAGGTGTTTTTCTTAGTACTATTTTATGCACAGATTTATCTTTAATAAAAGTGCATAGTAGAGAAGGGTTCTATATTTTGAGCAGGGGACACTCTTCTAGGTAGGAGGTACTCTATTCTAGGGAGCTTCTATCATGCATGTTAGGTGCTTTATCCTAGACAGAGTTCCAAGTCCTTGCCTCCTTGACAAAGTCCCTGCCAGACAAGACACCAGTGGATAGAGTTCCAAGTCCCTAAATTTTCCAAAAACCCACTTGACCCTCGCTATCTAGCCTAAAATCCTTTACATTCCAGTCATCTCTTGGTTGTAATTTCATAGAGAGAGCCCTCTCTGGTTTGGTAGGGCTAGATACCAAACTAAAAGCTTGGTCTGTGGTTACCTCCATCGATCTCTTCATCAGCTTGGGACATTATGGAGGATAACAGAGGGCATGACAACTAGGGAGTGTCGAGGTGTTCTAGTGAATGTAAGGTTCCCAAGTCATGGAAAAATGAAATGATAGTTGTGAGGTCATGACTACCAAGGTGTGTTAGGGAATGCTAGGGCATGCTAAGATGTGCCAGATAGTATGAAGACATGTCAAACAAGCTAAGATGTGCCAAGTGATAAGGCATGCGAAGATGTACAAGGATTCCAAGTCCCTACCTCCTCGTCTTCCATATGATATCCACTTATGACATTTCCTTTGCAATATTTGGTGAATTTGATAGTTATAGGTCATTTATAGGTTATAAATGTCTTCATAGTTTCACTTCTAATTGAGTATTCAACTAAACATATTGATTCTCTTATACATAACTATTTTTCCCTCCACCCAATTTTCATAACTTCAATAACCATTAGGTAGGGACCTACATCTTTAATGTTTCTTTGCTTGTTTAGTAAAATATTGCTGAGACTTTAATTTATTGAAAGTTGTAGAATTTACAATTTATGAAGTTTCAAGGTCTAATTTTAAAAAATATAATTCTTTAAAGGGTGCTAGCTCAATGGAAGAGCACCTTCTTTACAAGCAGGAGGTTGGTGGTTCGATTCCATCATTCCCTAACATCCATATGGAATGGCAACGATCATTTTTTGGTGACAGAGGCTCTTTTGACCATCACCAATGAGCTTTGATGACATTTTTCGACCCTCACCAAAAATATGAAATGGTGATGGTCAACGAATGCCACCATATATACACATCAATAGTGAAGACCCTCAAAGGTCCGTAACCATAAATCATTGTTGTTGATATGAAACGATGACGGTCGTTGTCCGTCATTATAGTCATTATTCATGATGGAAATTGAATGTCATCACAACACCTATACTTCTAGCAATGCGGCTTTTGGTGACGGTCAATGAACGTCACCATATATATGCACCAATAGTGACGACCATTAGATATCCATCACAATAAATCATTATTGTTCATATGAAATTGTGATGGTCGCTATCTTTCATTATAATCAATATTCGTGATGGACCTTGAATGTAACCATAACACCTATACTTTTGGCGACACCACCTTTGGTGACGTTCAACTTTTGGTGATCGAGGCTATGGTCCGTCACCATTTCTCATATGCAATGGTGACGGTCGCTATCCATCATTATAAATCATTATTGGTGATGAACTTTGAATGTCACTACAACACCTATACTTTTGGTGATGCCACCTTTGGTGATGTTTAGTTTTTGGTGACGGAGGCTATGGTCCATCACCATTGCTCATATGAAATGGTGACAGTCATTATCCGTCATTATAAATCATTATTGGTGACGGACTTTGTATGTCACTACAACACCTATACTTTTGGCGATGCCACCTTTGGTGACGTTCAGTTTTTGGTGATGAATGCTCTTTTGACCGTCACCAATGAGCTTATGGTGACATTTTTCGCCCCTCACCAATGTCCTTTTTTCTTGTAGTGGTGGTATTTCAAAGGGGAGGAGGGTGTGAGCAGTAAACTGTTTTGGGAGGGGACCCCCCAAAAATGCCTAGGAGATGAGACGTTGCCTTCGTGGGCTTTAGTAGAATCTTCTTTTTGGGGCCCATCCCTTCTGTTAACTGTCGAGAGTGCCGGGGGGGTTTGAAAATTCGCTCCCTCCATTGATTTTGGTGGAGGAGATCTCAACCTTCAGTACATGCACCCATTTTATAACAAAATGAAAAACAATGTCATATCATGCCAAAAACTTTATAACCAAAGTTTTTTGAATAATTCTAACTTTCTCAACAAATTTTAAAAGTGGAATTTTAGCTGGCTCAATATAGGAGACTTTATTATATTTTTTTTCTATTTCTTAATCTTTTATTTTTATTATTTTCATTTTTCTTATTCCCCTTTTTCTTTTCATTTTCTATTTTTCATTTTTTTCTTTTTCATTTCTTTTCATTTTTTTAACATAAAAAAATTGAAATGACAAAATAAATATTTACAATATTCTAGTGGAATAAATACTTCTTCAAAATACAGGACTCTTATATTTATAAGACCCTATCAACACCAATAGACCTCAACCCAGACTGCATGGAAGATGCCACAACTGATAAGATCATGGACACACAGATCAAGAACACTCTCCAATAGAGGATCTAGCTATATTGTGTTGTTAAAGTAGGCCAACTCCTTCACCAGGGCTAGTGGTTCACTAGGGACCAAGTTCAACAAAAAATTACTCACCTCATGGAGGCTCTGCATGAAATGGGGACCATTGCTTCCTAATGAGGGAGGAGTTATCCTGGTGGATATTGGTGGCAACTCGCCTATTCTACCTATACCTACATTTAGTTTCATCTATTTTCTTGTTTATTGTAGCATTTACTATTTTTAGCAGTTTTTCGGGTCCTGAACTTCCAAAGCAGTTTTGACCCCCTAAACGACATTTTTTTAGGTCCGTAGTAGGCCCATACTTATAGGTAGGGTTAATTTGAGATATATTTCCAATGAGGTATCGTGTGTGCCAAACAGAGATAATATGACCAAGTTACGACCGCGTGAAGTTGGCTGCCCAACGAACCCCAATGGGGCCCACAAACGCTTAGCATTCCATATCCTAGGGTTAGGGTTTTCCCTTGTTGATGAATAATAAATAGTTCCTTGACCCTCATTGTAACCTATTTAAAAGGCATGTATCTTCCGCATCTCTTCTTAGAGATAAGTTACCATCACCCGAGCTAGTATATTTCCATTTTGTTTGTAAGAATATTTTAGTATTTGATATTAATAAAATGAAGTGTTATTTCTACTGCATCTCTGTATTTATGGTTATATCTGTGATTGTTTTCATTATTGTTTAAGTTAATAGGATCAGCTATAAGTAATTTCATACAAAATGAATGACACAACTTACCTAAAAAAAATGCTATACATTTTGCACCTTCATTCAAAATGAGCTTCCAAAGAAAATCCCTCACATCATGCAACTACCACAATGACCACTGTACAACCCGAAGAACAAATCCTTTTGTAACCAGATCCCTTGAAAAGTAATCAAACATGTGTAGGTAATTTGAATGCTAAAAAATGCATGATAAACACTGGGCCAATGCTCCAACAGACAATATACTAGAACTAGTCATTACAATTGTCACATTACTTCTTAAATTTTCAACATACATATTAGATACTAAGATGATGTAATGAAACCACCCCAAATTTACCTACTTTTACAAGACATCTAGGTAAATGTGAAGTGGAGTTCCCTTATGACATGACCCAACCTCCAAGTTCTAGTTAAGGTGTTGGGAAAAATACTAAGAGAGGGAGAGGAGGGGTGGGGAGGGGGGCGCAGTGGGTGAATTAGTGTTTTAGATTCAAAATTCAAAATTTTATATTCTAAAAAATATAGGCTACAGTTATTCAAGAAACCTACATATGTATGCTACTTCAGAGAAGGAAACTAATGTATATCCAATTTACTAATTTTTTGTATTCAATCATATAATTATCTTCCATCAATGCATTAGTAGATTAATTACTTTTCAGTATGCAGTAAAGAACATAAAGAAATCATAGCAAACACACATAGAACACTAGGATTTTAGGTGGAAACCCAATGTGAGAGAAAACCTCCACTGCTACTGTCTCTGTCTTCTTTCTTATGATATAAATAAAAATATTACATTTGTACTGATGCAGACTCTTGTTAGTATGCAGGAACCCACCTGTAGAAATCTACAATCTTCTCTCATTCTCCAGCACCCACTGGAAGGGAGCTATAACCACTTGAACTCATTTACTGACTTCTATCGAAAGGGATCTCCTATCCTCTTTCTAAAGGCTGCAACCATCATTTCCTTGTGGACCACTTTTTAGAATGTTTCAGATTAGATCCACCTGTCAAACAATCATCACACAACATGTAGGCCACCTTTCATTAGATTTCCAAACTGGACACATATCAACCATAAACCCAAACAAACTGAAGCACTGAATCTGAGACACTATCAAAATGAAAATCAACTAAAATTATGAAGCATAAAATCACTGAATGCATAACCCAACGAGAAATAAAAAACATAAAATTATGTATGCAACTGCAATGAATAAGACTCACATATGTACATTCCTTTTCTGTATAACACCTGCATATAGATCTTAGAATATTTAATACTGAAACATCAATCACTGAACCGTACATAGACCATTTCAAAAGTTAGAGATTACTGAACCAATGACATATTTCTGAACCAATTATAGACCATAGATCATATACTCATCAAACTTATGTATCATTAAAACTGATCAATTCAACCAAGTCACCTCAATTTTCTTTCTTAGACATAGATCATCATGATAGACAAATCATCGACAGACAACAACAAAGAAACTAGACAACATTAATTGTAAACATTAATCTTTAGAACCCTAGTTTGTGTACATGACTTGTTCGCTTAGTGGGTCTTGACCCAGGTTCAGAGTTAGTTGCACCAAACAAATACCTACACTACTAACCCTTTCGGCATCATTCCGCAGAGTGTGGACTGAAGTCTCACCCGAAGTAGTATGGGGGGATGCTGGAACCAAGTTTCTACACCCAGATATCAGTGTAATGTCATTTTATGCCCTAACTCTACCTTCACACAGATCGATAAGCCTTTAAGGCTTATCGATGTAACTTATTTAATTAGCCTGTAGACCTCTGTGAAGGTCTACGATTGTCTTTCACGAACCTTGAATTGGTGAATTCACTATTTACACACATCAAAGATTACTTTATAACCCAGTAATTACTCATATCAACTTAAGTGTTCGATAATTTCAACATATAACAAGATAATATTCGCGTAAACAATTAATAATAATTGCGTTCATATAACAGTATAAGTCATGTAAAGTCACACATCAATACAACATTATTTCATAAACCCATTATAACATAAGGCACATTCATATAAATAGAAGTAAAGAGATAAACACAAGTATTTTTGCAACAATCTTATTTATTAATACTTAGTTCTGCTTACATACTCAATACTTCCATGCGCACTCAACTGCAGACTCTACTCTAGACCTCTATGCACACAGATGCAAACCTTTCTTCCTACTCTTCTCTGCTAACTCTTTAGACTTCTCCCATATACCAAACTTCATTTCCTTCCCTTAGACATCCTAAGACACACCTATTTATACAATCCCATGGTCCGCGGACCATGGGTATATCTTGAAAAGCTTACTCAACTTACATAAAAGAAGGGTAACACCATTTATGACTCTTTAATTATCTACGTGCTCTGTGACCACAATTTGTGGAGACTTTACATCTTTATACAACAAAAATTGGGCTTTTGTCCCAAAAGTGACCATAGGGGACCCCATCCTAATAGGTCCCCAACACAAAGATCATGACTTGCCTTCGAGTCACTCTATTGGCACGAAGATATTACTATGAATATCTCCCAAATCTACTCGCGCCACTACTACCTCAGTCATGCTTTGTTTGGCTTCCTATTTGATCTGTTCCACCAGCTGCTCTGTGGTTGGTCCTGCATTGCCCTGCTAGATTTTCTGTTGCGTACTATACAAGTTCTCCAATTTCTCCTAAATGTTGGCGGAGACGATGTAGGCCTCATCCAACCAAGGCCCCAATCTAGCCTTAAGGACTGCCTCTTTATTTTGCACTGCTTCCACCTAAGTAAGCATCTGCTTCGCCGCCTACAACTTATCAAGGCGTTTTGTGGTAGCAACGGTGTGTGTTGTTTCCCTTACTTCATCATACTATGTTTGGAGATCATGCACTTCTTTATTTAAGATCTGCAGGGTAGGATCTTCATGTAGAGCCGTGACTACCTCCATTGCCTGCTAAAAAAGAACGATTTAGTATACCATCGTGGCATCCACTATCATGACTCCATCCTTCATAGTGGTTTCGCGCTATTCCCTGACCTTAGCAGAGTTGAAGGTTGTGACTTCAACTCCAATTTTGTTATCTTCAGGTTCAACTCAAACTGAGCTCTGGCCACTTCTATCTTGGTATTGCGCACACCTACAGCCATCTTTCTAATCTTTGCCTCCAATGGTGCTTCATCCAGTATATGCAGTGCAGGGATTGTTCGACAAGCTTCTGCCACTGCGGCTACAATCTGGGCATTCTGCATCTAAATGTTCTTCTATGCCTCCAGTGCCTCTAACCTCTCAATGAACATCTATTCATTATTCACTCTATAATCACTAACGAGGCTAAGCGTGTGCCGCTCCCAAGCTCTGAACTCTGCTATCGCCCCTACCTACAGTGTGTGCAGGTACTTATTGGGGAGCATAGCCAAGTTGAAGCTGATTTTCTTCAAAGAACTCACTATGGCCTTGTCAGCAACCATCTCTATGCTCAAGGAGCCATATAGAAGTGTGACTTCCCCTAGATCCAGCAATCGAACCATCTCTATTCCCTGAGTGGTACTTGGCACCAAACTTGTTGATGCAGTGCTGATCTGCCCTACACCTGCCTAGATCCTAGTCGTCTGAACTATAGCTTGCGCAGATTCTTCTGAATGGTGCTCAACACCTGCTATTATTGCTGCTAAAACTACTGCAATAGTTCTTCCATGGTATCCCACACCTTGTCACCTATCTCTTCCAAGTCACCATCTTTTAGAGTAATTGGGTCCAACGACCACTTGGTCACTTTCGATTTCTTCCACAACATTTCCTTTCCTTGTTCTCTGTATCTTTTGACCTAGAAGGGAGTTCTCCACTCCTCCTGACCACTGCCGCCCTGCTTTGACTACTCCTCCTCCTCTGTTTGGAATAAAGAGCCACACTCTTCCTGTTCAGCCTACTGCTTCGTGGCGCGCTCCGCTTCCACCTGAGCCTTCTCCTTGGCCTCTTTTTTCTACTTATCAGCCAACTGCTGAACCTTCTACTTAGCCACTTCCTTCTTCTTCTTCTTCGAGGACCTGCTAGTCCCTGCGGCTAGATCGGATGGAGAATGTCATTTTATCAGCCAATGCTTGATGACCTCTTCAATAGCATCATCTGTAGTGAGGTAAGGTAGGTAAAACCATTTTTGCTACAGATCCTTCCTCGCCCAGATGTATATATGGTGGAAGTCAGATTTAAACTCTGCGTATCCTTAAAAGTGCTCAAACATAGTTGGAAACAATCATGGCTTCTGGTTGATCGCCATGCGAATGCTTTCCTCCTTCAACACCCAAAAGACTTTTGTCTCTGTGATGCACGCTACAACCTTTGTTGCCCACATGGAGGCAATCTGTCATGCCCACAAGTCATGCAGTTGATGTGCAATGGAGTGGGTCAATGTGCCCTTGGTTAAATGTGACAAGCTGGTGTGCGATGAGTCGGTGGGCGATGAGCCGGTGCGACGAGTCGGCAAGTGGGCGAGTCGATTGCGATGAAAGGCTACGATGATAGGATGAGTTGGTGTGTGATGAGTTGAGATGGGTAGTTAGTTAAAGGCGCCTGGGACATGAGTTTCAACGAGCCAACAGAGAGTCAAAAAACCGAAATTTGGTTAAGTGTTCGAACTTTGCGAAGGTGAGATTATACAATGTGAAGTTGGGCATGTGGACCTAGCTGGGCAGTGACATGGGCAAGTTGACGTAAAGTGGGGGCCAGTTGGTCGAGTTGAGAGGCCGGCCTGGCCAGGCTGACCCACATTATATCCTTGACGGGTGTATAAGTAGAGGATGCCATGGAGGAGAGAAGTCATCACTTCAAGTTCACAACAACAAGTATGAGTTCAAGGACGAGGGTGAGCCAAGGAGGTGGATGAACAAGTGAAGGCAAGGTGCAGGCGGCTCTTGACCAAAGCAATGAGCTGAGGAGCAGGAACGCAAAGTTTTCGGGTTTCGCTTGGCGTATATGGGGCACATCTACCTGACGAGTGAACTAGGTAGGGTATCACTGCACGCGGTGGGCACGTCTTCCTGGTG
The DNA here is from genome assembly GCA_031772625.1 of Pinus tabuliformis. Lineage (NCBI taxonomy): Eukaryota > Viridiplantae > Streptophyta > Pinopsida > Pinales > Pinaceae > Pinus > Pinus tabuliformis. The sequence goes on from CM062811.1 coordinate 905,514,552, forward strand.
GGTGACCCGCGGAGGGTGTGCTACACGACAAGGTGTGCTGGGCTAAACCATAGGTCTGTAGAATGACTATGGGTGAGGCTGCGGTGCAACTGCGGTGGAGACTATGGTTACAGTTTCGGTAGGACATACGAAAGTGCAGGGTGAAGCGTTGGGTGTTGGGTGAGCTACGGATAGGCACCAAGGTAGAGACACACCGAGAGCGAAGACTGAATGGGCGCTAAACTGTTGTAATTGGTTGTGCGATGAGCTGCGGTAACCGGGTGTGTGACGAGCTACGCTAACTGGCATGCAACGAGTTAGTGTGGAGGGTGACACAGGGGTGGGAGCCTCTACTTGAAATTATTATTGAAAAGAAATCGGGTGGTGGTGCCACACTTGACTATGAGCGGTTGAAAGAATAATGCCAAGATAGGGGCGTGATAGTTGGTATCAAAGGCATGTATTCCACGAGCTTTGTTGAATATTTGCAGATTGAAGTGTTACACTTCGTGACAGGTTTAGTAGGGGTGAATCATTGTGCTTGAGCCAAGCTAAACGATAAGACATGGAAAGTTTGGAAGAATGCCAAGGGAGGCTCTTGCTGACCTTATATAGGTTTAAGTGGATGAAAGAAGAGAACCCATAGATTCGAGATGAACTTGAAGTCTTGGAGAGGAATGTTGAAGACAAACTTCTTCGACTTGGTTGGGGAATGGAGTAGGATGTAGCTTCAAATTTCAATGATGGAGAAGAGGAAGTCTTGATGTATGAAGATGTTGCAAATGTGACAATGATGGAGGAAGAACTTGAGACACTTCCAATTGCTCCAGTTGGACCAGGATCGTACATTATGCAGACATTGATGGATGAGGATACTCACATGGAGGAGCCTCATGATGAATTAAGTAGTACTTTTACTTGTGTTTCATTGGAGCTTTTGAAGGTTGGACCATATGCAGGGAAGGGAAAAGTTAATTTGCTTATGTGATGGACAACTTTACCATGGATGTCTATGATCATACCTTGTATGGAGAAGCAAGGGACATTTTAATCATTGTAGGACTTGTTGGAGAAATTTATTACCTCATGGCAGGGGGTACAAATGCTCGTGACAAGGGTGGAACATGATGATCATTGCGGAGGATGGGTCATGCTTTAGCCATATGGAGAATTGGCTAAATGCCCGGCATGACTCATGGACTAATTGGAGAAGGGAATACACTTGAGTTTGATGATACATTGGGTGGACTTTTTCGTGGCCAAGACCAAGAGGCAGTCTTGGTGGACCCTTTAGTGGGGGGGCAATGATGGAAGGGAATTATATGATATGACTCGATGATATATGGTTTGGGTGACAAAGGGAACTAGACCTAATTGAGGACTTGGATGAAGATGACCGATGTTGTGATGGGTCTACTTAGTTGGACAACATGAGCAGCTTGAGTCATGGACATTGAGTTGGATATATGGAGCATGGCAGTCTTATGCAGGGACGTTATGCAAGACCACTTGTAGTGATGTTACTTATGGGCATCCAATGAGGAGTTCCAAAGCAATGATGTTGTGCGGATGAATTTTCTGATGTGACACGGAGACATTTTACTTATGAGCCGATGGAGAAGTTGTGCACTTTTGTACAACAAGACCATGGACTAGTTGGATTTGTGAGAAGACTATGGAGTATCCATACTACATGGAGAGTCGAGGCATCATGCAGGGAACTTTAGGGCCGAGACATGTATGCTTGCTAGGATGTTGGTTGGAGATTATTCATGGAGCTCATGATGACATGAGGTTGTTGCAACCATTGGAGACTTCATATTATAGTGGACTTGGAGGATCTGATGCATTGAGGAGCTAAGGTCAGTGAATTTGATGCAGTATGGGGTGCATACTTTTGAGTACATTTATGGGTGTGCTTGGGAGAGTGACTTGATGTGGAGGATCAAGATGAGATACTTTGGAGTTGATGGAGTTGCAGTGATGATGATGCCTTGGTGGCAACACTTGGGCATGGGTTGAGCCGAGACTTGACCACTTTTGATACATGGGATCTGATTGGTCTATGATCATGTGAAGCACATGGATGATGAGATAGGTGTATTCTTGTTTCTTTAACAAACTTGAGGGATGGCACATTACATATATGATGGAGGTTGCTTCATGGACCTGGATGTGGCACATTGAGAGTCGATTTGATGAGAGGATCTCTTCACTTGAGGAGATGAATCTTACACCTATGTGGATGATGATGTTGGGATAGATGTGGCTTATTGACATGCATCACATTAACACCAACATCATGGAAAATATGCTACATATGAGATGAATATTACTTCATGGACCTGGGTATGGCTTACTTATATTTTGATGGAGATGGAGATGGATTATTGATCGAGTTGATGTTGTGACAAGATGCTGAGAGAAATGACCGATGATGGAATGAGGAGGTGCATTCTCATGGTTTGAGCGTGAAAGTTGGATTATCTACCCAACTAGTTCGAGTCACAGGGGTCGACTGTGTACTGACATATGTTAGAGTTGAGTTGGAGTATCATAGTAGTAGTTCACACAATGACAATACATGATGGGGTTGACACGATATATTTTGCAGTGAGCATGTAGCTTGATTTGGAGGGACCAGCCTTCCAAGGTGGGAAAACATGTGGAGTTGTGATCGATGTGGTTGATGATCATGGATTGAGGAGACTTTCCTATTCATGGAGACATGAACCTTTATGGTTTGTGCGATGGCAGAGAAGAGGTGGGAAACATGGGAATTTTGGATGTTGGAGATAGTGACACTTTGTGATGTCGTATGATGGTGTTGTTGAGGATGACAACCATTTAGAGTCGGGGAGTATGTCATGCCCACGAGTTGTGCGGTTGATATGCAACGGAGTGGGGTGACACAACCTTGGTTAAGTGTGACAAGCTGGCGTGCAACGAGCCCGTGCAACAAGTCTGCAGGCGAGTGAGTCGATTGCGATGAAAGGTTGTGACAATGGGATGAGTTGGTGTGCAATGAGTTGAGATGGGCAGTTGGTTAAAGGTGTTTGGGACATGAGTTGCGACGAGCCAACGAAGAGTCAAAAAATTGAAATTTGGCTAAGTGTGCGAACTTTGTGAAGGTGAGCTTATACAGTGCAAAGTTGAGCTTGTGGACCTAGTAGGGCGATGACATGGGCAAGCCGATATAAAGTGGGGATGAGTTGGCCGAGGTGAGAGGTCAGCCTGTGCAGGGTGACCCACATTATATCTTTGACAAACATATAAGTAGAGGACACCATGGAGGGTAGAAGTCATCACTTCAAGTTCACAGAAACAAGTACGAGTTCAAGGAATAGGGTGAGCCAGGAGGTCGATTAACAAGTGAAGGTAAGGTGCAGGCAACTCTTGACCGAAGTATAGAGCCAAGGAGAAGTAATGTAGAGTTTTTTGGTTTTGCTAGGCGCACATGGGGCACATCTACCCAACGGGTGGACCAGGTAGGGAGTTGCTGCATGCGGTGGGTACATCTACCTGGATGGGATCCGCAGAGGTTGCGTTGCACGATGGGGCGAGCTGGGCCAAATGAGAGGCCTACAGAACGACTGCGGGTAAGGCTGTGATGCAACTGTGGTGGAGACTGCGATTATGGTTGTGGTAGGACGTACGGAGGTGCAAGGTGAAGTGTCAGGCGTTGGGTGAGCTATGGATAGGCGCCAAGGTGGGCGACACGTCGAGAGAGAAGACCAAATGGGTGCCGAACTATTGTAACTAGTTGTACGACGAGCTGCGGTAACCATGTGTGCGACAAACTGTGGTAAATGGCATGTGACGAGTTAGTGCAGAGGGTAACCTGGGGGTGGGCACCTCTGCCTGATGAGTTGGGTGACCCGACTCGGCAAGGGTGGGCTCTTACTGAACGGGGGTTCAGGCATGGCTGAATGTGTAGGCCGAACTTTGGACTTTGGCAGAAATTGTAAGAAGGAAGTTGGGGTTCCTCTTCAAAGACTATACTTGTATATTTTATGTAAGATTATTATTATCATTGTGGGCAGACTCATAATCAGGGAGTTTCCCCTCCTGTTAAAGATTGTATCCGTTGTGCATATGTGTAAATGATAATGATGATGAAAGAAGATTAAATTAATGTTTTCATTGTGTTATGAATGTTAAATGCTTAGAAAGTGAAAAATAAACTAAGTATGGAATGTTAGGCGTAGTCCACACTTGAAAGTATTGTTGAAAATAAATTGGGTGGTGGTGCCACACTTGCCTATGAGTGGTTGAAAGACTACTGCCAGGATAGGGGCATGACACAAACTATGCGGCCTTTGGAAAATCCTTATCCATAGGAGGAAACTGACTATCCTCCAGCAGATCCCAAGTGATGAACACAATGAAGAGAAACAACCACGAATAGTGGAATGTTTTTCTCTCGTTGTGTGCCTCTCAATAGTTCACGAAGAACTTGCTACAGAGGTAGCACACCCAGTTGAACTGTACGCCCTCCACGCACTGGGCAACCAAAGAAACCACTGGCGCCAAATCTGAGTGGAAATCTTCACCACGGGGTCGGTGATTGAGATTATAGAGTACCCGCGTGGCTTATTTTCAAGCTTGAATTTATCCTTCATTTTCACTACGAGGTCATGCTCACTCTTCTTTCCACTAAACTCCTTGGCCAGATTCAACCCTGAGTGCGACAACATCATGATCTGATAGATCCGCATATCGGTGCTGGGTATTGGTGTGCTCAACCACAAAAATGTGTCATGCATTAGGGTTAGAAACTTCTTGATCACAATCATATTGATGTTGGAGCGGTGGTAATGGGGCACGCATAACAGGTTCAGCAACCCCTACTGATTCACTCCACGAACCCACTCCACCGCCTCTAGTGCGGTGACACTTGATTCTTTGTAGAACACCCTCTTCATGTAATTTTCTATTTCTAAGTGGGGGAACCTCTCGTGGTACGCTAGATCCCAGTCTTCTAGCTTGAGATGGGGAATCCATGCCAAGCGTGGACCTTCATAAGTGATTTTCTCCAGTAGCAGGGGTGTATTAAGAAGGAATTTTCCTGCATCTGGGTCCTTAGGGACCTTCACTTTCTTGTTGTACGGAGGGATGTAATCGGGCAACCTGGATATTGGATCCACCCCCTCAGTGTCTATGTCCTCCGTGCCCTCTTTAGCCTCCATGTCCACCACTTTCCCCTTCCCTTTCATGCTCATTTTGTCGTTCTTCTGAGCTTGGGTGGCTACATTCTTCCTCAGTGACTTGTGCACTGGCATGGACTTCTTCTGCTTGTCCTTCTTAGGTTTGGGGACTTCCCTCACTAGTGTCAGCTTCGGCCTAGGCAACCTCAGCATTGTAGGCAATGTAGCTGGAGTCTCCATGCTCATCACCTCTGGAGCAACTCTTTCACAGGCGACAACCCCTCCACTACTAGCAGTCTCTCCTGGTCCAAACATCGTGCTAAGAATAAACCACTGGGTTTCCTCGGGTAACTTGTCAAATATAGAACTAGCGACCAAATTAGTGTAAACCTGAGGATTCATAAATAATCAACAACTGAACACTAAAATTCTAAGAATGCAAAGAGTTTTTCACTAGATGGCCACGCATAAATTATAGGTGAATTTGAATTCAAATTCAACCATGTTAGTGTCAGTATCTTCATCCCTCCGTCAAAGATCAAATCCTCTTGTTGCATTGCATATTAAGTGTCCCACCATGTCAGCTGAATTCCATTAGGCGCATGGATCATTTGACGGTAGTGGCTTCTCCTACAGTTTCCCTCATGTCATTTACCTGCTAGCTCATGTTTATTCATCAAAATCATATACAGTCACCATTTTGTCTTTAAAATTTCAAGAGTCATTATTCTAAGGTTTCATTGTCATTAGGTCTAGGGTTTCATTAGGGTTTCATCAAAAAAGGTTTCAAAATGTCCAATAACAGCCAGCAGGCACATGAGGAGGTTCCAGTATCAATAAATTTCATAATCAAGTACTCAGAGATGTATTTTTCCTCAAAACTCTGTTTTGAGGAAAAACAGAGTATTTTAGCTTTTATTGTACAAATTCATGTAATTTCATTTCCTTCATATGTAAAACAGTTTAATGGAAACCCTGGTCACTTTCCCTAGCCTCAGTAGCTCCAATCCCCTGCAAAGAAAATAGAAAACAATTCATTCAGTTCATCACAAGCTCAAATAAAGTGAAAAAGCTCAAAAACAGAGTTAAAAAATAAGGTCATATTCCAAACTTTGTAAAAGTGGGTTTGTATGAATCAAATATTTAAAGCTCCTTGTATATAAATTATGTTTTCAATTCAAAAGCTCATTTTCATTCAAAAGACAAAGTTTGAGCAAAGCAAAGCCGTGTTTGTGAGCAAACAAGAGAAATTGGGAAGAAATTGCCCGAATTCAGAGGCGCGACGCACATAGCAGGCGCGGTGCATAGGGCCGCTATTTCCAGTGTAAAACTGAACAGGCACGACACATATAAAGGGCATGGTGCATTGGTTTTGAGGCGTGGCGCATAGAGCTGCCAAGCTCGAAATCTTCAGCAACTTCCTCAAATCACCCAAAACACCCAAAACCTCTAGTGAACAAGTAAGTGCAGCTCTCCTCTTGGCTAGTGAAGGAATTTGTCATCAAGTTTATGGTGGTTGTGTGAACAAAAATCAAACCCTACCTCTTGCATCTCCCAAAGAAAACAGTGCTTAGGGTTTCAAACTGTCATTTTGCTGCCAAATTTATTTCCCATTTCTTCATTTTGCCACTCCCTGTTTATTTCCCTATTCCCTAGACTCCCATATTCCTAAAAATCATCTATCCCTATCTCAATTCCCATTTCCCAACTCTTAAAATACAAATTCCCAAACTCTAGCTGTTATCCCTAAGACTCCCATATCACTCCCTAATCCCCTGTTTCCATAAATAAACCCTATCGTAACAGCCCTAAAATCCCTCATTTTCCCCTCCCTCTACAGTCCCTCATATCACTTTTCCCTTGGTGGCAAAAAATCAAGAAACACCATAATTGTCCTATTTTTCATCAAGAAAACTCACTTTCTAGTAGAGATGGAATCTGATCCGTCATATGATCATGAAGAAGAGACACATAGTGACTCTCCCACAGAGGTACATGCACCCGGGCGACCTCATAGAGGTGGCAAACACATTCGAGAAGAACCTACCACTCTTGCTGAATTACAGGCTTGCCTTCTCACCATCACTTGTTTCCAACACCAGTCCTGCTATGAATTTTGTGAGATGGTTGCTAGAATCCAGTTTCATCATGAGTTGGCCCATCTATTTGTGCTTCATTTACATGATGGCCAAGCCACTCTAGCTGGTGTCACATTCACTTTAACATCAAAATCTATTTCACCAGCAACTGGTATTCCTAACATTGGAGAACATTGGAACAAGAGGCAACAAATTAACAGGCATCATTATGAACCATACATCAAGCTTGGTTATTTGAGACAACTCAACAGAGTGTTTCCTTTTTGGTACCTCAAAGATTCATATGCTCCTTTAATGAAACTGATAATGAAGTATTTCAGCTGTGAGGGCCGGTTTTCCCGTTTATATGCCTATCATATCAGGCTACTGATGCATTTTACCAGGGTGAGGATGATGAACCTCCCTTACTTCATGTGCCAAAATATTGAGAAAATTACTACCCTAGTGCAACACAAGACTCCTCAGCAGCAGTTTAATAGTATTTACCATTTTGCTCTTATCAAAATTGTGGTCATTCATCAGCTCGGTTTGCAGGGCATCACTTGGGAGGACTTCATTTCTTGCGAGTTTTTCATAGCTCCTCAGGGACCTCCCGAGGTTTTGCATGAGATAGGTGAACCTTCAAATTAGCATGATAGTCATGAGACACATCGCTAGTATGCCGATGTTTATCACTTATCAGAAGGGCACTAGACGGTTGTTCGCAGCAGCGAAGCGAGTATTATCTCCACCTGGGGTGGAAGGGGTCTCGCTTCTGTCATCAGCACAATAGGTTCAGGACAAAGGCAAGAGGCCACTATAGGATGAAGGACCATCAGGTGAGTGGGAGACTGATTTCATTCTCATTGAGGGTGATGATACTGATATGGGCCTGCAAAGCACAAATGTCAAAGAAGTCATTCAAGAGTAGCACGCGGACATCAATGCCTTGTCCCTCAACTTGGAGAGGGCTAAATGGAAAATAAAGTACCTGGAGCAAAGAAATAAGAAACTTGAAGATCAGCAAGCGATTATGGAGTTGCAAAACATTCGGGAGAATCGCCAAGCTGCCCAAAGGAGGAGGGTGGAGCTCACTTCACTTGAGCAAGAGATCAATGCCAATCAGGAGTCATGGCTTGAAAGAGCCAATATACACTTAGAGGGGTTGTTGGAGAAGGACAACAAGGAGAATACATTGTTGAGGCATATGGCATATCATTAAATGGCAAGAAACAAAGTCTGCAAGGCGAGAATCAGGAGCCTAAAGGCAAAATTGAAAAGGGCATCAAAGAGGCGAAATGAGCATGATAGACTTCAGATATTGGCTGAGGCTTCCTTGGCCCAACACAATGCTTGATGGAGAAGACTCAGCCCAAATTTCAAAAAATTTGGGGCATTTTTTGCATTTTTGGCACAAAAAATAGGATTTTCTGCTCTATGCGCCGCGCCACCTGGCACTCGCTTTTGATTGGAGCCTCTAAATGACAAAAACTCAGCATTTTTGGATTTATCATGGAAAAATATGCTTTCCTACCAATGGCCAAGAAATGTGGACAGGTTTTGACCCCTCAAAAAGGTCAAAAACACTCAAAAAATGACCTTACTGCCCCTATTTTGACACATAGGAAGAAGTGTTGGGAGAACTAGCTTTTGGAGGGGCAAATGGAGACCAAATTGGAAAATTCCACTTGGGTTGGAAAGTAGATAGGTAGAAATTTCAAATAAGCACACTTGGAGTGAATTTGGACACCGGGAAGGCCTTCAAACGTGGATCCAAACAGCGCTATGCATAGAGAATCAGGCGCGGCGCATAGAGGAAATTTTGCTCAGTTTGACTAAGTATACTCTGTTTTTCGCCTAGCTTTTGCTAGTTTGACTTTTTGACCTTCTTAATGTCAAATTTATGATGTAATTTAATGTACATTGATGGATCATGATGTAAATATGTCAGATTGTCACTTATAGAGGTAGATTCATCGGTTAAAAAGTTGTTTGAAACTGAATGAATCAGTTCCCTTGTTTCTAGAGGCATGTTGTTCCACTACCTGATTTCTAGTTCTTAGTTTAGAATTAGTTGGAACAACTCCTAAACATGTGAGCTCGACCCCTAGAGGCTAGGATGAGCTATGGTTTGTCTATATTATGTGGTTTTTCAGTCATTAGCATGGTTGGACTCTTGAGAAAGCAAGGAGCTTCATTGTACACCCATATCAGCATTTTGGCTAAGGAATTGAGACCAGGGTTTGCAGCACTCTTTGGGATCCCTGTGGCATTTTGTTTTGGTACAGTGATTTTCTTTGTAATTGTGAATTTACTTATGTGTTATGTATGACATTATCTATCTTATTTCTTCCTAACTAAATCAAACAAGAGTAAAAGTAGAATCCATTGAAATTGCAGTGCTCCACTTGCGGTTTGCTTTAGTTTCTTGATGTTTTCAACTGTTTGGAGAGGATCCATGGCTTCTCCTTCCCTCTTCAACTCCTCACCTATCTAATCCCTCCATCTCATTCGATTTGAAGTGCCAAAATCAGTTTCATACATTGCCCCATTGAGATCTCTGCAAGTCTGAGCCTCATTCCCTGCACCCAAAATCTGCCTTTCCATTAGAATCAACAAGCACATCATTTTATTCAATCAAACTCTTTGCACATATACCTAGCCTAAGATCAGTAGTTATATCAGTCATCTCAAGCCTTTAGTGATCATATTTTGCTGAGATTGACCTGGAGAGAGCTCTCTCCCAACCTGGTAGGGCTAGCTACTAGGTTAAGCGTGGTTTGATGTTGGTCCTGGATCCTACCTTTCTCAGCCTAAGGTAGATTTAGGCCCTAATAGACCGTTCCCCCAAAAATTCGTTCATAAATGCTGAATTGGAAACAAATTTTCAAAGATTTCACTCTTAAATTCAGCCTTAATTGACTTAAATGCCTTAAATTCCTTAAAGCCTGCCCCCCCCCGCTCCTCTTAACCATCTCCTGGAAGCCAAATCATGAACAGTGACTGTAACAATTACTTTCTGGCTACGCTGCGTGGTCCCTTCGCCTATAACACAACTCCCTTCACGCTTCTTTTGGTACTGTGACATCATTCATTTTCGCGCAAACCCCCTGTCGCGTAGCTCTAACAACTGGGCAGTGTAGTTTAGATTCCTGCGCCTCCTTGTAGCTTCTTGGAGAGATTGAGCTACCATCATGTAGTCATTGGGCTAGATCCCCGGTGTATGTCTTGAATTGAATTCCATTTACCCTTCTCGGAAAAGGATCTCCATTCAACTTCGTCAGTTGAACTGCTCCACCATATGTAATCTCTTTCATAACATATGGCCCCAGCCAATGCATCTGAAATTTTCTTAGAAACTTATGAAACTTACTGCCATATAACATAACTAAATCATTTACCTTGAAGGTGCACAATTTGATGTGTCGATCGTGGCAAGATTTTTCACGTCCCTTTTGAACCTGTTGATGGAATCCAACCGAAAACCTATCTTTCTCAAGTGTTGTTAGCTCTGCAAGCCTTTCTTCTAAGGATCCATAGTCTACCATTCTGGTGAAAGGTGCTATGCATAGACTAGGTACAATGTATTCCATAGGCATTACAACTTCTACACAATAGACCAACCTAAGAGGTGTCTAACCAGTAAGCTTTTTACAAGTAGTTCTATAGGCCCATAACACTATTGGTATGTGCACATGCAAATCATTCCACTCCGAATTGCAAACCTTCATCCACACATTCTCTAATATCTTATTAAAATCCTCAACCATTCCATTGGCTTGAGGATGGTATGGCGTACTCTTTTGATGGTAAACCTATAACTCCTATGTCAATGCACCAATCATTTTACTGAGAAAATGTGTACCATGGTCACTCATCAAAAACCTTCAGGAAACCAAACCTGGTCAACACATATTCGAATAGACATTTCATTGTTGTTGCCCATGTATAGTCTTTCACAATTTGTGCCTCCGCCCATCTAGTCAAATATTTGGTCGGGGTGATGATAGATCGTGTGCCCGTCTTCTTGCCTGGAGGTTGAATCGGTCCTACAAAATCAATTGCCCATTTCTACCATGGCTGTAATGACACATGTGGATTCAAAGGAAGCTCATCCCTCCACGATGCCCTGACCATCCTCTGACATGCATCACATGCCCTGCAATATGATTTAGAATCCTTATGCAGCGTCGGCCACCAAAACCCAACGTGCAAAATATTCTGCGTTGTTGCTTTTCCTACATAATGTCCTCCCGCAGCTCCTCCATGAGCTTCAACGAGGATACTATTTCTTTCAATGTTGGGCACATAGTGTTGAAGTATTTCATCTGATCCCATCTTCTACAAATGGCCTGCAATAATTGAAGAGTCTGTTGTGTGCACCACCAATTTTTTCTTTTGTTGACTGGTGTATCCCTCTTTAGCTGTCGCCGTGGTCAGAAAGTGGATAATGTCCACAAAGTGATTATCTGCTATGCGCACCATAAAGAGCTACGCATCAGGCATCCCTTCCTCGAAATTGGTAGGATCCTCCCGTGTTTCAATGCGCGACAGATGGTCTGGCCTTGCATTCAACCTTCTTGGCTTCACAATCGCCTCGAAATTATACTCCTGAAACAATGGCAACCATATACATATTCCCCCTCCCCCCCCACAGGCTTATTGACTAGGCATTTCAATGTAGAATGGTCTATGTACATCTTGAAATGTACATCTAGCCGGTAATGTCTAAACTTTTGGAGTCCGTACACCATTGCCAAGCCTTCATGCTCTGTCATCGAATAATTATTTTCAGCCTTAGGCAGCTTCCTACTCGGAAATGCTATAGGGTGATCCAACTCTCCGCCTATGTCAACACTACTCCTAGTGCAATACATGAGGAATCTACATGCACATCAAACTCATTCTTCTAGTCCGGGAAGACTAGGATCAGCACGATGACCATTTTCTCCTTCAGTACATCCAGGCTACACTAACATTATTTGTCCCAATAGAATGTAGCCTCCTTCGTCAGTAGCTTTTCCATAGGTGCAGTAATCTAAGCATAAATTTTGATGAACATCTGATAATATCCAATATGGCCCAGTGTAGTGCTTAGCTATTTAATACTCCTTAGGGCTTCCAAATTTATTATTACCACGATCTTAGCAGGGTCCACCATAAGTCCTTACCTGCATACCTCATGACCTAGAAAGATCCCAAAAGGGATGAAAAACAAGCATTTCTTTAGGTTTAGTGCAATATGATACCTTCAGCATGTATCCAACATTCAGTGTAGACTATCTACATGGCACTTAATTATCCCAAACACCGTCCAATCATCGAAATAGACTTCCAATAACTTGTGAATGAAATCTTTGAACACTGCAATGACCACGCGCGAGAAGATCACTAATGCATTTTTAAGTCCAAAAGGTATCATTGTGTACTGGAAAAATCCCCAGTCTATTGTAAAGGTGGTCTTACTCCTGTCTTTTGGTGCAATCTATATCTGATTGTATCCAGAGAACCCATCAGTGAATGAATAGGCCTCTTGACCACTAATATTATCTAGTACTTCATCTATGAATGGAGTTCGAAAAGGATCTGAATGCAAGCATGGTTAAGCTTCCTGAGATCTACGCAAATCCTTATTTCATCCTTTTGCTTCTTTTCCTGAACTATTGTTGGACTCACCCAATCAGATTCCTCCATTGGTTCAATAATACCCTCTGCAAGCATCTTTTCCAACTCCAAGCAGACCTTTTCCTTGTATTCGGGATTAAAGTGATATGGCCTCTTCTTAACAGGCTTCGCGTCTAGTTTCAAATTTATTTTCATCACTCCCAAATTGACTATGATGGCTTGTAAGACCGAAAATTTTGTGGGAAATAAAGCATGATATTCACGGAGCAGCTTAGCGACTTTATCTACTATATCATCATCCCAATAATCCCCTATCTTCGCAAAATTCAGTTCTTCTTTGGTACCAATGTTTACTTGCTTAGTTTTATCTGCGGTCCCTCTACTTCATGGTGTCCTGTACTTCTCCCTCGTCATCGCTCAAAGGACGTTCTTGTATTTAGGACCTTCTCTCTACCAATTTCTAAAGAATCATCCACTTCGCATAGATCCAAACATCAAGGCAATGGCATAACCCGCTTTTCACACAAGAGAATTTTAATCCAAGTATTCAAACATCCCATATACTTACCTCGCGGTCCCTTGAAAAAGTGTTGCTCTGCTTCACTGTAACTGACTGAGGTATTGACTGCGAATTCTGTCACGAATACTCCTAAAACTCGAGCAAGTTAGTGATCGATAGTGCATGCGAGATTATATTTAGAAGCTTCCAACCTTTGCACTAGCTTTGGGGTCCACACTATTGGACCGTCAAGCCTCCACCTTCCTTGGTTGTCTACCAATTTAGCAATCCACTCGTATAGTTCAATCGAGAAGGTACAGAAAAAGATCTTGTGTATTTCCATGTATAAATATCTATCCAACCATTGTTCTTTCGTCAGGCACAAATTTCTGTTTTCTTGTACTGTGAATTCTTGGATATTTCTATTCAACCACTCCTCATTTTCTTTCTTGGTCGTATTCTAGTGATGCAACATCACACATCTCTTTATGCAAATCTCAGTCTCAAAAACGGAACCATTTTTTGGCTTTGTGGGTCTTGACCTAGGTTGAGAGTTAGTTGTGCCAAACAAATCCCTACACTACTGGCCCTTTAGGCATCAATCTGCAGAGCGTGGACTGAAGTCTCACTCGAAGCAGTATGGGGGGACATTGGAACCAAGTTTCCACACCCAAAGATCAGTGTAATGTCGTTTTATGCCCTAACTCTGCCTTCATGCAGATTGATAAGCCTTCAAGGCTTATCGATGTAACTTCTTTAATTAGCCTCTAGACCTCCGTGAAGGTCTACGAATGTCTTTTGTGAACCCTGAATCGGCAAATCCACTATTTACGTGCATACATGATTACTTTATAACCCAGTAATTACTCGGATTAGCTGAAGTGTTCGATAACTTCAACATACAACAAGATAATATTCACATAAATAGTTAACAATAATTGCATTCATATAACAGTATAAGTCATGTAAAGTCGTGCATCAATACATCATTATTTCATAAACCCATTATAACATAAGGCACATTCATATAGATAGAATTAAAGAGATAAACACAAGTATTTCTACAACAATCTTCTTTATTAATACTCAGTTATGCTTATAGACTCAAGACTCCCTTGCACACATAGTTGGAGGGGTTCGTACACTCAGCTGTGGACTCTACTCTAGGCCTCTGCACACACATCTATGGAGCCTTTCTTCGTACTCTTCTCCGCTAACTCTTTAGACTTCTCCCATAGACAAAAATTCATTTTCTTCCCTTAGACATCCTAAGACACACCTATTTATACAATCCCATGGTCCACAAACCATGGATAGATCTTCAAAATCCAACTCATCTTACATAAAAGAAGGGCAAAACCCTTTATGAATCTTTAATGATCTACGCGCTCCATGACCACAACTTGCGGAGACTTTACATCTTTATACAACAAAACTTGGGCTTTTGCCCCAAAATTGACCCTAGGGGACCCCATCCCAACATGAATTCCATAAGGAATATAAAGATATCTACGTGCTTACCATGAGCAACACCTGCGTACAGATCTACACATACTAAAAATTATTTCGCAGAATATATACATGACCCTTTAGAGATGGATCCACGTATGTACGTGTAACACCCTCCTCCCACATTTACCCAAGCTAATTGGTCCACTAGGGTAAATATGTGACAAGAGGCTACTATTATGTGATTTAACTCCCCATGTATAGTTAAGGAAGTGGAAACGACAAAACAAAACCCTATTAGAATATTTAAGAGCCAACCAGCTCTTCCAAGTGGCCAACCCCTGAGACAACTTGACATTTTAATGATATGGACCCTTAGCCGCTCACATGACAAGCCATGGGAGGCCTTCCAGTTTCTCCCATATCAAGGTGTGCCAACGACTATATACTTTTTTAGGTAGTTCTATGCAAGCAACCCCAAATTCTGAGCCACTTTTCAGGGAGAGGTCTTAGGCCACTGCCCAAAAATTCATGAAATTTCCAGAAATGATAAATAACAATGGAATAAGGCTACTAATGCAATCACCAGTACAAGTACTTTATCTGACCCTTACTAGCCATGACATAACTTTCTTCAAACATGTCACAATTATGTAATCTACAGGTCATAACAATAGATTTGAGCATAGGGGTCTCATACTTATCTAATATTCATAAAGAAATGTTGTTGCCTTATCACAATAGTTGCATTATCATCTATTAGGTCATATATTCATTGTACATTCATTTTCTAATCAAAACATGATGAGAGCCATACATCAAGTCTGTTATAACACATAATCACAACCAACATATAACCAACAAAAATAAAAAGGATATAACTACCATAAAAATAACATATGAACTATTACATTTACACATGAAATACCAAGGAGAAGGAGCTCTTATTTATGAATTCATAAGCCAACTAGGACTGATACTTCCATGAACCACTCGACCATAGTTTGGTTTGAATTAAATATTTCTTTTATCCAATCACCCCCATGCCATATTCCAATCATGAATGTGGGACTCACAACAAAAACAATCTAGGTTTCCTCATGCTTTACCGTAATCCCCACCAGATCACTAGGCCCTAAACAAGCATGGGTACCTCTAGGTATCTCCACCTACACCGTGAGTAATTTTCCTATATCCTAGTCTCTAGGCTTTACTGTATATCCCATCATTCACCAGTCGAGGATTCCAAGGACTAATCAAGACTCCACCTTCTAGGATTTACCGTATATCCCACCATTCATCGATCGAGGATTCCTAGGCCTAATTGATGGAACACACCTCTAGGATTTACTGTATATCCCACCATTCACTGGCCAAGGATTCCTAGGCCCATTGAGGTACATAGAATTTGGCTTTACCACAATCCCGCCTTCTTTGGTCCAAAAATTCCTAGGCCTTGTGTTCTTCTTCAACGACCACCTCACTCAGTTTCGAAACAATTTGGAAATCTAGCTTAACCAAATAATAGAGATCCCATCACACCATGGATATATGGAAATGGAAAGGCAATGATGAAAACCATTGTCACACCTAGAAAATCCCCTACTAATGACAATAAGAGAATCAAATACAAACATGCATGTACCATGCATGCCAAATCTAGCAAGAAAATCACACATGGAAATCGATACCTACAAGTAATCCTAGTATAGTCACTTGAAATTTCTCTTCCTTTCTTAATATTTGCTCTTCCTTTTCCTTTCTTGATCCAATGCTAGAGTGCTCCAAGAATGCCCTAAGAGTCCAAGAGTGAGAGAGAGAGAATATAGAGAGAGCTCCAAAAATTAATTGGAAAAAGGTTACCAACTAATCCTCAGAAGCCATTTTATTAATGAGGCCTCTAATTTCTTCAAATTTCCATTATTTTCTTCAATTTCCTCCTCACACGCAACCTCTAACCTTTTACCTTCCTTCTCTCCTAATTTCCTTTATTTTCATAAATAAAATTCCAATTAATGCCTCTTTCCTTTTCAAATCCTTTGCCACTGCCTTTGGTAATTTCCTCTTAGCCATAATAAACCAAATGAATACCTACTAGGATGTTTTTCCCAACATTCTTCTTGGAATATGTGTCACATGACCATGGTCTTATTTTTTTTAACATGAATGTTTAACCAGGGTTGTTATAGTATGCAACTATGCCTAAACATACCTACGTACAAATCTAAAAACTTTCACTGCAAACACTATATCAGTTTCCACAACCTTTACTATCAATAATATAGACTTACAATTTCATCAATATTAGTTACTTATATATTTGCAGTAAGTAAATCAATCAATCATATTTTAGACCTTTCATATCTGTGTCTTCTCCTTGCTCCCTGGTACACACCTGTTTCAAATCAAATCATTCATACATAAGCCAATACTTGCACACCTAACACTTTGATCTGCCTTAGTAATGTCATTGGTATTATTTGACGAGATAAAATAACCGATGTTGCTTCCATTACTATGGGTCAATACCATGGTAATAACCCTTGGTATCCATATTACCATGGTCCAGATTTTGTTCGCGACTTTTCTTCACAATACCTACACATGTACATGACCCTTCTACATAGGAGCCACATATACTTTCCCAAACTTCATATTTAACATTCATCTATCTCTGAACTAACATTCCTTTATCCATATCACATATAGCATTTGTACCAATCTGCATAACCATCCTGTTATCACAACGTTGACATCTTTATCAAGTAAGTTTCCATCAAGGACAACACATTAGCCATAATGCCAACAATATCCCATTTTGAACTTGATGACAACTACTTTGGTGTTTGGTCCCCTTGAATCTATGCCATTTTTATTAATCACTGAGATGTATACTGATCTAGGTGGATATTGGTGTCCACCCACCTATCTCACTTGGACCCCCACAATTGTCTCTTTCATTTTTTCAGTTTCCGTATTTGTAGCACAATTTACTATTTTTAGCAGTTTCTTGGGTCCTGAACTTCCGGAGCTGTTTTGAGGCCATAAACGACATTTTTTGAGAAATCTGGGAGCAACATGGGTCCATGGATCGATGTTTCTCTTCCCAAAGTTGTAGTTCTCGGATAGATCTTTCTAACGACATATTGTACGCGTCAACGAAGATCGTATGCCAAAGTTACGACCCTAGGAAGTTGATGTACCAATTTACCCAAACGCGGCCCACAGTTTGGTGTTTCATCTTATAGGGTTAGGTTTTTGGATGTTTAGGGTTTTCCATTGTTTCTCAACAATAAATAGGCCTTCAAGCCTCATTGTAACACAGTTCAAAGGCATGTAGCTACCACATCTATTCTCAGATATAAGTTACCATCGCCCTAGTTGGTTTATTTCCATTTCTGTTTGTAAGCATATTTCAATATTTTACATTAATGAAATGAAGTATTATTTCTGTTGCATATTTGTGTATATGGTTATCTCTGTATTTGTCGCATTCCTGTTTAAATCTGGATCAGTGGCATCATAGCGGTCTGCTTTTTCTTTGTTTTTCTTTGCATGTCCCCAATGAGGTCGGGATATAAGGAGTTAGGGCTTGAACTGGTTGAACCTTTACATGACCAGCCTCGAAAATCTCAACGACCTCCCATGGCGGATGAAAAGAAAGATGAGGGGGCAGAAGATGCTATCAAAACCTTGCTCGAAGAAGCCCTTGAGCGACAAAGGAATGTGATGATGGACAACTTTGCGTAGATCCTTCAGTGGCTACACGGAGGCGACGCATCGGCTTCCAACAGTTACTCTGGAAACGCCACACCATTTAAGGTACAAGTTAATTTTGAAATACCCATATTCGAGGGTCAGACAGACGCAGATGCCATAGATAAATGGTTAAATCTGCTAGAAGGGTATTTTTCTGTTCATGAATTTTCGAGTCGGGAAAAGATTGTTTTCGCTCTTCTCAAAGCAGCCCCCCACGTTAAGGACTGGTGGGAAACCTACTGCAAGAAGAAGAATGAAGGTACGGGCTCACTATTTTTAGCCACACCCACTTCGGATTCATTCCAGGATGCCTTCAAGGAGCAGTACTACCTTGTCAAAAGCTATGAGGACAAATACATCAAATGGACCACACTACAGCAGGGAAGGGACCAAGATGTGCTGGAGTTCAAAAACATTTTTCATACCCTTCGTACACAGTTGGGTATCAAGTACTTTGACCTGCATTTGGTACTCAAATACCACGACTCCCTACACAGATAAATCTAGGAAGAGATGGAGTTCCTGAACATCTCCTCTCTCGACACGGCATACCGATACGCTGTCAAAATTGAGCAAAAGTTCAAACAGAAGAAGCGAGACTTTGCATTTGCAAATCTGAAGACCAAAGGACAAAGCCAAGGTGGGGTGACCCAAGACAACCCGTCGAAACCGCAAGAAAAGAACAACACCCCGAAGTCGAAGAAGGACACAGGAAATTGGTGTGAGTTCCACAAGAGTCCCACTCATAACACAAGTGAGTGTCGGACCAAGCAGTCGCTGGTGGTCGAGTTGAAGGCTTAAAAATTAGATGCATGTTTCAACCCTGAGTTAGAACCCGACAAGGTGAATGGCAAAGGGAAGCAGATCATTGATGCGAAGCCCAACATCACTGTTGCCACCACTAAGATCCAGAAGAATGAGCCCGAAGACCCAGAGGAGGGGGAGCATATTTTCCACTCACAGATGTGGGTGAAGGGTTTGCTGCTGCAATTCATTATCGATAATGGTAGCCAAAATAACCTCATTTCAATAGAGGTCATGAAGTGGTTGGGCCTACCGACTACACCACACACATAGCCGTATAGTATCGGGTGCCTTCATGAAGGATGAGATCTCAAAGTTCGCCAGCAATGTCGCCTTCCCTACAACATCAAGCCCTTCACAGATGAGGTATTGTGTGATGTTACACCTCTGGATGTTTGTGATGTACTATTAGGCCAGCCATACATGTGGAGACAACATGCTGTGTAAGAGTCAAGGCTTTGCGCTGTCATTATTTCTTTAGGTAATTCATTATATTGGATACCGGAGGTAGCCACACCTACCACCACCTCTTTGATCACTACCAAGAAAGGAAACAAGCTCATCTCCCAGACTAGGAAATTCATTTTCTGTCTAGTTTGCTCCCAAAGTAAGGGGAAGATCGTCACCGCATCCATGACCCCTGCGAAGGGTTCCTCCACGTAGCAACAACAATAGAGGGATACAGTCATGAAAGAACATAGGAACAACTTCTCCTCACCCACAGGGGTACCACAAAAGCTTGAGATGGGCAACAAAGCTTGGTTGCATCTACAAAAAGAATTCCTTACAAGAGCCCATCAGAAGCTCTGACCACGCTGACATGGTCCTCACACCATTACCAAGGTTGTGGGAAATAATGCCTTGAAGCACAACGTTCCCCCATTCCTTCGCCTGCACTAAGTTTTCAATGTGTACCGCCATCAACCATGTTTCCCACCATTACTGGACACATTCGAGATTGCAGAACAGCTCACCCAGGAACAAGTTCAGCAGATGGAGGAACTCAACGCAATGGGGAACATTGTTTCCTAAGTGGGGAGGAATGATCCAGGTGGATGTTGGCGGCCACCCACCTATCCCAATTCAACCCCCACAATTGTCTCTTTTAGTTTTTCATTTTCCGTAATTGTAGCACAATTTAGTATTTTTGGTAGTTTCCTGGGTCTTGAACTTCAGGAGTTGTTTTGAGGCCCTAAAAGACGCTTTTTTGGGAAATTTGGGAGCAACATGGGTCCATGGACTAATCTTTCTCTTCCCAAAGTTGTAGTTCTCAGATAGATCTTTTTAATGAGATATTGTACGCGTCGAACGAAGATCGTATGCCAAAGTTACATCCCCGGGAATTTGATGTACCAATTTATGATGAGCCCCAAAAATGGACAAATATTTGGGCTCATCCAACCTCCTAATTTGACTTAATCCACCATTCTCATTTGTTTATTGCATGTTTTTTATTATATTTGTGTTAATAGAGTGAATTTGGTTAGTCATTATGCCAACAAGTCTAATGGGTGCTTTGTGTAGCCTTTTTGGTCAACTTGGAGACAAAATGGAAGGTCTTAATGAGCACTTGGCAGCCAAATTCGTGGGAGAACAAGCTAGAGGATTTGTAGGAAGGTGTCCCCCTCATTTATGGGCCCTTACCTCGAATTCTCCACCATCAGCTCGGAGTTCAAGGGCCACCGAATCAATCAGCTCAAGGGCAGCCAAGCAAGTCAAGTTGGACTGCTGTTAACTACAAGTCTTGGGCAGCCAAGTCCCTAACTTTTAGGAGGACTGTTGGGTCCTCAAAATTGTATAAATAAGAAGGCTTGGGGCCTCATTTGGGTTAGCTAGTTATTCATTTTGTTTTAGCCATTAGTTAGCTAGTTTGTAGTTCGATTTTTATGCAATAGATTAGCTTTGCTTTCAGCTCATGTTCAAGTTCTCCTTGTGGACAGTTTTGATGTACTTTTCATTTCTTGATTAATAAAGATGGATCCAGCTTTGCACCAGCTCTAAATCTTTCATGGGAGGCTGTAGCTCTTGGGGTTGAGCCCATCTCAAGCGCCCAGTACCTCCCTTGTTTCTCTTTATGTGTGTTTGCTGCGTTCTTGAGAAAAAATCTGCTCTTTAGATTTAATTCATGCTGTGTTACTTAGGTTGCTTTTGATGGTTAAAGTAGTTTCTTATGTTTAAGATAGATTGGTAGGAGTTATTCATGCATTTATATCTCTTTGATAATGTTTTGTTCACAGGTTGTACGTGATTCTTTTCATGAATAAGGTTGTTGTCCATCGATTTCATTAACTTGTTAGATAGATCACATGATATTTCGATTGCATGCAAGATGTAGTTGGTTTGATCAAGTAACCACTATGAAGGGCATCTTCATCACCTCCTCGTTCATTTGAGCCTCGTTCAGATCAGCTCCTCCATCACCAAGTCTGTTCCCTCATCTCCCATCTTCTCTTTTGCCAAGTAACCTTACCTTCTTCCCCATTGTTGTCTCAACTACCTTCAAGCCAAGTCAGCTTTCCACATCATCTCACCACTCCATCCATCAGTTCCTGGGTCACTTCAGACCCCCATCCTACCTCCATAACCATCCATGCATCTTCCTTAAACCATCCATCCTCAAAAATCCAATTCGTAAACATCCTGTAGAAGAATTACAGAACATCTTGTAGAAACTTCTTGTAGAAGCCCCTGCAGACTTCTTGTAGAAGTTCATGAACACGGTTGCATGTCATCCAGACTTTGTGAAACTCTCAGAAAGGATACTGGGGATCCCTTAGACCCTCTCTGTACCATCCCAACCTTTCCCAAAGCATTTCATCCCTTGATCCATCCCTGCACAGTGGAAAACTAGTTAGAAGCACATGCATGAAAATTTCAACAACTTAATCAAAAATACAAAAAGATGTTTTCTTGAGATAGTGATAACGTAGACACATGCATTTTACCTTCCTAGAAGTAATGGCATCTCTTTTTGTTGTTTGCATTCTTTCCTTTGCATCAGTAGGACTAGCTGGTAGAATTAGGGTTTGCTAGGGTTTGCTAGGGTTTGTGTTTCTTTTTGGCTTTCAGTTCATTTTTGCAAAATAGATTAATTTCCTTCGAGATAGCCTTCATCCATCATTTAGAAAGCTTCTTCTGAGAGCATATAGAAGTTGGCTTGAGCCCTAGCGGACTTGTGCCAGCTGACCAAGTGACAGCTGCGACAAGAGCTAGTACTTGTGCATACAACACCGTCGCTTCCAAGTTTGTACGAACTACCGGGTTGATAAAATTAGAGATAGGAAGCTCCAGGAGTTGTAGCATTATTGCTACAATACTGGAGCCCACCATCTTTTTGGCGCCATTGCCGAGGAAGCGGCAGAGTATTGGTGATTGTTGCTATTCTTCTATTTTCTACTACAACCTTCTGCTAAGTAGTTTATTTCATTTCCATTATGCAATTTCATTTATGCAAAAGTAGATTAGCATTTCTTGCTTTCATAGATTAGCATTTCAATTCCGCAATTTCATTTCTGCAAGCGTAGATTAGCATTTCAATTCCGCAATTTCATTTATGCAAGCGTAGATTAGAATTTCAATTCCGCAATTTCATTTCTGCAAGCATAGATTAGCATTTCAATTTCGCAAGCGTAGCCTAGCATTTCATTCCTGCAATTTCATTTGAGCAAAATAGATTAGTCCTTTCCTGCCTTCATTTCAATTCCGCATTTTCATTTTAGCAAGATAGTTAGTTGCAGTTCAATCTATTTCAATTTTGTAGGTAGAAGTAGAAAAGAGAAAAATCAACCAAAAAGATTTCATTTCATGCCTTGTAGGAGTAGAGATAAGTTAGAAAAATGATTGCACAACCCCCCACTGCTTCACACAGCCAACGTTATCTCTTCTTCGATGGCTGTGATTGAGGAACCCCAGGGTGGACATCAAGGCATATTTAAAGAACCTCTAGGGGAGAAGAAGAAGAAAACATTCCTCTGGAGCAAATGGCTACAAGTAGAGATGTTGGGAGCAACATATTGTCCAAAGATGAATTTGAGAATCAGATCAAAGATTTCAAGAGTGATATGAGGCAGTTTCTTGCCATGCAACTGGATACCTTGCGGATCCAAAAGAAGCAAGAGGAAGCCAAGAGGGCTTTGGTCATCTTTTGTCCTAGGTGCCTTAAAAAGCATCCTAGGAACAAATGTCCAATGTACTCCCTAGAAGTGTGTTTTGTATGTGAAGAATACCATCCTACATATCAGTGCCCTTCCTTGCCCAGAATCAAAGTTGCATATCAAAGAGCCAAGGGAGCCACTGAATCACTCTATTATATGAACCAAGGGAGGCCACATGGACCTAGATCTTACCAACAGGAACTGCAAGGGATACCCGAGACCTATTATGACCCCTATCAAGCCACTTTCATGCCTTCTTGGGGTCCCCCTGCTCATCCTTCCTGGTCTACACCTCCTCCTTGGTCATATTCTCCTTGTTCCTTCACAGATCCATATTATACCCAACCAGTTGCTCATTCATTTCACTCTTATGCTCAGCCACAGCCTCAGTGGAATGCACCTTATCAGGAGTGGAGGCCCCAATACAACTCTCATCCCGCTCATTTTCCTCCACCACCTGCTCATCCACAACCATCGCCTCCTCCTCCACCAAGGCAACCCCAAATGCCTGCCCAACCACCATGCCATCCATCTCCATATCAATTTCACACCTCCACTCAACTACCTGTACCATCATCTCCAAACCCACACATTGGAGCAGCTCAACACAAGTGCAAAGCTGAGGCACAACATGTGCAAATGACTCCTTTTGAGCTCAATGATCTTCACCATAGCTCAGGAAAAGCATTGCAAAAAAGAGATCATCTTGAAAGCATTGAAGGATCACATCCAGCAAAAGAAGATTCAAAAGAGGAGATCAAAGAACCATTGATTGCACTTAATGAAGAGAAGAGATCAGAATCAGAGATCGAGAGAGTTCCTTCATGGTTACCATCAAATCTTCCATGTATTCAAGAGAAAGATCGACAAAAAGAGGAAGATCAGAAGGTCATGATAGAAGGTGACATGACGAATGATCCAGATCAGCAAAAGAACCGAGGATATCAAAGCTATATTGAGATATGGTTTCAGACAATCACTAAGTTGCAGCAGTACTCTCTTCCTCAGCTATGTTTGACCCCTTCAAGATCAGATCATTTGGTCTCTGAGATCTGGATACTTGTCCAAGCATGCATTTCGAGCCTTCACATCATTTTTTCTCTAATCTCGATGTGCACATGGCTCCATTGGAAGTATTCTTATACTTGAAAGGAATTTTGTTTTTCAAGTAGGGTAGGGTAGGAAAAAGAAGAAAAAAGAAAAAAAAGAAAAAAAGAAAAAATGAAAAAAAGGGAAAATAGAAATCTAAGGTGAAAACCTCCTTGGAGGCGCCTTAGATTGGCTCATTGATTGAAAACCTCCATGAGGCGGTCAATGGGTTGGAAAAAAAAGAGAAAAGAGAATAAGATCTTTGGGTGAAAACCTCCCTTGGAGGCGCCCAAGGTAGGCAATTAGGGTGAAAACCTGCATGAGGCGCCCTAGTTGTTTTTCAAAAAAAAAAAAAAGAGAAAAAGAAAAAGAAAAATAAAGCTAATATCCATTGAATAATTTCATGTTGCAGCAATGACATTGCAGGTTAAAGAAGGACGTTTCATGACAGGAGGAGCACTCAAATCAAGGTCAAAGGACTTTTTCTTGTGCCTTCTACAGGAAGCTCTGTATTTCTACAGGAAACATCCTGTAGAACCTTTGGACGAGCCAAATCCAATTTCAAAAGTGAATCTGATGGTGGGAATCTGTTGATTAGGCCTACAAGTACTTGTGTGTCCATCCATTGCCTTTCTCCATCATTTTGCCACCTCCTTGTGCTTCTCATTGTGCTTCTACAGGAACTTCCTGTAGAAATTGTGGGAAACTAGGCATGCATTTCAAAAAGTGGTTTGGCGAGCATGGTAGCTTCCTCAAGGGTTCAGAAGCCCTCATGCAATCTTCCAACTCCTCCTCCATCATCTCCATACCTGCATCACAACCAAAATTCATTTTGTCATACCATGCAAACACATGCAAAGTGCCTTGAAGCAAAAATCCATAAAGCAGAATTTGTTTTTGTCATAACTTAAAAACCATGCATCCATTTGACAAACCACTTTATGGGGAATTGTACAAGGTTGATGACAACATGCCTGAGCAGTTTCATGCAATTCCGGTGCACGGTTTCCAAGGAATCAGCCTCCATCACCATCAGCCATTTTTTCATTTTCTCCATAACCGTGCACCCGTTTCAAAACCTGTTTCATGGGGAGATGCACATGGGTGATAGTAGCCAACCCAAGTAGTTTCAGCCGATTCCGATGCACGGTTTCCGAGAAATCGACCTCTGAAATCTTCAACCATTTTCCATTTTTCTCAAAATCCGTGCATCCATTGATCACGAATTTGCTATGGGAGATGCTTAATGATGATAGGAACATGCTCACCGAATTTCAGATCAATCCGATCTACCGTTTGGGAGAAATGGCAAAAAGAAGTTCTGGTTTTGTGACCATGCAGCAGCAGCAGCTTGAACGGGCAGAGTTGAACGTGGAAACGATTGCATGCAGCTCAAATCCGGCCAGAGGATGCCTGCACAAGGAAAAGCAATCAAAAATCATTAGCTAAGCCTCATGCAATCAAAGGATCAGAGCATGCAGCAGCAAGAAGCTTCACAAGCAGCCGTTTGGCTTCAGGTACGTGACAAAACCTATTCCTCTGTTTGCATGAATGTAATTCGTAAACTACATGAACAATGAGATGGTCGGGATTAAAGGAATTGGTGGCTAGCTGACTGACCACCGTCATCCAATTCCATAGCACTCGGTGGGTGGCTGAGCACACGTGTCTCAAGAAAAAAATTGAAATCAGGTAGTGGTGACCGTTTAAACTGCAGCATGATTGATGGACGTAATTTCAAGCAGAGAACAATCAGTGACCACTGTAGTTCATGAACAGTTGCATGGGCCAGCACGTCTTTGCCACCTCACTCCACCAGCAGTCATGCAGAAATTAATAAGTGCTCAGCTGTTAGTCAACTTGCACACAACTGGAAGTGTGGATTTCGTTGGTGATTTTTATTAGCACAAGAGCAGCCGCCATCAAGAGTGCTACAGAAAGCTCTAATGCCATTGCAGAACTACAGTTTGCAAAACCACACAAATGAAGGGGCTATGGAGCATATACAGCGGAAGATTTCCAGACCAGCGGAAGTTCATTGAAATTGATATGTTAACATAGTTTGAACAGTACAACAAATATGTGACTCCGGCATTTGAGTTTGGAAAAGTTGATTTCACTGTTTGTACAGCACATTGGCAGGTTATATATATATGAATATTTGCAGCATTCATAGATGTATATTGGGAAGCGCTTCAGAAAACGATATGGCATTTTGTGAAATCGATTAAAAGATTTGAATAGTCGATATTGTGCAATCGACACACAAATTGCAGACGGAGGAGACAAGTTTCAATTGGTTCGATTCCTATATGCAATTGTACAAAGGTTAATGTTGTTAGTTAATGCAGTGAATTAATTTCAATAAGAAAACAATTCCAAAATCTGGGCGCAAAAAAATGGGTGCAGAGTTATGTTGCTAGAAATTGAGTACGTTGAATGCAGTTAAAATCATTGCTGTGAAAGATCGATGTATCTCAAGATCGATTAAGGGGTTGCCGTAGTGATTAATTGGTGCTTGCTGTAATGATGATTCCAAATTGGATTCATGAGTTTGTATTTACTGAACACTGTCATTAAATTTAGAATGAATGCATTTGTTGAATTATTAAATTGAGCACAGTTTTAAAAATCGATCTGTTGGGGTATGGAACCAGAAAGTTAATGCGTTTGCTGGAGTTGAACGCTGATGATGTAAATTGATCGAATGGCATAACCCTGAGCTAATCTGGTCACTGGAAAGACGCAGTTTATCGGAGTATATGTAAAGAATTTTGCAAAGGAATAGAATTGCTGGCAGAAGCCTCGTGCATATCACTGTCCAAATATTTAAAGAAATCAAAGGCGCAAATCATGAAGAAATGGTTACACCTCGACTTGTGTGCAGGTAGAGTCAATGGGTGAATTGCAGAGGCGTTGTTGAGGTAATCACTTTTGTTAGCATATCCAGATTTATAATGGATTCCTTGCGCTGTTGTGATATGTTAGAAAGTGCAGTTCTAATAAATATTCGCTATGGCATTA
The DNA here is from genome assembly GCA_031772625.1 of Pinus tabuliformis. NCBI lineage: Eukaryota > Viridiplantae > Streptophyta > Pinopsida > Pinales > Pinaceae > Pinus > Pinus tabuliformis. The sequence continues at coordinate 905,542,159 of CM062811.1, forward strand.
TTTAGTCAGAGCTTTATATTGGAATCCGAATTTGTTCTGAGTTGAATGTAAATATGGGCGCACTTGTTTGATTGGTCTTTGAATCTGATATTGAAGGCGCATATACAAGATTTGTGTTTGAGTTTGAAGGCACATGTTATAAGCTTCTGCAAGTGATAGTTTTGAATTTGCCAATTATTGAGGTTCTGACTTGGGTAGATAATGATGATACATTTGGATAAGAACTGTGATGAAGTTCCTGGGTATGGCAAGCTCCAGGCTTGCATCAGTTGGATTCGTCAGCTTCCAGGTAGCAGCACAGTTCAAGGAGAAGGCACCCCCAGCCAAGCAAGTAAAATCAGTGAAATTGGTTCTACAGGAAGTTAGCAGACTGTTCTACAGGAAAACAGAGGACTGTTTCTACAGGAAGCCAGCGAACAGTTTCTACAGGAAAGTTTGAAAAGAGGGAAGCCAAAGGAGAAATCGGCCGAGATGCTAGCCAAGGAAGCCACCAGGGCCATCAAAGACGAGGAGAGAGATTTGGTTGCTCAGAGGATGAGCAACACTTTCAGTAGGGGGGTGATGATGAGCCCCAAAAATGGACAAATATTTGGGCTCATCCAACCTCCTAATTTGACTTAATCCACCATTCTCATTTGTTTATTGCATGTTTTTTATTATATTTGTGTTAATAGAGTGAATTTGGTTAGTCATTATGCCAACAAGTCTAATGGGTGCTTTGTGTAGCCTTTTTGGTCAACTTGGAGACAAAATGGAAGGTCTTAATGAGCACTTGGCAGCCAAATTCGTGGGAGAACAAGCTAGAGGATTTGTAGGAAGGTGTCCCCCTCATTTATGGGCCCTTACCTCGAATTCTCCACCATTAGCTCGGAGTTCAAGGGCCACCGAATCAATCAGCTCAAGGGCAGCCAAGCAAGTCAAGTTGGACTGCTGTTAACTAAAAGTCTTGGGCAGCCAAGTCCCTAACTTTTAGGAGGACTGTTGGGTCCTCAAAATTGTATAAATAAGAAGGCTTGGGGCCTCATTTGGGTTAGCTAGTTAGTCATTTTGTTTTAGCCATTAGTTAGCTAGTTTGTAGTTCGATTTTTATGCAATAGATTAGCTTTGCTTTCAGCTCATGTTCAAGTTCTCCTTGTGGATAGTTTTGATGTACTTTTCATTTCTTGATTAATAAAGATGGATCCAGCTTTGCACCAGCTCTAAATCTTTCATGGGAGGTTGTAGCTCTTGGGGTTGGGCCCATCTCAAGCGCCCAGTACCTCCCTTGTTTCTCTTTATGTGTGTTTGCTGCGTTCTTGAGAAAAAATCTGCTCTTTAGATTTAATTCATGCTGTGTTACTTAGGTTGCTTTTGATGGTTAAAGTAGTTTCTTATGTTTAAGATAGATTGGTAGGAGTTATTTATGCGTTTATATCTCTTTGATAATGTTTTGTTCACAGGTTGTACGTGATTCTTTTCATGAATAAGGTTGTTGTCCACCGATTTCATTAACTTGTTAGATAGATCACATGATATTTCGATTGCATGCAAGATGTAGTTGGTTTGATCAAGTAACCACTATGCAGGGCATCTTCATCACCTCCTCGTTCATTTGAGCCTTGTTCAGATCAGCTCCTCCATCACCAAGTCTGTTCCCTCATCTCCCATCTTCTCTTTTGCCAAGTAACCTTACCTTCTTCCCCATTGTTGTCTCAACTACCTTCAAGCCAAGTCAGCTTTCCACATCATCTCACCACTCCATCCATCAGTTCCTGGGTCACTTCAGACCCCCATCCTACCTCCATAACCATCCATGCATCTTCCCTCAACCATCCATCCTCAAAAATCCAATTCGTAAACATCCTGTAGAAGAATTACAGAACATCCTGTAGAAACTTCCTGTAGAAGCCCCTGCAGACTTCCTGTAGAAGTTCATGAACACGGTTGCATGTCATCCAGACTTTGTGAAACTCTCAGAAAGGATACTGGGGATCCCTTAGACTCTCTCTGTACCATCCCAACCTTTCCCAAAGCATTTCATCCCTTGATCCATCCCTGCACAGTGGAAAACTAGTTAGAAGCACATGCATGATAATTTCAACAACTTAATCAAAAATACAAAAAGATGTTTTCTTCAGATAGTGATAACGTAGACACATGAATTTTTCCTTCCTAGAAGTAATGGCATCTCTTTTCGTCGTTTTCATTCTTTCCTTTGCATCAGTAGGACTAGCTGGTAGAATTAGGGTTTGCTAGGGTTTGCTAGGGTTTGTGTTTCTTTTTGGCTTTCAGTTCATTTTTGCAAAATAGATTAATTTCCTTCGAGATAGCCTTCGTCCATCATTTAGAAAGCTTCTTCTGAGAGCATATAGAAGTTGGCTTGAGCCCTAACGGACTTGTGCCAGCTGACCAAGTGACAGCTGCGACAAGAGCTAGTACTTGTGCATACAGCACCGTCGCTTCCAAGTTTGTACGAACTACCGGGTTGATAAAATTAGAGATAGGAAGCTCCAGGAGTTGTAGCATTATTGCTACAATACTGGAGCCCACCAATTTACCCAAATGGGGCCCACAGTTTGGTGTTTCATCTTCTATGGTTAGGTTTTTGGATGTTTAGGGTTTTCCATTGTTTCTCAACAATAAATAGGCCCTCGAGCCTCATTGTAACACAGTTCAGAGGCATGTAGGTGTTGTTGGGTCCCTATAATAAGAGTGATGACCCCATTATTATTGTAGTTGTATCCCTTATTAATATTGTTGTGCCCCTATTGTCCCCATATTGTTATTACTGTGCCCCATAGAATCCCTCTATTGTTATTTTTGTGGCTTTATATTATAATTGTTAGGTCGGCTGGGTTATATTGTGACTCCTTAAACTCCTATATATAGAAAGGAGGTTTTGTCATTTGAATCATCCAAGAATTGTTCATTTGTGTAATGTAAAGGAGGTTGCCTCCTCAAAGAGGCTAAATTCTAAGGCGTTCAACTATCTTTTCTATCATTTTGTGAGCTGGTTTCATAACATTTGGTATCAGAGCTTTGGATTCTAGGGTTTCGCTGCTCCAAATAGGTCATCGTGGCATTTTCGCTATAACTTTTTTCTGCGACATTTCAGAAGCTAAAAAAAACCATTTTAGAAGAAATTGCGCTGAACCTTGGGTCCGAATTTCAGATCTTTTCGTGCTATATTTGCAGAGATATGATCTGAGGAAGTTGGTTTTTTTCAGCCTCCTGAATTACATTCCAAACAGGTGACCTGGGGAAAATAGTCATAACTTTCTCTCTGAGCATCGGATTGAAATTTCGTAAGAAAGTACAGAAAGAGGACAGAATGTAGTTTCTTGTATGTCTTTTTCAGATCCAAATGTTGAAACAATGACTGGTGGCATGTCATACAAGTTCGCTCTACTGAACTAGTCTATAATCAGGTCATCTTGGGAGATTGTGCATAACTCTTCCTTGGAGAATCCAATTTGCGTCAGACTGGTGGCATTGGAAAGAGGACACAGAGGGCTACTACAGGTCACAATTTCAAAACTGGATGATCCGAAATTGCAGAGATACATCAGATTCAATATCAAGCTTCTACAAAGTGAAAAAAGGTGTGTAGTTTTTTTTAAATTTTTGCATAAGCTTGGTTTGAAAAATTAGTTTGAATTGGTAATTGATGCCCCGAGGAAAGAAAATGAAAACACCTAGTAAGAAACCTGAAAGCTCTAGCATGACTCATGAAGAAGAGGAAGAAATGCAACATGATATATCAAAATTACGAGACCAAGTGCAACAAGTGTCACTTGCACAAAAAGCAACATAATCTAAGATGGATGGTTTAAGGAAAGATGTAGAAGCTAAGATGGATGGTTTAAAGAAAGGTGTAGAAGCTAAGATGGATTGTTTAAAGAAAGGAATAGAAGCTAAGATGGATGGCATGGAAGCTAAGATGAATGGCATGGAAGCTAATATGAATGGCATGGACACTAAAATTGATGGCATAGATGATAAGATCGAAGAATTGAAGATAAATATGAATAAGTTGCTACAAGAAATGGTCACTAATGGTGAAAGGGTAGTAAAGGAAACTCATGATGAGAACAAAAGAAATGTTAATCATGATTCCATAGACTCTAATGTTGGATCGAAGACCCACCATATTCCAAAAATCGATATGAGGAAGTTTGATGGCAAGGATCCCGCAACATGGATATTACACATGGAGCAATTTTTCGATCTCAATAATGTGCAAAACACACAAAAGGCACGTATTGTAACTTTATATTTGGAACCAAATCAGTTTGTATGGTATCAATGGCTTTGCTCTCGTAAACAAATTATCACTTGGGCAATTTTTACGGAAGAATTGATAGCACATTATGAGGATACAAAAAGCAACCCTTTTTTTAGCCAATTGATAAGTCTCAAACAAAAGGGTTCAATAATGGAGCACATTGAGGAGTTTGAAAAATTGAACATAAGGGTAAAAAATATTCCAGAGGAGCATAGGATTGATGTGTTCATAGGGACTTTAAAGGATAATATCCAACATGATGTTCGCCTTTGGGAACCTGATTCATTAGAGAAGGCATTCAGGTTAGCAAGAAAAATGGAAAGCAAAATTATGGCAACCAGGAAGCATACCACTCATAACTATAAAGATGGAAGTGTGGTTGCCCCTAGTCTTCCACAACCTATAAGGTTGACACCACAACAATTGGAAGAAAAAAGAGCAAAAGAGCTTTGTTACAGTTGTGATAGCAAATACACTAAAGGTCATAAGTGTGATGAGAAGAAATTATTCTACATAGATTGTGAAGAGGAAGAAGAAAAGGAGCAAGAAAGGTCAAAAGAAGAGGATATACTCCAGGAAAAAAGCCTAGATAAAGAAGAAATTAATCCGACCATATCTTGTAATGCATTGGCGGGAATTACCACTCCTCAAACCATCAAGATAGAAGGACAAATCAATAAGAAAAAGGCAATAGTGTTGATTGATTCAGGAAGTACCCACAATTTTATTCATTGTAAGGTAGCAAAAGAATTGAATTGCTTCTTATATCTAGCACCAGAGTGTCAAGTGATGGTTGCAAATGGAGGAACAATAAATTTCTCTGGAAAGTGCCATAATATCAAGCTATCCATGGGAGAATATGTATTAACTAGCCCAATGCTTTCCATTCCAATGGGAGGTGCTGATGTTGTACTAGGATTCCAATGGCTACAATCCTTGGGTACAATAGCTTTTAATTTTCAAGAACTTTTCATGAAATTTTCTATGGAAGGAAAGGAAGTTGAATTAAGGGGTATTGTAGGGAAACCGGGAAAGATAATCAGCTCTAACGGTATGACAAAGCTTCTAAAAAAGGAACAAAGAGGTGTAATTGCACAATTATGTTCGCTAGATGTTTCCACATTGGAATCATCTATTTCTCCAGATCTCCAAAAAGTCTTGGAAAATCATTCCAAGGTATTTGAGACTCCCAAAGGTCTCCCACCTATTCGTGATCATGATCATGCTATTCATCTGATTCTAGGAAGTGTTCCTCCAAACATCAGGCCGTACAGATATCCCTATGCCCAAAAGAGTGAAATTGAACGTATGGTTGCAGAAATGCTAGAGGCTGGTATAATTCAACCGAGTCAAAGTTCTTTCTCTACTCCAATAGTATTGGTGCACAAGAAGGATGGATCATGGCGCATGTGTCCGGATTATAGGGAGCTCAACAAGCTCACTATTAAAGATAAGTTTCCCATTCCTGTCATTGATGAATTATTGGATGAATTGCATGGATCAATTTACTTCACAAAGTTGGATCTTCGTTCAGGATATCATCAAATCAGAATGAAGACTGAAGACATTCTGAAAATAGCATTTAGAACTCATGAGGGTCATTATGAATTTTTGGTCATGCCTTTTGGCCTTACCAATGCACCTTCAACATTTCAAGGTTTGATGAATTCCATTTTCAAACCATTTCTTAGAAAAATTGTGTTAGTTTTTTTTGATGATATACTAATCTACAGCAAGTCTTGGAAGGATCATGTTGAACATTTTGACAGGGTGCTACAACTATTGGAGGAGAAACAATTATATGCAAAAAGATCCAAATGTTTCTTTGGAGTACAAGAGGTGGAATATCTGGGTCATATTGTATCTCATGAAGGAGTTAAGGTAGACCCTCTCAAAATTAAAGCCATTAAGGAATGGAAAATCCCCACATCCATAAAGCATCTGCGAGGATTTCTCGGGTTGACAGGGTATTATCGCAAGTTTGTTAAGAATTATGGGAGAATGTCAGCACTTCTAACAACATTATTGAAGAAAGATGCATTTTCATGGACTCCAGAAGCAACAAAGGCCTTCGAGCATCTTAAAGAGGCAATGTGCCAAGCACCGGTCTTAGCTACACCAAACTTCACAAAAACCTTTATTGTGGAATGTGATGCTTTAGGAAATGGAATTGGTGTTGTTTTAATGCAAGATGAAAGACCCATTGCTTTCGAAAGTCGTCCAATCAAGGGAAAGTTTTTACACAAAGCTATTTATGAGAAGGAAATGTTGGCAATACTCCATGCACTTAAGAAATGGCGACCCTACCTGATGGGAAGACACTTCAAGGTAAAAACGGATCATGATAGCCTTAAATACTTTTTAGAACAAAGATTATCCTCTGAAGAGCAACAAAAGTGGGTCACAAAGATGTTGGGTTATGACTTTGAAATCATCTACAAAAAAGGGAAGCAAAATGTGATGGCAGATGCACTATCAAGAAAGGATGAGGATGTGGAAACATTGTTGTGCACCATTTCTATTATCCAACCAGATTGGATAAACGAAGCAAGGGAGGAATGGAAGAATGACGAAGAAGTGTGGGCACTTATTCGAAAGTTACAACAAGACTCTAGTACATCTGATACATTTAGCTGGCAAAATGATTCGTTATGGTACAAAGATCGCTTATACCTCTGTAAGAATTCCCAGCTAAAACAAAGGATTCTTATGGAATTGCACACTTCTCCCTTAGGAGGGCACTCAGGATATTTAAAAACTTACCATAGGGTTAAGAAGGAATTTCTTTGGGAGGGCCTTAAATCAGATAATCAAAAGTTTGTGGTGGAATGTCTGGTTTGCCAACAAAATAAAGTTGAAACAATTAAGACACCAGGTCTATTACAACCTTTATCCATTCCAAGCCAACGTTGGGAGGAGGTTTCAATGGATTTTATCACAGGTTTACCCAAGTCTGAGGGAAAGAGTGTCATCATGGTGGTAGTTGACAGACTTACCAAGTATGCACACTTTTGTGCATTATCAAATCCATTTAAAGCTAGTACAATTTCTACTGCATTTATGGAAACAATTCAAAAGCTACATGGAAACCCAAAGATTATTGTAAGTGACAGAGATCCCATTTTCACTGGAAATTTTTGGACAAAATTTTTTTCTTGTCTTGGTACTCAGTTAGCTCATAGCTCATCTTATCATCCTCAATCTGATGGGCAAACTGAGATAGTAAAGAAATGTTTGGAAGGATATCTTTGTTTCTTTGTATCTGATAAACAGACACAATGGGTCAAATGGTTGCCTCTGGCTGAATGGTGGTATAACACTTCCTTCCATACAGCAACAAAAATGACCCCATTTATGGCACTTTATGGATATCAGCCACCATCCATCACATCATATTTAAGAGAAAATTCTAAGGTTCAAGCAGTGGAACATCACATCGAACATCAACAACATGTCCTCCAACTCTTAAAGGATAACCTCGTGTTGGCATAGAATAGAATGAAATAACAAGCAGATCAACATCGCAACGAAAGAAGTTTTGATGTAGGTGATTGGGTATTCCTACGGCTACAACCATATAAGAAAATGTCCCTCAAGCAAGCTAAGAAGGATAATAAATTATCACCAAAGTATTATGGTCCATACAAGGTGTTGCAAAAGATTGGTACTATGGCATACAAATTGGAGCTTCCTGCAGCTTCTCGATTGCACCCAGTTTTCCATGTTTCATGTTTAAAGAAGGTTATAGGCAACAAGCTCACAGTTCAAACAATATTTCCAGAACATGACAAGGAAGGAAAAATTATATTGGAACCAGAAGCAGTCACAGAAACAAGAACTCGACAGTTACGAAATCGATCAATTTCGGAGTATCTTATCAAGTGGAAGAACTTATCTGCTGAAGATTCCACATGGGAGGATGAGAATTTTATATAGAATCATCCAAAACTACTGAAGCATTGAGGACAACACTTTTTTGAAGGAGAGGGACATGTTGGGTCCCTATAATAAGAGTGATTACCCCATTACTATTGTAGGTGTATCCCTTATTAATATTGTTGTGCCCCTATTGTCCCCATATTGTTATTACTGTGCCCCATAGAATCCCTCTATTTTTATTTTTTTGGCTTTATATTATTATTGTTAGGTCGGATTGGTTATATTGTGACTCCTTAGACTCCTATATATAGAAAGGAGGTTTTGTCATTTGAATCATCCAAGAATTGTTCATTTGTGTAATGTAAAGGAGGTTGCCCCCTCGAAGAGGCTGAATTCTAAGGCATTCAACTATCTTTTCTATCATTTTGTGAGTTGGTTTCATAACAGCTGCCACATCTCTTCTCAGAGATAAGCTACCATTGCCCTAGCTGGTTTATTTCCATTTTTGTTTGTAAGCATATTTCAGTATTTTACATTAATGAAATGAAGTATTATTTCCGCTACATCTTTGTGTATATGGTTATCTCTGTATTTTGTTGCGTTCCTGTTTAAATCTGAATCAATGGTATCAGAGCAGTCTGCTTTTTCTCTATTTTTCTTTGCATGTCCCCAACGAGGTCAGGATTTAAGGAGTTAGGGCTTGAACTGGTCGAACCTTTACAAGACTAGCCTCGAAAATCTCGACGGCCTCCCATGGCAGATGAAAAGAAAGACGAGGGGGCAGAAGATCCTATCAAAATCTTGCTTGAAGAAGCCCTTCAGCAAAAAAGGAACACAATGATGGACAGTTTTGCGTAGATCCTTTAGCAGCTACCCAGAGACAATGCATCGACTTCCAATAGCTACTCTAGAAATGCCACACCGTTTAAGGTACAAGTTAATTTTGAAATACCCATATTCGAGGGTCAGATAGACACAGATGCCATAGATAAATGGTTAAATCTGTTAGAAGGGTATTTTTCTGTTCATGAATTTTTTAGTCGAGAAAAGATTGTTTTCGCTCTTCTCAAAGTAGCCCCCCATGTCAAGGACTAGTGGGAAACCTATTGCGAGCAAAAGAATGAAAGTATGGGCTCACTATTTTTAGTCGCACCCACTTGGGATTCATTCCGGGATGCTATCAAGGAGCAGTACTACCCTGTCAAAAGTTATGATTACAAATACATCAAATGGACCACACTGCAGCAGGGAAGCGACCAATATGTGTTGGAGTTCACAAACATTTTCCATACCCTTCGCACACAGTTGGGTATCAAGGACTCTGAGCTGCATTTGGTACTCAAATACCGTGGCTGCCTACATAGATACATCCAGGAAGAGATGGAGTTCTTGAACATCTCCTCTCTCGGCATGGCGTACTGATACGCTATCAAAATTGAGCAAAAGTTCAAACAGAAGAAGCGATACTTTGGATCTACAAATCCGAAGACCAAAGGACAAAGCCAAGGCAGGGTGACCCAAGACAACCCATCAAAGCCGCAAGAAAAGAACAACACCCAAAGTCGAAGAAGGAAACAAAAAGTGGTGTGAGTTCCACAAGAGTCCCACTCATAACACAAGTTAGTGTCGGACCAAGTAGTGGCTGGTGGCCGGGTTGAAGGCTTCAGAATCATATGCATGTTTCAACCCTGAGTTAGAACCCGACAATGGGAATGGTAAAGGGAAGCAGATCATTGATGCGGAGCCCAATGTCAACTATTGCCACCGCCAAGATCCAGAAGAATGAGCCCGAAGACCCAGAAGAGGGGGAGCGTCTTTTCCAGTCACATATGTGGGTGAAGGGTTCGCCGCTACAATTCATTGTCGACAGTGGCAGGCAAAAGAACCTCATTTCAGCAGAGGTCGTGAAGTGGTTGGGCCTACCGACTACACCACACATGTAGCCATACAATATTAGGTGGCTTCATGAAGGATGAGATCTCAAAGTTCGCCAGTAGTGTCGCCTTCCCTACAACATCAAGCCCTTCACAGATGAGGTATTATGTGATGTTACACCTCTGGATGTTTGTGATGTACTATTAGGCCAGCCATACTTCTGGAGGCAACATGCTGTGTATGAGTCAAGGCTTCGTGCTGTCATTATTTCTTTAGGTAATTCATTATACAGGATACCGGAGGTAGCCCCACCTACCACCACCTCTTTGATCACTGCCAAGAAAGAAAGCAAGCTCATCTCCCAGACTAGGAAATTCATTTTCTATCTGGTTCGCTCCCAAAGTAAGGGGAAGATCGTCACCACATCCATGACCCTAGCGAAGGGTTCCTCCATGCAGCAGCAAAAACAGAGGGATACAGTCATGAAAGAACATAGGAACAACTTCTCCTCATCCACAGGGGTACCACACAAGCTTGAGATGGGCAACAAAGTCTGGTTGCATTTGTAGAAAGAACGCCTTACAAGAGCCCATTTGAAGCTCCGACCACGCTGACATGGTCCTCACACCATTACTAAGGTTGTGGGAAATAATTCTTTGAAGCACAACATTCCCAAATTCCTTCGCCTGCACAAAGTGTTCAATGTGTACCACCATTGACCATGCTTCCCACCATTACTGGACACATCTAAGATTGCAGAACAGCTCACCTGGAACATGTTCAGTAGATGGAGGAACTCAACGCAATGGGGACCATTACTTCCTAAGGGGGGAGGAATGATCCAGGTGGATGTTGGTGGCCACCCACCTATCCCACTTGGACCCCCACAACTTTCTCTTTCAGTTTTTTAGTTTTTGTAATTGTAGCACAATTTACTATTTTTAGCAGTTTCTCGGGTCCTGAACTTCCAGAGCTGTTTTGAGGCCCTAAATGATGTTTATTGGGAAATATGGGTGAAACATGGGTCCATGGAGTGATGTTGCTCTTCCCAAAGTTGTAGTTCTCAGATAGATCCTTCTAACGAGATATTGTACGCATCAAACGGAGATCGTATGCCAAAGTTATGACCCCAGGAAATTGATGTACCAATTTACCCAAACGGGGCCCACAGTTTGGCGTTTCATATTCTAGGGTTAGGTTTTTGGATGTTTAGGGTTTTCCATTGTTTCTCAACAATAAATAGGCCTTCAAGCCTCATTGTAACACAGTTCAGAGGCATGTAGTTGGCACATCTCTTCTAAGAGATAAGCTACCATCACCCTAGATGATTTATTTCCATTTCTGTTTGTAAGCATATCTCAGTATTTTACATTAATGAAATGAAGTATTATTTCCACTACATCTTTGTGTATATGGTTATCTCTTTATTTTTTTGCGTTCCTGTTTAAATCTGGATTAGTGGTATCAGAGCGGTCTGTTTTTTCTCTGTTTTTCTTTGCATGTCCCCAATGAGGTCGGGATATAAGGAGTTAGGGCTTGAACTAGTCGAATCTTTACAAGACCAGCCCCAAAAATCTCAACGGTCTCCCATGGCGGATGAAAAGAAAGACGAGGGGGTAGGAGATCCTATCAAAATCTTGCTCGAGGAAGCCCTCGAGTGACAAAGGAACGCGATGATGGACAACTTTGTGCAGATCCTTTAGCGGCTACCCAAAGGTGACACATCGGCTTCCAAAAGCTACTCTTGAAACGACACACCGTTTAAGGCACAAGTTAATTTCAAAATACCCATATTCGAGGGTCCGATAGACACAGATGCCATAGATAAATGGTTAAATCTGCTAGAAGGGTATTTTTCTATTCATGAATCTTCGAGTCGGGAAAAGATTGTTTTCGTTCTTCTCAAAGAAGTCCCCCACTTCAAGGACTGGTGGTAAACCTACTACGAGCAGAAGAATGAAAATACGGGCTCACTATTTTCTGCCGCACCCACTTGGGATTCATTCTGGGATGCCATCAAAGATAAGTACTACCCTATCAAGAGATATGAGGACTAATACATCAGATGGACCACACTGCGGCAGGGAAGGGACCAAGATGTGCGGGAGTTTACAAACATTTTTCATACCCTTCGCACACAGTTGGGTATCAAGGACTCTCAACTGCATTCGGTACACAAATACTGCAACTGCATACATAGATACATCCAGGAAGAGATGGAGTTCCTGAACATCTCCTTGCTCGGAATGGCATACCGATATGCTGTCAAAATCGAGCAAAAGTTCAAACAGAGGAAGCGAAACTTTGGATTTGAAAATCTGAAGACCAAAGGACAAAGCCAAGGCGAGGTGACCCAAGACAACCCGTCGAAGCAGTAAGAAAATAACAACACCCTGAAGTCGAAGAAGAACACAAGAAAGTGGTGTGAGTTCCACAAGAGTCCCACTCATAACACAAGTGAGTGTCGGACCAAGCAGTCGCTGGTGGCCGAGTTGAAGGCTTCAGAATCAGATGCATGTTCCGACCTTGAGTCAGAACCCGATAAGGGGAATGGCAAAGGGAAGCAGATCATTGATGCGGAGCCCAACGTCATTGTTTCCACCACCAAGATCTAGAAGAATGAGCCCGAAGACCCAGAGGAGGGGGAGCGTCTTCTCCACTCATAGATGTGGGTGAAGGGTTCGCCGTTGCAATTCATTGTTGACATTGGCAGCCAAAAGAACCTCATTTCAATAGAGGTCGTGAAGCAGTTGGGCCTACCAACTACACCACACATGCAGCCATACAGTATTGGGTGGCTTCATGAAGGATGAGATCTCAAATTTCTCTAGCAGTGCCACATTCCCTACAGCATCAAGCCCTTCACAGATGAGGTATTGTGTGATGTTACACCTCTGGATGTTTGTGATGTACTATTAGGCTAGCCATACTTGTGGAGGAAACATGTTGTGTATGATTCAAGGCCTCGTGCTGTCATTATTCTTTAGGTAATTCATTATACAGGATACTGAAGGTAGCCCCACCTACCACCACCTCTTTGATCACTGCCAAGAAAGGTAGCAAGCTCATCTCCCAGACTAGGAAATTCATTTTCTGTTTGGTTCGCTCCCAATGTAAGGGGAAGATTGTCACCACATCCATGACCCCCGCAAAGGGTTCCTCCATGCAACAGCAACAACATAGGGATACAGTCATGAAAGAACACAGGAATAACTTCTCCTCACCCACAAGGGTACCACATAAGCTTGAGATGGGCAAAAAAGTCTGGTTGCATCTATAGAAAGAACTCTTTACAAGAGCCCATCAGAAGCTCCGACCACGCTGACATGGTCCTCACACCGTTACCAAGGTTGTGGGAAATAATGCTTTGAAGCAAAACATTCCTCCATTCCTTTGCTTGCACCAAGTGTTCAATTTGTACCGCCATCGACCATGCTTCCCACCATTACTGGACACATCCGAGATTGCAGAACAGCTCACTCGAGAACAAGTTCAACAGATGGAGGAACTCAATGTAATGGGGACCATTTCTTTGTAAGGGGGGGGGGGGAATGATCCAGGTGGATGTTGGTGGCCACCCACCTATCCCACTTGGACCCCCACAACTGTCTCTTTCAGTTCTTCAGTTTTCGTAATTGTAACATAATTTACTATTTTTAGCAATTTCTCGGTTCCTGAACTTCCGGAGCTATTTTGAGGCCCTAAACGACATATTTTGGGAAATCTAGGAGCAAAATAGGACCATGGACTGATGTTTCTCTTCCAAAAGTTGTATTTCTCGGATAGATATTTCTAACGAGATATTGTATGCATCAAACGGAGATAGTATGCCAAAGTTATGACCCCAGGAAGTTGATGTACCAATTTACCCAAACGGGGCCCACAGTTTGTTGTTTCATCTTATAGGGTTAGGTTTTTGGATGTTTATGGTTTTCCATTGTTTCTCAACAATAAATAGGCCTTTGATCCTCATTGCAACATAGTTCAGAGGCATGTAGCCGCCACATCTCTTCTCAGAGATAAGCTACCATCACCCTAGCTGGTTTATTTCCATTTCTGTTTGTAAGCATATTTAAGTATTTTACATTAATGAAATGAAGTATTATTTCTGCTGCATCTTTGTGTATATGGTTATCTCTGTATTTTGTTGCATTCCCGTTTAAATCTAGATTATATACGCATTTTCCTAACTCTAAAACCATGTACATACGTGACTGTCCTTCACATTATCTGCGTACAAAAAGTAAACTATAGTAATTTACATTCACATCTCCCCTTGAACATGACATACCTATCAAAATAATTAGCAAAGCAATGAATCATGAAACATTCCTAATTTATGTCTGAGATATTCGAAGGAATCACATGGAAGTGGTTTTGTAAATATATCTGCAACTTGTTCTTTTGAAGGAACATACTCTAGTTTGACCTTTTGTTGAAGCACTGTTCTCTCAGAAAATGATACTTGATTCGGATGTGCTTGGTTTTTGAGTGCATGACAAGAATTTTAGAGATACTATGTCACTATTATTGTCAGAGAGAATAGGTACTCGTTGAGGACAACTGACTTGAATGTATTGCAATGTTTGGATCATCCATAAAATTTCAGTACAACAAGATGCAATAGCGACACATTTTGCCTCAGCAGTAGATAAAGAGATGGAGCTTTGTTTCTTTTTGAACCATGAAATCAAGTGCGGTCCCAAATAAAACGCTCCTCCACTAGTACTCTTGTGGTCATCAATATTACCTGCCCAATCAACATCTTTGTAAGAATGAAGTATAAAATCCATGTTTTTGGGGTACCATAGTGTTATAGCTCCAAATCTCACTCTTATGTTTTGTGATGCTGCACTCATGGCCTAGGGCAACCCCTCCTTCTAGACTTGGTCCTAAACTTTAAAAAACAGTGTTTTATCCCTTATACACGACATTGCCCTGAGTTAAACGCGTGTATACATGGGTAGGTATATACCCAACCTGCGTATATGTATTAAAACACTTAAAAAAATATAAAACTCCTTATTTTCGGGCGGAGATCGCGGGTTTTACCTGTTGATCACCTGTTAGTGCCCGTGGCCCAACTGTTCCCAACCAACTCCCAACTAAAAAACTACCTTGGGAGTGGTATAAAAAGACCTCAAAGGGAAGGCCTAAGGGAGGAGAGAAGAGAGAGAAAGGTTATTATGCTGAGTTTTTTCCCCTAACCAGGTTTGAAGATCCTTGTGCCTTCTGCACTTCCCCCATTTGTACAGGAAACCCTTGTTTCCTTGTGTGTGTTGATGTTCATCCATTACTTGTGACATCATGGAGAGAGTCATGGAAGGAGTTTGTTAAAGGCTTGAGGCTAGAACGGATCCAGAAGGAAGCTTTGCTTGGAGCCTGCTGAAGGTGACTCAGGTGAAAATATTCCTTTTTATGTACTTTATTTTCCTATAATAAAAGAAACACATGTCTTGGTTCCCGAAATGAATCTTCTTTATGTTAATGATATTCATGTTAGAATTCACATGTAAATGGTTGTTTGGATTTCATAACTAACTACCTTTCTTTATAACATGAAGATGGTTTCTTTATAATTTTTTGTCCATATACTATTGTTCTTTGGAATTGGTTGTTTCGCAGGACAAAGAAGCAAGAGGAACTTGAAGAAGGGTTTGGACCCTTGAGGACCTTCTCAAACGTAGGACCGAAGGTACGTACCCTTATCATCGAATTTGCTTATAATAGCATAATGGCTGCATGAATGTGTGTTTCTCTGTATAGACAACTTTCAGTCTGCTAGGGTTTCAACCCAAAAGCCCTAGGGGAACATTTCCCTCAAGCACATAGACCAAAATATTGAGTTCCTTGTAGATACTTGAATATTCTCTTAACAACTTGGAGATGAGTTTCCTTAGGATTTTCTTGAAATCGTCCAACAATTCCAACTACATGCATAATGTCTGGTCTTGTACCTGTAAGGTAGAGAAAGCTATCAATCATAGGTTTTTATTCTGGTTGATTTATTTAAGGAGAATCATCATTTTGAACAAGATTGCAACTTGTTACCGTTGGTGTACATACCGTTTTGCATTCCTCCATTCCATATTTCTTCAAAATCTGTTTGAGATACTTGGTTTGAGACAGAAAGATACCGTTCTTAGTTTGTTGAACTTGAAGACCAAGAAAGTATGTTAGTTCACTAACTAGAGACATTTAAAGTTCTTTCTACATAACTGAATCAAGTCCTTGACTCATAGATTCTACATTTCTTCCAAATATGATGTCATCTACATAAACAACAACTATCACAAGTTTATCTTTATCAATATTGATAAATAGGTTTCTATCTATAGACTATTTTTTGAAGCCTTGTTGCTGAAGGAACCTATCAAGATAATATTACCATGCACGAGGATATTTTTTTAATCCATGTAATGCCTTCTGAATTTTGCACACAATATTTTTGTCATTGCCAAGAATGAATCCTTTAGGTTGTTCAATGTAGACTTCTTATTCTAGATCCCCATTCAAGAATGTAAATTTAATGTCCATTTGATATAATTTAAAGTTATGAAAACTTGAAAATGCAAGAAACATTCTTATGGCTTCAAGTCTAGGCATAGGTGAAAATGTTTCTTCAAAGTCTATCTCTTCCTATAGAGCGTAGTCTTGGCATAGAAGTCTTGCTTTATTTCAAATTACTTCTCCATTTTCATTCAGTTTGTTCTCGAACACCAATTTTGTCCCAGTATCATTTTTATCATGAGGCCCTGGTACTAGTTCCCATGTATGGTTATTTTCTATTTGATCAAGTTCTTCATGCATTGCCTTAACCCAACATTCATCTTTTCTTGCTTGAGATGTATTTTGAGGTTCAATTCTAGATATGTTGTGGTCACCAACACCCCCCCTCTTTGTTTGATATTAGCAATAACACCAAGCAAATGGGGACCCTTAACAAAAATCCAAAAAACATTTTATCAAAATTTTTGTATTTTAACTCCCTAAAGCTGTATCGCATCACGAGAAGAGAGTGAAACGTTTTCCTATGCGCATAATAAGCTGCGAAGAAGCGACACGAAATTCATCGCATCGCTTATATTGTGAAGCACTCTTAAATGAAAAACTTAAGGAATCGCCGACGGCCGATATGCGACGTCGCATATCGCAACATCACATAAGCAGCACACAATGATTGGATGATTAAGTGCGATCTGCGATTTGCGATCTACGATGAATGCGACCATCAATTCCTGCGATGACACATCTTGACGTCGCGATCCTCGATACTGCGATGCGAGTCGTAGAAGTCACTCATCGCACAATTTCCTCGATGCAGTGTTCAAGGAAAGCTGTCTGTAGACCAAATTGGGCACGCGCCTTAAAAGAAATTAATGATTGTACGCCAAAGTATCCAAGAAGGATTGTGTTGTGTTTTTCGAAGAGTCAGTTCATTATGAGTGTCATGATTATGCATTCATTAGAGCTTAAAGCTTTCATGTCAATCTTTTTGTCATTACTCTTTTCCTTTGCGTAAACTGTAAGATATCAACTAACATAAAGCAATGTGCAGGAAACATCTAAGGAAAAGGGGAAGGCGTCAATACTCGGAGAATAGAGAAGAGATGCCTTCGCAAACGTATGCCACATGCAGCAGGATCGCGGATTCCAGAGTATCACTCAACAGATACTAACGTCAATAGGCCATCCAAAACTCAGAGTCAAAGGTGCACAAAAGCAGCATGTTTACAAAAGATCCTGAAGCTTAGACTGGGTAAAGCAAAGAGAAAAATGCTAAAAAGGGAAAACGCACCAGAAAAGCCTGGAACAAAGAATGGAAGCAGTTTTCAATACAGAAAATTGTTCAGAGAGCAAAGTCCCTAACTTATTCAGTCATTCGCAAGGCCGGAAACTGAAATAGCAACAGCACAATCAGTTTGAGAGAAATTTGGGTTATACCAAGTATACACACAGTGAATACACCAAGCCAGAGGAAGATTTTCGAAAATATCTTCTAGTTTGTTAGAAAGTGGTGCCAGCTCTTGTTATTTCTATTTTCATAGCTCAAACGAAAGGAGAAGACAACCAGCCGACTCTTCCTAGGCGAATGTTGCATTGCTTACAGCACTAAGGAGCAAATACAGAAACGGTTAGAAATTAGATTCAATTTTTAGAAATAAATTTTCTTTAGTAGAAGGGCGGTCATTTGAAACTGTGTCCTAAATTTATGTAATTAAGATTAATTATTTAGTAGTATTTAAACCCTTCTCAGGCATTTGGAGAAGGGTCCGGAAATTTGTCAAAAAACTTGTCCTCAGAACATGCACTTTTGCACCCTCGGAGGGGGTTTTTGATGAATGGATGGATCGAGATTTATTAATGTTTACATTTAATGTCTGCTACTGATGTTGCACTTTTGTACTCTTAGTAGATGTTAGAACAAGTAGAGATAAATCGTTATTGCTTGAAGCTTATGAGTGGAACCAGTCATAAATGGTACTTTTATCTCTTGACCAATTTCTGCATATATTCTTAAAGTGATATGCAGTTTTCAGTTGTTTATATGTTAATGCATAAATGTGTGGGTTACCATTTGGCACTTCTGTACGGTGGAGTCATCTATTTGTGTTTGATATATGAATAACTTATTATGCGATATGTTGTTCACAACTGTTTTGCTTAACTTTTTATGCAGAATGGTTTATCTTAATTGATTTCTATTCTTATGATAGCTGAATGATCTTTATTACCAGTTATTGTTCGAAATCTCTTTAGATCGCATAATAGAAGAAATACACCCCAGGTTAGCGTAGATTAGATGTGTTGTTTCTCATTAGATTACAATATCATAGAGTTAGTTTAGAAGTTTGAATTAAATTAACTTTAAATACTCCTAGATCATCATCATCCAACTCTACACACACACACACCCCTTAGATTGGGAAACTAGTCCCATTATCCCCAATCGGACCCACTATACCAAACGGATAAGGAGCTGCCAACCAAGGTCCGGACCGGGTGGGTATCCCCCTTGTTGTTGACCTGATTTTCGGGGCTTCAACATATTTGGCGCTAGAAGGAGGGCCCGAACTATGAATGGCACCTAAATCAAAATCTAAATACCATTCTGAGAGTAAATTGCCCTCATCAACTCCCCCGACTTCCCCAGTACGTTTAAATCCAGAGTCAGAAGTCGCTCGAGTATCAACCGCTACTACATACCCTAATATTTTAGACCAATTTACCATTGAACCCCCTGAAGTTCAAACTCTAATTCACAAACTCCAGGGATTTTCTATTTTTACTCAGAGGTCTGATAAATATCAAAGAAGCGTGACTTCGCAGTACAATCCTGCTCATCCCCTGACCAGATTAAAGAGTGAAAAATTTGGCATCCAGCCAACTGAATTCCCTCTCCCCACCAGGAAAAGAGCAAGGAAAACACCACCAAAGTCTGACAGTGAGACTCTTTCATCTACGTCGTCCATTTCAACTCCCTCACCGTGAAGTCAGCCACCCACATCTTCATTCCAAATCACTCATCCATCTTCCACAACCCCTCTTCTTCAATCATCAAAGATCATAATATCTTCATCTTCCCAGCATCAGGGATCATCCTCTGCACTTTCATTTACTAGCAGCTCAATGATGGCCTAGTCTCCATGGAACAATCCTGGGGCAGTTTTAATGCCTCCACCCCTGAGCCCAATACCAGCCCATCCTGAGAAATGGCTACCCAAGTTCAATCCAGAAGCAGGCATGCTAGCTGAAGAACATATTAATAATTTCATGCTTTCTGTTAATGTCAACAGAGTTACCAACGAGGATGCTGTCGTCTGGCTTTTTCCCTATACAATGCAAGGAACAGTCGGGTCATGGTACTTTTCATTACCTTCTGAGTCTATCACAAGTTGGGACATTTTTCAAAATCAATTCCTCACCAAGTTTGGTGATGACAGATCAACGGTGACGTTGATCAATGACCTATCCAATCTTAAAGCCGAGGCTAGAGAACCCATCAAAGATTTCAATTTACGGTTCAATAAAATCCTCAACAAAATTCCCGCTACTTCCCAGCCCAGCGAAGAAGTGAGATGCGAATGGTATATTACGGCCTTACCATCAAACTTGGCAATCTTCGTGGATAGGGAAAATAATACAACCTTAGTCGAAAACTTGACAGAGGCGATAGCAGTAGAGAAATGCATAGTAGCCCTGGAAAAAAGATCTGCGATAGAGGAACGCAAATCTAAGAAAATCTCCTTCAAGGAAGACCCCAAGAAGAAACAAACGAAAGATCCTTTCAATTTGGAAGGGTTACAAAAAGTGTTAAAAACCATGTCCAATGAGATGATTGACATATAAAAAAAAGTAGCAGAAACTTCTTCAAAAAAGCCCTACAGAGCTTTTAAAAGAAATCCTTCAATGGATGTGAAACCACCCAATGCTATCTCAAACGTCGAATCCGAAGAAGAGGAAGAAGAAGAGAATACCACTGAAGGGAAGACCGATGACGAAGAAGTTGTGGAACTACAAGGAATGTGGGATTTCATCCTCCCGCAAGAAGAAGATCAAGAACCATTTCCGGTTAGCACACGAAGCAAAAATCAACTTGATCCTCCCCAAACTACCCCTAAGCAGAAGGGCGCAAGCCCTACAGCAAAAGATAAAGTCGCAACAAAGAAAACAACCGCTAAAGCGACTCAATATAGCCCAGTCCAATCAGATCAAACACCTCCATCAAGAACACTGATTGTGTCGGATGAAATGGAGTACAATATTATTGATGACATGAAAAATACTAGGGCTAATATCACTCTTTATGAGTTGAGCAAATTGAAACATCAACAGAAGATAATGATGAAATAATTACATGTCGTGCCTACTACATCTTTGCCTACAGCTGTAGCTTCCCACAACATGGGAAGACCTCCAACCAACACGATCAATAAGGTTGACCCAAATGACATCGCCTTGATTGGAGGAAGATCAAGGTCTCACACTCCCCCTTTTCTTCTCACTTATGAAATTTTCAACAAAAACGTGCACAATTGTTTGGTAGATTCTAGTTCTTCAACGAATATTTTACCCAGATCAATATATGCCAAGTTGAATGTTCAATCGCAAAAATCCACAGTGCGCATAGTTCAGCTTGATCGATCTCAAGTCGAAGTGATTGGTGAACTTAATCAAGTGACCATAAGATTGTCGTCTAACCCGAAGGTATGTCAAGTTATTGACATTCTAGTAGCTGATATCCCAGAATTCTATGGCTTAATTCTTAGCAGGGATTGGTCCGAAAAGCTCCATGGATACCTCTCAACCGACTGGTCGCACATGTGGTTACCCTACAACGGTAAACCTAATCAAATAAAGGTTGAACGAGAGTTACACCAGAAATAAATAGTAACGGAATTGGAGGGAGAAAATGAAGCAATAGCATACAACAGCAGTATCATAGGCAATTACTCGGTAGATTCTTTCCTCAGCAATTTCAATGCTCATACCTCACCTTACTTAGAAAATTCAGTTTTATCCCAAGTCGAAATTTTTTCCCAAACTAATGATTCAAAGTGTGTTAATTTTTTAGATAACCCTGTAAATACATCTTTGTTTTGGAAGTTATATTTTGATGGATCTAAATGTAATGAGGGAGCAGGAGCAGGATGCGTTCTGATTAGCCCAGACGGAAATAAGACCATGCTTACGTGCAGACTTGAATTCGATTGCACAAACAATACAGCGGAATACGAGGCCTTGGTGCAAGGCCTATACAAAGCAATCGGGTTGAATGTTAAGTACTTTCAAGTCTTCGGAGACTCTGAGATTGTCGTCAAACAGGTACGTAACACCATACATTGCCTATCAGGTCATTTGAAGCACTATCAATCTTTAGTACAAGATCTGACTGCACATTTCATAGCATTCAATATTTCGTCAATCCCAAGACTCCAAAATGCGAGTGCAGACCTGTTAGCTAACGTAGCCTCTAGACTTATTCCCTCCGAAGATTTTAGTCCAGATAGATTCTCAATAGAATTAATCTTTAGACCGTCCATCCCTGACAACATTACAAACTGGAGAATATTCAATGACGATCCCGACATTATAAATTTCCTCACTTTTGAAGGATCCTACTCAAATCAAATAATAGACGAAGACCATCATGATCGACAAATACAACAAAATAGCACTGATAATGCTATACCTAAATCGGTGGTTAAGTTAGAAGACTTATATGATTTGAAAAGTTGGTTTAAAAGGTCTACCCATTCTAAGCTCTACAGTTCGACTCTGAACTACGAATTAGTAAACCTAGGAACCAATGAGAAACCACAAAACGTTAATCTAGGCCACGGCCTAGCCCCTGAAGAAAAATTAGCGTATATCCGTCTTTTGAGACAATACAAAAATGTTTTTGCTTGGAATTACGATGAGCTGAAGACATACGACACTTCTATCATTCAACATACTATCCCTATGATTGACAATGAAAAACCTGTCCAACAGAAACTCCGAAAAATCCACCCCAATTTAGAAAATCAGATAAAAACTGAGCTAAATAAGTTATTGAGAGCCAGAATAATTTTCCCCGTCAGACATTCCAAATGGGTCTCCAATATGGTACCCGTTAGAAAGAAAAATAGAGATATTAGAATCTGTATCGATTTCCGGAATCTCAACAAAGCCTGTCAAAAAGACAATTTTCCCCTCCCACCTATGGAGCAGATATTACAAGCAGTAGCAGGCTCAGAATTAATGTCTTTTTTGGATGGATTTTTAGGATACAATCAAGTGTTGGTACATCCCGATGATCAGTTAAAAACCACATTCCGAACTAAATGGGGCACATATGCATATCGGAAGATTCCATTTGGTTTGATCAATGCCGGCGCTACATTTTAGAGAGCCATGGACATCGCATTCAAAGGTTTAGTCAATAAATCTGTAGTGATTTACCTGGATGATATAACAGTGTACTCCAAGAAGCGAAGCGACCATCTCAAAGACTTGAAACAAATCTTTCAACGATGTTTAAGGTATGGGATTTCACTTAACCCAAAGAAATATTTTTTCGCATTAAGTGAAGGGAAACTTCTAGGATTCATAGTGTCAAAATCTGGTATTCACATTGAACCCAACAGAATCAAAGAAATTTCTGAAATATCCATGCCTCATAACAAAAAAGCCATGCAATCTTTCCTTGGTCAAATCAATTTTGTGAAGAGATTTGTCCCAGATTTTTCACGTATTGTTTCTCCTTTGCAAAATATGATTAAAAAGAATTCAAACTTTAAATGGGGTCAAGATGAGCATGAAGCATTCAACTTGATCAAACAAGCTATCATTAACGCTCCATCTTTAGCAACCCCGAATTTTTCAGAATCTTTTATCTTATACACATTTTCCTCAGAGAAATCTTATGCCACGATTCTAACTCAAGCAAATCAAGAGAAAGCGGAAGCTCCAATCGCATTTTTTAGCTCGAATTTACAAGGTGCTGGACTCAACTATTCAGACGTGGAGAAACGGGCATATGTTGTTTTCAAAGCGATCAAATATTTCAGACCTTTCTTATTTAAAGCCCATACTAACGTCATAGTACCGTTTCCAGCGGTAAGAAACCTTCTAATACAGAAGGATGTGGGCGAAAAAAGAGCAAATTGGATCACTGCTTTATAAGAATACGATCTTGAGATCAAACCGGCAAACATTGTAAGAGGTCAAGGCTTCTGCAAAATGTTGGCTGGAGCATCGCAGATTCCTGAGAATTCTGCTGGAGAGGTACATAGGTATGAGGTAAGCCTAAACGATGCAGAATCATTATATGCTGACACCATTTATTATCTTAAGAACGGGTATGCTCCATCACACTTGGATCACATCAAGAAAAGAGCTCTAAGATTGAAAGCTAAACAATACCAGCTCGTAAATGATGTTCTGTTTAAAAGGAATTACGATTCTGTGCTTCTTAGGTGTCTTGAGAAAACTGAAGCCGAAAAGGTTTTGCAGGAAATCCACGATGGACCAGTGGGTGGACACTATGCTGGAGATGCTACTGCACATAAAATCTTACGTGCAGGATATTATTGGCCCACGCTATTCAAAGACTCACACAGTTACGTGAGGAAATGCCAAGTCTGCCAGACTGCTGCAGGGAAACAAAAGAAACCGTCCATGCCACTACAGCCGGTAAACATCGAGAAACCATTCAGTCGGTGGGGCTTGGACATAATAGGTGAGATCGTTCCTCACTCTTCTAAGCAGCATAGGTACATCCCCACGACAACAGATTATTTTACTAAATGGGTAGAAGCAGTTCCTCTCAAGACAGCTAATTCTGAAAACATTATTGAATTCATAGATCAATTTATAATCACTAGGTTTGGATTGCCAACGACCTTAATGTTTGATAATGCTTCATACTTTTCTGGAAATACAATGACTGAGTTTGCACTTAAAAGAGGGTTCAAACTGAAATATTCGACCAACTACTATCCGCAAGGTAATGGACTGGCTGAATCGACAAATAAAAACCTGATCAGGATTATTAAAAGAACAGTCGACCAAAACCAAAAGAATTGGCACAAAGCACTGGTAAATTCTTTATGGGCAGATAGAATAACGAAGAAAGCTTCAATCGGCACTTCTCCCTTTAATTTAGTTTATGGGAAATAAGTGGTTCTTCCAACTCACTTAGTCATCCCCTCTTTGTCTTTGGTACAACACATCGATGAGGTATCTACCTCCTCCATACAACTAAGACAAATGGAAATAATTAAATTAGAAGAACAACGAGAACAAGCTAAGAAAACCCATGCTCATCACCAAGCGCTGATAAAATCCTCTTTTGACTCAAGCATAATGACCAGAAAGAATTTTCAGATGGGAGATTTAGTTTTGAAATGGGATAAGGCTCATGAAGAAAAGGGCAAACATACGAAATTTCAGAAACTGTGGCTTGGTCCTTTTCAGATTGTAGAAGTCATAGGCCCATCGACGTTTGTGTTGCAGGATTTAGCAGGTAGAAGAGATTCTTTGCCTGTTAATGGACAGATTCTTAAAATATATTTTCCATAGAAGGTCACTCTTCTATTTTTGTAGGATAGTTTTAGTTTTTATTTGTTTTTCTCTTTCTTATAAATAAAACCAGTTGTAGATGGTCATTAAAAGGGTTCATGAAAAAGACACCAATTCTCTATTAGATTTTGAGCTTTTCGCTTGTACAAGTAGCAAAAATTTTCGAAAAATCTGATCTTTATTACTGACAGGTAGAGTTAACTTTAGCCTAAATATGATACTAGTTGCAACTTCAAAAAATTTGATGAAAGCAACCTTGGTAAGAAATTGTTTTATATCAGCACAATGAAAGGTATCAATAATAAAATAAATATTCTCTGTAAAGCTGCTGTTTTCAAACTCTATTATTGTCGTCCAGAGCTTTCTTAAGGAAAAACAATGACTTCCTCCCTGCTAAAGGAAATCGTAGCATTTAGAGGAACAATTCGAGAAAACACTGTATCTCAAAGAATAAGAGGTCTCATCACGAGCCGGCTTATCATGATCAAAAAGACAAGGGGTCTCATCACGAGCCAACTTGTTCAGCAAAAGTGTAAATCAAGTGAATGATTGTGTCATAATTTGGCTACCAAACCAAGACATTGTTCTTTAGAGAATAAAAAAGGAAAAAGTGTCAAAAAGGGTTTTCCTCTGAAAATTTGTAAATAACCTCAAGCAGGATAAAGGATCATTGCTGGGTAACAGGTAACCCTGTCGAGGCTATGGACGCTTGCGGGCAGCAGAGGCTCTACCTACGACAAATGAGCATATTTTAAAAGCCAACACGCAGAGAAGACCTTATTTTATCTTTAAAAGACCAAGTAATGTATGGTGTGAATACAAGAAATAAGCTTGAGGAAACAAACAATTGGAATATGAAAAGGTTGAGACGAAGTATCATTAATAGGATAAGGCGTAATGTACTCTATCTGTCCATAACCAAGTTTAGACATATGAAAATTTTCTCTGCTTCGGAAGTTAAAATTCAATAGAAAAACAGAGATAACTGGTTCTTCACAGTGAATCGCCATTGTTGTGGTCACCAACACCCCCCCTCTTTGTTTGATATTAGCAATAACACCAAGCAAATGGGGACCCTTAACAAAAATCCAAAAAACATTTTATCAAAATTTTTGTATTTTAACTCCCTAAAGCTGTATCGCATCGCGAGAAGAGAGTGAAACGTTTTCCTATGCGCATAATAAGCTGCGAAGAAGCGACGTGAAATTCATCGCATCGCTTATATTGTGAAGCGCTCTTAAATGAAAAACTTAAGGAATCGCCGATGGCCGATATGCGACGTCGCATATCACAACATCGCATAAGCAGCACACAATGATTGGATGATTAAGTGCGATCTGCGATATTGCGATTTGCGATTTGCGATCTACGATGAATGCGACCATCAATTCCTGCAATGACACATCTTGACGTCGCGATCCTCGATACTGCGATGCGTGTCGCAGAAGTCACTCATTGCACAATTTCCTCGATACAGTGTTCAAGGAAAGCTGTCTGTAGACCAAATTGGGCGTGCGCCTTAAAAGAAATTAATGATTGTACGCCAAAGTATCCAAGAAGGATTGTGTTGTGTTTTTCGAAGAGTCAGTTCATTATGAGTGTCATGATTATGCATTCATTAGAGCTTAAAGCTTTCATGTCAATCTTTTCGTCATTACTCTTTTCCTTTGCATAAACTGTAAGATAGCAACTAATATAAAGCAATGTGCAGGAAACACCTAAGGAAAAGGGGAAAGCGTCAATACTCAGAGAACAGAGAAGAGATGCCTGCGCAAACGTATGCCACATGCAGCAGGATCGCGGATTCCAGAGTATCACTCAACAGATACTGACGTCAATAGGCCATCCAAAACTCAGAGTCAAAGGCGCACAAAAGCAGAATGTTTACAAAATATCCTGAAGCTTAGACTGGGTAAAGCAAAGAGAAAAATGCTAAAGAGGGAAAACGCACCAGAAAAGCCTGGAACAAAGAACGGAAGCAGTTTTCAATACAGAAAATTGTTCAGAGAGCAAAGTCCCTAACTTATTCAGTCATTCGAAAGGTCAGAAACCGAAATAGCAACAACACAATCAGTTTGAGAGAAATTTGGGTTATACCAAGTATACACACAGTGAATACACCAAGCCAGAGGAAGATTTTCGAAAATATCTTCTAGTTTGTCAGAAAGCGGTGCCAACTCTTGTTATTTCTATTTTCATAGCTCAAACGAAAGGAGAAGACAACCAACTGACTCTTCCTAGGCGAATGTTGCATTGCTTACAGCACTAAGGAGCAAATACAGAAACGGTTAGAAATTAGATTCAATTTTTAGAAATAAATTTTCTTTAGTAGAAGGGTGGTCATTTGAAACTGTGTCCTAAATTTATGTAATTAAGATTAATTAGTTAGCAGTATTTAAACCTTTCTCAGGCATTTGGAGAAGGGTCCGGAAATTTGTCAAAAAACTTGTCCTCAGAACATGCACTTTTGCACCCTCGGAGGGGGTTTTTGATGAATGGATGGATCGAGATTTATCAATGTTTGCATTTAATGTCTGCTACTGATGTTGCACTTTTGTACTCTTAGTAGATGTTAGAACAAGTAGAGATAAATCGTTATTGCTTGAAGCTTATGAGTGGAACCAGTCATAAATGGTACTTTTATCTCTTGACCAATTTCTGCTTATATTCTTAAAGTGATATGCAGTTTTCAGTTGTTTATATGTTAATGCATGAATGTGTGGGTTACCATTTGGCACTTCTGTATGGTGGAGTCATCTGTTTGTGTTTGATATATGAATAACTTATTATGCGATATGCTGTTCACAACTATTTTGCTTAACTTTTTATGCAGAATGGTTTATCTTAATTGATTTCTATTCTTATGATGGCTGAATGATCTTTATTACCAGTTATTGTTCGAAATCTCTTTAGATCACATAATAGAAGAAATACACCCCAGGTTAGCGTAGATTAGATGTGTTGTTTCTCATTAGATTACAATAGCATAGAGTTAGTTTAGAAGTTTGAATTAAATTAGCTTTAAATACTCCTAGATCAGCATCATCCAACTCTACACACACACACACCCCTTAGATTGGGAAATTGGTCCCATTATCCCCAGTTGGACCCGCTATACCAAACGGATAAGGAGCTGCCAACCAAGTTCCGGACCGGGTGGGTATCCCCCTAGTTGTCGACCTGATTTTCGGGGCTTCAACAGGATAGTAAGGCTAAGTAACTCTAAGTTCCAACAAGAGTTCTTCTAGTTTGTATTCCTGCTCCCTTTTAACCTATAATTTTCGATCCATGATTATTTTCCTAAACATACCTGGAAGTAGTCTTTTTTGATGTATTTGTATCTTCATTTCCTTCTTCTGATGCTTCTATATTTCCTTCTCTTATAACTTTTTCGATTGTAGTAAGGGGAGGTTCATCATCTGTTGGTTCTTCTCTTTTGGTACCTATGGATGCTTCATAAATTACAACATATATGCATTCAAAAATATTTTGAAGCCTTTTATTATAGCATTTATATCCCTTCCTTCTATAATAGTATCCAAGAAAGATTCCCTCATCATTTTTCTTTATGTAACATTTTCTTCCAAAAGTTTTGAAGTGTTTGATAGTTGGAAGCTTACCATACCATAGTTCATATGGAGTTTTATCATTATTTACTCAAACATGAGCTTTGTTAAGAATATTCATGGTTGTATGTGCTACTTCCCCCCACAAGGTATGTGGTTTACCTGACTCATCAAGCATGGCACATTCCATTTGTTGGATTGTTTTGATCATTCTTTCTACTACTCCATTTTGTTGAGTTGTCTTAGCTATAGAAAAATGTCTTTTGGTGCCATGATGTTCATAGAAAAGGAAAAACTCATCTGATATAAAATCTCCTCCTCTATCAAATCTAAGACATTTAATTTTCAAATCTAACTCATTTTCTACCAGAGCCTTGAATACTTTAAATTTATCAAATGCTTCATCTTTATGTTTTAGTAAGCCAATCCAATACATTCTTGTAAAATCATCAATGAATAATATGAAGTATTGTTCACCACAAGGAGACTTCTTTCTCATAGGACCACACAAATCAATATGAATAAGTTCAAGTGGCTTACTTGAATTACCTTCTTTAGCATTAAACTAAACTTTGGTTTGATTACCAAATTGACATGATTTGCAGATGCTATTTTTAGGTGGAGAGATGTTGGGTAAGTCACAAACTGCTCCCATTCTACTTGATTTTTATAATTGAGAAAAGTTAAGGTGTCCCAACCTTTTGTTTCAAACCCATCTTTCTTGAGATTTTCTTAAGTAAGAATGCTCTTTGCCACCTTTCAAGACATAAACATTGTTTGGAGTTCTTGTTCCATTTATTATGATCTTACCTATGTCTAGATTTCTTACCACACAAATATTCAACCTGAAAACAACTTCAAGCCCTTGGTCACACACTTGACTAACACTTAACAAGTTATGTCTTAATCCATAAACAAATAAAACATTTCCAACCTTTAAATTTTTCTTTAACATCATGATTCCTTTCCCTTTGATAGCAGAAGGTGAGTTATTACCAAAAGTTACATTCTTTTCTTTCTTTATTTCATTAATAGAAATAAACTTATCTTTATCACCTATCAAGTGCTTCGAACATTTGCTTTAAATGTACCACATATTTTCCTTATCTCATGCATACAAAGCTAAACCACAATTTTCAAAGTCTGTAGGTTTCTTTTTCCATACCTTAGGTGTTATTGTCTTTTGCTCATGCTGGTAAGATGGTCCCATTCTGCTTCTACATTCAATTTATTTATGAAAAAATTTATTACAAATAGAACATTCAATTTCATCTTGAAGAGATGAGAAAAAATTATAAGAATATTTATTTTCCTTGATCTCATTCTTTTGTTTTCTTTCTTCTCTAGTCATAATAGTTTTATAAGCAACACATTGAACAACTTTGTGACAAAAATTATGACAAGTGAAGCATTGACCATTGAAGTAAGAGTACCTGGGAGTATAATACCTTCTTGAGTAGCTTCATCTTTGATTATGGTAAGGTTTTTTTACTTGAGAGATATTTTATCCTTCATTATTTTGTTGAGAACTATAATTCTAATGATTTCCTCTTTTCACTGCATTGACATAGCTTCTTGTACCTGTTTCAAAAGATTTTATAGTTTCTGATGATTCACCATTTGAATTATATCCAAGACGTGTCTTGATTAGATGAAAACATTGTAATTTGATGATTTCTTCTACAGTCTCAGATCCTTTAAAAAATCTAAGATATAGAGCCCTTGTTTTCTCAAGTTCCTTTCTTAGACCCACTATTTCAAGTTTTAAATTTTCACAGTTGCTTTCTTTTTCTAGAACTTGTTTCTTCAAAACTTCTTTAGCTAATTTAGCTTCTTCTAAACAAATTTTTAGTTGAGTTATTTATTCAATAAGAGTATTTTCCTTAAAGATATATTTTTCTTCTAGAGCATCCATGAAAACATCATCAGATTCATGTACACATTCTTCTTCAAATGCCATAAGCAATTGAAAATATTGATCAGATTCAACATCCTCATTATTGGAAAAATATTCACTATCTTTGTGAGTATTAAATTTTTTCTTGTTATCAAACCTTCCTTTAACATTCCCTTTTGAAGAATTCTTCCCTTTCTCATGATTTTCTTTATAAGGAAATTTAGCAACATAGTGACCAACCCTTCCACAGGCAAAACATTTGAAAGGAAGCTTACCTCTAAACTTGCCAGTTCCTACTTGGAGTTTCTTCACGAAATTTGCTTCTTCTTCATCTGAAATGTAACCTGTTTCCTTAAGCTCTTACTTTTCCTTCCCTTTGTATGTAGCTTTGAATAATGCTTCTCTAATATTTGATGGATTCCCTTTTCTCATTTCATAAGCTATTAAAATACCGGGGAGATGCTCAATAGTGAGATTCTTCCAATCCTACATTTCTTCAATGGTAGAGACTTTGGAATCTAACTTTGGGGTTAGAGATGTTAGATTTTTTCAAAAATAATTGAATATTTTACTTCATGACGAAAACTCGTTGATTTAATGATCTCATCTACCCTAAGGAAAAAAATTGCAATACTTTCATCACTATGCATTTTGAGAGTCTCATATTGAATTCTAAACGTTTGAAGTTTATCACTCTTTACCTTAGTGTCACCTTCATAGCTCTATATTATCTTGTTCCATATAGATTTTGTGGTGTTCAACTATATAACCTTCACAAATTATGATTATGCCAAGCATCCTAAGAGAGCATTGACTTACTTTGTATTGGTCTCATACTATTTCGTCCCTACATCATTTGCCGTAAAGGAGGATGGATATTTATATCCTCCTTCAACAATTTCCCATACATCAGCTCCAAGTGGCTAAAAATATGCTCTCATTATTACTTTCCAAAATACCAAGTTAGTTCCATTAAATAAAGTTGTCCTGATAGAAGATACTCCCTCTTGACTGGTTATCTTGATGAATCTCCCTTTAAGTGATCAAGTTTCTTCTAAGGGACCTGCTTTGGTGCCAATTATTGATAAAAATACTGGGCGGGGGGTGAATCAATATTTTAAATTCAAACTTCCAAATTTATATTCTGAAAAATATATGCTATTATTATTCAGGAAACCTATGTATGTATGATACTTCAGAGAAAGAAACCAACATATATCCAGTTTACTATTTTTTTATGTATTCTATCATATAATTATCTTTAATCAGTGCATTAGTATATTAATTACTTTTTAGTATGTAGTAAAGAACATAAATAAATCACAACAAACACACATAAAACACTAGGATTTTAGGTGGAAACCCAATGTGGGAGAAAACCACAACTATTGTTGTCTTTGCCTTCTTTCTTATGATATAAAGAAAAATATTACATTTGTATTGATGTAGACTCTTGTCAGTACGAAGGCACCCACTAGCAGAAATATATTATCTTCTATCGCTCTATAGCACCCACGGGAAGGGAGCTACAACCCCCTAACTGTCTTTACCAACTTCTACCAGAAGGGAACTCCTACCCCCTTTCTGAAGGCTGCAATCCGCAGTTCCTTGTGGAACACTTTTTAGAATGTTTAAGACTCGATCCACCCATCAAACAATCATCCCAAAACCTGTAGGCCACCTTTCATTAGATTTTTAAACTGTACCCATATCAATCATTAACCTAAACAAACTAAAGAACTGAATCTGAGACATTGTCATATTGCAAATTAATTAAAATCCTAGAGCATCAAATCACTGAATGCAGAACCCAACAAAAAATAACAAATATCAAATTATGTACACAAATATATTAAATAAGACTCACGTATATACGCTAATTTTCTATATAATACCTACATACAGATATCGGAATACTAATAATTGAAACATGAATCACTAAACCATACATAAACCATTTCACGAGTTACATATTACTGAACCAATCAAAGATTTATGAACCAATTACAGACCATAGATCATATACCCAGTCAAACTTTTGTATCATTAAAACTAATCGATTCAACCAAGTCACCTCAATTTTCATTGTCAGACATAGATCATAATGATAGAGACATCATCAATAATCAACAAAAAATCAACCTGACAACATCAACTATAATCATGAATCATCAAATCAAACCCTAGTTTGTGTACGCCTCTTCCACAAGGAATATCAACGTATGTACGTGCTTACCATGCAAAACACATGCGTACATATATGTACATACTAAAAATTATTTCACAGAATATATATGTGACTCTTCATAAATGGATTTGTGTATGTAAGAGACTATCCAAAAACATACCTGCGTACAAATTAGAAAATATTTTGATGCAGACACAATATCACTTTCCAAAACCTTTACTATCAATACTACAGACTTATAGTTTCATAAATATTAGATACTTAGACATTTGCAGTAAGTAAATCGATCAATCATATTCTAGACCTTTCATATCGGAGTCTTCTCCTTGCTCCCTAGTGCACACCTATTTTATCCATAAACTTCCTTGGATATTTAAGTAGACTGTTCATCACAATAGATCTAATAATATTATATTAAAACTCTAAAAATTCTAGATTATTACAGGTTATTAAACTTTAAGATTTGTGGATATAACTATAATTAATGTATGTATGTGAATGGAAATTATGCGGAAAAGTAGAGAACAACAAAATAAACACACACACACACACACACAAGAAACAATATTTTCTCTCTGGGAAACCCTTT
Source organism: Pinus tabuliformis (assembly GCA_031772625.1). Lineage (NCBI taxonomy): Eukaryota > Viridiplantae > Streptophyta > Pinopsida > Pinales > Pinaceae > Pinus > Pinus tabuliformis. The sequence goes on from CM062811.1 coordinate 905,575,483, forward strand.
TAGGAGAAAACCTAGCTAGAAGGTGAGGTCACTTCGCTCTCTTTCTCTATATAGAAATATGGATGCAGGTACAAAGACATAGTTCCTGTGGCCTGTGGGCTGCAACAATGCACATATCCTCTATGTGTTCTCTACCTCCTATCTCTCATGGCTATATTTGCTCAGCTTTGTGTTGGGGAAAAATTCCCCCCCGCCCCCCAACCATGAATTTTGTTTTTCAAATATTAAGATAAATTAAAATTTATAGGCTAATGTAGTGATCCCATAAATGGTATAGCATGAATGAAGGGCAGATCTATTGTTAGTATCACATCAATGGTTAACCATAGCGCTCATGCTTTTAAATCACATGCTGGATAGTTTGTATTAAACTCCCGATGCATTTAAAATTCTCGTAGGTTCTTGGCTTGATCATCCTCAAAGCTGATCTAATTAGCTCTAAAGGTGCTATCACACTCGAAGGTGAAAGCGCAATAAGCACTTCATTATTTCTCGATGCATGTAGACTGTCGATTAACCCCGCATCTAACGACTCTCGGGCCCTATCACAAATAAATTTTCTCGCTCATTAGCACATCCCTGCGGATTCGATAACACAATCACCATCATTATCATATCAATGGTCATCGCATCTAAACTTGCACTTTGTTTAGCTCATTTATTTTGTGCGATAGGTAGGTCCCACCAGCTATGGTTGGTGACCTAGCCTATGGTGATTCTACACATGCCTGCTTCATTAATGATTGTCTTAAAACACCATTAAGCCTAAGTGCTGCAATCTTTTTCCCACTCCGCTCGCTATTCTCACTCTCTACGTGATATTTTCTCAAGCTCGACCATGATTTTGTCAACACCGCAAGACTACCGTGGTCATCCTGAATTTGAATTCATTCACCTGTAAGTTATGATTTTTCTCCACCTTTTAATTACATTTGTAATATTTCCCTTTGGGCCGCTATGGTCGAACTAGTTGGAAAATAACCCCTCATGAATGAGTTGGCGGGGTGCAGGACACCCTGTTGTGCCTCACTGATATTTTTACCCTAAAGAGGACTCTTTCCCCATCAACAGCTGCATCAGTTGATGAACATTGGTTTTTTTTGGACCGAAATCCTGCATGCAGTTCTTCCTTCAGTTCATTTGGACCCTAATTTCATATTGTTACCAGCCAAAAGTTGTGAACCAAAGCAACAAACAATATATTTTATGAATAGGCGCGCTTATTTTTAAAGATTGACAAGGGAATTATCACAAAATTTTTGGGCATTGTAGCCCAGGGAATAGACATATCAGATAGACGTTTAGAAAACCAATTTATTACATGGGCCAAGGAAGATAAGCTTGAATTACTTCGCAGTCTTTTCTAAAACCCTGACCCTGAGTTAGACCTAGTCTCTCCCATTCAGACTACTTTTCTAAAACCCTTCTACCATACCTTAATGTCTCTCTTTTTAGTCCTTTTCAGCCTTTTGGATGACTATAAGGCAGATGAATCATTATTTTTAGAAATTTGTCTCGGTACCCTTAATCCAGACCAACAAATCATCGACTTTCCTAAATACATAGCTTTGGCCCTCATTGTGGATTTGTCTACCACCCTTCTTTTCTGCTCATGTCAACCTTTATCCTACCTTGTTCAATTGATTTTGTATAATTATCCTTCGTAATTCCTTTCCTCTGCACTCCTATTGGATACTACAGACGTTGAAGGCAGAGAAAAAGAAGTATTTCATTGGACTGATGTCTTATATACTAAATGCATTCCTTTTTATTATTCTCAATACATTGATTGTTTTGATTATCCTTTAAAAGCTAAGATAACTGAAGCTAGAGTGAATCGAATCTCAGAAGAGCAAGTCAAGGTACCAAGGCTAACCGAGAAAGAGATTATTGGTAGCTGGCTTTTATTTCCAGACTATACTGTAATACAGTTGTATGCATTTGATAATCAACTGACTCAGCTTCCCAAGTATGTAACACCTTTATAATTTGCTTATGAATTATTAAGGGAAACAATCATGCTTGAAGAATTTCATTTTGTGTTTAAAAAGAAATGGGAATTATTCAACTATCCTTATGCTATATCTCCTATAATTTCTACAAATAATAATGCCATTGATGCCGTGGAAAAATAAATGTCTTTTTTTTGTTTCATGTAGGATGACTATTGGCATTATCATTTTCTTGGTATTATTTCCCGGCTTAAAAAATAGGTTGAATTATTGGCTTATGTTCATGAAAGTAGACCAGAAATGGAAAAAGCGGTGAACTCACTTGTACTGTCAAAAGAATACTCACAATTAGTACCGTCTACTGGGATGACTGACATGTTCATACAAACTGCTTCCGACAATTAATTGGTTCAGGCATATACAACATAAGCAGAAACTTTAGTTTCAGGTTTCACTGCCCCATTGGGCAAGCGAAACGATGATGAATTAACTCAATTTAAGCTAGTTTTGCATGTCAGAACAAAAGAAGCCAATGTGGAAACATATGATTTTGACACAAAGCTCATACAAAATTGAATGGAGATAGCACCTAAAGATTCCAGGACTCAATCCCTGGATATCTAACACACATTTACTAAGCAAAAGAAAGAAATAATATTTGGTAATGAACTGACTACAGTCCCCGAGCAGTCCCCATCAGTGGACACCTCAACACTCCAGGAGATGTTTCCTGTGAGTGGGGCTCATTTTATATCATTGGCTAAATTCGAGACGAATACCTTCAACCTCGCAGTTTTGCAGCTTGAGACAGGGGAAAATCAACAATTTGTTGGATAGAACATCTCCTTTGGCCATAAATCTAGGAAAAGTGTCGGACATGGATGTGATTAAATTACACTAACAAGCAGGTAACATAGTGTCTCATAGACTCCTTGACTCTAGAACATGGAACAGGAAGATGCATTCAATGTTTTAAAAGGTTTATGAACAACTGAATATAACCCGTATGGCCCTGCGTACTAAAACCAACTGAATCAAGGAACTGGAAGATATTTTCGTTCGACAATCTAGGCAACCTAAAGATACTTCCCCCTGAAGAAGTTACTAGAAGAAAAGGATAAATAGATAAAATATATTCAAGCTAAATTGAAGATCCTAGACCATGATCCCTATGTTCTTATACAATCATTCGAAAGGAGAGTAGAAGTCGAGTATTGTCTTCGAGAAATGGAAACTGCTATGTGGCTCAAAGAAGAAGAACGTAAAAAAACCTTTGAGTAGCTACATGTGGTCAGGAAAAAATTACAAGAGAAGGAAGAATGACACTTGATACTTCTCAAGTAATATAAGGCCTCGATAAATAAATCTCTTAACTCAGCTCAGATGGCTGAATCAAAAGATCCTAAATTATTACATATCAAAATCACTCAGTTAGAGCAAGAATTGTAGGCAGCTAAAGAAGAAATTGCAAGAGTTGAGAACATGACAAGTGTTGCCATAGGGCAGAAGAGAGAAGATATTGAGAAGATCCAAGCTACACTCAGAGATAGAAATAATCAAATAGAAAATCTCGAGGAAGTCACTCATGTCATGGTCATCCAGAAAAAATTACTGATGGAAGCCAGGAAAGAAATCCGGAGACAAGTATGGTAAGATATCATTGCAGTTGAAGCATACATGAATATTATTTCACAATGTGAAGAGGGACTAATATAGAATTCCAACTTAGAAGCAAAGTCTACAACCGAAGACTTAGATAAAAGGATGAAAGATCTCAATGTTATCATTGATCTAGTTAACACTTTTGAGGACGAAGCTTTTAGAGAGCTTGAACTTCAAGTCAGGGATGAATATTTTTTCTCATTATATATGTTGAAAGAAAAGTAGGTTGCCATCTAGGCCATGCGAGACGAATTCAATCGAGTAATCAAGGAAATAAACAATTTCATAAAAGAGTGGAATTATTTAGGAATATTTGGAGTGCCTTCATTCTGGAATGAAGAAGGGTGGGCAATCTCTTGGCAAAGACTCTCTGATAAGTTGAAGGCAACAAAAAAAATTCTAGGCTGTTTGGCCATGTTATGAGAGGAATCAGTTTCCTCTACTATGGTTGTTAACGCCCTCTGTAGGGATTTTACTATATTGGTTAGAGTAAACAAAATTAAACAAAATCTCCCTACCACTAATATCAAATCAAATCTCAGTTGGTGGTGGAAATTACCAAGTACAAGAATGTGCACTAGATGTATTTTTCTATTTGGGACAAACTAATTAAACTGAAGAGTCATTTGAAGCGCAATGTGACAGTTTAGCATCTTGCCTCTTTGTCTAAAGTAGCAGAATCAGTCCCACCAATGCAATTGGTCATAGATCAACGGAGGATTGGAATGAGATTCCCCTCATTACAACTCAAGCGCCAGCTAGTAAGATGCATGAAGCACATGTGCTATCTTCCTTGGGGCCGACCATAAAGTCCAAGTCATCAAATCTGTGAAGGTGGTGCCACATTTAGATCATTTCATTATCATGTTTTTATTTTACTTTAGTTATTTTTCTTTATGTCTATTATCGAAAGAAGTTATCAAAAAATTATCTAAAAAACCACTATTTAAAAACCCTGTTTCCGGTTATGGAGGGGTTGTTGACAATGTAGAAGAAACTTTTGTAAATACTGAAAACTTCCTGTACATGATACACAAATTTCATTATTAATTTTGAAGATTGTTCTTGATGATTCTTATTTGTTTGTTTCCATTTTATATGTTATTTTGAATTGAGATTACAGTCATTTAAATCTGAGGCTTGATCTCATTTATACTTTAATATTTTAGTGTTGTGTTCCGATATCAATATTACCAACCCAATTACTAAATGAGTTATCTTGGGTTATTTTTGAATGAACATTTATCTTTTTGCTAATATAATTCACGCTTTACAGTAATTGTAACCTTGGATGTTTTGTTATTATGTTAATACATTCTTAACTTTCTTATAGTGTATGCTATTCTCTAAAAATTTCACGTTTTACTCTTGCATGAATGTCAGTCCTGATATATAATATTAACTGTTATTCAACATAGAGTGGAATGGATATGCCTGACCTTGTTGCACATGTTTTCGTATAACCAGAGTGTAGTTTTGTTTTTAAAGTCAATGTTTTCATTTTTTGAATTTTTGACCGGAGAATTCACAGTAATAGAATTTTTACACCAACGTTTGGAATCCCAAATAGGATCCATCATCAGGGTTGAGAGAAAGATGATAAAAGAAGAGCCAGATGGAAGAAATAAATACTCATGAGGGAATGAATATTAAAGGAACAGCACAGGTCGGCCAGAAAGATTTATAATGAAACCTAAATTTAATTTTAATTTTTAATTGTTATAAATTAATATCATTTATTTAATTATCTATAAAACAAAATCTTTAAAAAACCTAAAATCTATATTAATATTAATATCTAAAAACTAGTATATATATTAATATTAATATCATAAATCTTTATATAACCTAAAATCTATATTAATATTAATAACTAAAAAAACTAATATATATATTAATATTAATATCCTAAATCCTAACATCTATATAACATTAATATTTATATAACCTAAGTCTATATAACTTAATAATTATGAAACTTGATCACTATATAACTTAATATTTATATAACCTAAATTTTTTTTATAACTTAATATAAATAATAGAATTAATATTAATAAAACCTAATATCTCTATCAATATCTAAAAAACTAATATATATATAATATTAATATCATAAATCATTATATAACCTAAAATCTATATTAATATTAAACTCTAAAAAATCTAATATATATATTAATATTAATATCATAGATCCTAATATCTATATAACATTTAAAAAAATTTATAACCTAATGACTATATAACTTAATATTTATAAAACATGATCACTATATAACTTAATATTTATAAAACCTAAAATCTATATAACTTAATATATATAATAGTATTAATATCAATAAAACCTAATATCTATATCAATATCTAAATAAATTAATATTAATATAACCTAAATTTTTATTTTTATTTTAAATTATTTTGAAATATATAACTTAATATTTATATAACCTAAATTTTTTTTATAACTTAATATAAATAATAGAATTAATATTAATAAAACCTAATATCTATATCAATATCTAAAAAACTAATATATATATAATATTAATATCATAAATCATTATATAACCTAAAATCTATATTAATATTAAAATCTAAAAAAAATCTAATATATATATTAATATTAATATCATAAATCCTAATATTTATATAACATTAAAATTTTTATAACGTAATGACTATATAACTTAATATTTATAAAACATGATCACTATATAACTTTAATATTTATAAAACCTAAAATCTATATAACTTAATATATATAATAGTATTAATATCAATAAAACCTAATATCTATATCAATATCTAAATAAATTAATATTAATACCTAAATTCTATATTAAATTCTATATTAGAATCTAAACTATATTAAAACCTACATTAATGACTAAATTATATTAAAATCCATGCTTGTAATTATATTAATAATTAGAGCTTTAATAGAATATATATAACCTAATAACAAAATTAATATTAAAATCAAAACTATGCTAATATCTATAATAATATTTATATTAATATGTAAACTTATATTAATATCTATATTAATAACTATCTTACCTGTTCGACAACTTACTTGGGGTCGGGCTGACGTTTCTTGATTTCACTGATCAGGGGAAGCCAGCTTCCGCTAATCTCCAAACCGCTGTCTCTGTTCAGATTACAAGGATGCTTCAAGATTTCAAGGGCTTCTCTGATTTTCCGTCTCTGATGCTGCTCTTCTCTCGCGATAATTGATGCGTTTTCTAAGCAGATGTGGTGTTTAGTCTTCGAGGAGTGCTCTGCCAAGGCTGAGGTACGAGATCTTCCATTCCTGATGTCAGCGCCATGTTCTTTCAGTCTTGTCTGGAGGGAGCGACCAGTTTCACCTATGTAGCTTTTTCCACACGAACAGTCTATCTTATAGACTCCTTTAAGCTGCTGCTTGTCAATATCATCCTTAACAGATTTTAAACTTTGTCTGATGGTACCGGGGGCTGAGAATTGAGTTATAATGTTTTTCTTTCTTAGGATCTTTGCCATTTTATCTGTGACCCCATGGATATAAGGTAGAAAAACCTTACCACCTTGAGGTTGATCCTCCTCTTTAGGTTTGGGAGATGACAACCTCCTTTCAGCTTTCTTTATGGCTTTTTTAATCTCATGATCCTTGTAGCCTATATTTTTGAAAGTTGAAACTAAATGCCTCTTCTCTTCATTTATATGCTCTGAGTCAGAAATTCGGAGGGCTCTAATGGCAAGAGTGTTCAGAACGCCAAGCTTTTGGGCTGGGTGATGGTGGGAATCCGCATGAAGGTAACTCTCCGTGTGAGTTGACTTCCTGAAAACCTTATGGCCCAAAGAGCCATCCTCTTTTCTGATGATAAGAATGTCCAAGAAAGGGATGCTCATATTTTCTTCAAGCTCCATAGTGAATTTTATATCAGGGGAGATGGAGTTAAGGTGATTGAAAAACCTGTCGAGTTCTGTTTTACCATGGGTCCATTTTATATTGGTGTCATCGACAAAACGCTTCCACCAAGCTGGTTTTAGAGGATAAGATTCCAAGGCCTTCTTCTCAAAATATTCCATGTATAAGTTGGCCACAATTGGCGAGAGGGGTGATCCCATTGCTACACCAGATGTCTGTTCATAGAATGTTCCTTGGAATGTGAATACAGTTGACCTTAAGCAGACTTCAGCCAGTTTTGCGGTCTCTGGATCAGTGACACCTCTTATAACCTGAATGGCTTCATCAAGAGGAATCTTCGTGAATAAGGAAACCACGTCAAAGCTTACAAGGATGTCATCCTTTTCCATTCTTTCATTTTTAATAAGATTCACAAAGTCGTGTGAGTCTTTAATGAAGGAGTCAGTATTTCCAACAAGGGGCTTTAGAATTTTGGCGACATATTTAGCAAGTTCATAGGTTGGGGAGCCAATAGTATTAACTATCGGTCTAAGGGGGACCCCCTCCTTATGGATCTTGGGTAATCCATAGATTCTAGGGATGGTTTCACAAGAGGGGGTTAATTTCTTCTTCAATTTTTCGTCAAGGCTGGAATCTGAGATAATCTTTTTTACATCCTTCATAATTTTGGCCATGGGATTACTGTTCAGCTTCTTATAACTGCCACAATTTAGGTGATCATTCATTTTCTTAACATAGTCTTCTTTATCAAGGATAACCGCTGCTCCTCCTTTATCTGCTTTAAGAACAACTATCTTGTCATTATTTCGTAAGGATCTGAAAGCCTTTTGCTCTTCCTTACTCAAGTTGCTTTTGGGAGCCTTGGCTTTTCTCATGATGAGAGAAAACTCTTGCCTTAATGCTTCTTTGTCTTCAAGAGGAAGGTTGCTAATCCCATCTTCAATGCTACAAATCATCTTTTCAATGGGGAGGCTTTTAGGGGCCATTGCAAACCCCATCCCCTTGCTGAGAACATTAACGGCTACCTGGTCAAGAACCTCGGAAGACAGGTTAACTACTTTTCTTTTTGATGTTGATGTTGATCCATATGAGTTTTCGCCAGCCTCCTTGTCACCCTTGCTCAGCACATTGCATTTTGCCACATCTTTTTGGATAAAACTGTCATTATTAGCGTTTAATTCTGGCCTTTTCACATCCTCATAGAATTTGCTGACTCTGCCATGCGCATCTTCTCTGGAGACCTGCACCCTCTCGGTACTATCCATGTCAACAAGGCTCACATTGTTCTCATTCTTTTCATTTCCCGCCCTGCCCAGGGAGTTATCACTATCTATGTCGATCCTATTCATTGCTTCTGGTTTAGACTCATCACATATAAACACCTCTGCGATTTTATTGTCAAACTCACTATTTTTATTAGAATTTTCATTTAAATTTTTTGGATTAATTACCTCTGCGTTCTCACCGAAACCGCTATTTGAATTATTACCATTTTCACCGGAGCTGTTGTTCGAACTATTAACACCTATCTCCTCTGCGCTCTCAATGTCAACACCTAAAATGTTGATCGAATTTCTGCTATTATCAATTTCGCTCCCGTTATTTTTATCTGAATACAAATGCTTATTGAGCTGCAGATTTATCGTGTTGCATTTATTTAATTCGTTATTTGGAGCATCTGCGTTTGAACCAGTGCTGACCGACCTACTTTCAAAGGTATTTCCGCTGTCTATGTTTGAGTCAGCGTGGTGAATCCGAGAGTTAACAATTGTCACTTCTGCGTTCTTCATATCACAGTCGTAACTGTTACTCGACTTATTAAACCGGCATTTTGGATAACCTCTGCTATTTGGCACCGTTATTCTTTCTGCGTTATCGGTTTTCCTTCCGCTACTTTTGTCCGAATTATCAAATTCACTTCCGCTGCTTTTTTCTGAACATATATGTTTATTGGGCCTGTATTTATATGAGCAGATATTGGGGCCATCTGCGCAGTTACCAGGATTTTGAACCAGCGTTGTCCGAACTCTTGGTTCGTTCGAAACTGCGTGTTTAACCTTTAGAAGCTTGGTTAGCTTATTGTGCTGTCTAGTCTGCGCAGTCTGCCACTCATTCTCTGCTTTCAGTGCAGTCCTGCCATCTATAATGGCCCACAGGTCTTTATCGATGCTGCTGGCAAGTTTAAGGTGGGAAGAGAGGGCCAAACGACCAAGATGCTCCAGGGAAGCTCTAATTCTTCTGATTTCAGACCGGATTAGAGAGAAACTAAGATGGAGAAACGCTTTACTGTTGTATTTATTATGTAACTTATGTTTAACCTGTGCAAATGGAGGAATGAGATTGCTGTCCCGACAATTTTTGAGGAAATGTAGATCTGAAGCTCTTCTTTTTATCCTTACTCTAACACTTTCGAGTGCAAGGATTTCACTCCAAGTATCCCCTCCGTACAGGGATAAGATATTGGATTTCAGAGATCTGTGGTTTGTGCTTTTTGAATTTTTGACCGGAGAATCCACAGTAATAGAATTTTTACACCAACGTTTCGAATCCCAAATGGGATCCATCATCAGGGTTGAGAGAAAGATGATAAAAGAAGAGCCAGATGGAAGAAATAAATACTCATGAGGGAATGAATATTAAAGGAACAGCACATGTCGGCCAGAAAGATTTATAATGAAACCTAAATTTAATTTTAATTTTTAATTTTTATAAATTAATATCATTTATTTAATTATCTATAAAACAAAATCTTTAAAAAACCTAAAATCTATATTAATATTAATATCTAAAAACTAATATATATATATATTAATATTAATATCATAAATCTTTATATAACCTAAAATCTATATTAATATTAATAACTAAAAAACTAATATATATATTAATATTAGTATCCTAAATCCTAATATCTATATAACATTAATATTTATATAACCTAAGTCTATATAACTTAATAATTATGAAACTTGATCACTATATAACTTAATATTTATATAACCTAAAATTTTTTTATAACTTAATATAAATAGTAGAATTAATATTAATAAAACCTAATATCTATATCAATATCTAAAAAACTAATATATATAATATTAATATCATAAATCATTATATAACCTAAAATCTATATAACTTAATATATATAATAGTATTAATATCAATAAAACCTAATATCTATATCAATATCTAAATAAATTAATATTAATATAACCTAAATTTTTTTTTTATTTTAAATTATTTTGAACCATATAACTTAATATTTATATAACCTAAAATTTTTTTATAACTTAATATAAATAATAGAATTAATATTAATAAAACCTAATATCTATATCAATATCTAAAAAACTATTATATATATAATATTAATATCATAAATCATTATATAACCTAAAATCTATATTAATATTAAAATCTAAAAAAAATCTAATATATATATTAATATTAATATCATAAATCCTAATATTTATATAACATTAAAATTTTTATAACCTAATGACTATATAACTTAATATTTATAAAACATGATCACTATATAACTTTAATATTTATAAAACCTAAAATCTATATAACTTAATATATATAATAGTATTAATATCAATAAAACCTAATATCTATATCAATATCTAAATAAATTAATATTAATTTAACCTAAATTCTATATTAAATTCTATATTAAAATCTAAACTATATTAAAACCTACATTAATGTCTAAATTATATTAAAATCCATGCTTGTAATTATATTAATAATTAGAGCTTTAATAGAATATATATAACCTAATAACAAAATTAATATTAAAATCAAAACTATGCTAATATCTATAATAATATTTATATTAATATGTAAACTTATATTAATATCTATATTAATAACTATCTTACCTGTTCGACAACTTACCTGGGGCCGGGCTGACGTTTCTTGATTTCACTGATCAGGGGAAGCCAGCTTCCGCTAATCTCCAAACCGCTGTCTCTGTTCAGATTACAAGGATGCTTCAAGATTTCGAGGGCTTCTCTGATTTTCCGTCTCTGATGCTGCTCTTCTCTCGCGATAATTGATGCGTTTTCTAAGCAGATGTGGTGTTTAGTCTTCGAGGAGTGCTCTGCCAAGGCTGAGGTACGAGATCTTCCATTCCTGATGTCAGCGCCATGTTCTTTCAGTCTTGTCTGGAGGGAGCGACCAGTTTCAATTATTTTTCTTAATACTTCCATCTCCCTAATCCTCACTTTTTATCATCATCGTGTTTTGTTATTATTATCTTACTCATTGGGAATCAGAATTCCAAATTGCATATCATTAATGTTTGCCTTTCTCTTGTGAATGCCCCTATTATCTACTACAGCTAAAACACTCACACCTGGTCTTATACCATTTTCATATTGAAAATCTCACAATTACATTACAGGGTTACCCCCTATGGTTTGCTGAGGACTAGAAGTTACACCTAAAGAGGGAGGGCTACATAGCCCTCAGTGAATGTGTGCTCCATTGTTTATATGTGGGAACATCTATCCACCTACATTATTTTGGCACCATTGTTGGGGATTTGTTAGTTTAATCTAAATGACTAATTCTAATCTTTTTCAGCCACATATTTTATTTGGTTTGGCCGATCAACACAATTTACTTAATGGTTTATATTAACTGTTGTTGCAGGTTTCTCGAACACATCATGAATTACGCAAAAATTGGGAAGTTTTAGCGCAAGCAGATGAACACACTCAACCAAACCTTAACACTCCTAGATGATGACAACCTATCAGATCTTGAAGTCTACTACAGAAGTGCACGTTCGTTGATTCTCAAGTACTATATAAGTTCATATTGTACTATTTTCTTTATATTGATTTAATCATGATTTACTTGTAATAGTTTTGTATTTATAGAAGTTCTTTCTTTTATCGTTTTATGTAGTTACCCCTTTAAAAATAGATACCCCTCAAAGGCTAACCTAATCTACCTCAGATATTATTTCTTCTCCTTTAGAATACTCAGAAGTACTTGTGACTATACAAAATAGGAGAACACAATTTGATAACTTTAGACAAAACCACCGTTTATCGCCTACCCTTCTAGTAGTCGCATCCTCCAGCTCACCTGGTTTTAACTTTCAAGCCTAGTTATCCTCACCTTTATCTCTCCCAGAGGATTTAGCCTTCCTTCATCCTTCTACTCCTCCCAATAATCCATTGGCTCTACAGTCTTCCTCCTCATCACCCTCTTCTCCTCTGACCCCTCCACCCATGAATGTGTGGGTGAATGCCTGATACCGTCCCCTCGATATATAGGGGCCTTTGCACAATTCTCCTCCTAAATACGAGAAAAATATTCCTCGATTTGATAATGAAGGAGATCGGACTATCGAGGATCACATAATTAAGTTCCAAGATTACTGTGAAAATATAGGAGCTGAATACAATGATATCTGTATTATATTATTTGTTCAAAGCCTCAAAGGAGAACCCCACAAGTGGTTCAGGTCATTGGCTCCCAACACCATCAATACTATGGATAGGCTTATCAAGTTGTTCACTTAAAAACACAGTGTGAAGAAAAGAAATCAAATTTGGCTCACCAAATTTTCCACTCTTAAGTTAAAGCATGACAAATCTCTTAGTGAATTTAATAAAAGTTTTACCAAGTGATATAATAATTTACCCCCAATAGTTCGGCCTTCTGACATGGCAACTATCGTGGAGTATACTTCCTCCCTTGACAATCACCTTTCCTATGCCATACAAGAAATGGAACCCACGACATTTGTTGATGCACAAGCTAAGGCTTGTTCCTGTGAGGGTAACCTCATTGCTACAGGAAAAATGGTTTCTCGGGACGTTAAGTCTGATGGCAAGAAAAACGTCATTGATATTTATCATTGTCTTCCTACTTCCTCTTCTTCACAGGAGTATAATATTGACGAGATGTCTAAACTCATCAAGTCCTTAACGAATAAGATACAATGTTTAGAACTGGGAAATAGACCAACTCTTCCTCATCCTCCTAACCCTGAAAATCGTAATCTGAGTTTTCCTCCTATGAATCCTCCCCCTTTTAATCATCCTTAGAAACAATAACTACTACAACGAGGAAAAATATCCGATGAACCACCTCTTCAACCTCCTTTGAGGAATAATTCTAGCCTAGTAGATGAATACGATGATGAAATTGCTAATTAGCTCAAAAATCCTGATGAATGCGATTATCCAAATGTTGGCTCTATAAGTTATTTTGATATACCTTCTCCAGTTTCCCATTAATATTTGGAGTAGGATTTATGGGACCCCCAATTACAGAGATTCATAGAACAGTTAGAGGCCTAGTTCCAACAAAAGTATAATTTAAGGCCTAGGAAGAATCGTGAGCCTCCTCAAGAATCCCCCATTAAATATCAGCAGGTTGTTGGAAAGCACTCACCACTCCATCCTAATCCTATCTATTTCGACTCTCCTTTGCCCAAAAATTTTAGCTTACAAAATGACCTGAACAAACTCTGAATTAATATGTCATTAGCAGAAGTTGCGAAACTTTCAAAGTATAAACAGGAAATTGGTTCCTTCCTAAAAGAGACACTAGAGTCTCCCAAGGAAATAGGATTCATAGATGTTATCCATGTATAGGACGACACTCCTAAAATCTCCTTGGACCCGTTGAACCCAAAAGTGGTAGTACAATTGCTTTGTTATATGTCATTTTTAAGATTCTTGATTGGAATCTTCATAACTATATGCTCGACTCTGGAGCATCTCATAATATCATGCCTAAGGAGATCATGGAAAAGTTCAGGTTGAGCATAACCCGAGAATACTGTGATCTATACTCTTTAGAGTTAAAATTTTAGGGATTATTAAAAACCTAGTAGTTGTTCTGGCTAAAGTCCTTGTTAAAAGTCTTGTTATGGATATAGTAGTGGCCGACATTCCTCCTAACTACGGGATTCTTCTCTCAAGGTCTTGGGGTGCTAAGAATGGCAGGTCACTCTAGTTAGACCTTTAATATGAAACCATCCCTGTGCTTGGAGGAGGTACTTGATGCCTTTATAGAGAATCCATACTGATTTACACCACTAGCTCAGAACAGAATTCTGAAAATTTTTCTTGTTTACACCATCGAAGAAAATATGGGAAATTTTGTGTTTTCTATTTCAAATAAGAAAAAAGTTTCTCTTACCGAAAAAGAGAGTCTCCTAACTTTCCCTTTAGATACCAACATAGTGTGGAAAATGTACTTCGATGGCACTTCCTCCAGAGCCAGATCTAGAGCAGGCATTGTCTTAATCCCTCCTTCCCAAAAAAACTCCTCATTTTCATTTAAATTAAACTTTGAAATGAAAAATAATATCGTTGAATATGAAGCACTCCTCCTTGGGTTAGAAACCACACACAAACTAAACATAAATAATTTATCAATATATGGTGTTAGGTCCCTATACTACTAGTGTAACCCCTTATTGTTATTAGTACAACCCCCTTATTATCTTGTTGTGTCCATGTAGTCCCCATATTGTTATTAGTGTGCCCCATAGAAGCCCACTAATGTTATTATTATGCCCTTACATTATTATTGTTATGTCGGCTCTGATTATATTATGACCCCTTAGACTCCTATATAGCCGATTATATTATGACCCCTTAGACTCCTATAAATATAAAGGACGTCTTGTCATTTGTATCATCCAAGAATTGTTCATTTGTGAAATGTAAAGGAGGTTGCCCCCTCGAAGAGGCTTATTTCAAAGGCGTTGATCTTTCTTTTCTATCTTTTTGTGAGCTGGTTTCATAACATTTGGTATCAGAGCTTTGGATTCTAGGGTTTCGCTGCTCCAAACAGGCCATCGTGGCATTTGCGCTATAACCTTTTTTTCTGCGAAGTTTCAGACACTAAAAAAAAACCCATTTGGGTTGAAATTGTTCTGAACCTCGGGCCCAAATGTCAGAGCTTTTTGCACTATATTTGCGGAGATATGATCTGAGGAATTTGGCCTTTTTGCAGACTCCCGAATTACATTCCAAACAGGTGACCTAGGGAAAAGCATCATAAATTTTGTTTTGAGCATCAGATTGACATTTCGTAAGAATTTACAAAAAGAGGATGGATTGTATTTTTCTATGTATATTTTTTAGATCCTAAGGTTAATACAATGACACGTGGAAATTTATACAAGTTCGCCCTTCTGAAAAGGTATATATTAAGGTCATCTTGGGAGATTATGCATAACTCTTTCTTGGAGAATCTAAATTCAATCAGACTGGTGGCATTGGAAAGAGGACGCAGAGGGCTACTATAGGTCGCAAGTTCAGAACTGGAAGAACCGAAATTACAGAGTTATAGTTGCTTAAAGATCGAGCTCCTAAAATCAAGAAAAGGTGATATGAGGAAGTTTGATGGCAAGGATCCGGTAAATTGGATACTTTAGATGGAGCAATATTTTGATCTACATGGTGTACCACTGTTACAAAAGATATGTATTGCATCTTCATATTTAGAACCGGATCAATTTTTATGGTATAAAGGGCTTTGTTCTCTTAAACAACTTGTTATCTGGTCAATTTTCACGAAGGAAATGATAGCACATTATGAGGATACAAAGAGCAACACCTTCTGTAGAGCAACACCACAACAATTGGAAAGAGAGAAAGGGCTTTGTTACAAAGTGCAAAGTAAAATTATGGAAACAAGAAAGTCTACCCCTCACAACTATAATAATGGAAGTGTTTTTTCTCCTAGCCTTCCACAACGTACAAGGGTTACACCACAAGAATTGGAAGGAAAAATAAAAAAAGAGCTTTCTTACAATTGTGATAGAAAATGCACTAAAGGTCATAAGTGTGCTGAGAAGAAGTTATTTTACATAGAGTATGAAGAGGAGGAAGAAAAGGATCAAGAAACATCAAAAGAAGAGGATATGCGCCAGGACCCAACCCCAGAGAAAGAAGAAATGAATCCAACCATATCTTGTAAAGAATTGGAAAGAATTACCACTCCTCAAACTCTCAAGATAGAAGGACATATCAAGAAGAAGAAGGTTCAAACAGTGAAATATTAGGAAGAAAAGTATCAAGAAACACCAAAAGAAAATGATACTCACTAGGAACCAACCCCAGAGAAAGAAGAAATGAATCCAACCATATCTTGTAATGCATTCGTCGGAATTACCACTCCTCAAACTGTAAAGATAGAAGGAAATATCAAGAAGAAAAAGGTAATAGTGTTGATTGATTCAGGTAGTACCCATAATTTTATTAATTGTAAGATAGCCAAGGACTTTAATTGCTTCCTAGATCCAGCATCAGAGTGTCAAGCAATGATTGCAAGTAGAGGAACCATAAATTTCTTTGGAAAGTGCCATAATATCAAGCTATCCATGGGAGAATATGTATTGAATAGCCCAATGTTTTCCGTTCCAATGGGTGGTGCTGATGTTGTACTGGGAGTCCAATGGCTACAATCCTTGGGTACAATAGCTTTTAATTTTCAAGAACTTTTTATGAAATTTTCTTCGAAAGGAAAGGAAGTTGAATTAAGGGGTATCACAGGGAAACCTAGAAAGATAATCAACTCTGATGGAATGACAAAGCTTCTAAATAAAGAAGAATGAGGCGTAATTGCACAATTATGTTCGCTAATTGTTCGTACATCGAAATCATGTATTTCTCCAGATCTCCAAAAAGTCTTGGACAATCATTCCAAGGTATTTGAGACTCCCAAAGGTCTCACACATATTCGTGATAATGATCATGCTATTCATTTTATTCCAGGATGTGTTCCTCCAAATGTCAAGCCTTATAGATATCCATATGCCCAAAGGAGTGAAATTGAACATATGGTTGCAGAAATGGTAGAGGTTGGTACAATTATCCAACCAAATTTGATAAACAAAGGAAGGTATGAATGGAAGAATAGTGAAGCAGGGTGGGAACTCATTCAAAATTTACCGAATATCCCAGTTCCAACAATATTTCCAGAACTTGACAAGGAAGGAAAAATCATATTGGACCCTGAAGCATTTACAGAACCGAGAACCTGACAGCTATGAAATCGATCAATTTCAGAGTATCTCATCAAGTGGAAGAACTTACCCACTAAAGATTCCCCATGGGAGGACAAGAATTTTATATAGAATCATTGAGAACTACTCAAGCGTTGAGGACAACACTTTTCGAAGGAGAGGGGCATGTTAGGTCCCTATACTACAAGTGTAGCCCCTTATTGTTATTAGTACAACCCCCTTATTATATTGTTGTGCCCATGTAGTCCCCATATTGTTATTAGTGTGCCCCATAGAAGTCCACTAATGTTGTTATTGTGCCCTTACATTATTATTGTTATGTCGGCTCTGATTATATTATGACCCCTTAGACTCCTATATATAGAAAGGAGGTCTTGTCATTTGTATCATCCAAGAATTGTTCATTTGTGTAATGTAAAGGAGGTTGCCCCCTTGAAGAGGTTTATTTCTAAGGCGGTGATCTATATTTTCTATATTTTTGTGAGTTGGTTTCATAACATATGGTGACTCCAAGATGGTGATCAGACAAGTAACAAACAAGTGCCAAGCTAAGAATCCATGTTTTCATGCCTATAGAAACCAAGTGTGGGATGTGGTTGATAATTTTTTCTTAGCTATTAATTTCAGGACCATTCCTCGTGAACATAATCAGTTAGATGATGCTTTGGCTGTCACATTAGCCACCTTTTCCCCTTCTACTGGACTCAAAATTAGGTTTGAAATAGAGGTTCTCTATAGACCTTTAATACCTGAAAATGTCAAGCACTAGCAAGTATTTGAAGATCAGAAAAAATTAAGAGTTTCAACCAATTGATTGGAGAATACTCAGACCAATTTATTAATGAAGATGAGGATGTCGACATGGCACAAACCAGTGTTCCCCTCTTTAAGCCAAAAACTAGTGAACATGGTGTAATCCAATTGAAAAATAATCATATTCCTAGAGGGTTGATCCCTCTAGAAAATATTTTTGATGAAAATGACGTTGCAGCCACTCCAGCCCTTAAGCCTCCTAATGTTGAGGTGGAAGTGGTTGAAATTTATACTACTTTTGAACATAAGATAATTAATTTTTCCAACTCCCTTTCACAACATACGAAGGATCAATACGTCCAAATCGTATCAAAATACACTGATGTTTTTCTTGGTCGTATAATGAACTTAAGGATTACAACCAAAGCATCATAGAGCATCACATACCTTTAAAATAAGGATTCAAACCCTTTAAGAAAAAACTCAGACAAATTAATCCCCTCTTGCTTCCCTCTATTGAGAAAGAGATTAAAAAAATCTTAGATGCGAAAATAATTGTGCCCTTACACTACTCTACTTGGGTAGCTAATTTAGTGCCTATCAGAAAGAAAAATAGAGAGATTCAACTATGTGTGGACTTTAGAAATCTAAATAGGGCGTCCTTAAAGGACAATTACCCCCTTCCAAAAATGGATAACATCCTACAATGAGTAGTCGGTGCAGCTCACATCTCCATGATGGATGGGTTTTCTGGTTACAATCAGATAGTCGTTCATAAAGATGATATGTACAAAACACTTTCACTACTCCATGGGGTACCTTTATGTACCAGAAATGGCTTTCGGCCTGATGAATGTCAGAGCTACTTTTCAAAGGGCCATGGATATCACTTTTGCAAATGAAAGGGATAGATTTATAGTCATCTATTTAGATGACATGATTTTTTTTTCTTTGGGTGATGAACAACATCTCAGGCATTTGGAGGTTATTTTCTAGAAGTGCCGATGATTTTTCCTCTCTTTGAATCCAAAGAAATCCTTCTTTGTGATAACTGAAGGGAAGTTGTTGGGACACATAGTATCCCAACACGATGTTAGGATAGACCCCAAAAGGGTACACACAATTCAAACCATTTCCCTTCCATGCACCAAGAAGGAAGTTCAACCACTCTTAGGGAAAATATTTTTTTTAAGAAGATTTATCCCTAATTTCACTAAAATAGTTAAGAATATTAATCGCATGCTTAAAAATGGAAATGATGTTACATGGGACGAAGAGTCCAGATACTCCTTTGAAAGAATTAAGCAAGCCATAATGGAAGCCCTTGTCCTAATGAGTCTTGATTATACGAAATATTTTATAATTTTCCCTTTTACTTCTGAACATACCATTGTTGCAATATTATTGTAGAAAAATCAAGACGGGTATTAACAACCCATCACCTTTTTTTGTAAATCCCTCCAAAATAATGTATTAAAATATAATATCATATATAAGCAAGCGTATTCCCTGGTTAAAATGATTAAAGCCTTTAGGGAGTATATTTTACTTTATAAGTCAATAGTATATATACCTCATCCCGTTGTGAGAGATATACTCCTCCATCATGATACAGAGGGATGAAGGGGAAAGTGGATTGCCAAAATGCAGGAGTATGATTTAGAATTGAAAGCAATAAAAATTGTTAAAGGGAAAGGTTTAACTAATCTATTAAATGAAGTGAATTTCGATGCACTAGGAATTCATTTAATTTATCTTAAAAGGTCAGTAGCAGAAGATGGAGGTCTATAGGATAAGTAGTCAAGGTTGTTGCTACATTCATCAGATCCTGCTACAATTAACCCTGATTTCCTATCGATAGAATGGTATAAGGACATCATTGGTCACCTCCAAACGATGAAGTTGCTGAGCTCCTTGAGTAAATCTATGAAATGTTCTATTAAGTTAAAAGCAATTAATTGTTGTATTATAAACAAAAATTTGTACTAGAAGGATCCAATAGGTGTTCTCCATTCACAATTAGATTATTTAATAAATATTCACCATGATGGCATGTGTGGTGGCCACTATGCTTTGTGAGCTATGACACATAAGATTTTTAGAAGTGTCCTCTATTGGCCTACCATTTTCAGTGATGTTAATAAAAAGGTAAGATCATGCCACCAATGCTAGATCTTTGCTGGAAAGAGAAACCTAGCTGCTCTACCCCTTAAGCCTATAATAGATGAGGCACCTTTTTAGCAGTGGGGGTTAGATTTTATCGGATAAATCCACCCCCCATATTGTGGTCAACACCACTAAACTATTACCACCACTGGCTATTTTACCAAGTGGGTGGAGGTTTCACCTTTAAGAAAGATCAACGACAAAGATGTAATGGAATTTTTGACTGAAAATATTTTCTCCTGTTTCGGCTACCCTATAAATATTATAGAAGATAACAATAAGTCTTTCTATTATGCTGCTTTTCAAAATTTCTGCAATAATTTCTAAGTAAATTAGGGACATTCGACAAATTATTACCCACAAGGCAATGGGCTTGCTGAATCTAGCAACAAAAGTATTGTCAAAATTCTTAAAACATTGTTACACTCTAGAAACTAGAACTGGCATGTAGGGTTCAAATATGTTTTTGGGGTAGATATGATAAGCACCAAGAAATCAATTGGTACTTCACCATTCTAGTTGGTTTATGGTTTAGATGTCATGTTTCCTTTATACCTAGGTAGAAAGGTTATGAAAATCCTACAAGTTTTAGGTGAAGAGCCCAAAGACCTCCAAAGAAGGATCAATTAAAATAGGAAAGGGAGCTAGTTTTCCAAAGGATTAACTAGCATCAAGTTAAAAAGGATTTTGACAAGAGAACTTAGGATATAAATTTTCTCCCTGGGGACTGGGTCCTGAAATGGGATAAGAGAAGTGAAGATCCGGGTAAGCATAAGAAATTTGACAACCTCTAGTTAGGACCCTTCATTATTGATAAGGTGGAGGGTGAAAATTCTTTTTCTTTAAAAAAAATTGAAGGAGAGGAGGTTGGATGTGTTATAAATGACAAATACCTCAAACATTATATCACCTATTGATTTAAAATATAATAATAATAATAATAATAATAATAATAATAATAATAAAATGTAAATAGATAAATTATTTTTGATAACAAAATTATTAATATTAATGGATGATTAGTAATCTAGTACCCCAAAAAACTAAAATACAATTTTATATCATGAAATCCTAGGAATTCACTTGTTAAAAATTATTATGCAATGGAAAATAAGAATATTTCCCATTATAAATAAATTCTTTTTAATTGCTAAACTAAACATAATGATTACTATGATATCCCACACTATCCCCAAGTTAAGATAGCCTGGATGTTATACAATTCATATGAAAATCTATTTCATTATCCCCTTTGCTGCTACATTCCCATCTCTCAAGATAATCACTAACCTATGCATTTTTTCTCATGTTATGATTATTTTCAACTTGGGAAATTAAACAAAGTAAAAATCTTCCCCCTTTTTTACAAAAATGTTCCTTCACCATCTGTCTTACTGAACTTTTAACCTCCCTCCTTAGGATGGGGTATGATGACAACCTCCATCGGGGCTATGAATGTACATTGGCAGTGGCGCAAGGTCAGTGGCATTGGATAATCCCAATGCGTAGCCTACTTATCCCCTTACTTTTTTGTTTGGCAGGGTATTATGATGACTTCATCATGGCTATGAATGCTCGTTGGAAGAGGAGCGACATCAGTGGCATTGGAGAATTCTAGTGTGATTCTTCCTCCACGTCATAAAGGAAAATTAATAAAATCCACAAATTGAGAATACAAAGAGCCGAAACTGTATGGAATAATAAGAGGCTTAGGAAAATTCTTCCAGTAAGACAGTGAATGACTTCGTCGGGGCTATGAACGCTCGCTGGCAGAGGACTGACATTCGAAGGGAACTGATGTTTAAGGGTGCCCTAAAACCTTTGTTCTCAATGTTTTTCATCGTGATATTTATTCAATTGCAACCTAATAGTTCTCCATAGGAAATTTGGTCGCATTAATACATTATAAAATCTTGTTGAGATGGTGTTTTCCCTAATTTTCCTTGTGTTTTGTTGTATAATGCTCAATGATCGATTTTTGAATAGTTACCTAATAACCCTTGGAAGGTTTATCGTTCATTCAATATGAATTTATTCATTTAACTGAAAGAGGAAAATGTATTCAAGAAGTAAGACTAGCTACATTATATATGCTTTTCATGATATATATTAAAACTAAAAGAGACAGAAAAATGGAATTCACAGGCTCATTCTCCCCATTTACTCATCATAGGCTTGTTAATGAAAATAAGCATCAAAGTGTAATTATACAAAATTCAAGAGAGAAAATTTTATATTCCATAAGTTTAAATAATTAAAATAAATAACATAACCACAAGATCAGTATGTTAAGTTCAAAAGGAGCCTTTATATTCCTTAATTTACATAAGTAAAAATTATACAAAATTCTACAACTAAAAAGGCTTTACGACCAAAATTGAGCTAATTGCTCTTTTCAAAACCAACTTTCTGAAACCTGGATTATATCATTTGCTGGATCTGATGAGCTAGTGATGTAAGTGCTACCAGCCGGGTCACGTGAGCAATACTTTCAACTCCTTGGAAAATCCTAGGTAACATGGTCAGTTTCTCCTCAATTAATGTCACGTGTTCTTCCATGTTGGTTAACAATCATAGTATTCTATCCATTTTGGTATGTAAGTTCTCTCGGTGTCCCACACTACTGCTACTAGCACCCGAAATGGATCTTATCCTTCTTTGTCACACTCGGCTTCTCCGGTCACAGACATTCGGGTGAATAATTATGTTTATCCCGAATGCTGGCTATTTATTCTTTAATTAACTTTTTTCAGCTTTGCATTTACATCTACCTTTAACCCATCACATCGTAGTCACCTTCCCCCATGTTATATCGGTACGGAGAGGTCTATTTGAGGGATCTTCTCCGCCGTTTATACATGACTCCATAACCCAACTAGAGAAGGTCGTTGGCCCAGGTTATTGGCTTCCCACGAGGCAAAGCCATCCCTAGATGGAGCCAATGTTGCATAAAAATCCCCCCCTAATGATTTATTTTTCAAATATTAAGCTTTAATAACCTTTATAGGGTAAATGTAGTGATCCCTCTAAAAGTAGAGCATGAGTGAAGGGTTGATCTTATGTTAGTATCAGATCAACAGTTAACCATAGTGCTCATGCTTTTAAATCACATGCTAGATAGTTTCTATTAAACTCCCGATGCATTTAAAACTCTCATAGGTTCTTGGCTTGATCATCCTCAAAGCTAATCTAATTAGCTCTAAAGGTTCTATTGCACTCAAAGGAATTTGCGCAATAAGCACTTCAATATTTCCCGATGCACGTAGATTGTCGATTAACCCCGCATATAATGACTCTCAGTCCCTATCACAAATAAAGTTTTCCACTCATTAGCACATCCCCACGGACCTGATAACAAGATCACCGTCGATCGTTATTATATCAACGGTGATCGAATCTAAATTTGCATGTTATTTAACTTGTTTCTTTCGTGTGATGGGTGGGTCCCACTCACCATGGCTAGTGACCTAACCTATGGTGATTCTACACATGTCTGCTTCATTAATGAGCATATTAAAACACCATTAAGCCTAAGCACCACCATATTTTTCCCACTCCGCTCATTATTTTCACTCTCTGCATGATATTTTCTCAAGCTCAACCATGACTCCATCGAGACTGAAAGACTACAATGCACATCCCAAATTTGAATTCATTCAACTATAAGTTATTATTTCTCTCCACCTTTTAATTACAGTTGTAATCTTTCCCTTTGAGCCGTTATAGCTGAGCTAGTTGGAAAAGAACCCCTCATGAATGAGTTGGCGGGAGTGTAGGACACCAAGGTGTGCCTCACTGATATTCTTACCCTAAAGAGGACTCTTTCCTCATCAACAACTACATCAACTTATGACCATTGCTTACTTAGGACTGGAATCTTGCACTCAGTTCTTCCGTGGGTCCATTTTGACACTAATTCCATATTATTACTAGCCGAAAGTTGTGAACCAGAGTAGCAAACAATATATTTTAGGAATAGTCCCAGGGAATAGACATATTAGATAAAGCATTAGAAAACCAATTCATTACATGGTATGAGGAAGATAAACTTGAGTTCCTTTGCAATATTTTCGATAACCCTGACCCTGAGTTAAAGCTAGTTTTTCCCATCTAGACTACTTTGCTAAAACCCTTCTACTAGACCTTAACGTCTCTCTTGTTAGTCCTTTTCGACCTCACGGTTGAATCTAAGGTAGATGAATTGTTTTTTTTAGTAACTTGGCTCATTAGTCTTAAGCCAGACCAACAAACCATCAACTTTCATAAATACTTAGCTTTGGCCCTCATTGTGGATTTGTCTACCACCCTTCCTTTCCACTCATGTCGGCATTGATCCTACCTTGTTCACTTGATTTTGTATAATTATCCTTCGTACTTCCTTGCCTTTGGACTCCTATTGGATACTACAGACACTGAAGGCAGAGAAAAAAAAGTATTCCATTAGACTGATGTCTTATATCCTCAGTGCATTCGTTTTGCTTATTCTCAATATATTGACTTCTTCACTTATCCTTCAAAATCTAAGATAATTGAAGCCATAGTGAATCAAATATCAGAAGATCAAGTCAAGGTACTAAAGTTGAAAGAGCAAGAGAGTATTGGTAGCTAGTTTCTATTTCTGGACTATACTGTAATACGATTGTATGCATTTGATAATCAACTGACTCGACTTCCCAAGTATGTAATACCTTTATTATTTTCTTATGAAGTATTAAGGCAGAAAATTGTGCTTAATGAATTTCATTTTGTTTCTAAAAAGAAAGGGGCATTGTTCAACTATCCTTATGCTATATCTCCTCTAATTTCTAAAAATAAGAATGCCATTGATGCCCTGGAAAAAGAAATGTCTTCTTTTGGTTTCACACAGGACGATTGTTGGCATTATGATCCACTTGGTATTATTTCCCGACTTAAAAAATAAGCCGGATTATCGGCTTATGTTCACGAACGTAGACCATAAATGGAAAAATGGTGAACTTGTCGGTACTATCAGAAGAAGACTCACAATCAATATTGTTTACTAGGATGACTGACACATTCATACAAACTGCTTCAGGCCATTCACTGGTTCAAGAACACATAGCAGAAGTGGAAAATTCAATTTCAGGTTCCACTGACCCCTTGAGCAAGAAAAAAGACAATGAATTAACTCAATTTAAGCTATTTTAGCTTGTTATACCAAAATAAGATGATGCGGAAATATATGATTTTGAGTGGGAGATCGAGAAATTAGACACAAAGATTAGACAAAAATTGAAGGAGATAGAACCTAAAATTTGTGGGACTCAAGCCCTGGATATCCAACATGCATTTACTAATCAGAAGAAAGAAATAATTTCTAGAAATGAACAAACTACATTCCCTAAACAATCCCCATCAACGGACACCTTAGTGCTCCAGGAGATGTTATCTATGAGTGGGCCCTATTTTATATCAATGGCTAATTTCAAGACTAATACCTTGAACCTCACAGTGTTGTAGCCTGAGATAGGAGAAAAACAACAAGTGGTTGGATCCATAACATTTTCAGTGGCCATAAATCTGGGAAAATCTTTGGACATGGATGTGATTAACTTACACAAACAAGCGGGTGAGATAGTGGCTCGTAGATTCCTCGACTCCATATTAGGGAACAAGAAGATGCAGACAATGTTGGAAAAGGTTTCCAAACAACTGAATATATAACCCATATGGACCTTCATACTAAAACCAAGCGAATCAAGGAGTTTGAAGAGATTGTCCTTCGAAAATCAGCGCAACCTAAAGATACTACCCCCTTGAATAAGTTACTTGAAGAAAAGGATAAATAGATACAATCTCTTCAAGAATCTTGAAGATCCCAGACCATGATCCACATGTTCTTATACAAGAATTCATAAAGAAAGAAGAAGTCGAGCGTTGTCTTTGGGAAATGGAAACTGATATGCGGCTCAAAGAAGAAGAACGTAAAAAAGCCTTCGAGTAGCTACAGGTGGTTAGGACAGAATTAAAGGAGAAGGAAGAATGACACTTGAAAATTCTCAAGGATTATAAGGCCTTGATCAATAAATCCCTTAAATCAGCTCGGATGGCTGAATCATAAGATCCTAAATTATTGCATATCAAAAATCACTATGTTAGAGCAAGAATAAATCACAGGCAGCTAAAGAATAAATCACAAGAGATGAGAACAAGAAAAGTGTGGTCGTAGGGTGGAAACACAAATAGATTGAGAAGATCCAAGCTACACTTAGAGATAGAAATAATAAAAAAATATATATCGAGGAAGTCGCTCATGTCATGGTCACCAGGAAGAAAGTACTGATAGAAGCCAAGAAATAAATCTGGAGGAAAGTATGGCAGGAGATCACTATAGTTGAAGCATATGTGAAAATTCTTTCACAATGTGAAAAGGGACAGAATTCCAACCTAGAAGCAAATTCTACAGCTGAAGACTTAGATAAAAGGATGGAACCTCTCAATGCTATCATTGATCTAGCTAACACTTTAGAGGACAATCTTTTACAGAGCTTGAACTTCCAGTTAGGGTTGAATGTATTTTCTCATTATATATGTTGAAAGAGAAACAGGTTTTCATCTAGGCCATGCGAGAATAATTTGATAGAGTAATGAAGGAAATAAACAAGTTCATAAAAGGAGTGGAATTATTTAAGAAGATTTGGCGTGCCTTCATTCAGGAATCAAGAAGGCCAGGCAATTTCTTGGCAAAGATTCTCTGATAAACTAAAGGAAAAAGAACATGATCTAGGTCATTTGGCCATGTTATGAGAGGAATTAGTTTCCTCTAATACAGTTGTTAACACCCTCTGCAGGGATTTTACTATCCTGGTTGGATTAAAAAATATTAAACAAAATCTTCCTACCACTAAACATCAAATCATATCTCAGCTAGTGGTGGCAATTACCAAGTACAAGAATGTGCCCTAGATGTCTTCTACGAATTGGGACAAACTAATTAAAGTGAAGAGTCATTTGAAGCACAATGTGACAGTTCAACAACTTACCTCTTCAACTCAAGTAGCCGAATCAATCCCACAAATGCAATCAGTTATAGATCAACTAGAGGATTGGAATGAGATTACCCTCATTACAACTCAAGCACCAACTCGAAATATGCATGAAGCAAATGCACTATCTTCCTTGTGGTTGACCAATTAGTCCAAGTCATCAAAACCACGAAGGTGGCACCACATTTAGATCATTTCGTTATCATGTTTTATTTTACTTTACTTATTTTATTTTTGTGTCTATTGTCGAAAGCAATTATCAAACAATTATCTAAAAAACCACTATTTAAAAACCATGTTTCCTGTTATTGTGGGGTTGTTGACAGTGTGGAAGAAACTTTTGCAAATACTAAAAACTATTTGTACATGATACACAACTTTCATTATTAGTTTTGAAGACTATTCGTGGTGATTCTTATTTGTTCGTTTCTGTTTCATATGTTATTTTGAATTGTGATTATAGTAATTTAAATCTGAGGCTTGATCTCGTTTATACTTTAATGTTTTAGTATTGTCTTCCAATATCAATATTATCAACACAATTACTAAATGAGTTATCCTGGGTTATTTGTGATCAAACATTTATCTTTTGCTGATATAATTCATGCTTTACAATAATTGTAACTTTGGATGTTTTGTTATTATGTTAATACATTCTTACCTTTATTAGAGCGTACATTGTTCTCTAAAAGTTTCACATTTTACTCTTGCATGAATGTCAGTCCTAATGTATAATATTAATTATTACTCAGCATAGAGTGGAATGGACATGCCTACACTTGTTGCATATGTTTTCCTCTAACCAGAGTGTAGTTTTATTTTTAAAGTTGATGTTTTCATTTTTCTTTTTCTTAATACTTTCATCTCCCTAATCCTTTCTTTTTATCATCATTGTGTTTTTCTATTATTATCTTGATCGTTGGGAATCAGACTTCAGAATTGTATATCGTTAATTTTTTCTTTCGTCCTGTGAATGCCACTATTATCTACTATGACTAAAACACTCACACCTAGTCTTATACTGTTTTCATATTGAAAATCTGACAATTACATTACAGGGTTACCCCTTGTGGTGTGCTTAAGGCCAACCGTTACACCTAGATTAGGAGGGCTACATAGTCCTCAGTGAATGTGTGCTCCATTGTTTATATGTGGGAACAATATGTGCACCAACAGTATGGAAAAAAAAATCTCTCGGAAAAATGGAATGCCTCTTCCTCCCAATGGCTTGGTTATAACACAACTCGATATCCCACTAGTGGTTAATTTTGACTACATCAACTCTTAAATAGAGTTAAAATATAGACTCTTCTAGATTATTTTACATTACAAACACGTGGCTAGCCCCTTTTCCATAAATAATGGGGGCTGATGCAACATCCTCCTAAACTATAGGTGCAAAAATAGGAAGGTCAACTTCTGAGTGGCATAACTTTTGCAAACAAAATTTGATTGATGCGCTTCTTGTGCCGTTGGAAAGATATTTGTGTGTACAATAACATGTAAATATGTGCAAATAAGTGCCAAATTTTTACCCCACAAAAAAATCATTTGATTCCTCAAAACACTCTTAGAAGGTTTCAAACCCTGTTTTTCCAAACTGGGACCCGTTGGTAAAAATGGTCTTGTGATCTAATTCCTCCACAATTCCCACTCCAAATGCATCGAGATGGATGAAAAAAATACAATGATTCAATTTGGATCACATTTCCCCATTTTGGGAGCATTTTGGTCCCCAAAAGTGTTTACTGGGTGAGGAAAATTTTCCTCCACCTCTCTGGTGTACCATTTAGCATTGCCTGAAAGTTGTCTCTTCAACCCAATCTGCCAAAGGTCATGATGCCCTTGTCTTGTAGTTATGGACCTCTTCTACAAAACTATATCTTCTATCAACTCTGCTTGAGCTTCTGGTGCCAAATCCTCCATAGAAGGTAGGACCTATTCCTCTTCTCGATCTGGCATGGAAGGCTCATAGAGTTTCAAATTATCTAAATTCACAACTGAGTAAATGCACATATATGGTTATAAACTGAGTCGATATGCATTATCACCCACCTTTTCCAGTATCACAAAGAGACCATACCTTAGAGCCTTGATTTTCTTACCAGGATCCTCCAACCTCTCCTTGTTCAACTATAGCCATACATTATCTCCCACCTTGAATGATTTATCTATTCTGTGTTGATCATGGCTGACCTTATACTTATCTTGCAAATTCTACAGTGTTTCTTGTACCTGTAGACAAATTTTCCTGATCTTCTCTATAATTTTTTCAACCCTCAAAGCATCTCGTGTAATAACTTCCCTCACTCCTCCTTGTTGCCCATATGCAATATCCAATGGTGAAGGTGGAAAATATCCAAAAAAGTCTCAAATGGGGACTGTCCTATAGAAGTGTGGACTGATTTCTTATAATAATGTTGTATATATACGATATTTGCATCCCACTTCTTCGGATGCTTCTGGTTGTATCCCCTCAGAAGTTTCACCAAAGTCTTGTTGAATACTTCTGTTTGCCCATCTGTCTGTAGATGGAATGTTGTAGCTATCTTCAACTTTGTGTCCATCTTCTTCCACAATGTAGTCCAAAACTGAGAAATCTTGTGTCCATATCTGAAATGATGCTCTTCAGTATCTCAAAGTGCACCTAGACCTATCCAGAGGACAAGGCTTTTTCTTCTTATCGATTGATGGTATTTTAATAGGGCATCAGAACACACATCTTGATGAACCTATCAGCTACCATGAACAAGTAGTCATGTCCCTTCTTGGTTGTTGGTAAGCCTCCCACAAAGTCCATGGAAATGATTTCCCATGGATGAGTAGGTACAATTAAGGATGACATAGACCTTGTTTCTTGTTTCTATGCTTGATGGTACAAAACAACATGCATCCTATTATGAACCTAGCTACCTACTCTTGCATCTTGGGCTTATTGTACTGTTCAAAAACCCCCAATTTTTATAAAATAATTTCCTATGAAATTAATTATTTAAAAATAGGGGACCCTTTTTAAGTTTTGAAACACAAAAAATTAAAAAAACATTTTTCTGTTTTGAATAAAACAAGTTTTAATTTTCATAAAAAATAATAAAACATTTTTTTGTTTTAAACCATTGGAATTTATTTCATAAAAAAGCCAAATTTTAATAGCCCCCGAGACCAAGATTATCCTTAGGCTTTAAAATCCTTAAGTATTAAACACATATGGGTTATTAAAATAAAAATAATAATGAAAAATCATAGTTTTGGTTGAAATTTTTCCAAAGTCCAACTATCATAATCAAAACCTGAACTATACTCCTTCGCATCGTTGATTGCGATATGCGATTTAGGCCCCGGGCCCGATGGGATAATAAATTCCATTGTATAAATCATCACGTCCATCACATCGCATAATCTGTAGGCTTGATCCCATATTCCTTCACCTTTGCGATATGGCCTAGACCCAATGGAACTATTAATTACATTTCATAAAATATCACATTCATCATCCGCGGGCTTGACTCCAGACCCCTCCACACCTCCGATTACGATCTACAATAGAAGCCCCACCAAAACCCTTTCCTCTGCCACATCGCCCATGATGTCATCCTCCACGTTACCTGCCACACCACAGAATCACGTCTTTGCCACATCACTCATCCTCTACATCACCCTAGAATATCGCAATCGCAAAATCCTTCGGCCACTCTTATAGTCTGCCACTCCATAATCCCAATGCTATTGGCCCAATCCATTCTCCTCAGTGATTGTGATATCGCAATCGTAAAAGCCATGGGACTTAAGCCATTCCTCCACCCCCATTGATTGCGATGTGATTATTCTGGGTTTTATCCCCAATTCCAAAGCGATTGTGATATGATTTCAAAAGGCCCCCTTTGGATTTTGATCGGAATACTCCCTGTTTTAGATACAATTGCAATTTAATAAAAACAACCCGCCTGTTGTTTTTAATTTAATTTTATCTGAAAATACAAGTCTTAATTCAATATTTACTTATCCATGGCTTATCCTTTCAGGTATAAACAGAGCTTGACATGGAGGACAAGATAGCTACGTAGAGAAAGAGGAAGGTTCTTTCCTTAGAATCTGCAGAAAGAGAGGTAATTTAGATCGAAATTCAAGGACAATAAGCTAGAAATGGCAAACTATATTTATTTTTCATGATTCTAGGAACTTCATTTAATTTTTTCAGCGCTACAAGAAAACTTGCTATTTTTAAAAAAATTATATTACTAGCATTTGCACCACATGTTGCAAAGGAAACGCCGTAAGGCAATGGCATAAGAAACATTAGTGATTTTGTTTCTTTATTGGTGTTTTTTTTTTATCATATGTTATGTTTTAGGAAGATTCCAACCAAGATATGTTTAAAGTGAAGGTAATGCACAACACTTCACTCGAAAAGATTTATGAAAATGCTCTTCATTAAGATTCTGGAATCTTTATAAGTAAATGTTTTAAATCAAACATTTCATAACAAAGTAATCTCATATCACCTTAATTCACAATGCAATGGATAATAGTTTTTGTTCATTAGAAATTGGTCTAATTTTATGAGGAAAGCTTAATAGAAAGACTTTAGTAGTAAGAGGAACATTAATAAACTCCCTCATCATTTGTTATATAATGTTGTTAATTTAGCTACTTGTTGCTTCTTATCCTTATTTTAGTCGTGTAATATGTCCAAACTATAAAATAATGGTATTATTTATTCTCTTTGGACCATTGTATCCTTCTAGTGCCATCAATAAATTTCAATTTTCAAAGTAAGGTTTCCTTGTTCCAATAAAAAAATGTGTAGATGTAATACCTCTCTATTGAATTTCTCTAGCTTTTATTCCCAAGAAATTTTATCAAAGATTCAAAAACATTTTTTTAATTTCTCTGGCACAAAAATAAATGTTTGAGCTTAAAAAAATATCGTACTTGACACAGAGCTCTTCTTTTTGCAAAAATGATGAACTCACAATCGTAACAGAATCCAGTTCGCATAATTGAGGAAGAAGACAATTCTATACTTGTAATGGAAAACTTGTTAAAAGATCAAAAATAAAATAACCAATTACGAGATGTGGACAAACGTACAAGTGGAAGAGAATTTCCTAAGTAAATAGATCATCAACGACACTATGCGAGTTATCAATTTAGGGCTTGAATAAATTATTTATGAAGCTTGTGAAATTCGGGAGAATCAAGGTATTATTGTTGAGCTTGATGACAATATATCAAGTTGTTGCAGAGACATTTAAACAATTGAAAGAACAAAAGAAATTGCATTCATCTTTGAACAAGTTAGACTTGTTGAGCTTGATGACAATGTGTTGAGTTGTTGCAGAGACATTTAAAGAATTGAAAGAACAAAAGAAATTGCATTCATCTTTGAACAAGTTAGACTTTGTTTAGATTGTCTTAAATAAATGTCTTAACTACCCATATTGTGTAGTAGCACTAGAGCCTTGTGCCCTGAAGGATGTAGAGTTTACCTTGGGTGCCAATACTTAGAATAAGGGGAAATGCTTGGAGGTTTTCCCCAAAATATGTTGTTTTATTAAAAAAAATGACAACTAAATTCATAGTCTTCATAGATAGGAAAAGTTGGAGCATTTGAGGTAATTGCACTTATATTAGATTTCCAAAACTATAGGTTTCAATTTTGTCTTTCATATTGGAGTAATCACACAATTAGTTCCCTTGATTCCCTGTGTCACTGCTCAACTTGAGTTTTAAGTTATTTTAACATCAGTAATCATTCATTTGTGTGGAGATTGGCTTTTGTTTTGACATATTCAATTAAGGAGTTAAACTAAGATTAAATGTACCTAACCTAACCTAACCGAAAATTTAACAAACAAACAAAAAAAAACTTAAAACTTACTATATAATCATTAAAACATGTATTATTTATATGATTATTGTTATCTCATAATTGAGTAAGGCTTCCTATTTCTTGTTATATCATAATTGCAGAAGGCTTCGTATTTCAACTTACCATGGATGAGGATCAGTTGACTTTTAATTGAGTGTCTTGATGTATTCTATGGCCTCATCACCAATTTTTCCTTTGTCCACCTGAGAAACAAATACTTCAACAATTCAGTGTCTAGAAAATTAAGTTTGATAATAACAACAAAAAACACAACTCTGCAATCAAAATCTAACATGTCTGTACAGACATAAAAATCTATTTTATACTCATTTTCTTAGCTTATGGCCTGTATTAGTGTCTTGAACTTTTATTCCAGACAGAAATCATCAAGTACTACCTTTGGATTGAGACCCTCAGGTAATAGAGACTCTAGAGTATTGAGCATACAATTCATTTTACTCCTCCTAACCCTTTCAGTCCATACATGTGCTTTATGATCAAAGCAACTCTTCTTTGTTGAGGTTGGAGCTTGATCATCCTCTTGCAATCTTGGACTTATTGCACCAGTCCAGCTCCTCTTTCCCTCACTGGTCTTAAATTGCAATATTGACTGTTGGTTTTCCATTGGTGTCGGGTTTGTTGAAGTGGAATAAGCAAAAACAATCGTATAGAGATCTTCAGAGTCTTTGTACTCAGACATCATGGGGAAGGGGGCTACAGACAACATTCTGCAAAGAGGATCAAAAAGAAAATGACAGAGAAGTTTATCCGCATTCCAAATTCTGATAAAGTCCTGATTGAAATCTCTCTGACTGTTACATGGAAGTGTAGACATATATAAGAAACAATAAGGCCAAATGGAGATTGAAAGAGTTGCAGCTATGCAAGCCTTATCAATTGAATGCACTGAATCTATAATACATATCATTATAAAATTCCAAATTCATATATTTTGTTGTGATTATGCAGAAAGAGATATATGTACATTTCGTTTTCAAAACCAAGTCGAATTGTCTCATTGAACTCAAGTGAACTGTCTCTTGAACTCGAGTCAAACTGCCTTACTGAAATGAAGTCAAACTTACAGAATTTGTATTTATGTTACAACAGTTTTGATGGAAGGTTAAGATTTTGATTTTCTAGGGTTAGGACTTGTATTTATGTTGCAGATACAATCACCATGGTCTAGATATTTAGCACTATCAAGGTTCAAAATTAACTGAAGAAGGTGAGCTTCATAAAACTTCTGCTTGAAAATTTGGAGTCAAAAATGAAAAGTTCTGCCAATGGGGTTGTGGTTGAAAAATTGAAGATGACAGAATGTCAGACACCCACAAACTTTCAGTTTCCCTTAAGACATGAGTAAGGGATTGGGGCCATGTTAAAATCCTAGATAATTTTGATGATAGTATATCCCAGTCATGAACATTTTGTCATATTTGGCAAACTCTCTGCTAGGTTAAATAATAATTGAAATAGACACAGTTTTATTTTTAGAAAGTGAAACTGTGTTTCAGAATAGATTTGCCATTAAAAGCAGCAACTTTGCTATACTGAAAATCAGAATTTGCCCACTGCTGTAAATAACAAAATGCGTCTCAAAGAATGTGTTTTAAAAGGAATGAAAAAACATGCTATTCATTTCAACTTCAAATAGAATATCAGTGATTTTATAAACTTATTATGTACATAGGCAGCCATCATAACTATCGTGCAAAGAACTCTAATGCTAGAGACATCATTCCACAAAGAAAGTTTGGTCTGGAAGTCTTGAAGCAGAAATTGCCAACGATTGTTAAGAATTCAAAAATCATTGTTTTTTCGTATGTATCCATATTATCGGGACAGAGGCATCGATACAGAAGTGGACAAGTGCAACAAGGAAGAACCTAGGCCTCCATGACCCATGGGAGCTTGAGATATTTTGCTTCTTCTTAGACATACCACACATACCTCCCTATTAGAGGCACCATAAACACTGATTTCATTCCAAGAGTAGTAGGTGAGATCTTAGTAGTCATTGTTATGCAGAGAACACATTAAATCGCCTCCATATGAGATATGGTGATTGTTTAAGTGTGGTTCTAAAGAATATACCAACAGAAAAGACCGGTTCATCAAAGCTAAAGTGGCATTAGCTCGACAGACAAGAAGAACCATCTGAGTGGAGTGTTTGTACACAAGGTGACCAACAATAGCCTAACATCAAATAATAATTCCTGCCTGATAATCTTACTAGCATTAATGCATTGAACCCCGTAAAATCTCAACAGTTCAAAGCACTTGGGGCTCTAGTACTAGAATGGGTAATATCTCCCAGGAAGTCCCAATGTTGCACCTTTCCTAACACAAGACATCAAAGACAAAATACACTTCCTCCAGACTGTCCAGCTTTATTCCAAAAATAACCAGAATGAACTAGGTGACTTCGTAACTGAGATAGTCAACCAAAAGACAAGATCTTACAAAGCCGACTACCAATGGATTGTCCAGTTTTATACCACGGAATCGAAAAACTGGGAAGCTTTATGTCTGAGATGTTGGACTATAGAAATGAGATCTTACGAACCCAGAAGCAAGAGCTCAAAAGCCCAATTAACCATAGACTGGCCAACATATTCCATGAAAACAAAAAAGGACAATGAAAATTCATAAATGAGCTGTTCAAACTCGGAAATCAGATCCTAGATTTCTAATTGAGTTATCCAACAATAACAATGAGATTTTAAAAAACCCAACATCCTTGATCAAATCCCAGATTAAATTGGATTTTGGTTCTAAGAAAGGAAGCCCCATAGACCAGCTATATAGGAAACTTATACTTGGGCTGTTCAAACTCTGAAACCAAATCTCCGGAGGTCCTACGTACCAGCTATATAGGAAACTGCATACTTGAGTTGTTTAAAGTCGGAAACAGGATCTTGGCCTCATGACTAAGCTATCAAACCTTTCAAACAAGATCTTAAAACCTCAACGTTCTTGATCAAATCTCCAAATAACTAGATTTTTGTTCCAAGAAAAGAGGCCCTCTAGCTGGCATGTGGGTGTAATTTGGTCCCAGTAGACACATATGGCCTGAATAGACTGGCAGATGTTTATATCTGTGCGTATGTGAGTGAAAGTTCCTCACCTTTGCCCATCATACTGTGCATAACCTTAGTAGATCAAACAATTATAATACCTAGATCAACAGAGCCATTTCCAATCAAATGTCGCCGAAAAAATTAACCAAAAATCCCTCCCAGATTTCCCTTTAGAACCAAATTAATATAAAAAAATGGCCTGAGAAATAACAATTCTCAGTGAAATATTTGAGAAAATCTCGCAGATCCCTATGTACATGAATGAAGATTTCAAATTCCAGACAAATCTTCTCAAATAAAACCGAAAAGAGGAAGCAAACCCGAATAACACTCTGCAAACAAGGGCATGGAATGAGGAGGAAGATACATACCTGCAGCTCCAGTGACAAGAATACGAGCAGGCCATAGACTGGCCAGCATATTCCATGAAAACAAAAAAGGACAATGGAAATTCATAAATGAGCTGTTCAAACTCGGAAATCAGATCCTAGATTTCTAATTGAGTTATCCAACAATAACAATGAGATTTTAAAAAACCCAACATCCTTGATCAAATCCCAGATTAAATTGGATTTTGGTTCTAAGAAAGGAAGCCCCATAGACCAGCTATATAGGAAACTTATACTTGGGTTGTTCAAACTCTGAAACCAAATCTCCGGAGGTCCTACGTACCAGCTATATAGGTTAAATAATAATTGAAATAGACACAGTTTTATTTTTAGAAATTGAAATAACGTAAGAAGTCAGTTTTGATGTTTAGAGAGGTGCATTCTATATTATAGTTCAATATAAAGGTGATGTGTGATTCTATCTATGTATATATATATATTTTTTAAACATGGAATTGGGAAATGACAGATCTCGGAAATTTTTCATAAACCAGAGTAGTATGAATTCAGTGAGCATTGAAAGTAAACTGCTCCCCACATTCAAAAGAACGTGTAAAGCTATTCAAAGTAAGGAAAGTTGGATGGTGATGTAGAAAGAAGAGCAAAAGAAGTTGCTATGGCCTGGATCAGCAGGCTGTCCAGCGACAAGTTTGGCAACACTAACCGGTCTGTCTTGCAGGCTTTGGTGTTCCCCTCAAAGCCCTTGTCTCTTCAGAGAGCATGATCGGTTCCAAAGAATGATAGGTCTCCATTGCAAAAGAATGGGACAGTAAATGTTTTTCTTATTAAAAACAGAGGTTCCAAAGTAATTGTAACTGCTTTTCTTTTAATGAAAGTGTATGTTTTTTTCTTTCTGGAAAATTAAAAAAAAATCTTTATAGAAAAAAAAAGTGATGCACTCTAGCTCTCTTGGACCTCAGGCACAGATCTAGAACTATTTTCCTGAGCTCAAAAACATACAAATTCTCGCTAGTGCATAATCATATGTCTCACCAAGTCTGCGCCCTTAAACTGACTCCTTGAAACCAAGTCGAATTGTCTCATTGAACTCAAGTCTCACCATCTTAAACTCAGGTGAACTGTCTCTTGAACTCGAGTCAAACTGCCTTACTGAAATGAAGTCAAACTTACAGAATTTGTATTTATGTTACAGCAGTTTTGATGGAAGGTTAAGATTTTGATTTTCTAGGGTTAGGACTTGTATTTATGTGCAGATACAATCACCATGGTCTAGATATTTAGCACTATTAAGGTTCAAGATTAACTGAAGAAGGTGAGCTTCATAAAACTTCTGCTTGAAAATTTGGAGTCAAAAATGAAAAGTTCTGCCAATGGGGTTGTGGTTGAAAAATTGAAGATGACAGAATGTCAAACACCCACAAACTTTCAGTTTCCCTTAAGACATGAGTAAGGGATTGGGGCCATGTTAAAATCCTAGAGAATTTTGATGAGAGTATATCCCGGTCATGATAACTAAGCCACAGAAAACAACTCATGCTGGAGAACAGAAGTACCATCAAAATCAACAATACCAATTTTAGTTGAATGAATCAATTCCTATTCATAAAGAATCAAAACACAAGAACTGTGAAAGGAAAATCATTCATATTGATCAATTTTCAAGAAGACATCACTTTGTGAACAACTTGGTCATAGACACCACTGAAGCCATCTCTATTATCAACATTTTGCTGCTCTGTTTTGAATCCATGACCAAATTGCAGAGGTATCCAAAAATAGAAAGTGAGTATGTGAATTTTTTTATTGTATTGATAATAACTAGCATACTAAAGGAATCATTATATTCAAGGAAATAAGGCCCTGTTATACGTTGTACTCACATTTATAGAGAGTTGGTATTAATAATTAGACCTGTTACCCACCAATGTGTAGAATAACTTTGGAAAAGGATGAGGGATGTACAGAGCAAAGTTGTTCAGCTTTGGTAGAAAATGGGAAGACAAATTGTCAGAGTTAGAAGCTACAAGCATTGCACCTCATATCATGGTAGTTCAATGAGGGCATGGGTCGAGGTAAAAGTGTGTATTTTAGTTTACACATAATCCTCATTCACTGCCCAAGCTGTAAAACATTGACATCTCACTTCTCTCTGTGCAGAAACTCTAAGCTACCCAGCTGGTAGGTAATTCTAAAAGTATGCACTACAAAATTCTTGGGCATTGAACATTCATACACATTTCACATTCTAACATACAAAACGTATGACCATAACTTTCAAAACTGGTTACAAGGGAAATACCAGGAAATAAGAGGAAACAGGTAATAATGGTTTGACAATAATGTGTGATCCAAAGATTCAATGATTATGATGCCCAATATTTTCAAAGTATCGTGACCTCAATCTATTGTCAATATTTTCAATAGCTCAGTTCTGGTAACACAAATTCAAACCTGGCATATTCAAATGTGAATTAAAGGTATTGAACATTTTTTCATATTTGGAAAACTCTCTGCTAGGTTAAATAATAATTGAAATAGACACAGTTTTATTTTTAGAAAGTGAAACTGTGTTTCAGAATAGATTTGGCATTAAAAGCAGCAACTTTGCTATACTGAAAATCAGAATTTGCCCACTGCTGTAAACAACAAAATGCATCTCAAAGAATGAGTTTTAAAAGGAATGAAAAAACATGCTATTCATTTCAACTTCAAATAGAATATCAGTGATTTTATAAACTTATTATGTACATAGGCATCCATCATAACTATCGTGCAAAGAACTCTAATGCTAGAGACATCATTCCACAAAGAAAGTTTGGTCTGGAAGTCTTGAAGCAGAAATTGCCAACGATTGTTAAGAATTCAAAAATCATTGTTTTTTCGTATGTATCCATATTATCGGGACAGAGGCATCGATACAGAAGTGGACAAGTGCAACAAGGAAGAACCTAGGCCTCCATGACCCATGGGAGCTTGAGCTATTTTGCTTCTTCTTAGACATACCACACATACCTCCCTATTAGAGGCACCATAAACACTGATTTCATTCCAAGAGTAGTAGGTGAGATCTTAGTAGTCATTGTTATGCAGAGAACACATTAAATCGCCTCCATATGAGATATGGTGATTGTTTAAGTGTGGTTCTAAAGAATATACCAACAGAAAAGACCGTTTCATCAAAGCTAAAGTGGCATTAGATCGAAAGACAAGAAGAACCATCTGAGTGGAGTGTTTGTACACAAGGTGACCAACAATAGCCTAACATCAAATAATAATTCCTGCCTGATAATCTTACTAGCATTAATGCATTGAACCCCGTAAAATCTCAACAGTTCAAAGCACTTGGGGCTCTAGTACTAGAATGGGTAATATCTCCCAGGAAGTCCCAATGTTGCACCTTTCCTAACACAAGACATCAAAGACAAAATATACTTCCTCCAAACTATCCAGCTTTATTCCAAAAATAACCAGAATGAACTAGGTGACTTCGTAATTGAGATAGTCAACCAAAAGACAAGATCTTACAAAGCCGACTACCGATGGACTGTCCAGTTTTATACCACAGAATCGAAAAACTGGGAAGCTTTATGTCTGAGATGTTGGACTATAGAAATGAGATCTTACGAACCCAGAAGCAAGAGCTCAAAAGCCCAATTAACCATAGACTGGCCAGCATATTCCATGAAAACAAAAAAGGACAATGAAAATTCATAAATGAGCTGTTCAAACTCGGAAATCAGATCCTAGATTTCTAATTGAGTTATCCAACAATAACAATGAGATTTTAAAAAACCCAACATCCTTGATCAAATCCCAGATTAAATTGGATTTTGGTTCTAAGGAAGGAAGCCCCATAGACCAGCTATATAGGAAACTTATACTTGGGTTGTTCAAACTCTGAATCCAAATCTCCGGAGGTCCTATGTACCAGCTACATAGGAAACTGCATAATTGAGTTGTTTAAAGTCGGAAACAGGATCTTGGCCTCATGACTAAGATATCAAACCTTTCAGGAGGTCCTATGTACCAACTATATAGGAAACTGCATACTTGAGTTGTTTAAAGTTGGAAATAGGATCTTGGCCTCATGACTAAGCTATCAAACCTTTCAAACAAGATCTTAAAACCTCAACGTTCTTGATCAAATCTCCAAATAACTGGATTTTTGTTCCAAGAAAAGAGGCCCTCTA
Organism: Pinus tabuliformis; assembly: GCA_031772625.1. Lineage (NCBI taxonomy): Eukaryota > Viridiplantae > Streptophyta > Pinopsida > Pinales > Pinaceae > Pinus > Pinus tabuliformis. Next base: position 905,616,443 of record CM062811.1, read on the forward strand.
GCTGGCATGTGGGTGTAATTTGGTCCCAGTAGACGCATATGGCCTGAATAGACTGGCAGATGTTTATATCTGTGTGTATGTGAGTGAAAGTTCCCCACCTTTGCCCATCATACTGTACATAACCTTAGTAGATCAAACAATTATAATACCCAGATCAACAGATCCATTTCCAATCAAATGTCGCCGAAAAAATTAACCAAAAATCCCTCCCAGATTCCCCTTTCGAACCAAATTAATATAAAAAAATGGCCTGAGAAATAACAATTCTCAGTGAAATATTTGAGAAAATCTCACAGATCCCTATGTACATGAATGAAGATTTCAAATTCCAGACAAATCTTCTCAAATAAAACCGAAAAGAGGAACACCAGTGAAGCAAACCCGAATAACACTCTGCAAACAAGGGCATGGAATGAAGAGGAAGATACATACCTGCAGCTCCAGTGACAAGAATACGAGCAGGCCATAGACTGGCCAGCATATTCCATGAAAACAAAAAAGGACAATGGAAATTCATAAATGAGCTGTTCAAACTCGAAAATCAGATCCTAGATTTCTAATTGAGTTATCCAACAATAACAATGAGATTTTAAAAAACCCAACATCCTTGATCAAATCCCAGATTAAATTGGATTTTGGTTCTAAGAAAGGAAGCCCCATAGACCAGCTATATAGGAAACTTATACTTGGGTTGTTCAAACTCTGAAACCAAATCTCCGGAGGTCCTACGTACCAGCTATATAGGAAACTACATACTTGAGTTGTTTAAAGTCGGAAACAGGATCTTGGCCTCATGACTAAGCTATCAAACCTTTCAAACAAGATCTTAAAACCTCAACGTTCTTGATCAAATCTCCAAATAACTGGATTTTTGTTCCAAGAAAAGAGGCCCTCTAGCTGGCATGTGGGTGTAATTTGGTCCCAGTAGACGCATATGGCCTGAATAGACTGGCAGATGTTTATATCTGTGCGTATGTGGGTGAAAGTTCCTCACCTTTGCCCATCATACTGTGCATAACCTTAGTAGATCAAACAATTATAATACCCAGATCAACAGAGCCATTTCCAATCAAATGTCGCCGAAAAAATTAACCAAAAATCCCTCCCAGATTCCCCTTTCGAACCAAATTAATATAAAAAAATGGCCTGAGAAATAACAATTCTCAGTGAAATATTTGAGAAAATCTCACAGATCCCTATGTACATGAATGAAGATTTCAAATTCCAGACAAATCTTCTCAAATAAAACCGAAAAGAGGAACACCAGTGAAGCAAACCCGAATAACACTGCAAACAAGGGCATGGAATGAAGAGGAAGATACATACCTGCAGCTCCAGTGACAAGAATACGAGCAGGTTCTTTCGCCATTTCGAAGTGTTGTCTGCTAAACTGGCCCAAAGCAAGCAAATGAAATGAAGCTGTGAATCTGGCATCCTCGTTCATAATCCAGTCTGTCCTCTGTCCGTAAAGGGTTTTTCCTTCATAAAACATGAGAAATTTCTTCGGATCGATGCATTGAAGCTGCTCGTTGCGAATTGCCCTGTCTGAACCAGTGGCCGCCTTGGATCTTTTTCTTCAGATAGAAGCCAACCAGTTCCTCTTCCGTTGGATGAAATCTGAAGCCCGGAAGATCCATTAAAAACTCTGCCTGCAAAACCCTCACTGGGGATAAAAGCTCATCAAGCTCCAAGCTCCTGGAGTGGGATGCCCAGAGACGTGGAGTGGGATGCCTAGAGACGCGCCCTGCTCAGCAAGATTTGAAGCAGCAAGAAAAACTGTGCAGAAAGAATATAAGAAACTAACCTAAACTACATCCAACGGTCTGGAACGTTTCAATCATCTAACATCTAATCTAATGGCTCAAACAAGTACACGGTGGCAATTTGGGGAGTTGATTTCAGAGGGGAACGCCTTACGGCGTAATTATTTAAGCATACATGATGGATTGATTTAAGGGTCTAGAATTTGACAGAGAAATCCTAAGGAAGAATTTTCACTTCTGCATTTTTTCTTGAGTATTTGTTTGAATAAAAATTTTCAGATCGTGGCCTCTTTTATTTTTGCAAAAAATATTGAGAATTGTTTCATTTCTGTATTACTTTAAAGCCTTCGAGCAAAGGAGAAAAGGCTGAGACTGCTAATTTTTTGAAAACAAGCGATTTTGGATATGGGTATTTTTATTAGTATTTTATAGCGATTTTGTTTTCTTTTATTATTTGATGTTTCTCTCTGTTTTGTGTTATATGCATTTCTGTGAAACAACATTAGCATAAATTCATTTCTGAATATGTTTAAGTGCTGTAATATTTTAATGGCATGTATTAAAAAAAATTAATAATATTTTGATTATGATATAAGCTTATCATAGTTGTTTTAATTAATTTCTTAATTAAAAGAATTAATTTGAATCGTTTTTCAATTATGAAGTAAATAATTAATTTCTTACTCATCTACTAAGGAAAATTATTCTAGATCACAATTAAACTGTTAAGGAATAACCCGAGTAATAAGTAGATTATTTTCATATGTTTTATCTTTTAGTCATAAACCATTCCAAATCCATTTTTTCCATTCCATTATAAGAAATTCCTATTCATTTTATCACCTCTCGTTGGGAAATTGGTCCCATTATATCCAATCAGAGCCACTACCCCAAACAGAAAAGGGGTTTCTTTAAGGTCCAAACTGGGAGGTTATCCCCTTGTTGGTGTAGTGAATTTTGAGGCATCAACATCTTGGCACTAGAAGGAGGGCCAAGAATATGAATGGCAAAGAGAACTCAATCTAAATTAACAAGCCATTCCAAGAGTCACTCCCCCTCAAGATCACCTCCAACTTCTTGATCCTCATCTAAAAAGCCTATGTCTAGATCAAAAGTTGAGCAGTCACTCCCAAAATATCATAGTACTATTCCTAAAGTAGCTTCTTCAGATTATAATCCTGAATTAATTGAGGTTCAGATTTTAATAAAGAAATTAGAGGAAATCTCTATTTCAGCAAAAAATCTTGTTCCATCTGAAGCATCTGAAGGAATTGTCACTTATGTTTTACAGCCCACTCGGATTATAACTCGTTCTCAAAGTGAGAAGCTTGAGGTTTCTCCTTTTGAATCTCCCCTCCCTTATTTTCGAAAGAAAACTAAGAAATATGAGTTAAAATAATTAACTAGTGAGGTTTTATCAAATTCCCCACCACAAACACCTTCATTCCCTCCATTCATTCCCACTTCTTCTTCTCAAAGTACTGGTGCTACTTCCTCAAATCCTCACACTCAACCTACCTCTACTTCCACTCAAAATCCATTAATATCCACTCAAAATCCAATAATGGTAGGATAACAACCACCACCACCAGTCATACCATGGTCTAATCTTGGAGTTGTACAAATGTTAGTACCTCTTCATGCCCTACCTAAGCATCCTGAAAGATGGCTTCCAAAATTCAATCTTGACGATGGATTGCCTGCTGAGGAAAATCTCCATAATTATATGTTAGCTATCAATCTTAATGGATTAGTTGAAGAATATTGTGTAGTAAGATTATTTCCCTACACTCTCCAAGTATCAACAAGATCCTGCTACTTTTCATTGCCAACTAGATCTATAACAAGTCGGGATATTTTTGAAGAACATTTTTGGGCTAAATTTGGTGATGATAGATCAACTGCAAAACTTGTCAATGATCTTCCCAATTTGAAAATTAATCCCAAAGAAAATATAAAAGATTTCAATTCCATATTTAAAAATTGTTAAATAAAATCCCAGCCACTTCAAGACCTGGTTTAGATTTACAAATTGAATGGTATATTTTTTCACATCCTTCTGACATAGCAATTGTAGATAGAGCTAACAAAACTACATTGGTAGAAAACATGAGGAAAGCTTTTTTTGTAGAGAAGAGGATAATTTCACCAGAGAAGAAAAATGAGCAAGAGGAAAGACAACAAAATAAGGTCACTTTTACAGATGAATCAAAAAAGAAAACTCCTAAAGATCCCTTTGACCTTGAAGGATTACAAAAAGTCCTAAAAACTATGTCTAACAAGATGGTAGAGATTAAAAAACGAGTAGATTAATCTTTTTACAAGAAACCATTTAGACCATTCAGAATAAATCAGCCAACTAATCCTCAACCTCCAAACACAATATCAAATGTTGAAATTGATGATGAGGATGAGGATGAAGCAACATTTTTTACTGACGAATTCCAAGATGAACAAATTGTTGAGTTAAACGAAATGTGGGATTTCATTCTTCCTATTTCTGATAGTGAAAATGAACATGAATCACTACCTGTTAGCACAAGAAGAAAAGGTCCAACTGATCCTATACAACCAATTCCAAAAATAGAAACCTTCATCTCCTCTTGCTAAAGATAATTTTTTTAATAACAAATCCACTTCCACATCTAATCAAGTGATTCCTTCTTCATCTATTTCTCCATATCCACCCAAAACCTTAGTATTTTCTAATAATATTAAGTATAACATTGTAGACGATATGGAAAAAGTAGAAGAAAATATATCCCTCTATGAAATCATTAAACTCAAACAACAACAAAAGTTTTTATTTAAAGAATTGAATGTAGTGCCTTCTTCTCCTCTCCCTACTGCTATAATATCCAAGGTTGTTAAACCTCCTGTTAATTCATTGTTTAATTCCTCTGATGCTATTTTGATAAATGATAGATCTAATTCACATACCCATCCTTTCCCATTTAATGTTGAGATATTCAATAAAATGTACATATTTGCTTGGTAGATTCAGGAGCTTCTTCGAACATTATGCCATATTCAGTTTGTTTAAAATTGAACTTGTCTCCTAAAAAATATGCAATTCAGATTATGCAACTCAATAGGACAAAAGTCAAAGTCATAGGAGAAATGAATTCAATCCTCATTCAATTATATTCAAATCCTAAATTCTGTCAAATAATTGATATACTATTTGCCGACATTCAAAATTTCTATGGTTTGATTCTTAGTAGGTATTGGTAAGAAAAAACTACACGGTTACTTTTCCATTGATTGGTCTCACTTGTGGCTTCCTTATAATGGTAAGCCAAATCAAATTAAAATCAACTGAGAAAAACACATGACACATTTGGTAACAGATTTTAAAGGTGAAAATGAACCAGTAGCGTTTAATAATAACATCCTTGGAAATTACTCTATTGAATCATTTTTTGGTAATTTCAACGCACAAATGTCACCTTTTCTGAATAATTCAGTAACTTTCCAAATTGAAATTTTTTCACAAACAGATTCTTTTAGATGTGTAAATATGTTAAAAAAACCATTAATTAACTCTTTGTTTTGGAAATTGTATTTCGATGGATCAAAGTCGAGTGATGGTGTGGGAGAAGGTTGCATATTGGTTAATCCTGAAGGTGATAAGACAATGCTATCTTGCAGGTTAGAATTCAAATGCACAAACAATATTTTAGAATACAAAGCATTGGTCCAAGGTATGTACAAAGAAATAGGCCTTAACATTAAATACCTTCAAGTTTTTGGAGATTCAGAAATTGTACTTAAACAGGTAAGAAACACTATGCATTGCATTTCTAGACATTTGAATCATTATCAGTATTTCGTTCAATCTATCACTTCACACTTTTTAGATTTTAACATTTCTTCTATTCCTAGGATTCAAAATGCTAGTGTTGACCTTCTTGCTAATGTTACACAAAACTAATTCCATCAGAAGATTACATCCCAGAGTTAACTTTTATACCATCCATTCCTGATAATATCACCAACTGGTGGGTATTCAATGATAATGAAGGGAACAACACCAAGGAGTGACGAGGTTACTATCTGATAATGGAAGCGCAAGCAACAATGGCGGGAGCAACCTAGGGTTTGCAGCCGCAACCTGTAACCTCAACAACAGTTCTGGAAGCACTAAGGGACAGATTAGCAATTTTACTCCACAGAGGTCGAGGACTGACCCGACAAATGGTAAACGAGGGGTCCACTGGGACCCCAACCTTCAAGCAGGTCGTCATGCAAAAGCAGAAAACCTTAGAAGGGTTTAAAATCAACGACTCTGGAGACTGTAAGGATGGCAGCGACAGCAGAGGAGAAAGGACACAGTAGCTGCAGAAAGAGACAAGAAAAAACCCCCCGATGAAGGGCAAAGCCAATCATGAACAGGAGACAGAGGGTAAAAGACCGGAAGCAGAACAAAGGAGCACAGTACCAATAATAGCCCTCACTGAAAGCGGAAAAGAAAATGGTAAAAGAGCTGCAAACACAAGCGGAAGAGGAGCAAGCAAAGACAGACAACCTCGACTCCAAATAGCCAACTCAAGGGGCTTGAAAACCAAAGGAAAAGGAAACCCTCCGAGTAGTCTTCTCAGATCCAGACATTCAGGCCTATAGAGACCACATGATGGAGCACGCAGTTATCTGTAAATTTATGGGACTATGGCCAACAGAACGCACTCTCTACCAATGGATAAAACAACACTGGAAGCCAAAAGGGGATGTTAAACTCCACCTTGGAGCTAAAGGCTTCTTCACGGTTGTCTTCACAAACCTAGAAGACAAGGACAGAATATTCGATGGCGGCCCTTACTTCTTTGCCTCCAATGGACTCTATATGAGGCCATGGAAGGCAAACTTTGTACCTGAACAAGAGACATTCACACAAGTTCTAGTGTGGATCAGGCTATTTTCACTACCCATAGACTATTGGGGACTGGAAATGCTCAAGCAAATTGGAGACCGGCTCGGAACCTTCATCAAAGCTTATGAAGCCACAGTGCAACGAAGATATACCTCCTGTGTGCGCATTTGTGTTGAGATGGACGTCTCGGGGGCCCTGCATGAAGGCTTGTGGCTGGAATTCAGAGATGAAGACTACTATCAGGCCATCGACTACGAACAGATCCCCTTCCATTGCAGAAAGTGCCATGATCACAGACACCTCGTCAGAGAGTGCCCTCTCAACAAAACAGGGGAAGAACACAAACAAGAACAAGCAACAAAGAATAAAGAGGCTTTCACAAGGCCAAAACTACGACAGAGAGCCAACAGGAAACGAACACACAGAGTAGAGACAGGACATGGTATCATCAGCAACACCTTCAGCATTCTGGAAACAGACACAGACTCAGAAGGCACTAACAGAGACAAAAAACACATTGAAGCACCAGATCACAAGACAAAACATACTATTCAGGATGGGGAGGAAAATACACTCAGAACAGAAGTGCAAATGCAAGAGCACGAAGAGGCACATGATGAAGACACTGATATGTTAACCAGCGATGGGGGAAGCGAGGATCTAGAGCTCAATGCAATCCTAGAAAAAGAAGGAGTCAACCTACCAGCTCTGGAAAAAAGCTGGAAAACCCAAGGGCTAGACAACATACCTGAAGAAGAAATCAGGAAAATCAGCAAGCTCTTCATAGAAAGACAAAAAGTGGAAATGGAAAGGCAAAACAGAAGATTAGGGATCGCAAAAGGCACAAGTAAGAAATCAAAACTCATAGCTCTCAACCCTACAGGCCGAAAGCCAAACAAAAGAAGAGGCAGAAGAACCAGCGGAGAGGTATTGCACGACCTAGGAGTTCTAATGATCAATTCTAGGAAAATGAAGGCTCTTCATGCCTTCCAGACCTACCAATGAGTCTCTTAGTTACCAATGAAGGTCATCTCATGGAATTCAAGAGGGCTAAACAGCCAAGCTAAGCAAAGACTACTCAAGAGAAAGTTCCAACAGGAAAAGCCAGATATCATGTTCATCCAGGAGACCAAATGCGCCACCAACCAAATAGAGACCATCAGCAAGAGACTTGGTAAACCAATCAATTATATAGAGGTAGCCAGTCACGGATGGGAAGTAGGCATAGCTACATTCTGGGACACCCGAGCAATAAACATCATCTCAATGGAGGCTGCACGCTCGTTTATTGCCACTGAAGTTCAAATAACAGGTAACTCTGAAACCTACCTATGCATTAATGTCTATGGCCCGCAAAGACTAGAGGACAAATTTTCTTTTCTTAATTCTCTCATGAATTTAAAGTTAAGATACCCCACCTCTAAGATCATCATGGGAGGAGACTTTAACATGATAACATCCCTAATGGAGAAGAATGGAGGTCTCAAAAAGCTCAACAAAGACTCAGAGCTCTTTGTTGATTTCATAGAAGCTGCAAAGCTCGTAGAAATCCTCCCCAAAAATGGCTCCTACACATGGAACAATAGAAGAGGAGGAGATAATAGGATTGCCTCCCAGCTGGATCGATTTCTGATCTTAGAAAGTATCCTACTCGGAGGAGCCACTGTGGATTCTGATATCCTCCCCAGTGGAGGATCGGATCACTGGCCCATAGCTTTGGAAGCAGCCATCCTAGGCACCCCCAGAAACAAGCCCTTCCGATTTGAAAAGTTTTGGTTAACTCATCCCGACTTTCCAAATCTGCTGAAGGAATGGTGGCACGAACCATCGGATCTAACAGGCACCAAAATGTTCAAGTTTCAAAGAAAGCTAAAACACATCAAACACAGAATCAAAGAATGGAACACTGAAAAGTTTGGAAACATCTTCCAGGAAAAGAACATTATTGAAGGAAAGTTAAATCAAATTCATACAGAATGGGCTTCAGGGACTTACACAGAAGATTCAAAAGAACAGGAAAAGGTTCTGATGCATCAATGGCAACTTCGCTGCCAACAGGAAGAAACTTTGTGGAAACAAAAATCAAGGATTCATTGGCTGAAGGAGGGAGAGCAAAATACAAAATTCTTCCACAGATCAACTATGGACTACAGGGGAGCAAACAAAATCCTTAGGCTCAAAAACGAAACAGGGGAAATCCTTCAAAACCACAAGGACATATCAATGCTACTCACCAGGCACTTTCAGCACATAGCTAAGGAAACGCAAGAAGATAGATTCGAAGCCATAGAGGAACTAACTAAAGCAATACCTCGCACCATAACCTCAGAGCAAAACTCTGCTCTGCTCAGAAAGGTTTCAATGGAGGAAGTGGAGGAAGCGGTCAAAAGCAATCCAATTGATAAAGCACCGGGACCGGATGGCTTTACAATCAACTTATACAAAGCTTGCTGGCCAACTATCAAAACAGAGGTATGGGAAATTGTTGAAGACTCAAGATGCTCAGGTTCTATTCTCAAATCCCTGAATGCCACTTTCATAGCGCTTATCCCCAAGGAAGAAGAAGCCAATTCCCCTAACAAGTTTCAGCCTATAGCCCTCTGCAATGTGATATATAAAATCATCTCTAAAATCATTGCAAATATACTTAAGTCTGTTCTTCCTAACCTCATCTCAGAAGAACAATCAGGGTATGTGGAAGACAGGCAGATTCTAGACAATATCCTCTTAGCTCAGGAGATGATTCACACCCTGCAGACAAGGAAACTTCCAGGTATGCTAATGCAACTAGACCTCTCAAAAGCATTTGACAAAGTCAACTGGAATTACTTGGAGGCCATTCTAAAGGCCTTCGGCTTTGACTTGCAATGGATCAAATGGATCCTCGCTCTAATCAAGTCTTCCAACTTTTCCATCCTAGTAAACGGATCCCCCTCCGCTCCATTCTCCCCCTCCCGTGGTATTCATCAAGGAGACCCTCTCTCCCCCTTCCTGTTTGTAATCCTCATGGAAGGGCTCAGTAGGCTCATTCACAAAGCAAGAAAGGAGAGAAATCTTTCTGGCCTACGCCCCCTCCCCTCCATTCCTACCACTACGCACCAGCAATTTGTTGACGACAGCATCTTACATGGCTCTCCTACTGTCAAAGAGGCTACAGCCTTCAAAAGCATCCTCCATATCTTCAGTAAAGCCTCTGGAATGGAGATAAACCAGGACAAATCGACTATATTCTTCTTCAACACTCATCCTGCCATCCAGAACCATCTCTCCAATATCCTGGGGTTTCGAAAAGGCTCTCTCCCTTCTAAGTATCTAGGAGCCTCTCTCACCACCAAGCCTTGGCAAAAAATTCACTGGGAAAACATCTTAGCAAAACTGGAGAAAAAATGCAAGCATTGGACTCACAGGGCTCTTAACTTAGCAGGGAGACTCGTCCTCACCAAAGCTGTTCTGCAGGCCATTCCGCAGTATTTTCTTTCCATCATGCCGGCCCCTAGCGGCATCATGCAGAAGATTAGAAACATCCAACGATCCTTTCTATGGAGTGGTAATGCGGAAAAAAGAAAATGGCCACTAGTGGCCTGGAGTAAGCTCTGCACCTCAAAAGCAGTTGGAGGCTTAAACTTAATTGACCCCCATATCGTCAACAAGACATGCGGCGCCAAGTTATGGTGGCGTTGGCTAAAGGAAACCAACCTACCATGGGCCAGACACTGGAAGGAGAAATACACTCCTCACTACAGCAATCAGGACCTAATCAAGATACAAGAAACTCCGGAGGGCTCTCCAATATGGAACTTAGCCAGAAGAAACCGCAGCTTAATCCAGGACCATAGCTTTTGGGAGATCCGCAATGGAGAAACTGCCCTCTTTTGGGAAGATGCTTGGTAGCAGCTGCTAAAACTGGAACAACCAGAGCTAGAAGAGTTCAAGACAGATTGCCAGAACAGGGGAAAATTTACAGTCCATCACTACTGGAACCCTAACAGCTGCGACCAGGAATGGAGGGAATGGGTTGTCCAGAATGAGGAGAACCCAATTGAAGAAAATGACAGCACAAAAAACCTCTTGAAAGGCCTAAATAACCGCACTATCAGGAAGACCATAAAAAACGACATCCTGAGATGGGGCATGAAAGGCAGCGGGAATTTCACTCTCAAAGAGGCCAGAGAGCAACTTGAACTCTCGGAGCATCTGGAGGCGAATAAGTGGAGCAGCAAGGTTTGGGACGCCACATTTTGGCCTAAAATAAAAACCTTCTTATGGCTCCTCATGAGCAGGAAAACCCTTACGTGGGAGAACTTGCGCAGAAAATGTTACGAAGGTCCCTCCATTTGCCCCATGTGCAAACATGCAGAAGAAACCATGAACCACCTTTTCAACTCCTGCAACTGGGCCGATCAATTATGGCAAAGAATGGAAACTATATTGAAGCAAACAAACAGAGACAGGGAATCCATACAAAATACTATCATGCACTGGCCTACCAATTACTCCAACAACATAAGAATCAACAACATATGGAAAATTCTACCAGGCTTCATCACTTAGACCCTCTGGAAAGAAAGAAACCGCAGAATTTTTCAGGATGAGCATAGGAGCATAGAATACCTGTATAGCATCTTAATTCAAAACATGTGCCAATTAATCCTCGTAAAATGCAAGGTATATCCTGACAACAATCCTTCGGCCGAGGACCAATGAATACTGGAAGCCTTCAACCTGCTCAATGCTCCTCAACCGGGTTCTTCCAGACAACAGCAAAACCTCAACACAGAACCGAAGAGCTGGGGGCCACCTCCGGAAGGGTTTTTAAAACTAAACTTCGACGGTGCCTCGAGAGGCAACCCCGGCCATGCAGGGATCGGAGGAGTCATCAGAAATCATGAAGGAGACATACTCTACATCTACAGCAAAGCTCTGGGCGAAGGCACCAATAATGAAATGGAATTTGCAGCACTAGAAAAAGGGTTGAGGATCCTCCAAACTAATCAAACAGGCCAGGAAGTAATTGAAGGAGACTCAGAGGTGGCCATCAATGTAGCCAGGAGAATTAAGGTAGGAACGACGGCTAGCAAAGTAACCAAGCATTGGCGACTGTCCAAAGTCACAGACAACATTTCCAAAATGATCGGGGCGATGAAAGGTCTCATCTTTCAAGCAGTAAGGCGTAATGCCAATGTGCTCGCTGACCACTTGGCTAATCATGGGATTGAACACCCCAACGAGATATGGGACAGCTGTTGGCAGCAGGTCGACAACCCGCAGTTAAAGAGCAAGTGCATCCAGCTCTCACAATTGGATATGGTGACGACAGTGAGCCTGTCCGAAGGGTCGAATAGACCTTCTCCATAATGGCATGTACAGGCTGACTAGGCGTATGCCATTTATTCCAAGCAGCATGTGAAGGACTTACCGGATGAGGGCAACCATGAAAGCAGCAGGTGACAAAGATTTGGGCAGGGCCATGATCTGGGTGATATGAGCTGCTGAATCATTACAACGAACAGGGACACATGGCAAATTTTGGTGCATGCAGGGCGCGGCGACCGTAGGAGGGCTCAATTATCCCAAATCCCAAACAAAAATCCTTCACGTCGCAATAATGGTGATCAGACGTGCAAGTTGCACAAAATTATCCGATCACTCGCCGGAAACCTCCCTGATTTTGATTATATAATCACTCTCAATTACCCAACGACAGACATTGCATCTGTGGGTAGCATTCTCGTCCCTCCTCTTTCTGCAAATTACGATCGAGATTCTGCTAGGCAAGAAAGCAGCACTATGGCCGGGGAGAACAGCCGCAATAAATCTTCCAAAAAAGATTTGTAGCAGGCCAAGGAGATGTTCGAAAGGCGAACCTCGCAGCGAAACAAGCGAAGAATCATAGACTTAGAGGCCACGGTCAAGGATGAGTAAATCAAACTCTCTGATCAGCAAATATACAATGATGTCGACTGGCTCTAGGACCCGGGAACTCCCAGCACCCGGGCCACGTAGTTCGTAAGGACACAGGCAGAGGCTTGGTGAATGAAGACCCTCCTGGCCAAAGCCATGGACGTCCAGGGGGAGCACGCGGATCAGCTGCGAAAACTCAAGCAGTTTGCTGAAACTATTGCGCATGACCACATGGCAGTGGTGGAAAGCAGTGAATTTAAACTGAGTGCAATCCAACAACAAGTCGACACCATGACGAAGAAACTCACCGTGCTAATCAAGATTCTACAGCAATTCATTGGGAAAGACAACAAGCCAGCCGACGAACAGAAGACTGAATCTTCTGGTGACCAGCAGGGTGCCTCCTCCAGGCCTGGGCAGAGCTACATGGCAAAACCCAACCCGGTTATGGAAATGTTCAAACGCCTCTGATTCGGCATTCCTTTTGGCCTCCCCTGCTCTACTCCTCTCGGTGGATACTATGTCTTCGTTCCAGGTTACTTTTGTCTTTGTATATTGTCAACTCGTGCTTAATGCCACTGTGCGTGGTGTGCATGTTCTCAGTCTCCAATCATATAGTTTTTTCCAGTCCTCTGTTATTTTAGACTCTTCTGATATCATGGGGCAAGGCCTGCAGTTCAGCGGCCAGTAATCTGCTTCTGCAGAATTTTGTACTATATTTTGTTAATATAAAGCTTACTTACACAAAAAAAAATGATGATGAAGGAATCTTAAATTTATTAACTTCAAAAAATTCATATGATGACCAAATAATTGATGAAGATAAACACGACAATCAGTTAAAAAAGAAAATCAACGACAATCCCATACCAAAATTTGTAGTTAAACTTGAGGATATTTACGATTTAGAAGATAGATTCAAAAAGGTTACTAATTCAAAACCTCAAAGTTTGACTTTAAAATTTGAATTAATAAACCTTGGGATAGATATTAAACCTCAGAACATTAACTTAGGACTTGGTCTCTCATTTTACGAAATATTATCCTTCATCCTTTTGTTAAATAAATATAAGGATACCTTTTCTTGTAGTTACAAAGATCTCAAAACATTTGACACTTCCATCATTTAATACACAATTTTAAACCTGTCCAACAAAAATTATGTACATATCAATAGATTTAGAACTTATGTCTTTCCTTGATGGATTTCCAGGATACAATCGAATCATGGTGCACCTAGATGACAAGCTTAAGACTACTTTCAGAACTAAATGGGAAACTTATGCCTACCAAAAAATTCCATTCAGGTTAATAAATGCAGGGGAAAGTTTCCAAAGGGCTATGGATATATCTTTCAAAGCTCTGTCAAACAAAACAATTGTTGTTTACTTAGATTACATTACTATTTATTCTAAGAAAATAAATAACCATTTACATGACTTAAACAAATCTTTGAACGCTGTAGAAAATATCAAGTAAAATTCATCCGAATTTAGAAAGTCAAATCAAAATAGAATTGAATAAACTCCTTAAGGCCAAAATCATATTTCTTGTTACGAATTCAGAGTGGGTTTCCAACTTAGTGCATGTTAGTAAGAAAAATGGTGATATCCACATTTGTATAGATTTTAGAAACCTCAATAATTTTGCAATCAGTTGTAGGTTCAGAACTTATATCTTTCCTTGATGGATTTCCAGGATACAATCAAATCATGGTGCACCTAGATGACAAGCTTAAGACTACTTTTAGAACTAAATGGGGAACTTATGCCTACCAAAAAATTCTATTCAGGTTAATAAATGTAGGGGAAACTTTCCAAAGGGCTATGGATATATCTTTCAAAGGTTTGTGAAACAAAAGAATTGTTGTTTACTTAGATCACGTTACTGTTTATTATAAGAAAAGAAATAACCATTTACATGACTTAAACAAATATTTGAACACTGTAGAAAATATGGGATTTCATTAAATCCAAAAAATTATTTCTTCGCTCTTAGTGTAGGAAAGTTTTTAGGATTCATTGTATCCAAAGATGGAATTTATATTGACCCTGCTAGAATTAAAGAAATTTCAGAAATTCTTCCCCCAAATAATAAATAAATCCATGCAATATTTTTTCGGACAGATCAATTTCGTCAAAAGATTTGTTCTCGATTTTTCACAATTCGTTCTACCATTACAACAACTGATCAAGAAAAACTCAACCTTTAAGTGGGGTCTAATGAAATACAAGATTTTGACTCATTCAAACAAGGAATCATTAATCCTCCCTCTCTAAGTACTCCAAATTTCTTTGATCATTTCATCTTGTATACTTTCTCTTCTTCAACATCATACGCTGATGTCTTAACACAAATTAACAATCAAAAAATTGAAACACATATCTCTTTTTTCAGTTCAAATTTTCAAGGCGTTGAAATGAATTGCTTAGAGGTAGAGAAACAAGCATTTGTTGTTTATAAATATATAAAACATTTTAGACCTTTTCTCTTAAAAAAACATACGAAAGTAATAGTCCCATTCCCAGTCGTGAGATAATTACTTATGCAGAAAGAGTTAGGAGAAAAGAGAGAAAATTTGGTAACATCTCTGCAGGAATATGATATTGAAATGAAACCAGACAAAATTGTTAGAGGACAAGGTTTTTTCATATTGCTTACAGGAGCATCCAACATGCCAACTAATCAAGACATATGTAACAATGAACACGTATCTGAGGTAAGCCTTATTGATACTAAGTCCCAATACATTGATCTGATTTTTTATTTGAAAAATGGATATGCTCCTCTTGAACTCAATCATAAAAGAAAAATAGCTTTAAGATTGAAAGAAAATCAATATGATATTGTTGATAATGTGTTATTTAGAAGAAACTATGATTCCGTTTTGTTAAGATGTCTTGAGAAATTTGAACCCTAAAAGGTTTTGCAGGAACTTCATGATGGACCAGCAGGAGGACACTTTGGAGGAGATACTACCACGCATAAAATCATGCATGTAGGATACTATTGGCCCAATCTCTTCAAAGCTACTCATGCATACGTAGGAAAATGTAATACATGCCAAACTATGTCTAGAAGATAACAGAAACTAGCCTTGCCTCTATAGAAAGTCAACGTCGAACAACCTTTTGAACAATGGGGACTAGATATCATAGGTGAGATCATTCCTCACTCTTCTAAACAACATAAGTATATTTTGACTGCTAGATTTAATTTCACTAAGTGGGTGGAAGCAATTTCGGTAAAGGTAGCCAATTCTGATGCCATTACTGAGTTTATTGATCAATTTATCATTACAAGATTGGGTTTACCTTCTACACTTATATTTGATAATACATCTTACTTTTTAGGTAATAGTATGACTGAGTTTTCATTTAAGATAGGTTTTAAAATAAAATATTTTGCTAACTACTATCCTCAGGGAAATGGTTTAGAATAATACACTAATAAAAACCTCCTAATAATAATCAAAAGAACTATTGACCAAAATCAACCTAATTGGCATAAATCATTAATATTTTCTCTATGGGCTAATAGGATAACTCAAAAGACCTCTATATGTACTTCTCCTTTTAACTAGTGTATGGGAAGGAAGCCATCATTCCATCACATTTATCTCTTCCCTCACTAGCCCTAGTTCAATTCATTGAAGAAATACCTACTTCTTCTTTACAATTAAGACATTCCTAAATCCTAAAACTAGAAGAAGAAAGGGAGAAAGGAAAACTCACACACGCCAAACATCAATAGATAGTGAAAGCTTCTCTTGATGCAAGCTCAGTTGCACAAAAATCCTTCCAAGTTGGAGACCTATTTGTCAATTGGTACAAAGCACATGAACAAAAAGGGAAACATATGAAATTTCAGAAATTGTGGCTTGGTCCACTCCAGATTGTGGAACAGATAGGCCTATCTACATTAATACTTCAAGATTTATCACGCAGGAGAGATTCTCTTCCCGTAAATTGACTCATTTTAAAGAAATTCTTTTCTTAAAAAAAATTAACTACAAATATATAATAATAATAATAATAATAATATTTTTGTAAAAGATCACTTCCATTGTACATCTTACTGCAATTTATTTTCCTTCTACATATTTTGTTAATAAAAATGTTAAATAATACTCTATTGACTTTTAAAACATCTCTTGAAGTTATTTTTTATTATTTTTTCAATTTAAAGGTAGAAATCTTTTAAGAAGTAGTTACCAAAATTGAAAACTAGATAAAAATTATATAACTCTGAAATTTTTCCATTAAGTTGTGAAATCTTTAAAGAATCTTAAAAATTCATATCCTTTTACTCTAGTTTCAGTCAAAAAGGTTATCTTTAAAAAAAATTAAGGACTGTCTTATGACTAAGTACTTTCAACTTGGATTTGTCATCCAAAACTCTTAAGGAGTTAATGATTCTCCCCATCCATTAAAAAGTGATTTTTTTAGAGTGTAATTCTAAAATATAATAAATCTAAAAGATAAAAGGTCTCATCACGAGCTTACTTACTATGATCATAGGGAACCAATTAATCTGTCATTACCACTATTGAACACCAAATCACAAACCAACTTGTTCAGTTCAATTATTACCAGTGAATGACATTGTTGTTATCTGGCCACCAAACTAGGACAATGACTTTTAGCATCAGTTAACAAAAAAGAAAATAAAAATAAAAAACTTTTACCTCTAATTATTACACTATTAAATGGATGAGTTACTGGATTATTGTTGGTTAAAAGGTAGCCATGTCAAAGCTATGAACACTTGTTGGAAGAAGTCTCTCTACTTGTGACAAACGAGTACATTAGAAGCTAAGTCATAAAAGGCCCCCTACTTTATCTCTATAACTGATTAATGACTGATACAAGTAAATAGGTGTTTTTCATTCACGAAAGGTTTTTAAAGAAATTGCAATTTAATGAGTTTTATAGTCAGAGTAATTTTATTTATCTAAATGTTTTGAAAAGTAGTTTCCACTTCCTAAATTATTTTTACTGAATTTTTGGAGAATTTCGTTATTATTCATTAGAGATAACTGGTTCTTCCAGTGAATCACCAATTGTTGTATTGTTCAACAACCCCCAATTTTTATATAATAATTTCCTATGAAATTAATTATTTAAAAATAGGGAACCCTTTTTAAGTTTTAAAACACAAAAAAATAAAAAACACTTTTCTGTTTTGAATAAAACAATTTTTATTTTTCATAAAAAATAATAAAACATTTTTTTGTTTTAAACCATTGGAATTTATTTCATAAAAAAAATAACAAATTTAATAGTCCCTGAGACTAAGATTATACATAGGCTTTCAAATCCTTAAGTATTACACACATATGGGTTATTAAAATAAAAATAATAATGAAAAATTAGAGTTTTAGTTGAAAGTTTCCCAAAGTCCAACTATTCAAACGAAAGCCTGACCTATAGTCCTCCGCATTGCTAATTGCAATATGCGATATGAGCCCGAACCCAATGGGATAATAAATTTCATTTTGTAAATCATCGCATCTATCGCATCACATAATCCACATTCTTGATCTCATATTCCTTCGCCTTTGCGATTGCGATTTGTGACCTGGCCCAGACCCGATGGAACTATTAACTACATTTCATAAAATATTACATTCATCATCCACGGACTTGAGTCCAGACCCCTTCACACCACTGATTGCGATCTATGATAGAAGCCCTGACAACACCCTTTCCTTTGCCACGTCACCTGCCATACCCATGACGTCATCCTCCACGTCACCTGCCACACCCATGACATCATCCTCACGTCACTTGCCACGTCACAGAATCACATCTTTTCTGCGTCACTCATCCTCTACGTCACCTCGAGATATCGCAATTGCAAAATCCTTCGGCCACTTCTTATAGTCTTCCGCTCCATAATCCCGATGCGATCAACCCAATCCCTTTTCCTCCGCGATTGTGATATCACAATCACAAAAGCCACGAGACTTAAGCCATTCCTCTACCCCGACTGATTGCGATACGATTATTCTAGGTTTTATCCCTGGTTCCAAAGCAATTGCGATATGATTTTAGAAGGCCCCCTTTGGATTTTGATTGGAGTACTCCCTGTTTTAGATACGATTTCGATTTAATCAAAACGTCCCACCTGTTGTTTTTAATTTAATTTTATCTAAAAAATACAAGTCTTAATTCAATATTTACTAATCCATGGCTTATCCTTTCAGGTATAAACAGAGCTCGACATCGAGGAGGAGATAGATGCACAGAGAAAGGGGAAGGTTCTTTCCTTAGAATATGCAAAAAGTGAGGATATTTAGATTGAAAGTCAAGGATAATAAGCCAAAAATGGAAAACTGTTTTTATTTTTCATGATTCTAGGAACTTCATTAATTTTTTCAGCGCTATGGGAAAACCTGCTATTTTTAAAATATATATTATTATTTAAGCAGACATGATGGATTGATTTAAGTGTCCAGAATTTGACAAAGAAATCCTTAGGAAGAATTCTCACTTCTACATTTTTTCTTGAGTATTTGTTTGAATAAAAAATTTCGGATCGTGGCCTCTTTTATTTTTGCAAAAAATCTTTAGAGTTATTGCATTTCTGTATTATTTTAAAGTGTTGGAGCAAAGGAGAAAAGGGCAAGATTGCCAATTGTTTTAAAACAAGCATTTTTGGATACGAGTATTTTTATCAATATTTTAAAGTGATTCTGTTTTCTTTTATTATTTACAGTTTCTCTCTGTTTTGTGTTATATGAATTTATGTAAAACAAAATTAGCATAATTTCGTTTATGAATATGTTTAAGTGCTACAATATTTGAATGGAATGTATTAAAAAACAATTAATAATATTTTGATTGTGATATAAGCTTATCATAGTTCTGTTAATTAATTTCTTAATTAAGAGAATTAATTTAAATCGTTTTTCAATTCTGAAGTAAATGATTAATTTCTTACTCGTCTACTAAGGAAAATTATTCTATATCACAATCAAATTGTTAGATTCTGAAGGTAGATTATTTTCATATGTTTTATATTTTAGTCATAAACCATTCCAAATCCATTTTTTCCATTCCATTATAAGAATTTAATATTCATTTTATCACCTCTCATTGGGAAACTAGTCCCATTATATCCAGTCAGAGCGATTACCCCAAATAGAAAATGATATACTTTAAGGTCTAGACTGGGTGGTTATCCCCCATGTTAGTGTAGCGAATTTTGAGGCATCAATAGGGCCAATACACACACATCTACAAGTTAGCCATGATCTTCACTACACCAAAGTTCCCTGCAACCTTGGAGGTGTGAGCCTCTCTAATCAACTACAAATTCTCACCTTTAGGAACACATAGCTTATCCATCCTGTAGAGTAACCCATCCTAAAGATGGTAGTCAATGGTGTTGTTGACATTGTTCACATGACTCTGACTCTATAACTACTGGTACACCTCCTTGTTGTGGGGAAAAGTATCCGACTCGGAATGACCCTATCCCGACTCTAAGGGTGATAGTTCCTTAGCAACAACTGAAAGTAAAGCTTTGATAGTTTTCCTTTATGAAAATACAGAGAAGGAAGAAAAGATTGACCAACCGATGTCTTTCGCTTTTGTCGATCCCGTCTTCTCTCTTTGCCTCTTGCTCCCAGCTCCTTGCTCTCTTGCCGGCCCAGCTACACACAGATCCTGCAAAAACGAGAGAAGGAAACTACAAGAAACATGTACTCATAACTGATGCATGGATTATGATGAATCAAATATACAGATGAAAACAATACATCATTTCAATACAAGTATATAGGAGAACATCGAAAGCTTTATTGATAGAAGAAAAAGGTTTTGAGAAGGTTACAACCATAAATGGCTCCAATCCAGCAGCACCTCCCCAGCAGCAAGAAATCTCCTCTTCCCCTCTATAAAAGCAATCACCCAATAGCTCTAACTGTAAACCAACAGCACTTCCTTGCTTTGCACAAAATTCCAGCCTCCCTAGACCTCATAGAAGAGCTCTATATATAGGGTAGAAGGAGAAAGGATGAGTCAGCTTGAGACTGACATAAAGCTGCCTTGTGTCCTCTCCCTCTTCAGTTAAACTTCAGTTCTTGAGTCCACTTGGAGATCCTTGCTTCCACATGGAGATCAAGTACCTCTTACTCATCACAGGGCGAATTCCTTGAACCAAGTGTCAGTTTGGAAGCTTCCTGGGCAATTGACACCTTGCAGAATGACTGTGCCACTTGGCCAATCTCGCCCAGCGCAGGTAGCCTTCATTAGAGTTGACTTTCAGCGCAGGTACAAGGAGGAGCAGTTGACATTCAGCGCAGATGCTCAGTGGAGCAGCTGACATGATCCAAAAATAGCCTGTTTTAAGTGTTTTCAGGTGGAGAACTGATAGGAAGTGCTGTGGTTTGCTGACCTTGTTCCTCTAGGGGTAAGAACAACATGTTTAGGGACTGAGGATCCCTGTAATTATTGACATTTCATGCTCCATGCTGCGAGGCACAAAAATGTCTATAACAGTTGCCCCCTAAAGTATGAGGTCGTTTATCGGGTGAAATGCTTTATCCAGAGGGTCCGAAGTTCATTCAAGTGTTGAGAGGTGCCCTGTAATACAATACAATACAATACATTATTTTTCATTCTGTTTTCATGATCTAGCTGAGGTGGGCATTCCCATGCTCAGCTTTATAAATACATTTTGGTACATAGAACAGACGATCGTCTGATGGTAGACTGATAATTCTCTGCTGAAATTATCATCCTTTGAGTAGGATGATCATCTGCTGCAATGATGTACATGACAAATGCTTTTATATTTCCTGAATATGTATCGCAGCCCGGATGGATGAAACTAGATCCGGGGTCTTCAAACTCGTTCGATCTTCACTCTAAGTACAAGTCGATCCATGTGAGAATTTCGTTGAAGTCGAACATGGAAAAACATCGCTTGATTACCGGTCAATGATGAAAACCGTTAACAAGTGCGAGAGGAATCACCGATAATGATAATGACCCTCAAGGTACTGCAGTACAATTCACGTGGCGTGAATAAAGGACTTGGCGTCGAACGCCACGCAAAATCTTCTGGTCGAAGGTCATTGATGTATACCTGTCGCCGGAAGTGAGAAACTTGCCATTGAGGCATGCAAGCTTCAAAGTACTGATGGGGTTGTTCCTAGATCAACTTCTTGGATAATGAGCTGAAGTCGACAAGAAGCGATCCGTCAAAGGAGGGCCTTAATGAATCCCACATCAATGACACGGAACGGAGCTAATGATTTTAGTGGAGGTGAAAACAAACTGTGACATATGATTCAGGGTGGCGATCATGAATGGATGAAGGATAATGTATGGCAGTGGATGGGACACGGTTGACACTTTCAGAATGACCTCTCTTGAACATATAATGACACTGATGCGATGGATTGGTAGCATTACCCCAAAATGTGGATGGTTTGGCGAAGACCATAGTAATGAGACCGGTGAATGAAACAACCCAACCCGATGTGGTACGGAGGAAAAGTGTCATGTTCAAGAGCGACTTGCTACCATTAAGCTTTGATGTTCTCCCAATTTTTCCCCAGTCATTTCTGACCAGTACCTCTTTATTTTTGTCAAGCTTGAGGAGGATAACATATGCTTGTTCTATAACCTGCCCTTCGGGCAAGCCCATCGCTATGATTTAACGAGCTTAGCGATAGGGAAACTCGTTCTCGTCTAAAGACAAGTTTGTCGCTATTTAATCATTTTAACGAGTCTAACGACAAGGAAAACTCAGTCCTTTTCATTTTTAGAGAGTCTGAAGAGGTACAGAAAGTTAACTCCATAATTCCTTTTTCGTCATCTAATCCCTTAAGTCCGAAAAAGTATAAAACAATACAGAAGGGATGAATTTTCGATTGCTTTAACGAGTCGAACAAGACAAGCGCTCGATCTTTTTGTGCAATAATCCCTCAGGTCCAAAAAGATTAAAATCTAGAGGAGGGATAGCTCTTCCGGTCGCTTTAACGAGCTGGAAGGCCAAAACTCGGCAAACTTTTCATATTTTACGAGTCAGTGAAAAGAGCTCAAAGAAGACTCGTCTTTTGAGGAACGAGTGATAAACAGGGATAGCAGCAGATTCCAGGTACAAGTTGGAATATTCCAATCACGGCAGTGTCACAAGGATGGCTAAGTGAAATCACTCTTCGCAGCTGTTCCTCAAAATGGGTAAACAAACATATGGAGATGAACGATTGGCCAAATGAACGGATGGAGGTGAGACTGCAAGAACACGACCAAGGGCTTTAATATGGCTGTCAAAGGTTACATTCACCAAGGTTATTTACCGGTTCATTTTTTCTGGGTGAGCTTGAACTCTAGGGGAAGATTGCTCACAACTTATGTTTATTTTTTAACGAGCATGAACTATGCGCTAAAACTGCTCGGATCTTGCATTTATTTTTTAACGAGCAAGAACCATGTGCTAAAACTGCTCGAATCTTGCGTTTATTTTTTAACGAGCATGAACCATGTGCTAAAACTGCTCGAATCATGGTCAAATTTGATTTTTTACTTTTACTAGCTTTTCTCTTTTCAAATGTAGTACTTCACCTTCAATTGCTGCAACAAACTTTGTTAGAAATGGACAATATTTGCATGAAAATGAGATTATAACCTTAATATTTAACTTTAAACTGTGTAAAAAATCATAAAAAGGTGTTTTTACCTCTCATTTACCATTTCATTTGCATTTTGCTTGTTGGAGCTCTGGAGGTGCCTCTTCTTCCTTGATTTTCACCAGCTGATTCCGGGAGATTCTGTGGACGATTTTCGGCGCCGTTTGGACCAGGTAGGAGCTAAACCTTAGCCCTTCACTTTCATGGTTTCCTTTTTCAGTTTCATGCACATTTTTCAGGGTTTCTGAGCCTCAGGGGTTTCATCAAGGCGCCCTGGCATCAGCGCAGGTTCTCCTTTCGAAATCTGCGCTGTATGTCAGGTTGTCTTAAGGCAGACTATGCCTCAGCGCAAGGGAGAGACTCTCTGCCTGCGCTGGGCCTAGAAAAACTGATCTTGCATGTGATTTTCGATGATTTTTCGCCAGTTTTTCATCAAAATTAGGAACTTACTCCTTCTCTTGTTTGCTTGCAGGGAACTTTGAACAAAATGTCCCTTACATGGCGAGAACGAGAACATGAAGCAGAGGACATGGTTGCACTCCATGACCCGGTCACGGTGAACGCGCTTCGGAACTGTGGCCTACTAAAGTTCTTCCGTATCTCTAGCATGAGAGCACAGATTTCTTTACTGTAGTATATGCTTGATGCTTGGGATCCTGTTAACCAAGTATTCCAGATTAGGGGGAAAACCATCCCCTTGACCATAGAGGACATGTACTTCTTGACTGGGTTGTCAAGGCGGGGTGCCCCCATTTATTTGTCAGGTACGGCTCGAGGTACTAATTCCACCAGAGACTATATCCGTCAGTATTGCCGGGAAGGTTCACAGCCGAGCAAAGACGGCAAGATCAATATCTGTGACATCACTGACAGGTCTCTTAGGTCCATTCTGTTTACCATTGGTAGGATGGCCGGTAGCGCAGCTTTACATGTTGCCAACAGATCTTACATGCAGCACGCCTTGGAGTGTCTCCAACCGAAAGTGTTTAACTGGTGTGATGCAGTACTTGTTCAGATGAAAAGTCAATTGACCAAGGTAAAGGACGGGAGGCTGAAGAACTTTGGATTTGGTTCTATTCTGACTGCCTTCGCCTTGGAGAAAATCCCATTGATGCAGCCTCAGTACATCATACTTGACTTGCCTTCTCCGACCGAGCCACGCATGCAGAGGTGGGTTGACCACATGTCCCGACATGCTGGTCAACCTCAGATTACTTTCACTGAGGCCTTCTTTAGGTGGTTCGAGTGTCAGGAGATGGTGTTTTCTGAGTATCCATATGTGGGTATGGACTACCGAGGTGATCCGGATTTGGTGCTACCGGATGGCGAGCAATGGGGCGCTATTGGTAAAATCTCTGACCATATCACTGTTTATTGTTTTTACTCATGATGTTACTGTGCAAAACTAATCAAACTCTTGGGTGCATGCAGATGTTGGTCCTGTTCGTCCAGCAGCCCGTCCACGATCACCAGCTGCTGCCGCAGCAGCAGAGCCTGCTAGGAGAGTTGTTATTCGCGACCTTGGTGATACTGAGACACTTACAGCTGTGCAGGAGCAGGTTGAGAGCCTTACTCGTGGTCTTCCGGATGTACAGATTGACGAGTTACCTTTACAGTTGCAGCGGCACACTATTGGCGTGCCTAGACGATGGACTCGTCTCTTGCGCATGATTGCACAGACCGTGACGTACTATCATGAGCACCACTAGGCTAGGGTGCCCCCTAGCATCTTTTTGAGTTTTAGGTCATACGACCAATTTTGTCTTGATTACAGCACATCATGTACAAACTATAAACAACTTTATATATTTTGATTTTCGGGGTTTATTCTGGTTTATTTGTGATCCACTTGTATAGCACCAATGCATCTCTTTTTATATATGTCGTAAATGTCTATCTAATACATAGTTTGCTAATGAATCTGTTAATGTGTTCAAGTTTCTGGAAATATGTTGGTATTGAATTGAATCAAACTCTCTTTCCAAAATCTTAACCCTTAGAAACATTCGATAAATAGCTGGATTGCGGACTGAATATATACCAGTGAGTTGTAGTATCACAAGCTGTGAGTCTAGCCTAACAATTAGTCGGCGTATACCATGAGCGATGGTATCAGAGAGGAGTTCAATCAACGCACTATACTCAGCGATGTTGTTCGTTGACTGCCCAATACACACACCTCTGAAACTCACTAACTCGCCGCTTGGATCAAAAATGGCCCAGGCTGCGGAGGAAAAATTCCGCGTACTACGACTCGCTCCGTCGGCATATCCTACATATGTCTCAGAAAAATTCGACATCTGCAACAAACGAGAAGGGTGGATTACTAAACCGAAACAAACACTTTAGCGAAAACAAAATACAACAAAAGCACTCAGGTTACTATTCAGGCATAGTAACGCTTGAGGTACAACCCGTTGCGGGGTTGCGCCAGTGGTATCCCGTCATAATCCATTAACTCATAGGCTCCTTTTGCTAACACCCTTTTAACAATATAGGGACCCATCCATAAGGACTTAAATTTTCCTGCTCCTAATTTGTCGAATTCTTGGTCGTAAAGCAAAACCAAGTCACCCTCAGAGAAGATACGAGGTTTGACATTCTTGTCGAACTATGCCTTGACTCGTTTCTTATGGGCTTCGTTCGCCAAAGCGGCGTCACGACGGTTTTCATCCAACTGGATCAATTCCAAGAAACGAGCCTCTTCTTCTGAGGTTCCGGGGAGGAGGTCAATTGCGAGTTTAAGAGACGAAATTTCACACTAGATCGGTAAGACTGCCTCCAGGCCATACACCAATTGGAATGGTGTGAACCCAGTGGCGTTCTTTACCGAGGTTCGGTAAGCCCACAATGCTGAGTACAGGAGTAGGTGCCATCTTCTTTTGTGAACCCCGATCATCCTTTGCAACATACGCTTCAGGACCTTGTTGATTGCCTCAACTTGTCCGTTGGCTTGTGGATAATATGGGGTAGAGCTGTCGTGAGATAGCCCTAGTTTGGTAGCTAATTCAACCATCATGTGATTGCGAAAATGCGATCCATGATCTGTCACTATAGCCTGCGGAACGCCAAACCTGGCGACTACATGATTAAAAAAGAAAAGGGCAGCTGTTTCACCAGTGTTATCCAATGT
Source organism: Pinus tabuliformis (assembly GCA_031772625.1). Taxonomy (NCBI): domain Eukaryota; kingdom Viridiplantae; phylum Streptophyta; class Pinopsida; order Pinales; family Pinaceae; genus Pinus; species Pinus tabuliformis. Next base: position 905,642,755 of record CM062811.1, read on the forward strand.
AGGCATCGCCTCGGCCCATTTGGTAAAATAGTCAACAGCGACTATAATATACCCATGCCCCCCGGTCGAGGTGGGGTTACATTGCATGAAATCGATGCCCCACTTGGCGAAAGGCCCAACAGCAACTATAGGCTGCAAAGGTGCGGGCGGTCTCCTGGTTTTGCTATCAAAGATCTGACACGCATGGCAACTTCTGACAGCTATTATGCAATCTTTAAACATAGTTGGCCAGAAATATCCTGCTCGTAAGATTCTTTGTGCTGTTGCATATCCAGATTGATGCCCCCCGCACGCGCCTGAATGACAATCATTCAGGGCTTTCTCGGCCTCCTCATGGGTAAGGCACCTCCTCAGGACCGTATCGATACCACGACGGTAAAGTGTATCACCGACGATCATGTAGTCTTTAGATTGGTATCGTATGCGCTTCTGTTCCGAGTGTGAGGTATTAGGCCTAAATTTTTGGGTTTGGAGATAAACAATGATGTCTCCATACCACTCGTCGCTTACTAATATCAGAAACAAATTTTCATCCACGATTGACTCTTCTGATGTTTCATCGTTGGACGACGATGGGAGATCGCATAATAATTCCGTGAAAACTAGAGCTTTCTTCGATTTGGATTTTACAAAATCCAAATCAAACTCTTGAAGGATCGCTATCCATTTTGAATATTTGCCCCCAAGCAACTGTCGCGACAGTATATACGTCATGGGGTTGCAATCTGACAGAATGGTAGTTTTCCTAAAGAGGACATAATGTCGAAACCTTTGAATCGCTTGAACAGCAGCAAGCGCTAGTTTTTCAACATAGGAATATTTACTTTCTGTGTCATTTAAGTTTTTACTTAAATAATAAATAGGATGTTCAATTCCATCGACTTCTTGCACTAAGACCATCGCAATGGTCATATCTGCTGCAGCTAGATACAGGTTAAAATCTCTTTGATAGTCCAGGGCGTACATTAATGACGCTCTTACTAGGGAATCTTTCAGAGCGTCAAAGGAAGCTTTCGCAACCTGGTCCCAGACAAAAGGTACATCTTTTTTCAAAAGACGAGTATAACCTTTGGCAAGTTCTGCGTAATTTGGAATGAACCTCCTCAGAAAGTTTGCTTTCCCTTGGAGTTTCTGAATCTGAAGCAAATTTGAAGGTGGAGGCAAATTAATGATTGCCTGAACCTTACAGGGGTCGAGACGAATCCCATCCTTAGAGACTACAAAGCCAAGTAAACGACCAGAACCGACGCAAAACACACACTTGTGTGGATTGAGTCTTATCTTGTAGTGTCGGCAACGTAGAAATATTACTCTCAAATGCCGTGGATGATCAGTCCGCTTCCGCGAATGAGCCGGAAGATCGTCGAGGTAAGGTTGAACGATGTTCTTGATGTCATGGAAGGCATAATTCATTGCCCTCTGAAACGTCGCCCCTGCGTTCTTTAAACCAAAGGGTAATTTTCGATAAGCGAATGTGCCCCACGGACAAATAAATGCAGTCTTAGACTGGTCCTGTGGGCGGATATTTATTTGATTATACCCGGAAAATCCATCCATAAAGGAAAAGATCTCACATCCGGCGCATTCATCAATTATCTGGTCGATGAAGGGTGTAGGGTAGTTGTCCTTTGGACAAGCTTGGTTTACATCCCTATAGTCGACGCACACTCTTATCGTCCCTTGTTTTTTCATAATAGGGACAATATTCGATACCCAATCGGTTAGAGGAACCGGGTAGATGAATCCAGCATGGAGAAGTTTTTCAACTTCTGTCTTAATGGCAGCGGCTTTCTTGGGGTGCACCTGCCGAAGCCGTTGTCTTACTGGTTTGACATCAGGATACATTTTAATCTCATGTTCAACTATGCTCGAGTCAATGCCTGGCATTTCATCATATGACCATGCAAAGACATCTCTAAATTCACGAAAGAGAGCACCATATATTTCCAGTTCTGAAGGGGAACAACTTTTGCCGACATGAATATTCTCTACAACATCGGGTTTTGTCGAGATGTTTATGGCTACGGTCTCTTCAATATTGGATAGGTTTCGCTCTGAATCCACCGTATTTACAGTATTTGTTAGGAATTCAAACACTGAAGGGTGATATAGGTCGTGTTGAGTTTCTTCTTCACACTCTGGAAGAAGGGAACGATGGTGGTGATCATTCCATGGTGCCCCCTCAATCATCATTGATTGTAAGATTCCTTCGTCAGTCCCATGAACTTTTCACCATGGATCTAATGGGGTACCATATTCTCCAGACCTATCTACCCAAATGCTTGACGAGCGTTGATTTGGGCTCGCCTCCCATGCCTGAAACATTGATTGCTACAATATTTCTATAGGGCTAGGTGGCAAAACCACTTGATAATCCATGACGACTTTGTCTTCTGCGATTTTCGATGAAGAAACCATGTTGCATGTTGCTACAAACGGGACATTCCCTACATGGGGAGGAGGTGGCAAAGCGAAATTTCCCATCATTGTGGGGTCTTTCAATAGGCCTACTCCGATATCTTGAATCGAATGGTCGCACCCATGGATCATGGGAATGCTTCCTGTAACTTGTGAACCATTAGGGAGGAAATTATGTTGGTCGACGATCGTAATCCCTCCTTCAAACAGGAATGCGATCTTCCTAAAATAAGTCGACACTATAGCTGCCATGGCATATATCCATGGTCTTCCCAGTAGGATGTTATAGTCAAGATTGCCATCAATGACTTCAACATCAATTTCCACTGTTTTTCCTCCTAGTTCAACCTTAAAGTTATTTAGGATACCGTACGGAGTGTACGTCCTACCGTCAAATGCTTTCAATATCGTCGAAGATCGCGACAAGGTTGGAGATCCAAGAGTTTTCCAGCAACTCATCGACATGATACATGTCGATGCTCCTTCATCAATAATCGTTCTATGAACAGTTTTGTTGAGTGCTTTCACTTGAATAAGGAAAGCTAGTTGCGCTGGTAACTGAGGATCATATCCTCTGTGATCAAAGGATACAAGATTGGAATCTTTAGGATCCACTCCACCAATTGCTGATAACAATGCCTGCCTTTGGGATGGACAATTTTGCAGTACCTCAAGAGTCGACATAGCAGATGGCGATTGGGCCAAATCTTCCACTATGTTATAATGCTGCGCCGCTCTGGCGCGAGGATTAAATGTCGACTTGTGTACTACTCCCTTAGGTGGCTTTATTGTTAATTCATGCGTGAGGGGGGGTACAGCTTCTGCCGAAGTTGTTGTCGAACTACTGGGTTGATCTTTCCCTTTGTCGTTCGACACTGGTGGATTCCCATAATCTTTATTCCTGGTCGAGATCAAAGCATCATTTTGCTTAGAAACCGACAACATAAGCACTTGTGACGGGGAAGCGTTTCCACTATCAACCATATTTTGACCTGGGGTGGGAAATGGATCAGTCAACATGGCTGAAGTTTGGGAACTTTTAAAGAACCTCTTTAACTCAGCTTTGAACGGACAGTTTTTTGTCGAATGATCCTTTTCATCGCATATCTGACATGGATAAATTTGTTTCCCTTGCCCAGGAGGGTTTGAAGGAGTTTTTTGAGGGGATGACTCACCCTGTTTCTTCTTCTTCCCTTTGTTTTGTTTCTTCTTGCTTCCTGGTTGATTGGAGTTTTTGCCTTTATCCGTAGATACAGTATTTACCTCTGAAGCAAGAATCTCTTGATTTGCTTTTTGATTCGAAGTCTTACGGGCTTTCTTACTTGAATCCTTTGTCGACTTAGCGTTTGCAGTTCCAATCACGCCATCACCGGCATGAGAGTCATTATTCGATCCGGGAGGAGGAGGGATTGAAAATTCCGGTCTGGGGGCGTCAGGTATCTTATCATAGAGCGTGCCCGACTGAGTATATACTAAGTCCAAATATTGAGCACGAGCAATAACCTGCTCCTCTGTTACGACGCCTCCCTTGGCCACATCTTCTGTTATAGCAGGAAGAAGCGACTTTATAAACCACTCAGCTAATAGCTGATCTGGAACATAGGTCTTTACCATTCTGCGACGACGACGCCACTCATGTATATGATCTGATATATGTGTGGCCGTTGTCTGTTTGAAATTGGTCAAGATCTTTGTTCCAGTTTCGTACCTTATAGGTAACTGAAAGTGTGTCAAGAAAGTCGTGGCTAGGGAACTAAAATTGTCGAAAGAGGCTCTAGGTAATTCAATATACCATTTAGCCGCCGGACCAGTCAATGTCCTCTGGAAAAGGCGAAGCCTTATCGAATCATCATTCAAGGTATTCGACGAACACCACAGATGGAATGTCATCACATGATTCGACGGGTCTTCGCCAGGATTTCCATTGAATTTAGGAATGTCCGAAGGAAGTTTGTGAGGAATCGCTGGCCACCAATGGGCATAGGCGATTGGATCGTTCGTCAATCGATGTAAATCTGGTAATTCTAGAGTTGCCACGAATGGCAACTGCTGATTCAGGTTTGGCGAGGCGTACCCAGGATACGATGGAATCGCCTGAGCAGTAGGCCTTTGCATACCAGCATAATGCAACTGATGTTGATATGACTGATATGGCTGGTGGGCTTGGCCACTGTAAAGTGGTTGATTTAACCCGTTCTGAATATAGGGTTGCCCACTATTCGCAAAGATCTGTTGTTCAGATCCCTGGTACACCTGTTGAAACTGAGGTTGTTGGTATTGCACCATCCATGGTTGCGAAGCCATGTTTTGCTGTGCGATACTAACCGATGGACCAAGATGCGGGGTTATGGTTCCCGTTTGTGTCTGTGTCGTCCCGGCAGTTGGCGATTATGGTTGTGTTGCAGGTTCAATGGGCTGTTGCATTACAACTTGGGGTTGACATACAACAGGCATCGATTGAACTTGCGACACGGTTACAATTGCTGGCGTCGTCGGGATACTAGACATAGGTACACACTGTTGCATGGGATATACAACTCTTGGTTGTTGGGGTAACATAGGTACCCAACCACTCGTCGTTACTTCAGTCAAACCTGAATGTTGTTGAAAACTGCCGTATGGGTATCCCCCCGGAAGGGGAAGTGAAAGGGCATATTGTCCCCCATATGGTAACAATCCGGAACTCAAGGGTATAGATTGCCTTTGAGGACTGGATGGCCCAAACTGATTTCCAAAGGGATCAATTTGTCTAGTTTCAACATAAGAATTACCGGGTATTATACCGGAAGAACAAACTGGAACAGACCAAGTTGTTGTAATAGTCCCTGGGTGGACTCCTTCTAGCTGATGAGAGCTAGTCGGGACAGCTGGTATGCCGGCAAACATCGTTGGAGTGACAGCAGGAGTTTCTGCTGTCGCTGTGTCATTTGGCACAGTCCTAGATGTCGACGGTTGCTCAGACATTTTAAGTCTATCCAATAAACTGCCTAACGATTCTATAGGAACTTCCAGTGGCGATGGACAAACTTCTGATGCAGAAGGAAAAAGAGTGGCACCTACTCCAAAATGAGTTGGAGTGTTTGCTTGCTGGTCCTCTACGATTTCCTCTATTGCAATCAGACCAGGAGGAAGAGGAAGACCGTCAGGTCCGTAAAAGATTTCTGGTGCCGAAGAAGGGGTTGCTTCGACAGCGACAGTTGTTTGAACAACAAGACTCTGTGGACCAGTTTCAGATGGAACTGGTTGAGTTATGCAAGTACTTGTCCTCAGACTAGGATCAGTACAACTGTCCCTCTGTTGCTGTTGAACTTCTTCAATAGAGGCAGGGATTCCAGAAATATTAGGAGTGACCAGAATCTCAGATGTTGTCGGAACTGTTGTTCTAACTTTAATGGGAGATTTTGACCCGGTCAAGCGAGTTCGCTTCGTCCGTACTACTCTCGATTCCGGAGACAAAGACGGTTGACTCGCGAGTCTCCTCGAACAACGGAGTTTTAATTGACTTTCCTCCATGGTTGCAGATTACTTGATCAACTAAAATATAAAAAGGGGAATTATGTTTCCGTATTGAATGAATTTTATTAGACGCTTTTAGACACAACTTTGCTTTTTCATGTTTTAAGAGTCGAGAAAAAGCTAAAGATGACTCTAGTCGCCTTCGATGTATTAACGAGCCCGAAGTGACAAATGCTCGGTTGGACTTTTTCAGTTATAGAGTTTGAAAAAGGCCAAAAGAAACTGCTCTGGAGATCTAGACAGAGGGTGTGCCAAACCTTTCGCGAAACCACAGAATATGTTTTACGGTACGGGTGGTCGATCTTCGTGAATGCTGTGTTCACTGCATTGCGATCAGTAGGGCGGCCGACACGGCTTCTTAAGGATAAAGGATAAATGCCTATAGGGGTCTCCCAATATACGCGACGGTACGCGGGAGCACAAGTCCGTATTAGTGCTATCGTCTCTCAGGAGGAATCACCCACCTTCGTAGAGATCGACAGTCACTACGTTTAACGACGCCGGAACACGTCTCTACCTAGACCTCTATTGTGAGCATTATGTTACAAAGCGTTTTTAGATTCATTCAATATATTTTAAGTTGATCTTGTTTAGCAGTTTGTCTTTCAGGATCACCACGAGATGTATTGGTACAAATACCTAAATGCAGCTAAAATGATAAGCAAGCTTTACAATCTTTTTAGCTTTGAAAATCCTAACTACTGAGGGGAGAGAAAAACATTATCTTTCCACACAGAGCACAAAGCACAAACTAATGCACTTTCCCCTAGATCAATCACGCAAACTTATCAAAAAATGCAAATGCAAGATGCATGTATTTCTTTTCTTTTCCCTTAATGTTGATGTAGACAAAAAGGAAACTGTCGTATAATTTTCGAATTCAATTTGAAGCGTAAACAAACAAGTTTTGTCTAAAATCAAAAGACGCCTTACAGGTACTTGTTTCGACACTAAAAATGTATGAATTCAAACCATAAAATGAAAAACAAACAAACTCAAACAGCCATGAACAGTAATAAAACTAGCTCTTAAGATCACAAAGACACTTTTACAGTTCAGGATCTAAGAGGCCACAGCTATACTGGTTCGCTTTTCACAATGGGAAACTGTAACTGAAACAAGAAATACTAAAAGAACAATCACAGTTTCATCACACAACTGAGGCGGAATAATGTCAAGGAAAGTTGGTTTACAGCAAGTACAAATGACAAGCAATCAGCAGCAAAACAACAGTGAAAACAGGGCCAAGACTCAGTGGGAAACCTCAGGAAGACATAGCCTAACTGGTTCAGCGCAGGCTCTGGTCTGTCAAACTGACTCTCAGCACAGTTCCCGAAGGGAGTACCTGCGCTGAAATGCAAACTGCCTTTGGACAGCCTGCACTGAGACACGAGAGTTGCGTTTACAAGGGTTTCCGGGTCATAAAAAGCTCAAAAATTCACTGTTTTTGCTGAAATAAAAAGCTATAGGTCAAGTACAAGCTAAGGGATGATCAAGAGGATGAAAATCTATCACAAAGAGCACAAGAGTCTTTGTGGATCAGCTCTTCAAATCATAAACTTGCTCAGAAACTGAGCCAGAGCAGCTGCCCTCTACTTTGCAATTGAAGGACTCAATTGCAGTTCGATTTGGTGCTCTCCTTGTTTATGAGATGAATAGCAAGAAACACAATAAACCAACAAGATACTAGGGTCCCCAGCGGAATCGCCAGTTTGTTGTGGGGAAAAGTATCCGACTCGGAATGACCCTATCCCGACTCTAAGGGTGATAGTTCCTTAGCAACAACTGAAAGTAAAGCTTTGATAGTTTTCCTTTATGAAAATACAGAGAAGGAAGAAAAGATTGACCAACCGATGTCTTTCACTTTTGTCGATCCCGTCTTCTCTCTTTGCCTCTTGCTCCCAGCTCCTTGCTCTCTTGCCGGCCCAGCTACACACAGATCCTGCAAAAACGAGAGAAGGAAACTACAAGAAACATGTACTCATAACTGATGCATGGATTAGGATGAATCAAATATACAGATGAAAACAATACATCATTGCAATACAAGTATATAGGAGAACATCGAAAGCTTTATTGATAGAAGAAAAAGGTTCTGAGAAGGTTACAACCATAAATGGCTCCAATCCAGCAGCACCTCCCCAGCAGCAAGAAATCTCCTCTTCCCCTCTATAAAAGCAATCACCCAATAGCTCTAGCTGTAAACCAACAACACTTCCTTGCTTTGCACAAAATTCCAGCCTCCCTAGACCTCATAGAAGAGCTCTATATATAGGGTAGAAGGAGAAAGGATGAGTCAGCTTGAGACTGACATAAAGCTGCCTTGTGTCCTCTCCCTCTTCAGTTAAAATTCAGTTCTTGAGTCCACTTGGAGATCCTTGCTTCCACATGGAGATCAAGTACCTCTTACTCATCACAGGGCGAATTCCTTGAACCAAGTGTCAGTTTGGAAGCTTCCTGGGCAATTGACACCTTGCAGAATGACTGTGCCACTTGGCCAATCTCGCCCAGCGCAGGTAGCCTTCATTAGAGTTGACTTTCAACGCAGGTACAAGGAGGAGCAGTTGACATTCAGCGCAAATGCTCAGTGGAGCAGCTGACATGATCCAAAAATAGCCTGTTTTTAAGTGTTTTCAGGTGGAGAACTGATAGGAAGTGCTGTGGTTTGCTGACCTTGTTCCTCTAGGGGTAAGAACAACATGTTTAGGGACTGAGGATCCCTGTAATTATTGACATTTCATGCTCCATGCTGCGAGGCACAAAAATGTCTATAACACTCCTTGAAGTCCTCATATTCTGAATATGCCTCTTTGTATGCATCATGGGTGAATGGATCCATGTGCATAAGAGTCCCAAAATCTGTAATCTTTGATGTGGGTGGCCCTGAAAGCATATCGACCAACTTGTTTTGTGCTTCCCTTCTTATACTTGATCACAAAATGAAATTTATATACAAACCCCATCCACTTGTAATGCCTAGTCTACTGTGGCTTACTCTGGGCTTGCAAGTACTGTAAAAACTGGTGATTTGTGTGGATTATTGTTTCTTTTGCCATCAGATAGTGCTTCCACTTCTTCAGAGCTGGCACCATGGCATAGAGCTCGTTATTTTAGGTAGGGTAGTTAAGAACTACCCCATGAAATACTTCAGAATGGTAGAAAACGAGCCTTCCTCCTTGCATCAAGACAACTCCAATAACATATCCACTTGCATCTATATCCACTTCAAAGGACCACTACAAGTTTGGTAATGCCATAACTGGTGCTTGACTGATCTTATTCTTTAGCTCCTAAAAATCATTCTTCTGACTTTTCTCCACTGGAAACTCTTGCCACTTGTTGTTATGGCATGGAGCAGTGCTGCTCCTGATGAAAATGAGGCTATGAATTTCTCCAGCTACTATGATGACCCAATGAAACTCCTAACCTTAGAAGCATTACCATGAACTGACCATTTCATGATGGCCTCCATCTTGGAAGGATCTATCTTCAACTCTCCTCCACCGATCACATACCACAGATACACCAAATATTGTTGCAGAAACTCACACTTCTTGAGATCTTCTAGCAGCGCGTGCTTCTTCAATGTTATCAGCACCTGTGTCAAATGTGAAATATTCTCCTCCTAGGTAGCACTATATACTAATATATCATCAATATATACAATAATAAATGAATCAATATAAGGGCGCAATATATCATTCATTAATCTCATAAATGTAGTTGGTGCATTACATAGCCAAATGTAATAACTAACCACTCATACAAACCTTTCCTTGTTTTGAAGGCGATCTTCCATGTATCTTCTTCATTGACTTGAACCTGGTGATATCCATACTTCAAGTCTATCTTGGTGAAATACTTTGCTTACAACAAATGATATAGCAGATCATCTATCTTGGGCAGGGGGTATCTGTTCTTGACCGTGATTTTTTTCAATGCGCTATAATCTATACACATCCACCAAGTCTCATCCAATGGATGACCCACATGGTGATGTACTTGGTTGGATGACACCATGTTCTAGAAGTTGCTACAATTGTTTCTTTGCCTCACTTGCTTCTATAATAGACTGTTTGTGTAACCCAATCTTTGGCAATGGGGATGTTGGAAATAGTTGGATCTCGTGCTCCACTTCTCTCTTAGGTGGCAACCCTTTAGGCTCTTGGAACACATATTTGTATTCTTGTAACAACTCCTCCAATTGTTGTTTTTGTTTCTTTGTACACCCCTCTAGGGATGACTTGCCTCTTATTGAATCTCCTTCAAAATAAATTTCTCTTAAAAACAATAAAACATAATTCTTGATGAAATTGATTAATTTCTTGGCTTGGCTGGAACTTACTAGTGAAATTTTCGACTTGCATTTGTGTGCGTTGATGATGAATGGTTTTCCATCCTTGATTAGCTAGTACAAGTTAGATATCCTCATGAATATTTCATCATGCATATGCATGTATGGTCTCCCAAACTCGAATCTACATATATCAAGGGGAACCACATCTAGATCTACTTCATCAATAAAATAATGACTTATAGAAAATATCATTTTTCACTATTTTTTTACCTTCAACTTTACATTCCCATCCCAGTGGATATGGGTTTGGATGATCATGAACTTCCAGCCCCAACTTCTTGACCAGTTCTGCTGCAGTGAGATTCACCTATGATCCCAAGTCAAACAAAGCATTAACCATTATCTTCTTGACCTGTATCTTTATATGGAAGAGTTTGGTTATTTCATTCTCTTCTTGTTACTGAAGGATACTCAAATTCACCTCCTTCTGCACTAATGTATAAATGATCTTCTTATCCACATCTGAGCTTCTTTAAACTTGGTTGTTCAGATAAATGGCCATGATATTCTTCTTCTTATTATCTTTCTTCTTGTTCATCAGGTTTATCCTAGATTCAACTTCCAACACTACTCCATTGTATGGAAATCAATCTTATAGTGGTCGCTAGGATCTTTGCACTGGTGTGTGGTGGATGCCGCATTTTTACCTTTTCCCCCTTTTTCTTATTTTTCCCCTCCTTAGAAGCTTCTTGTTTCTCCTTCTGCTTCAATCCACTTGATTGTGCTCTTTTCAGGCCTATGTTCTCCAGTTATCATGCCTGTACACAAGCTTCATCCACCAATTTTGGTTTGAAAAACATTACTTTCTCATGCTGATGGTGGTGCATACCCCCCAAATACTTCAGGAGTACATATGGTTTCTTTGGATAGGTACCCAACATTATAACCATCTTTCTAAATTATGTGTTGTACTCCTACATGCTTTGGCCCATATTTTCCCTGAAGTAATGATATTAGATCCACTGGTCCTCCATGTACCCAATGGGATAAAAATATGACTTAATTAGGGTTTTTAAGTCTTCCCACTTAGTCACTGAAGGTTCTCCTTCCAACCTCAAGTTTTTTGTGTGGCTCTCCCACCAAGTCAGGGCATGGCCTTCTAATTTCAACAGTGCAAACGAGATCTTTTTCCCTTCCTCAATCTAATGGATGCTGAAATAAACTTCTAGTTGCTGCAACCAGTGGTTCAACTTTAGAGCATCTATATCACCATGCGATGGCTTGATATCAACTTTTTCTTCCATTTTGAATAGGGATTGATTCACAACACTCAAACTGGGTTGACCTTTTTTGAGTTCTTTCTTTGACTAGTTCTCCGTGTCTTCCTAATCTCCCGATCCCCCTTCCAATTTTTCCTCTACATTCAAACCCATCTTCTCCAAATATCCCCAAATTATTTCTTAGGGCCACCATGAGAAGTTTTATGCTGCAATTTATATCCACAACTTGTTGTTAGAGCCATGAAAACCTCACCTCTGCAAGATCATGAGATTCGTTTACAAATTTGTCGGCCATGATTAGGGATTTAACTATAATTAGTGCATCCATGCAAACAAAAATTATGCAGAAAAGTAAAGAATGAAAAAAATAAGCACATACACACACAAGACACAAGATTTTCTCTCTGGGAAACCCTTTTCAAAGAAAACCCCGATGGAAGGTGAGGTCGCTTTGATATCTTTCTCTATCTGGAAATATGACTGCAGATACAAAGAAGTAATGTGTGTGGCCCATGGGCTAATATAGTTCACAGATCCTCTATGTGTTCTCTACCTCTGATCTCTTCTAGCTATTTGTGCTTAGATATGAAAAAAATTCTCTTGAAATAATGGAATTCCTCTTCCTCCTAGTGGCCCAGTTATAACACAACCCGATAACCTACTAGCGGTTAATTTTGACTACATCAACTCTTAACTAGAGTTATAATTTAGACTCTTCTAGAGTATTTTACATCACAAAAACATGGCTATCCCCTTTTCCATAAGTAATGGGGGCTGATGCAGCATCCTCCTGAACTATGAGCGTGAAAACAGGAAGGTCAACTTATGAGTGGCATAACGTTTGCATATAGACTCTGACTGATGTGCTTCTTGTGTCCTTGGAAAGATCTATGTGTGTAGAATAACATGAAAATATGCATGATAAAGCATCAATTTCTTACCCCCACACATAGATAAAAATGCATTTGATGATTCCCGTGGGATGATTCCTCCACTTTTTCCACTCCATATACATCGAGATGGATGAACACAATATAATGATCCAATTCAGATCATGATTGCACACCTAACACTTTTATCTCCATCTCCTTATATATTTTGAGCCTTAGCCAATACCTTAGGCTAATCCCTTAATAATTCCATTAGTATTCTTTGACGGGATCAAATAACCATTGTTGCTTCCATTACTATGGGCCAATACCATGATACTAACCCCTAGTATCCAAATTACCATGGTACATATTTTTACGTGACTTTTCTTCTTAATACCTACGTATGTATGTGACCTTTCTGCATAGGATCTGCGCATATTTTCCCAAACTTCATATTTAACATCAATATGTCTCTGAACTGACATTCCTTTATCCATATCACCTGTATAACATGTACCAATCTGCATAACCATCTTATTATCAAAATGTTGACATCTTTATCAAGTAGTTTTCCATCAAGGACAACACATTAGCCATAATGCCAACTTAAGGAAGTGGGACATACAGATTGATCGAAACCTTTTTGACCTTCCTCAGAGGCTACAAACCACCCATGAGCTAATCAACTAGCCCAGATGACCAATACCTAATTTGTAAAATTTTCTCATTGTCCTAGACCCACAACTGCACCATTGACATTGATTCCATACGATTATGAGGCAATAAACACATTCACGAGATTTCCTCCATGTGGTTATGGCCCACAACTCCATTTTTGTTCCTGCGGTTCCCATATTTGAGCCATTTTTTAAACTAGTCTCCAGACCACTGCTCAAAACTACCTGTAACTTTCCATAAGCATAAATAAGATGCTAACAATGCTAATAACTCAAAACTTGAAGCCAAAATGTGACCTAGTATGACTAGAACATAATAAACATTTCATCATACACATGGTAAACATGTAAGCTACATGTCATGAATGCATAAATGAGTGTAAATATTTGTACTTTTGTTGAAAATTATAAGAAGATATAATGCCCTCTCAAGTGGCTGCAACAACACTTGTTATCCCATGCATTCATTAACTCATCAAATAATAATAAGAGCCATAACTGGAGCACATCTTAAATCAAGCTTATAAACAACATATAACTAAAATATTAGCCATGAGAGAAAAACCATCAAAGAAACATAATAACAGGTACAAATGCTCATAGATTACAATATAAAAATAACTCTAATTAACATGTGCAAAATCAAACCACGTCAGGAACTTCCATTTACCACTTGATCATAGATTGAGTTGAGAAAAATATTTCTTTCATCCAATCACCCCCGTGCCATATTCCAAGAGTGTATGTGGGATCTCATGGGATAAACCAAGGGAATCCATAGGTTAAACCACCTCCACCCTAAAACTATCATGATATCACCAAGACTGATCAAGAGATCACAAAACCAAAACAAGCTTAAATACCTCATAATTTCTTCACCATAATTTGAGGAATTTTCCTATCTCCACCCAAATTTTTAAGGCTTCTTAGTAAAAACCATCTCCACCCACAACCGTTGGGAATTTTCCTGAGATGACCTCACCCGGTTCCAAAAGATTTTGGTAATCAAAATATTAACCAATAATGAATCTAATCACACCATGGTTATCCAAGAAATGTTGAGGCAAGGCTAAAACCACTGTCACTCTAGGAAAAACCCATACTAATGAAAAAAATGAACCGAATAAACAAATTCATGTACCATGCATTCACATCCAACCAAGGAAATCACACATGCAACTTGTTATCTACACAATCTTCCTGCTGAAGTTGTTGATCCAACCTTCTCCTTGTTTTTCCTTTTTCTTTCCTTTGCTTGTCCTATTCCTTCCTTTACTTTCCTTTTCTTTCTTGTCTAAGTGCTTGTTCTCTCTCCTTTGCTACACCCACTCCAAAGATGAGAAAAAGATGTCAACTGATTCTTAGTTACATTTTTATCATTGATGCCTCTATTTTCTTCATTTTTCCTTCATTTTCCTCTAATTTACTAAGCATGAAAATTTGTGTGTCTTCACCTCCATTTTCTACTATTTTCCTTTATTTCTCATAAATAAATTCCAATTAATGTCTCTTTCCTTTTCGAATTCCTTTTCCAATTTCCTTAGCCATAAATAGACCAAAAGTGATGCCCATTATAGTGCTTTTCTTGACATTCAACTTAGAATATGTGTCCCATGGCCTTGGTCTTATTTTACATTTATTAACGTTCATTACATGAACTTTTAACCTGGGGTTGTTACAAACACCTCCCCCTTAGGGGAACACCATCCTCGATGTTTTATGACACCTATGACCAATAAACCATTGAAAACAAAACATACTACTAATGGAAGCTTACAACATAGCTTCATGAAGTATTTATAATAAACAATTGCTGAAAACCATGAACAACATGAAACACATACCACTTGTCAGCGCTTTATAATAGGACGCATTACAATATTTACAATAAAACACACATATATACATATGCAAATTTTCTTTAATCAACAAATAACAGGATACAATGCCTTCCTAAGAAACAAGGGAATTCAGAGGCTCATACCTCCACCCTTAAAGTAATACTAGGATTCACCTCCTTCCTAGGAAGTCCAAAATCCATTGTTAAAGTAAAACCTACATCCATTGTCCAGTGTTATGATCCTTGTGCTACATGTTGCCTCAGTCAACAATTACTGACTCATTGTTCCATGGCACACTCCCAATGTGATTTTGATTCCATCTGACAATGCTAATGATAAAAAAAAATCATTCCCTAACCTCCCCTTCTCTGTTACACAGTCCCTCAGGAAATATGGTCACCCCCTTCTATCTAGTCACACACCTTCCAAGTTCCTTGACATACCCTTCTCTACTACACAATCCATTGGGTGATACATCCCTTAGAAAGGTTTCCTCACATCAGAAGGTCCAAAAACCAAAGCTTATCTCTAAATAAAAACCATCATACTGGTCATAGCATGCTCATGGAAAACAATGGACATTATTGGGTAGTAGTGTCCCACAATGGCCCTACTCCTGAAGTGCTTTACCAACATACTACTTCTGGTTCCAATTCCTTTTTTTTGTTGCTGCTAATTCTTGTAGTTAGTTTTAGCCACCCAAACCAGGAATTTCCATGCTTTCTTGTAGCAAGCACATAATTTCATAGACTCAAAGGGAATTGAAATTAATTCAAATCATACCTCATTGGCGACCTACCAATATGGTACACTTACAATTCTTTTTACTTCTTGTCACAACAAGTCACACTAGCTGTTTGATCAAATCATTATGTATAAACATATCACATCCAGTTAGCTCAAAACTAAACCATCATAAATCAAAATCATAGATCACATGAAACCATCATAAATTAGAATCATAAACAATGTTCATAGTTAAAAACTTAAATAAATACTAATACTTATCTTTCAAAAGATTCTTTTACTTCTTCCTTTGTTATTTGTCCTTTCTGTACACACACTGAATCGATTTCCAAACCCAGTAAGCACCTAGTGCCTTCTCTTCTCTTTAATATTGTACACACATTGGATTGGTTTCCAAAACCAACAAGCACCCAATGACTTCTATTCAAAGGAACATGAGAATATGAAGACTATACCACCTTCTCCCTTAACAAGGGAATCCAGATACTAAACCACCTCAACCCTCAATATCAACAACAAGGTCATCTAGGGACTAAACCGCCTCTACCCTCAATACCAACAATAAGGTCATCCAAAGACTAAAATACCTCAACCTTTAATATGATCAACATGGGCATCCGGAGACTAAGATTCCTCTACCCTCAATATCAATAGCAAGGGCATCCAGAGACTAAAAAACATCAATCCTCAATATGAGCAATAAGGTCCTAGACAGTCCCATACCTTCCTATCTGATCAAATTCTACAACACATACACATACACAGTGTAGAACACAACACATACACCTACACCCAGTGTACAACACAACACATACACCTACACCCGTTGTACAACACCACACATACACCTACACCAGATGTACAACATAATACATATACGTACACATAGTATAATAAAATGAATACACATGCCATAATACAATGACTACATAATACATATAACAAAATACCACCTGTACACAACACCACATGTATGAAATGTACACAACACCACATGTACACAAAACCACATGTACACAGAACCATAGGTACAACATGTACACAACACCACATGTAGAACATGTACATAGCACCACCTGTACACAACATCACATGTACAACATGTATGCAACACCACATGTAAAACATGTACATAGTAGTAGTACTACACATCCAAAGGCCACACCATCTCTAAAAGGAATCCTCACATCTAGCGTGTTTCCCACACCTTAATGCATGCATCCAAAATCCATTCTATGATATATGGCTCTTTCCGCTTTCCATGCTTGTCCCAACATGCCACAAATCACACTTCTTTCATTCTGCTGATGTATCCCTCAGCATAGCTTGTTGTTGGGATGGGGTCCCCTGGGTCTGTTTTAGGGTTAAAAACCTAAGTTTTGATGTAAATGATGTAAAGTCTCTGTGATGTGTGGATGCGGAGTGCGTAGATGGTTAGGAGTCAAAAAGGGTTTTGGCCTTTGTTTATGTAAATTTGAGTAAGCTTTTATATCCACCCATAGTCCATGGACCATGGGATTGTATAAGTAGGTGTGTCTTAGAGAGTCTAAGGCATAATCTGATCACCTCAGATGTAATGGATCAATAGAAGATAACACAGAGAAGTGGGTCAGAAGTGGGTCAGATAGGAGAGAAAGGCTCTCTCGCTAAGTGCGCAAAGGCTTAGGTAGAGTCCGTAGCTAAGTGCGTGGACCCCTTCAGCTAAGTGCATAGGGTGGACTGAGTCTGTAATACCATATTGAAGATTAATAAAGAATATTGTCGAAGAATTCCTATGTTTATCTTTTGAATTCTGTTTATTTATGATTGTGGTATATGATGTCGATGAATAATGTATTTATGAAATATTGATCTAATGATGCACAACTCTATTGAATAAGTTTTAATAACTATACACATTGCATGTTAAGTACTACCGCAAAGATTAGGATACAATCTGTTATGTTTATTAAATACTTAAGTATATCTGTGCGAGTTTAGATCTAGGGTTATTTTCTAATGCACGTAAGTGGATGGTATACTTAAGTGAATGGATTTATTGGCTTAGGGGGTCTTAACCGAGGTTCAGAGTTAGTTGTGTCAAATGAAACCCTACACTACTAGCCCTTTTAGCAACAAACCCATGTAGCGCAGGCTGCAGTCTCACCCGAAGCAGTATGGGGGGGATGTTGGAACCAAGTTTCCGCATCTAGATATCAGTTTGATGTCTTTTAGTGCCCTATATCTTCCTTCACATGGATCTATAGGCCCCTAAGACTCAGTAATACAACTCCCTTTAAACAACTTTTGGACCTTCGTGAAGGTCTACAATTGGTCTTTGTGTACCCTTAACAGTCGAACCATCCACTTACGCGCATTAGAAAATAACCATAGATCTGAACTCACATAGATCTACTTAAGTATTTAATAAACATAACAAAATGTATCCTAATCTTCATGAAAGTACTTAACATGCAATTCGTATAGTTATTAATACTTATTCCATAGAGTTGCGCATCATTAGATCAATATTTCATAAATACATTATTCATCCACAACATATACCACAATCATAAATAAACAAAATTAAACAGATAAACACATGAATTCTTTGACAATATTTTTTATTGATCTTCAATATGGTATTACAGACTCAAGATCATCATGAGCACATAGCTGCAGACTCTACCTAGGCCTCTACACACTCAGTTGTAGAACCTTTCTCTCATATCTGACCCACTTCTTTGCGCTATCTTCTATTAACCCATTACATCTCATATCATCAGATTATGCCTTAGACTCTCTAAGACACACCTACTTATACAATCCCATGGTCTGTGGACCAACAAGGGAATCTAGAGACTAAACTACCTCTACCCTCAATACTAGCGACAAGGTCATCCAAAGAATAAAATGTGTAAACCCTCAAAATGATCAACATGGGCATCGAGAGACTAAACTTCCTCTACCCTCAATATCAATAGCAAAGGCATCCAAAGACTAAACAACATCAACTGTCAACATCAGCAATAAGGACCCAGATAGTCCCATACCATCCTATATGATCACATTGTACAACACATACACATACATAGTGTACAACACAACACATACACTTACACCTGTTGTACAACACAACACATACACCTACACTTGATGTACAACACAATACATATACATACACATAGTATAATAAAATTAATACACATGCCATAATACAATGACTACACAATACATATAACAAAATACCACATGTACGCAACACCGCATGTATGACATGTACACAACACCATATGTACACCATGTACACAAAACCACATGTACATAGAACCATAGGTACAACATGTACAAAACACCACATGTAGAACATGTACATAGAACCATCTATACACAAAATCACATGTAAAACATGTACACAACACAACATGTAAAACATGTACATAGTAGTAGTACTACACATCCAAAGACCAAACCATCTCTAAAAGGAATCCTTGCATCCAGTGTGTTTCCCACACCTTAATGCATGCATCCAAAATCCATTCTAAGATCTATGGCTCTTTCCACTTTCCATGCCTGTCCCAACATGCCGTAAATCACACTGCTTTCATTCCGCTGATGTATCCCTCAGCATAGCCTTCCTATCACATACGCACAGGCATAGTTGAAAGCACATAATATCAAACCATATTCCCATGATACTAAGCTCATAGATATATCAGGTCTACTCATCCCACTCGATTCCTCATAAAACCAGGAACCTCTTCATGATATTTACCTACATAAGAAATCATTCATTCACAAGCATGATCCTTGATGACCCTATTAGACAATGAAATACATATATACATGTATACTTATATAGACAACATAATTACTAGATATCATAAGGTCAAGGTTAAGAGAACTCCCTTTATCTGTGCACAACTTGCAAAACATTGAGAACAACAATTCCCAACAAATACAAGGAATTTGATGCCTCAAATCCATTTACTTTACCCTTCCTATTACCTTCTCATGATTGTCCTGCCATTGTCCATTTACCCCAATGGACCCAACCAATCCAACTGGCTGTCATATTCTTTCCTTCAACTTCCCTTTAATCATGGACCGAGCTTCATCTTAGTCTTACATTACCTATTGGGTTTCATTCATCTCTCTCCAAACTCCATTAAATTTCCTCTTTCCCAAACCATTTCCCAAGACCCTCAAAACATAAAAGGAAAAAACAAGAAGCAAACTATAAGAAAACCATGAAAAACCAATAACAATACAACATCAAAAACAAAGTGGCATGGCCATGCACCAGACACAATCAAAACTGCAAATCAAGTGCAACCAAATCAAAAAAGACCGAAATAACAAAATTAATAAAAAACACCATGAATCAACCCCACGGTTCCCAATGATTCCAAAGGAAAGCTCAATCTAAGCCTCCTTTAAGAATTTATGGTAGCCTCTTTCTCCATGCAATTCCCTACATCATATCTTCATAAACAAATAATTGTCATTGCGTAAATAAATATACAATATACTAGTTACATTACCTTGTTGTGCCAAGCACGCTGCCTTGTAATTGAACACATACACATATTATTACTCAATGGATTCCAATTATGTTGATGAATGTAGCCATAAATAGAAACCAACTTCTATACCTATCGAATACATGTTCATGAATATAGCACATATCAACATAATTTCAAACAAAATCAATGTTAAGAAGAATTCATGTATTCATGAAAAGCACTCATTCATTTGGAATTGCAGTTTTAAAACATAGCCAAAGGAATTCTCGCCCCATTCCTTTATTTTTTACCTATTTCCTTACTACATTTGAGTCTTATTAGGTTGTATCACATCACCCAACTATCAGTTATATAAATTAATCAATTGTTACCTTATCACACTAATACCAAGCATGTTTCCCTACAACTATTCTTGCATGTCATTCACATATCCCAAAGATCAAGACATCATGTCTATTAGTTTGAAATAAACCTTTACTAAAACTAACAACCATGTCATAATCAACTCATGGTCATTAATCGTAATACTACAACTAGCACCCACTTTCACTCAAGCGCATATTAGTTGTCTCAACACATATTGTGTTAGTACAACTATTATGAAACCATCTCACAAATAGATAGAAAAGATAGATCAACGACTTAGAAATCAACCTCTTTGAGGGGGCAACCTCCTTTACATTACATAAATGAACAGTGGATGATACAAATGACAACACCTCCTTTCTCTGTATAGGAGTCTAAGGGGTCATAATATAATCAGAGCCAACATAAAAATAATAATGTAAGGGGAAACAATAACAATAGTGGGCTTCTATGGGGCACAATAATAACAATATGGGGACTACATGGGCACAACGATATAATAAGGGGGTTACACTAATAACAATAATGGGTTACACTAGTAGTATAGGGACCTAACATGCCCCTCTCCTTCAAAACTTGTTGTCCTTAATGCTTGAGTATTTTTGGATGCTTATGTATAAAATTATCATCCTCCCATGTCGAATCTTCAGTGGGTAAGTTCTTCCACTTGATGAGATACTCTGAAAATGATTGATTTCGTAGTTGTCGATTTCTTGTTTCCATGACTGCTTCAGGTTCCAATATGTTTTTTCTTCCTAGTCAAGTTCCGAAAATATTGTTTGAACTGGGAGCTTATCACCTATAACCTTCTTTAAGCATGAAACATGGAAATATGGGTGCACTTGGGAAGATGTAGGAAGCTCCAATATGTATGCCATAGTACCAATATTTTGTAACACCTTGTAGAGACCATAATACTTTCGTGATAATTTATTATCCTTCTTAGCTTTCTTGACGGACATTTATTTGTATGGTTGTAGTCATAGAAATACCCAATCACCTACATCAAAAATTCTTTTGCTGTGATGTTGATCTGCCTATTGTTTCATTCTATTCTTCGCTAAAGTGGGGTTATCCTTTAAGAGTTGGAGAACTTGTTGTTGATGCTCGATGTGATCTTTCACTGCTTGAACCTTTTTCTTCTTGATATGTCCTTCTATCTTAAGAGTTTTAGGAGTGGTAGTTCCTACCAATGCATTACAAGATATGGTCGGATTCATTTCTTGATGCTTGATGTGATCTTTCACTTATTGAACCTTTTTCTTCTTGATATGTCCATCTATCTTGAGAGTTTGAGGAGTGGTAATTCTTTCCAATTCTTTACAAGATATGATCAGATTCATTTCTTCTTTCTATAGGGTTGTTTCCTGGTGTATATCCTCTTCTTTTGACATTTTTTGATCCTTTTCTTCCTCCTCTTCACAATCTATGTAGAATAATTTCTTCTCAACACACTTATGAACCTTAGTGTATTTGCTATCGCAATTGTAACAATGCCCTTTTTCTCTTTTTTCTTCCTATTGTTGTGGTGTAAACCTTCTAGGTTGTGGAAGGCTAGGAGTAAAAACACTTCCATATTTTTAGTTGTGAGTGATAGGATTCCTTGTTTCCATAATCCTTCTTTCAATTTTTCTTGCCAACCTGAATGCCTTCTCCAATGAATTAGGTTTCCAAAGACGAACCTCATTTTGATTATTATCCTTTAAAGTCCCTATGAAGACATCAATCCTTTTCTTCTCTGGAATATCATTTACCCTTATATTCAATTTTTGGAAGTCCTCAATGTTCTCTATCATTGAACCCTTTTGTTTGGGATTTATCAATTTGCTAAAGAAGGTGTTGTTCTTTGTATCCTCATAATGTGCTATCATGTCCTCTGTGAAAATTGACCAAGTGACAAGTGGTTTATGAGAACAAAGACCTTTATACCATAAAAAAAATTCGGTTCTAAATATAAAGATGCAATATGTACCTTTTGTAACAGTTGTATCCCATATAGATAAAATTATTGCTCCATCTGTAATATCCAATTTACCGGATCCTTGCCATCCAACTTCCTCATATCGCTTTTTCTTGATTTTAGGAGCTCGATCTTGAATCTGTTGTATCCTTGAAATTTTGGATCTCTAAGGTTTGAAATTATGATCTACAGTAACCCTCTGTGTTCTCTTTCCAATGCCACCAGCCTCATTGAAATTGGATTCTCCAAGGGAGAGTTATTCCCAGTCTCTCAAGATGACCTAATTATATACCTTTTCAGTAGAGCGAACTTGTACGAAGTTCCACGTGTCACTATTTCAACCTTCGGACCTAAAAACAATACAAATAAATCTACAGTACATACTCTTTCTGTAACTTCTTACGAAATTTCGATCTGATGCTCATAGAGAAGTTATGATGATTTTCCCAAGGTCACCTGTTTTAGATGTAATACAGGAGCCTGTAG
Organism: Pinus tabuliformis; assembly: GCA_031772625.1. Taxonomy (NCBI): domain Eukaryota; kingdom Viridiplantae; phylum Streptophyta; class Pinopsida; order Pinales; family Pinaceae; genus Pinus; species Pinus tabuliformis. The sequence goes on from CM062811.1 coordinate 905,665,720, forward strand.
AAACCCTAAATTTCTTGGACTGTATCTCCAAAAATATAGCGAAACAAGATCTAAAATTCGGGCCCGATCTTCACCAAGATTTCCTCTCAAATGGGTTTTAATTTCCAATTCTGAACCTTCGTAGAAACAAAAGTATAGCGAAAATTCCACGATGAACTGTTTGAGATGGAATTATGAAGATTGCAAAAACCCTAACTTCCTCAAATCATATCTCGGAAAATACAACGATACAAGATATGAAATTCGGACCCGCGGTTCAGTACGATTTCGGCTCAAATGAATTTTTTTGTTATTTTCTAAAACTTTGTAGTGAAAATGTTATAGTGAAAATTCCACGATGACCTATTTGGAGCAGCGAAACCCTAGAATCCAAAGCTTTGATACCAAATGTTATGAAACCAACTCAGAAATAGATAGAAAGGATAGATCAATGACTTAGAAATCAACCTCTTTGAGGGGGCAACATCATTTCTATATATAGGAGTCTAAGGGGACATAATATAATTAGAGCCAATATAACAATAATAATGTAAGGGCACAATAATAACAATATGGAGACTACATGGGCACAACAATATAATAATGGGGTTGTACTAATAACAATAAGGGGTTAAACTAGGATTATAGGGACCTAACAACAACCATATTAAAACATGATCATTCCTTCTTGAAACCTTATAGACACATACTCATATCATGCTACTTTTTCGTTTTGTATATTTCATGTTGGCCCTTTAAGGGAAGTCATGTGAATCGTAGTCCATTGCTCTGCTCTTCATCCCTGATTTTTTATTTCCTCCAAACATACCATGTTCAGTAAACCAAATAGAAGACATAATCAAAATCATACCTCAATGTATCTCAGGGAAGGCTACCACATTAGCACAAGTCATTCCGGATTAGTACGACATAATATCATAGGTATATCAGATCATACCCGAATATCCTAATGATAACCATCTACACAAGCCAATCTAGATTAGAACGATACGTATAACATCAAGATCTTAGCTGCAATGCCCATAATCATCATGTATATGAGCAAAATGTATATAACAACAAGTTAACTACCATGCATGACTATCCAACGCATGTGCATATGACTACACTGATGAAATATCATCTATCATGCATGTAACCACAAAAATAATAGAATGAATGGAATGCATATAACCACAATGCATATATCAACCATTAACCATAGTACCTATATGCCAAACATACAAACATGTATGACAATCTAATCTTAACGTGAGGTCTATTGATGAAACCTCACTCTAATAATTTTCATCTCCCACTCCTTCTCATCCAACATATCAACATCATAACATATAAACAACATCATGATGACACAAAATGCATAATGACCACCAGGATGCATGACTATCCTACAATGCATGCATAACCATATACATTTATCCCATCCAGTCCAAGTGTTTGAGCCTGGAAGATCTGATACCAATATGTAACTATGCCACCCCAAATTTACCCACTCTTACAATCCGTATAGGTAAATGTGAAGTGGAGTGCCACTATGACATGACCCAATCTCCAATTTCCAGTTAAGGAAGTGGGTACGACAAACTGAAACTTTTTTTACCTCCCTTAGGGGCTACATACCACCCAGGAGCTAAATAGAACCCCATGTGACCAATCCCTGGGTTGGAACCTTTTCTCACTTACCTAGACCCATAACATCACCCTTGAGACTACTTGCATGTGGTTATGAGGCTATAAATGCACTCACAGACTTGCCTCCATGCGGTTATGGCCCAACAACTCCAGTTATGTGCCTGCAATTCCGAGATTTGAGACACTTTTCAAGCTAGTCTCTAAACCACTACCCATATTAACTACCTATAAATTTCCAGAAGCATAAATAAGATGTTAACAATGTTAATAATTCATAACTTGAAGCCAAAATATGACCTAGATTGACTAGAACATACTAGACATTTCGTCCAACAAATGGTAAATCTATAGGTCATGAATGCATATCTGAGTGTAAATCTCTATAATTTAGATGAAAATCACTGAGAGGGTATAACTCCCTCTCAATTAGATGCAACAACACTTTTTATCCCATGCATTCATGAACCATTCATCAACTCATCAAAGTATAATAAGAGCCTTAACTAGAGCACATCTTAAATCAAACCTATAACTAGCACATAACCAAAATATTAACCATGACAGAACAACCATCAAATCAACATAATAATAGGTATAAATTCTCATAGAGTGCAATAAAAAATAACTCTTATTAACATATGTAAAATCCATCCAAGTTAGGGACTTCCATGTACCACCCAACCATATATTGAGATGAACCAAATATTTCTTTCAGCCAATCACCCCTATGCCATATTTCAAGCATGAATGTTGGATCTCATGCGATAAAGCAAAACATAAACAACTAATGGAATATAGAGGTTAAATTACCTCCACCCTCAAACTACCGCTATCTTGCCAAACCCGGTTAAGAGATCACAAAACTAAAACAAGCTATGATACATCAGAATTTTCTTCACCATACCTTGAGCAATTTTCCTGTCTCCACCCACCTGTTGAGGTTTTCCTAGAGAAAACCATCTCCACCCCAAACCCTTGGTAATTTTCCTGAGACCACCTCACTCAGTTTGAAAAGTTTCCAACAATCCAAATCTTAACCAATATTGAAATCCCATCACACCATGGCTATCTAGGAAATGGCAAGGAAAGGTTGAAACCAATGACACTCTAGGAAAAATCCATGCCAATGATAGAAAATGAACTAAATAAACAAATGCATGTACCATGTATTCACATCCCAGTAAGGAAATCACATGTGCAACTTTTTACCTACACAATTTCCTGTTGATCTAGCCTTCTCCTTGCTTTTCCTTTTGCTTTCGTTTGGTTGTCCTTTATCTTCCTTACATTACTTTACTTGCTTGTCTAAGTGCATGTTCTCTCTCCTTTGCTACACCTGCTCCAAACATGGGAAAAAGTTGTCAACTGATTCTCATGTGCCTTTTTATCATTAATGCCTTTATTTTCTTAATTTTTCTCTGATTTCATTAGCATGAAAATTTGTGTCTCTTCCTCCATTTTATCCTATTTTCCATTATTTATCATAAATAAATGCCAATTAATGCCTCTTGCCTTTGCCATTGCATTTGGAAGTTTCCTTAGCCATAAATAAACCAAAAGTGATGCCCACTATGGTGCTTTTCCCAACATTAAGCTTGAAATATGTCCCATGACATTGGTATTATATTTCCTTTATTAACCCTTATTACAAGAACTTTTAACCTAGGTTTGTTACAAACCCCTCCCCCTTAGGGGAACATCGTACTTGGTGTTTTATGACACCTATGACCAACAAACCACCGAAAATAAAACATATTGCCTATGGAGCTTTATAACATAGATTGATGCAACATGTACGATAAACAACTACTGAAAACCATGACCAACATGACAAAAGTACCACTTATTGGAGATTTATAACACAAATCATTATGATATTTACAATAAAATACGCATATATACATATGCACATTTTCTCTAACTAGCAAATAAAAGGATACGATGCATGCGTCAATAACAAGGGAATCCAGAGACTTACGCCTCCACCCTCAAAGTAATACCAGGATTCACCTCCTTCCGAAGAAGTCCAGAATCCACTGCCAAAGTCAAGCCTGCATCCAATGTCTAGTGCTACGATCCTTGCGCTACCTGTCCCTTTAGTGAACAGTTATGGACTCATTTTTCCAGGGCACACTCCCAATGTGCTTTTGTTACCATCTGGAAATGTTAATGACCAAAACAAATTCATTCCCCAGCCTTCCCTTCTCTGCTACATACTCCCTCGAGAAATCCATCATCCCCTTCCATGGAGTTACTAACCTTCCAAGTTCTCCAATATCCCTTTCTCTTCTACATAGTCCCTCGGGTGATCCATCCCTTGGAAAGGCTTCTTCGCATTGGAAGGCCCAAAAACCAAGGCATATCCCTGCTTCAAAACCATCATACTGGCTATAGCAAGCTCAAGAAAACTAATAGACACTATTGGGTACCAGTGTCCCACAATGGCCCTTCTCCTGAAGTGCTTTACCAACATACTACTACCTATTCGAATTCCTTTCTATTGCTGATGTTGATTCTTGTAGTCAGTTTCAACCACCTAAACTAGGCATTTCCCTGCTTTCATGTACCAAGCACATAATTTCAATTAGACTCAAAAGGAATTGAAATTAATTCAAATAATACCTCATTGGTGGCCAATCAATAAGTTACTCTTGCAATTTTGTTTACGTGCTATCACAACAAGTCAAACTAACTCTTTGATCAAATCATCATGTATAAACATATTCACATCTAGTTAGTTAAAAAATAAACCATCATAAATCAAAATCATAAACTATGTGCATAGTCAAAAACTGAAATAAATATTGATACTTATCTTTCAAATGATTCTCTTACTTTTTCCTTTGTTCTTTGTCCTTTCCATACACACACTGAATCAATTACCAAATCTAGCCAACACCCAGTACCTTCTCTTCTCTTCAATCTCGTACACACACTGGATCAGTTTCTGAACCCAACATGCACCTAGTGCCTTCTCTTCAAAGTAACAAGGGGATTCAGAGACTATACCATCTCCTCCCTCAACAAGGGAATTTAGAGACTAAACTGCCTCAACCCTCAATATCAACAAAAAGGGCATCCAAAGACTAAACTGCCTCAACCGTCAATATCAGCAACAAAGGTGTTATCACAAAATCTGACCCTAATAGGCTACTAATAAAGTAGAATATGAGTAACTCTTTCAAACCAATCTTTTGTTTGAGGCTTAGCCTCCTCAACCCGAGAGGGCTCTCTCAATAGGTTTAAGATTTTTAATTAATGATTTGATGGCTAACTCTAGGAACAAAATGGACAAATGTATAACTTGTTGACTGGTTGAATCAAATATTAGCAAACATCTATTGGGCTATGGAGTCAAGATAGTCTTCAACAAAAAAACATGATCAACAAAACATGGAAGTCAAGGCACTTAGAGTTTAAGTTTATAAACAAAACAGTAACACAGTGAATCAACACAATTTACAAGCATGTGAAGGAATCTAGAGAATTTTCCAGTGAATTCTAAGTATCAAAAGCTCATACCACTGCAAATAAGTAATTGAAAAAGGCCATAAGAACATCAAATACATAAAATCCTTGTGAATCTTGAGTAGTCAAACTGATCTCTGTATTAAGTTTGAAAAAACACAATTTCTTACAATAACACAACTTTCTTTTGTTAATGAAAATTACTAACCCCCTTGAGGAATTTGACCTCATGATTCATATAGAGTCTTTACAACCTTGTATTCTATGATCCCTCCTTAGGAGAATTCAAATTCCTAACATTGACACCTATCTATTCATAAAACAAACTCTTAATTACAAGTTGACAACTAACTGTCTTTTAGGAGTCCTAATACAAATAGGAGTGAAACTCCTAAAACATGTTTCAACAACCTTATATAAGACTTAAATACATTCTTTGATAGCTGCTAATCCATGTCTTCAACCTTTATGATGCCTCCAACATTGTTACCAACCCTGCTGATCTGTGACCTAATTGTCCAGAAACTATCTTTGAACAACATGTGTAAAACTGGAAAATTCTGATTTCTGAAAATATGGCTTCAAATAAAGCCTTGTTTCTCTCAACTGGTACAATTTTGAGGAAAGCGAGAGATGTTATTGTAGCTGGATATTTTATGAAGAGAAACCTCTTTCATAATTCTAAAATACTTTTGCATTTGGCCAGAAACTGATCATGAAGTGAACTACTAAAACCAGAAAACAAAGTTTTTCTCTCAATGACTTTCAGTAGTTTTGTAGCGCAAGTTGGGTCATTAATTTCTCCCACCTCATAATGAATTTAAAGAAACTAATAGAGTTTTTTGTATTTAAGTATGTTAGGAAGAAACTTCTCTTTCAGTTTTCAAAAATGAGTTTTATATTGCTCAGGAACCCCCTTGGAAGTTGACTTCTAAAAACAGAAAAAAGAGCTAAAAGTTCACCTTCAGCAGTTTCGTAGCGTGCTACGAAACTGCTGTGTATGCTCTTTTTCAACACAGTTTTCAAAATAGTTAAAGATATGGGTTCAAAACAACATGTGAGAGTTATGAGACATGGAATAGGGTTGTTAAACTTTATTTTGATATGAAAATGAGACCTTTGAGACTCTTAACTTATCACCTACCCATTAAAACATATGATGACCTGACACTTATCTAAGACCATGATTAGGAACAATGTAAACTATTATTTTGGTGATAAAAATGGCTCCACTTGGGATAGTGTACCCCTGTGGCACACTAAGAACTTGTAGCTCCAGTGCTATCCATTTTTTGGTAAAACAAAAATACTTTTATTTGATTTGACAAGCATCTTCTTCAAGTTGTTGGGCCTTCAAATTGGGCTCAAGCTCCCTGTTTCAGCTTTGAGCTTACTCCTACCTACCCTATTAGCTTCAATCTTCATTTGTAGCTCAAGGAACATAAAACTTCCAATGAAGCCAGTCATTTATCTGATCTGACACTTGAATCTCTTGACTGTGCTTGAAGCAAAAATAAATATGATATTGAAATAACTGAGTCAGCATGAGATGTAACTGATCTTCAAGATAAAAATATAACTGGAAATCTGAACAGTAAATATTTTCCATGTAATCAGCTATAGGGTCAAAAAAGACATGATTAGTTTGATGATTCTCATAACATTCTATATCTTTAGACAACTGATTCTCAGCCACACAAAATTCCTTTGATATGCTATCCAACTGTTTTTTGAATGATTCCCACAAACAATGTAATTTTCCTCATTATTAGGATCACTCTTTGATGTAAGCTGCTGCAAAGTATGGCATAAAAAATCAACCTTTTCCTCTGCTTGAGAGTTATAAAAGCTATCTTCCAGTATTTCTTCTTGGTGTTTGCAATGATTTTCATACTCTTTATGATCAAAATACTGGTAGGTTTGCCGCATCTTTAAATTAATCTTAGAGGATGTAACATGTTCTTCATAAGTAAACCCCTATTGATTTTCATGTTGCATTTTGTGGGATGTTATCCTTTCTTCTTGGTATTGAAATGTATTGTTATGAAGAGCCTCTAAAATTTCTTCATCCATGAATTCATCATCATCATAACAATCCTCCAAATATTGAATAAAAATCACAGAATGTTTACAACAATCTTTGACCAACAATAAGGAGGGATGACACTCTTTATACATCATGGAAATTAGAAAGAGAATATAATGAACCATTTTCCAAGCCTTTATACCAAGACCATGCTTTTCCTTCTAAAGTGGTCATAAACATCTTCGTGAGACAATCTTCGGGGAACTGAACCTTAAGACTGTGTACATGCATATGGAACCTAACCAAATGAAGAGCAGCGTTGTCTTTCTTTTCATCTTTTAATATTGAAATATCATCTAACCATTCGACCTTTGGCATAGTATTTGGAAAACCAAGGATATGAGATCGATTCATAGGAGCATACCTGGCATTCATTCTTGCAATGGCACTCATCTTGAAACTTCATCAAGCTACTAATCTTCTAGTAGTGGAGTCACCTTCCAATTTTTTATTTGATGTGTGGAGTTGCCAAGGTAGATGCAGCCTCGAACAGCTTCCTGAGCTCCTGCTACCTTCAGAAGTTCAGCTTCTTGATTTCGGGAATGAGTAATCTTCAGGCTCCTGGCAGACGCACCAAAATGTTATCACAAAATCTGACCCTGATAGGCTGTTGATCAAGTAGACTCTAAGTAACTCTTTCAAACCAATCTTTTGGTTGAGGCTTAGCCTCCTCAACCTGAGAGGGCTCTCTCAATAGGTTTAAGATTTTTTATTAATGATTAGATGGCTAACTCTAGGAACAAAATGGACAAATGTATAATTGGTTGAATGGTTGAATAAAATATTAGCAAACATCTATTGGGCTATGGAGTCAAGATAGTCTTCAACAAAACAACATGACCAGCAAAACATGGAATTCAAGGCACTTAGAGTTTAAGTTTATAAACAAAACAGTAACATGGTGAATCAACACAGTTTACAAACATGTGAAGGAAGTTAGAGCATTTTCTAATGAATTCTAAGTATCACAAGCTCATACCACTACAAATAAGTAATTTAAAAATGCCATAAGAACATCAAATACATAAACTCCTTGTGAATCTTGAGTAGTCAAACTGATTTCTGTATTAAGTTTGAAAAACCACAGTTTCTTACAATAACACAACTTTCTTTTGCTAATGAAAATTACCAACCCCCCTGAGGAATTTGACCTCATGCTTCATATAGAGTTTTTACAACCTTGGATTCTATGTTCCCTCCTTAGGAGAATTTGAATTCCTAACATTGACACCTATCAATTCATAAAACAAACTCTTAATTACAAGCTAACAACTAACTGTCTTTTAGGAGTCCTAATACAAATAGGAGTGAAACTCCTAAAACATGTTTCAACAACCTTATATAAGACTTAAATAAATTCTTTGACAACTACTAATCCATTTCTTTGACCTTCATGATGCCTCCAACATTGTTACCAACCCTGCTAATTCGTGACCTAATTGTCCAGAAACTGTCTTTGAACAACATGTGTAAAACTAGAAAATTCTGATCTCTGAAAATATGGCTTCAAATAAAGCCTTGTTTCTCTCAACTGGTGACACTTTTGAGCAAAGTGAGAGAGGTTATTGTATCTAGAGATTCTATCAAGAGAACCCTCTTTCATAATTCTACACTACATTTGCATTTGGCCAGAAACTAATCTTGAAGTGAACTACTAAAACCAGAAAACAAAGTTTTTCTCTCAATGACTTTGAGCAGTTTTGTAGCGAAAGTTGGGTCATTAATTTCTCCCACCTCGTAATGAATTTAAATAAACAGAGAGATTTTTTGTATTTAAATATGTTAGGAAGAAAAACCTCTTTCCGTTTTCAAAAATGAGGTTTATATTGATCAAGAACGCCCTTGGAAGTTGACTTCTAAAAATAGAAAAAAGAGCTAAAAGTTCACCTTCAACAGTTTCGTAGCACGCTATGAAACTGTTTTGTATGCTCTTTTTCAACACAGTTTTCAAAATGGTTAAAGATATGGGTTCTAAATAGCATGTGAGACTTATGAGACATGGAATAGGTTTGTTAAGCTTTATTTCGATATGAAAATGAGACCTTTGAGACTCTTAACCTATCACCTACCCATTAAAACATATGATGACCTGACACTTATCTAAGACCATGATTAGGAACAATGTAAACTCTTATTTTGGTGATAACAAAAGGCATCCAAAGACTAAACTACCTCTACCTTCAATATCAACAATGAGGGCCTCTAGAGTCTAAACTGCCTCAACTCTCAATATCAGCCACAAGGGATTCCATAGGCTAAGCCACCTCTACCCTCAATATCAATAACAAGGGCATCCAATGACTAAACTACCTCAACCCTCAATATCGGCAACAAGGGACCAAACAATTCCATACCTTCCTATCCCATCACATTATACAATACATACACATACACAATGTATAACACAACACATAAACCTACACCCGGTGTACAACACAACACATACACCTACATCCAGTGTATGACACCATACATACACCTACACCTGGTTAACAACACAATACATATACAGACACACGACACTATAAAATTAATACACATTTCACAATACAATGATTACATAATACACATAACATAGTACAACATGTACACAACACGACATGTACAACATGTACACAACACCACCTATACACAACACCACATGTACAACATATACATAATATTAGTACCACACATCTAGAGGCCACACCATCTCTACCAGGCAACCTTGCCTCTAGTTTCTTTCCCACACCTTACTGTGTGCATCCACAATCTAATCTACGATCTGTGGCTCTTTCCACTTTCCATGCTTATCCCAACATGCCACAGATCACACTATTTCCATTCTGCTAATGTATCCCTCAACATATGTTGTCCATAACATAAGCATAGGCATAGTGTTAAGCACTTAATATCAAACCATATCCATAAGATAATAACCTCATAGATCTATCAGGGCTACTCTTCCCACTCAATTCCTCATAAAACCAGGAACTTCTTCATGCCATTCACCTGCATAAGCAATCATTCCTTCACAAGCATGATCCATGATGAACCTATCAGAAAACGACATACATACATACATGTATACATATATAGACATCAACATAATAATCATCACAAAATAATTACCAGATATAATAAGTTAAAGGTTAAGAGAACTTTGTCTATTTGTACAAAACATGCACAAAATTGAGAACAAAAATTACGAACATAGCCAAGGCATATGATGCCTCAAATCCACTTACTTTACCTTTCATGTTACCTTTCTCATGACTATCTTGCCACCGTCTATTTACCCCAATGGACCTAATCAATCCAACTGGTTATCTTATTATTGCCTTTAACTGCCCTTTACTCATGCACCGAGCTTGATACGAGTCTTACATTACCTGTTGGGTTTCATTTATCTCTCCCCGAATTCCATTAACTTTCCTCTTTCCCCAACTAATTCCCAAGAACCTAAAAACATAAAAGGTAAGAAAAAGAAACAAACTAGAAGAAAACCATGAAAAAAAAAACAATATGACATCACAAAAAAAGTGGCATGGCCATGCACGAGACACAATCAAAACAACAAATCGAGCAAAATCAAATCACAAAAGATTGAAAGCACAAAAATAGTAACAAACACCATGAATCAACCCCATGGTTTTGTTGATAGTGTTGGACCCACCAACATTCAAAGGGGTCTCCCCATTATGCGGTCCCAATTAGACCTCACATTATTTAGTATAGGAGCCCCATCTAGAATACGACTTGATTGTCATCTACTTAAATATTTTCCTTGGCTTTATCTATCAACAAGAGAGAGAGAATCATATATGTGCCTTCAAAAAGCAAGTAGGAGTGCCAGGTGAATGTTCAGTTGCAGGTTTGTCAAGGTTCTTCTACTGTGAAGGGAAAAGGAAATTGAACCTCTAAGAGAGAGGTAATAGTACCACCCCAGTAGAGATGTACACAAATAAGAAAGATTCATCTAACATCCATAGGAATAGTCCATAAGGATGTGACAATCATTACAAACATTACAACACATTCTCAATACAATAGAACTAAAATAACTGAGATAGTTCAACTACTTTAGTACAGGTGAAACAAACATGAATAATAAACATTTAAAGACAAATATTATAAATATTCGTAATCCATGCATGGATAACGTGTTGGCCATCAGGCTTCAAATATTAAGTAAAACTACCAAGACACATGAATAGAAAGAACACCACTAGCTTCAATAGTGGAGGATTTGAACCACTACTTGCTCCCCAAAAGTACTAACTTGTCTCTCTAATTCCTGATGGGAGAAACCAAGGTGAAAAGTCATTTTCTCATACAATGAGGGTGTATATATAACCAATGGGGTGATCCTTCACCTCCCTTGTGACTCTTGGACTACCCTCATGATTGTTTGACTTCCCTATGACTTTTCAACTCTTACATGACTCTTTACATTCTGTACTTGTCCTTTGGACTTCCACTTTACAATACATTTTTGAATAAGAATTTACAATAATCCACAAAATGATGTGGCACATGATGACTCATGACATGACATGACATGACACTGATGACTTGGACTGCATGATGACATGGCAATTTCAATCCATTCTTTGTTGTTGCTTGCTTTGTGTCTTCTTGAAGATGATTTCTTCTTCCACCTCCATATGGCTTAGAGATGAGGAGTCTTCAGTGTTATTAGATCTTGAACTATTGTCACAAAATGATGTCCCTTTTCTTCCTCCTGATTGATCAACTTGTAGCTTCAACTAAAGAGGTGTCCTCTTGTGTGGTCTCCTTCTCGATCTCCTTCTTCATCATCTTGTCATAACATGGTAAAGTACCAACATCTATAATTTACTCATGACAAGATGACATCAATCTGATAAACCCTTAGTAAAACATGGTGCATAATGATCTATTGACTGAGTTGGAACTAGGTGGCATGTTGATGGATAGACTTAGGGACTACGTGATTGTGAAGCCGAGGCAGTCAAGGGTGAGGACTGAGCCTTGACACTGTGAAATACATAGTTGAGGCTGGACTGGGCTTGACGATTGTGCAGTTGAGGGATTCAAGGAGCCAAGATGTGGGATTTAGCACAATTTTTTCCCACTGTGTATTTCTAGAAGTACAGGGAGGACATTTGATTGCAAAATTATGCATCTCAGGAGACCAAGGCTGAGGCTTGAGGACTAATACTACGCAATATACAGTGCAGGCTCGGATGGAGGGAAATATTTCATAGTTTTGGAGCTAGGGGGTTGGGTTTGAGCATTGAGATTATGAAGTGCATAGTTTTGGGAGGCCGAAACTGCACATTGTGCAGTGCCAAGAGACAAGGCTACTACATGAGGGTAAGATTGTGCAGTGCATAGTTTAGGCTAGCTAAAAGAGGCTGAGTGGCCTAGTCAGGGAGTTTTCCCAATTTTGACTAAGTTTTGGATCAATACAATGAAGATGAACAAAATAAGAATCTAAGTATGTTATCACACTTAGATTACTTGATGACTCAACAAGGAACACTTAGAACACATTAATAACACACTTTCCTCAATGAGATAAGTTTGTGACGAATGACACCAAGTGTGACACTAAAGATACACTTTGCAATGATTGTCACAACACTTGTGCGACAATGCTTGAAACTTTAGAAATGGGTGTGATAGATAGTTTCATGATAAGAAAAACTCATTTTCACATAAATCACTCCTTAAATATACCAAAACTAGCTTGCGTACACTATGTGACACTTAACATTCTAAAAGACGACATTTTGATTTTCTCAAAAATGAGACCAAAACACTTAAAGAAAACACATACAATGACTCTTAATGTTTATGAGGACAACATGAAAAATCAAAGTAGGCTACAAAATTTTTATGTAAGACAAAATATTAGAGGGTGTTGTAGCAACGATAACACTTGGTGACACACTAGTAGAATTCCATCAACTCTACCTTGGTTGATTTTTTTTTTTTGTGTAGGGTCTATTTATTTGGGGAGTATTGATTAATTTTTCAGACCAATTTGGTTTCCCCACTTACCCCATGCACAAAATTTGTCCTCTTTGTCCTTTTTCATTCAAACACAAACATGAGAACAATAATATTGCAATGTTTTAAATCAGGGAAGGGTGGTTTTATTTACGAGCTTTAGATTTTCAGAGTATAGTTTTCATCTCTGGTGTTGCTCTGATTGTAGGATGTGTGGACAATACCATGGCAGAGTCATTAAAAGAACACAAACATTGCTCTACTTCTAGTGAGGCTGGACAGTAGCCCAATGAATTTGCTTGCTTTACCTCCCTATGCAGGAAGCCTTTCTCTTATTTCAACATTTATTTATGTATTTTATATAGGAATGTGCATATTCACTTATTCATTTCAAGGGCAGAATAGGGATCTCAACTTATTGAGAGAAGAAGAGTTTGTTCCTTCAGAGAAGCATATATAAGACCTCTGATCTTGGTTTTCTCATTTAGATTTTCCCTTTATTCTTCTCTACTTGATTGGATAAGAATGGAAAACACTGAAACATAAAGAACTGAATGCAAGCGTATAGTTTCTATAATGGACATGGATATCATGGTTCAACACAAATCTCCCCTTACAAAAGAGTTGTATTTTACATCATAACATTATTGATAAAAATATGTAACAAAAATGGAGAGGAAGGACTGGAGGTTATCAAAATGTTGTAGTGTCACAAGGCTCTTTTCAAATGCGGCCACATGCAATGAATCTAAAGTGCGCGTTTACAAATGTGACTTGTTTACATGAAAAAAATAAACAACAACACAAGACCAAAAAAAAAACAAAAGAACAGAATATGTACATAGGGTAGGGCACCACCCTAGACCATCATTGAAAATATTGTTTTAAATCTTGGCCATTAACAAGAAGAGAGTCAATCTTCTCGTCTAAATATTGGATGTGAAATGTGTGTTGGTAAAGCTTCTCGTGTGGTATATTGTCTGATCCACGGGGATTGGAACTTAGTATCTTTACCTTTGTCTTCATGGGCTTTGTCCCACTTCAATACCAGGTCATACACACTGAATTCATTGTTCCTTGCAAAGTTCTTGTCAAACCATCTCTTGATACAACTCTGGTGGAGATAAAATTTCTCTTTAGCTTTCCTTATTTCTTCCTATAGCTTGAGAGCGGTATTTATCCTACTCCGAATCAATAGGCAGGACTTCCCTCAGATTCTTGTGAAATTTGAAGGGTAGGAAATTACACATTTGAGGGTAGGATGACTTCTTTTCCTTACACCAGGAAGTAAGGATAGGTACTTAGAGAAGGTTTAGGCGTGACTCGGTCAGCCCATAGGGCATTCATCAGAGTAGAGTGTAAGTTCTTTTGTTCATAGAACATGTTTTTTTAATGATATGGATGAGGTTCTTATTGGTTGACTCAAAAGACAATTTCCCTATGGATAATAATTAGACGAGGTTCCAATGAAAAATCATATAATTTGGGCAATGATAAATATGTTGCATTGTCAAAAACAAGTGAAGTCAGAACGCTAAACTTGGTATTGATATTCTGCTGAAGAAAGTTGATGACTTCCTAATCATTCACTTGCTTAAGCAGATCCGCTTTTGTCCACCACGTGAAGTAATCTGTGGGAGTAAGTGTATAGTGGTGTTGTTTGATGAGTGCAGAACCCCATTGTTTAATTAATTCTTCCACAATGATAGGCTGCAATGGGGCAGATGACATATTTCCTCGATTGTCACATTTCTGACAGATCAGACACTTGCAGGCGTAAGTGTGAGCATATTTGAATAATGTAGGCCAATAAAAACCGGCTTGCATGACTTTGTGCATTATAATGTCACCCATGAAGTGCCCTCTGGTTGGTCCATCATGAAGTTAAAACACCACCTTTTATGAGTCTGGTGCTTCTAAGCATCTGAGCATGACTACATTATGGTGCTCTATAAAAGTAACCCCATGTACCAACTAGTAAGATAAAGTTTTTAATATGACTTCCCTCTTCTGTTGTGTAGACAAATCACAGGGGAGAGTATTGTGCTCAATAAATTGTTGCACATCCACATACCAAGGGGTTGGGATGTTAGTGGGGGGAGCTCACTCCACATTATACATCTCTATCTCCTGCTTCCATCTAGATGAATCAGCTTCTGGTGTATTCATTTCTTCTACTACTAGTCAACATAGACCATGACCCTTGATAGTTTGAACTGGTTTGAATTTGAGATTATACTCCTGTAAAATAGTCATCCAGTTCGCTCTTCTCTCACCCATCTCTTGTTTTACAAACAACGATCTAACTGGCGGGTGTAGAACAAAGATAATACAATGATTCTTTAAAATATAGGGACGGAAGTGCTTCACTACCTTGTAGACCACGTAAGCTTGTTTATCAATTGTGGGTTAGTGAATTTCAGGTCCTTGTAAGCTAGCATCATAAAGGATATAGGTCGTTCATTATTTTGATCATCTTTACGCATAAGCACGATGGAAAGAGAAGTATTAGAATAAAAGGTGTAGATTAGGAAATCCTTATTGAAATCTGAGATGTATAGGGCTGGTTCTTCCACAATCACTTTATTAATATAGAAAATACATCCTTTTCCCTTTTATCCCACTTATATATGACATCCTTCTTCACCATATCTTGCATGGGTTTCACTATTTGAGCATAATAAGAGATAAACTTCTAGAGAAAATTTATCTTCCCCGAGAACGATTGCATGGCCTTCTTGTTCACGTGGAAGGGAATCTGTGTGATAGCCTTGACCCTTCTAGGGTCCACTTTAATGTCACTTTTTTCTATGATGTGGCCCAAGATATTTCCCTCGCACACTACAAAAATTCTCCTTTTGAGATGAAGAGATATCTCATATTTTTGACATCGCTCAATAATTTTCTTCAGATGGCACAAGTGGTTAGATCGCTTTTTCGAAAACATCATGACATCATCAAGATACACCACCATGATTTGACCAATCAAATACAAAATGTGATTTCCATCACACGTTGGAAGGTTTCACTGACATTAACTACTGCAAATTGCATTATTTCGAAAGTGAACCACCCCACTTCGTTCGAAATGTTGCCTTCAATCTATCAGGTTCTAAGACTAAAACTTGGTCGTAACTAAAAAACCCATCAAGCATAGAAAACATTTGTAACCCTGATATTGTCTTGAACATCTTTTCTATTGATGACATTGGATAATTATCTTTGTTTGAGGTGTGGTTGAGAATTTGAAAATCCATGCACAGGTGAATGTCCCTGGACTTCCTCCTTACTGGGACAAAATTGGAGACTTGTGTTGAATGTCACACTTTATAAATTATCTGAGCATCCAACAACTTCCTTAACTCCTTTTGAATCAAGGGCTCAGGCATCAGGTGTACTTTTTGCATCTTCTACTGAAAAGGCTTGGCCCTTTCCTTTATTGGAATAAAATTTTGGATTATGTGTGTGTCATAGGTTTTGAGCTCATCATACATGTTGGGATGGGGTCCCCTAGGGTCAATCTTGGTACTGCTTAAAAAGGTAGATAAAGGCTTTCCTGTCTTGAGGTATGCAACAAGTACTAATATTGACAAACTTCAGATCACTTTCTGTACCAAAATTGATCTGTTCATATGACATAGTTTAATTGTGAGTTTTCATGTTCATCGGTCCTCGAAAGTGATTATGCAAGTCATAAAACTTTTCAAATGATGCCACACCCTTAGGCATGGGGTTCCCTTTGTTCACTTGAGCCACATTTTGCAACGCTTTTTTGTGCTTGTCTTCGTCAATGGTTGAACCTTTAGACACATCAACATTCCCCATTAAATGCTGTATCTATTGGCGATCATTGAAAATGTGCAAATTAGTGATATTGTTAAGGAAAAATGGCTTATAAAGAAGTTCAATAGAAAAACCATCCCTAGGCGATGACAACCTAACAACAAAATTTTCTAATGCATAAGCAACTTCATTGTGTACTCTAGAAGAAGCATTATCACTTGATGAATGCTGGTCAAGGGTTCGTACAAGCAGTTCTCGTTGGCTTGATATCCTTGTAAGATTGAAGATTAAAATATTTGTGTGACCTTTATTCATGTCTTCCAATATATTATAATGCAACGTAGTAGGAATTTTCAAAGTGTTTGGAGGAGTGGTTTTGTTTGACACTTATAGAATTGTGGACTTATTGGCAGAAATTTTCTTTGTTGTAGGAACATTTCCAGACTTGTCCTAAGTGTTATGAGCTGAGTTGATAGGTAGTGTGATTTTTCTTAACAAGTGTTCCTTCAATTTTTTCTTCGTCAGTTCTTATTCAAAAATAGCCCTTGGCTCCTCTACTTGTATAGACTATATTTTTTGAGTTGGGGCCTCATTTAGTGGTGGTTCTTCAACATTTTTGTTCTCAACAAAGAACACACAACTGAAAGAATTTACTGCAGGTCTAATGCCCGCAGTCTCCTTAGCCACAATGAGTTCTTCCTTTTCTTTTGTCTGCTCAGTCTACTCATTTGAAAGTACTGTGTAAATTATGTGCGCATCCATGGCGTTCATGTTATGATTCCACTATGGGAATGTCTTTTAAGAATGATATTATTGATGAAAAGAACACTATTGGTCCATGCCCATGCTTTCAATATTCAACATGGAATTCGAGCTCTGTGCAGACTTAGCCAGCTAAATATTGTTGTTGTTATTGTTGTTGTTGTTAGTCCTTCTCAGAAATTTGAACTTTGGGGGCTTGTTGCTGACAATGGTCTCATTTGTCATTTATTTTAACTCTACCAACTCATTGGATAGAGACTTGATGGTCCTAGTCAAGATTTCAAGATTAATGGTTTTTTTATCCTTGGCCTTGCTCGAGGATACATGAGACCTTTTTCTTGTCATCTTGGAGTATTTAGATGATTCATTGTCGACAATGAATCAAAATTGCATGCAAGTAATTTTCAACAGTGATGGCTTCTTCGAAATTTTGTGCCAAAGTTTATTTTACAGTTCTCTTCATGAACTACGCAATGCTTGTTGGTAATGCATAATTGTAGTAATCAATTGTGATTGAGTTGTGAGGTTTCATATCTATGGGAAATTTATTCAATATCTTATTGAACCTCTAGTTAAAATATTTAACTTTTTCTTTCTATTCCATCTTTATATTCCCAAATTCCTTTAATAACATTGTTGACATTTTGTCATTAGTGAACTTTTCAAGGAGCAAATTTTATAAACCCCTTCTAATTCTAAATTGAATTTTTAGGAAGACTATGGTACCAAAAAAATGCTCTACCATCTAAGGTGTAAGGAAAGAGTCTACATGCAACATCGTCATAATGTACCTCAATTCTCTACAGGTGTAGGTAGAAGTTATCCAAATGGTATTCCATTTTGATTGATTTGTCAGGTTCATATTTCATTAACAACTTTTCCGAGTGTCTTGGCATCTTATGTAAAATACCTAGAAGAGTGAGTGGTCCCTGAGACATACAATACAGATCTTGGTTTGCCATATTCTCATCTTTGTGCTCTTCCTCCTCTTCCGAATCAAGGGAATCATCTCCATGACCGCTAAACCCATGGAAAGTGTCTTATGGGAGAAAAAGTTGTCCCCGTCTCCCTCGTTGTAAGAGCAGGGGTGATCTAGTTTTTCTGTGTTGTCTTCAAATTCCACTAACTCTTTAAGAGTAGAAAAAACCATATATTCCACTTTAGAAACCACTATCCTGGTGGGAGTTGTTTCTTTCTTCTTTGGAAAATAAGGGATATTATTTTCTCCAAGAATTAATCCAATAGCCTTCAGAAGGCAACATGTTATAGGTCGAACATCCTATATGTGCTCATAGGTAATTTCGCAAGTTTACTCCAAGGTAGGCTGAGAAGATCCACCTACTTTAGGAATATGAGTCAGAGAGGTGATGGGAATGTTGTTGCCTTATCTCGGAGAAGTATGATGTGGGTGGGTGGAGTTATCAACCATAAAAATCTGGGTGCCCTCCTTCTAGCACCAAAAATGTTGATAGTGATGGACCTACAAATATTCAAAGGGGTATCCCCGATATGCAGTCCCAATTAGACCTCACACCATTTGTTATAGGAGCCCCATCCAGAATACAACCCTATTTCAATCTACTTAAATATTTTCCTTAGCTTTATTTGTCAACAAGAGAGAGAGAATCACATATGTGCCTTCAAAAAGCAAATATGTGTTCCTGGCAATTTTTTTGTTGCAGAAGTGTCAATGTTCTTCTAATGCAGAGGGAAAAGAAAAGTGAGCCTATAAAAGAGACATAATAGTACCACCCTAGAATATACACACACAAACAAGAAATATTCATCTAACATCCAGTGGAATAGTCCACAAGGTTGCGACAATTGTTACAACCATTACAACACATTCTCAATATGATAAGCACTAAAATAACTGAAATAGTTCAACTACTTTAGTATAGGTGGAAACAAACATGAATCATAAACATTTACAAAAAAATATTATAAATATTCATAATCCATGCATGAAGAACATGCTAGCCATCAAGCTTCAAATATTAAATAAAAGTCCCAAGACACATTAAGACAACACACACCACTAGCTCCAATAGTCGAGTGTTGGAGCCACTATTTTCTCCCTAAAAGTCATAACTTGTCTCTTTGATGCCTTATGGGAGAAACCAAGGTGAAAAGTCCTTTTATTGTATAATGAGGGTGTATATATAACCAATGGGCTGATCCTTCACCTCCTTTGTGGCTCATGGACTACTATCATGACTTTTTGACTTCCCTATGACTTTTCAACTCTTACATGACTCTTTACATTATGTACTTGTCCTTTGGACTTCCACTTTACAATACATTTTCGAATAAGAATTTATAATAATCTACAAAATTATGTTGCACATGATGAATAATGACATGACATGACATGACACTGATGACTTGGACCGCATCATAACATGGCAATGTAAATCCATTCTTTGATGTTGCATCCTTTGTATCTTCTTGAAGATGATTTCTTCTTCCATCTCCATATGGCTTAGAGATGAGGAGTGTTCAATGTTATTAAATCTTGAACTATTGTCACAAATTGATGTCTCTTTGCTTCCTCTTGATTTATGAACTTGTATCCTTAGCTACAAAGGTGTCTTCTAGCATGGTCTCCTTCTCCATATCCTTCTTCATCATCTTATCACAGCAAGATAGAGTACCTGCATCTACAATTCACTCATGACAAGACAACATCATTCCGATAAACCTCTAGTCTAAGATGGTGCATGAAGATATATTCATTGAGCTGGAATTGGATGATAGGATGATGGAGATACTTAGGGACTATACAATTATGTAGCTGAGGCTATTAAGGGTCAGGACTGAGCCTTGAGACTGCGCAATGCATATTTTAGGCTGGATTGGGCTTGAGGATTGCACAGTTAAGGGATTCAAGGAGCTAGGCTGAGGATTGCACTAATATTTCCCACTACGCAATGCTAGAACTAAAGGGAGACCAATTTCACAGTTCAAGAGCTCAAGGCTAAGGCTTGAGGATTGAGACTACGCAATGCATAGTTTAGGCTTGGGTGGAGAGAAAGATTGCACAGTTTTAGAGCTCAAGCATTCGGTTTGAGAACTAATATTGCACAATGTGCATTTATGGGAGGTAGACACTGCACATTACATAATTCTAAGAGACAATGTTGTTGCTTGAGGACTGAGACTACTCATTTCATAATTCAGTTTGGCTTAAAGAGGATGAGTGGCCTGGTCGGGGAGTTTTCCCAATTTGACAAAGTGTTGGATCAGTGAAATGAAGATGAAAAAAAAAGACTCTAAGTAAGATCTCACAATTATCTTACTTGATGACTTAATAAGTAACACTTAAAACACATGAATAACACACTTTCCTCAATGCAACAACTTTGCAACGACTGACACCAAGTGCAACACTAAAGATACACTTTGCAATGATTGTGACAACACTTGTGTGACAGCACTTGAAACTTTGGAAATGGGTGTGATAGATGTTTTCATGATAAGAAAAACTCATTTGCACATAAATTACTCCCTAAACACACCAAAACTAGCTTGTGTACACTATGCGACACTTAACATGCTAAAATATGACATTTTTATTTTCTCACAAATGGGACCAAAACACTTAAAGAAAACACATACAATGAATCTTAATGTTTGTGACAACAGCATGCGAATTTGAAGTAGGCTCTGAAATTTGGATGTAGACCAAAATTTTGGAGGGTGTTGTAGAAGCAACAATAGGTTCCTAGTGCTTCCAAAGGAAAGCCCAACCCAAACCTTCTTCAAAACTTCAGGGAAGTATATTTTTCCATGCAATTCCTTGCACAATACTGCCATAAACACATAATTATTAGTACATAAATAAATATACAATATACTAGTTACATTACCTTGCTGTGCCAAGCACATTACCTTATAATTGAACACATACACATATTATTTCTCAAGGGATTCCAATTATCTTAATGATTCTAGCCATAACTATAAACCAACTGTTATACTTGTCAAATACATATTCATGAATATAACACATATCCACATAATGTTAGACAAAATTAAGGTTAAGAAGACTTCCTATATTAATGCAAAGCACTCATTCATTTGGAATTACAGTTTCCAAATATAGCCAAAGGAATTCTCACTCAATTCCTTTCTTTTACCTTTTTCCTTGCTGCAATTGAGTCTTATTAGGTGCTATCACATCACCAAACTATTATTTATAT
Source organism: Pinus tabuliformis (assembly GCA_031772625.1). Lineage (NCBI taxonomy): Eukaryota > Viridiplantae > Streptophyta > Pinopsida > Pinales > Pinaceae > Pinus > Pinus tabuliformis. Next base: position 905,687,629 of record CM062811.1, read on the forward strand.
AAGCAAATCAACTATTATCTTGTCACGCTAATACCAAGCATGTTTTCCTACAATTGTTCACACGTCGGTCACATGTTCCAAATATCAAGACCTCATGTCTATTAATTTGAAATCAATTTTTTCCAAGACTAACAGTCATGTCATAATCAATTCACAGTTATTAGTCATTATACTACAACTAGCACGCATTTGCATTGAAGTGCATTCAACTGTCTCAACACATATTGTGTTAGTACAACCATATTAGAACATGATCATTACTTCATGCAATCTAATAGACACATATTCATATCATGCCACTTTTCCATTCTATATATTTCATTTCAGGCTTGTAAGGGAATTCATGTGAACCGTAGTCCACTCCTCTGCTCTTCATCTCTGATATTCTATTTCTTGCAAACATACCATGTTATATAAACCAAATAGATGATAGTCAAACTCATACCTCAATGAATCTTAGGGAAGGCTATCACATTTGCACAAGTCAATCTAGATTAGTATGACACAATATCACAAATATATCAACTCATGCCTAAATATCATTACCATAACCATCTACACATGCCGATTTAGATTAGCACGATTGTTGGGTAGTGAAGGTCCCACGTAACGGTTTTCGGGTAGAAAGCCTAGAAACTAGGATAAAAATATTGCAAAAACTCTGAAATATGCAGAGCGCGCAAAAACTCTAAAATATGCAGAGCGTGAAATGTAAAAGGTCGAGTCAAAGGGTTGTCTACCCACAAAATAGTGTAGAATAATAGGAAGTAAGTCAGCCTACCGCGGACCATGGGAATGTATAAATAGAGTGGGGCTCTAAGGATAGAAGGAAGTTTTTGTGGAAGAGAATGAATTCTGGTGCTATGGGTTTGTGAAGGTTATTTGTGCGTCTGTAAGTCCGAGTCGAGGTTATTGGGTAGTGGATAGAGGCTCTACAGCTATGTGCGCAGAGGTCTGGTAGAGTCCGCAGCTGCGTGTGCGGACCCCTACAGTTGAGTGCGTAGGGTAGATCTGGATATATCAGTGATAAAGTGGAAATAAAGATAAGTTGATTTTGAACTATTGTGTTACTTGCGGATCTGGTTAATGTATGACTAAAAAATTCTATTATGCATATGCTTATGTTCTCGGTTAAGGAAAATTTTTACTTTTGTTAAATGCACGTAGTGGTTATCTTGATTAAATGTTTGCTTAAAGACCCTTTTAAGTAGATCTAATCTATAATAAATCATCCAGTAAAGTAGTATCGAGAAGTAGCACTATTTTGGATCTGCATGGAAGCAGAGTAGTGCGAGGCTGTAGAATAGTACGTGAAATCTCCAGACCACATCTAGACATCCCAAGGGTGCAAAAACTTGGTTCCAGCACCCTCCCCTGCTACCTTGGGTGAGCCTCAGTCCGCACTCCATGGGCTGTTGCTGAAAGGGTCGGTAGCTATGGGATTTGTTTAGCTAAATAACTCTTCTGAACCTGGGTCAAGCCCATGTAAGCCAACAAATGGTTCCGTTGCTGGGACCGGGATCTGCCTAAGGGGTGTCTGATGTTGGGATGCTGGAACTCTATAGAGAAAGAAGTTAAGGATCGAAGGGATCAGGAGCAGTAGAAGTTCAGAGTACATCGACGCGCAGACCAGAGGTTGAAAATGACGAGCGCGATCCAGCTGCCGGTATTCAAAGGAGCAGGAAGTGAAGATCCAAAACAATTTTGGTTCGTGGTAACGTCGGTATGGGACGCACACAGAATTATGGACGATAATATCAGAAAGGCTACCTTAGTGAGCACACTACAGGATTGAACGCTGACATGGCACATAAAGTACTCAAGCGATCACCCAACCACGGGGACAGTAGAGATCCGGACCGAACTGAAGAAAGAATTTAGCTGGCCGAAGTCAGAAACACAATCGATCATAGGGTTTAAGGAGATCGCGATGATGCTTATTGAAACTCCATGGGATCTGGATCAAAGATTGAAAAGTACCATCCATGAAGTGAAAATGACACTGTCGGATATGCAACACTGCGCTTGGTTTGTGGCATCATTGACACCACATCTGAGGACGACTTTGTCGCAATAGAAGATCTCAACCCAGGCTGAAGCATTGGAGACAATGATGAGGTTGTACGAGACTCTGTTATAGGACTCAGGGTTGGGAGTTCAGAAAATCCAAGTGCAGATACAAAACTTGTGTTTGGAAATGAAGAAATTGAAACAGGACAAGGCACCGCGCCCAGAAGTCCGGGAGGAAGTATGGTGTATAAAGTGCAGGAGCCAGGGGCATGATAAAGATCACTGCCTAGTCTTTGTGAATTATGTGGCAATAGGGGGGATAATACCATTGTGACCAGAGGCATAAGCTGGGCCAAGTGCGACGACTCTGCTCCGGTGCACAATCTGTTAGGTGGGAGGAAAGCATAACACCGATAACTGTCATTTACTGCCAAAATTCAACCAGACCCCCCAGCAACTCTTTTGCAACTTTTGCAGATTGGTGGGCAACGAAGAAAGAGATTGTCGTAGCTATCAAATGTTGATGGACCAGTCACTTGTCTACAGAATGCAGACTGAGGCGCGAGGTTAGGATCCAGTCGCAGCAATCATGCGCGGTGGGTTCCAGGGACGTGGTTGAGGACGGGGCGGAATGGGGCCAGGAAGGGGTCATGGGCAGCTAATCTGTTACAACTATGGAGGACCAGGACATTACGCATGGGATTGTACCAACCTAGCCACAATATCATGCAATTATTGTGAGCAATTAGATCATGAGCTAATATATTTCCCCATACTGATAGCATAGATTCGTGAAAAAAGGGTAGCGCCACCTACAATGACGCAAAACGTGCAGATGATGAGGTCCGAAGCTTGCGACGAAGACCCAAAAGTTAACATGCTACTGAGAAGTGGCACGACCACAGGGGAGGATAAAGGGAACCTAACTAAGGAAGATGCAAGGGTTGGTAGGGAGACATATCTAGAAGCTAGGGAGAGCTTCACGGACGTCTCTACCTCGGGTAGTAGGGATCGGCCTGAGCCGGACAGGGATCCCTCGATGATGACTAACTTCTTAGAAACATGCATAAAATTGCTTCGCGATAATAGGGCAGTTAAAGGTCTACAAGAATTGATAAATAGATGCATAGGGTGGAGCGAACCTCACGTAGTTCGAAAATTGGGAAGACATGCATCGCAGACTAGACGGGAAATGCGATTAATGGTGCAGATTGGTGATTATGAGATGGATCAGGTCATTCTGGACCTGGGCTTAGATGCAAACGTACTACCTAAATAGACTTGGGAGTGCATGGGTAAGCCCACAGTACAATGGTCTCTTATCCAATTGCGGATGGCAAATCAGCAGAAGATCCTGCCCATGGGAAGGCTGCAAGGAATTATGGTAGATATTAACAGCGCAAGTACCCAGACGGACTTTGAAGTTATTGAAATAGTGGACGAAAATAGCCCTTACCCTGCATTGTTAGGGATAGACTGGGCCACCGACATGAATGGGGTTATTAATCTCAAGTAGCGGAAGATGATATTTGAGAAGAAGTCACTCTGCGTAGTCATTTTGCTAGATCCAACCGAAGGACCGTGCTACACGGAACCTGTGCATAATGCAGAAAGGGATGATGCATTGGATTGTATCTACAAAATTGCTGCACACAGGCCAAAAGGGGATAAGACAATGGAGGAAAGAAGAATATCATGGGGCTACGCAGAATCGTGCACTGGTGATTCAGATGAAGAAGACGAGTGGTGGCATAGCAAGTTGAATGGAGTAACCACATTACACTACAATATGATGACGAAATCCCTGTATTGCATTAGAGCTCAGGATCGCAAGCTGTCGATGTATGATGGGATGATAATAGCATATGAATTCCTGATTAAGTTCGAAAGCGCGATACCAGAGCACCAACAGTTTGATGCGTTGAAATGGACATCGCGTGCGACACTTGTGCAATGGTGGGGCACACATGAAGGAACTTTCAAAGATTGGCGTAGCTGCAGGTGCATGATGTAGATAAGATTTGGGAAGCCGCAACTACGAATAACAGAGAAATATGATGGACGTGATGATCCACGCATGCACCTTACCAGATGGACCAAAGATTATGGCAAGGAGCCTCAACCAGAGTGGGTACACTTATTTGATCATACCCTGGATGTCATCCCAAGGAACTGGTATACTGAAACAAAGCTACAGCATGGCATAGGCGAGTGGGATATCTTGTGCGAAGGGTTTTTGTCGACATTCCTCTTTCAAGACCAATGGATGGATACCGTGGATGACGCATTATATCTAGTGAAGGCCGCCATTTTCAAGACACCACTAGAACCAGAAGAAATCATGCAGCCAGACTAGTCGCGACAGTTGAGTCAAGCCATAAAATGTTACAATGTACAGGTAGAAGATGATGAGGATGACCCATGCAACATCAATATTCCAGAATCAAAGGGAAGCCGTGAGGTGCACGGACTCGAAATTGAAGATCCATATATCACAGCACCGTTGAAAACGAAACAAGTAAATATCGGAACAGAAGAAGAGCCGAAGTATGCAATGCTTGGGGAGTATTGGGACGATGCCATGGTGGAAAAACTTGTTGAGTTGCTTCGGGAATATCGTGATTTGTTCCCAAAAAAAATCACAGAGCTAAAAGGGATCCTAGGAGACCTAGGAATGATGAAGATAACATTGAAGCCGGATGCGAAGCCAATTAAGCAACGACCCTACTGATTGAATCCAAAATACAAAGCAAAGGTCCGCGAAGAATTGGACAAGATGCTGGCAGCAGGAATTATTGAACCAGTCGAGGAGTTCGATTGGGTAAGTCCTATGGTTGTGTAGAAGAAGAAATAGAAGGGTGAGATCCGCATCTGTGTGGATCTCCGAAAGCTCAATGATGCCTGTGTTAAGGATCCATTCCCGACGCCCTTTATAGATGAGGTACTGGAAAATGTGGGGGGCAGGAAGCCTACTCCTTCACGGATGGGTTCTCAGGGTACCACCAGATCAAGATCGCACCAGAGGACAGGATTAAAACAACGTTCACCACTGAATGGGGTTTTTTTTAGTATACGGTGATGCCCTTTGGGCTGAAGAATGCGCCAGCGATATTTCCCCATATCGTGGTCGCTGCATTCAAGGAATTTACACACAAGTTCTTAGAAGTCTACTTTGATGACTGGACCATATTCGGACTGGTGAAGAAACATATCGCGAGCCTACATTTAATTTTGGATACTTGCCGACAACACCAGATTGCGCTAAACCTAAAGAAGTGTACTTTCCTCATCCCCTTCGGGAACCTACTGGGCCATGTGGTTTGTAAGCAAGGACTGATGGTGGATCTGGCAAAGATCGCTGTCATACTCAATCTGCAAGCACCATGAAGTGTGAAATAGTTATGTGCCACATTGGGACATATGGGTGCTACTATCGGAAGTTCATAAAACGCTATGCCTAGATCATAGCTCCAATGGAACAGTTGCTGAAGAAGGATGCTACTTATTGCTGGAATGAGGAATGCAACAAAAGTCTGGAAATGCTTAAGGAAAAGATGGCATCTGCCCCTATATTGGTCTTTCTGAAATGGGACATTGAATTTCAGGTGCATGTCAACGTGTCATGTATCGCATTGGGTGTGGTGCTCACTCAAGAAGGAGTGGAGGGAATTGATCACTCGATTGCATTCGCAAGTCGTTGGTTGTCAGAGGCTGAGAAGAATTAATCTACTACAGAGCGGGAGGGATTGGCGATGGTATATGTGCTCCAAAAATACCATCACTATCTACTCAGAGGACACTTTAAGATGTATACTGATCACTCTGCGCTAAAATACCTAGTGAATAAGCCTGTGCTGGGGGGGCACATTTTTCGGTGGTTGCTGTTATTCCAAGAATATGACTTCGAAGTCATCGTAAAGCCAGGACATCTAAACGTAGGCCCGGATCACCTGTCCCGAATTGAGACACGTGAATAACCCACGAATTTAGAGGAAGGACTCCCAGATGCCCAGCTTTATGCAGTGCACATTGCAGATGGCCACTTTGAGGATATAATCCATTTTTTAACTACAGGAACTGCACCGCAGGGATATTCTGTTCAGCAGAAGAAGGAATTGGTGATACGCGTAGCAAAATTTACCGTGATTGTAGGGCACCTCTATAAGATGGGCAACGACAAAATATTACGTAGATATGTACTGGATTTCGAGCAAGGACAAATCGTAGTCAAAGAACATTGGGGGGTTGCTGTCGGACATTATGTGGGTCGCACCACAGCCCAAAATATTCTTCGCACTAGATTATGGTGGCCCACTCTGCATCAAGATTCGAAAGCATACTTTCACGCCTGCGATGTATGTTAACGAATGAGGAAACTATCGTGGAGAGATGAAATGTCGCTCAAGCCATAGATGTCACTACAACCATTCGAGAAGTGGGCAATTGACTTCGTAGGACCTATCGCGCCATGAGGAAAGACAGGCATGCACTATACCATCATCGTGACAGAATATTTGACTCGATGGGCTGAGGCATAGCCAGTTAAGGACTGCACGGCTGTGACAGCTGCAAAGTTTTTGTTTGAGAATGTGCTGACAAGGTTTAGATTTCCCAAAATTCTCATGAGCGATCGGGGAACGCACTTTCGGAATGAGACGATCAGCGCACTCACTAAGGAATTCCAGATATATCATCAATAGAGTATGCCTTATCACCCGCAAATGAATGGGACCGTTGAAGCATTCAACAAGATTTTGGAGATTGCATTGACAAAGGTCTGTAATGCATAGCAAAACGACTGGGACTTGCACATCGTTGTTATGCTATGGGCATACTGAACTACGTGCAAGAAGTTGACGGGCCAAACACCTTTTCGATTAGTCTATGGCAAGGAGGTTGTTATGCCTATGGAATACATTGTGCCTAGTCTGCGGATAGTGGAAATCACAGGTATGGTAGACCACAGGGCTTTGGAAGAATGGCTCGCACAGTAAGAGGAACTGGAGGAGGAATGGTTTTTGGTAGGCTTCCATCAGCAAGTACAGAAACAGCGAGAGAAAGCGTGGCATGATCACCATATCAAGGTGCACACATTCAAGGAGAATGATCTAGTATTACTATATGACAGCAAGTTCGAGAAATTCCCTGGCAAACTTCGAATGCATTGGTTGGGACCCTATGTTGTCAAAGAAGTTACCGATGGGGATGCGGTTCAGCTTGCCAAACTCAATGGAGACCTCTTCCCGGGAAGAGTGAATGGCAGTTGCCTAAATATCTACACGGGCGGGCTGATTGCCTGACTAACCATTTACAGGATAGTCTCACCGCTCCTGCCAGTTTAAAGAGAGTGCGGGACGATAAAACTGTCTGCAGAAAAGAGGCGTGATTGCCAGGCTGTGCATAGATTTGGCCAATCACAAGGGTCGCGGTTGTGTGGAAAGGATTGAGTTGTTGTGTTGCTAAGAGGCGAGGTGACCGTTGCTGTCCCTATTCATGAAAACATGTTTTCTTTATGGCAAAAGGGAGCGGGCGGCAGGAAATTAAGAGAAGGGGTACGAGCTAGCTATGGAATGAAGTAGGAGAAGGGGCTGTGAGAAGTGGTAGAAACAATGAAGCAGGAGCTGGATGAAGCATTGCAGGAGACAACGAAGGAGCAGCAGGATGACGAGCATCACTCAAAGGGAGGTGAACCGTGGTAGCACGTCTCACCACACCAACGAGTGACTCGGGACGAGTCACAATGATTGTGTTGGGGGACTGTTGAGTAGTGGAGGTCCTGCGTAATGGTTTTGGAGCAGAAATCCTAGAAATTAGGATAAAAATATTGTAAAAACTCCTAAATATGTAGAGCACGAAATGTAAAAGGTCGAGTCAAAGGGTTGTCCACCCACAAAATAGTATAGAATAATAGGAATAAAGTCAACCTACCCATGGTCTGCGGACCATGGGAATGTATAAATACAGTGGGGCTCTAAGGGTAGAAGGCAATTTTTGTGGAAGAGAATGAATTCTGTTGCTATGGGTTTGTGAAGGTTATTTGTGCGTCTGTAAGTTCGAGTCGAGGGTATTGGGTAGTGGATAGAGGCTTTGCAACTGTGTGCACAGAGGTCTGGTAGAGTCCACAATTGTGTGCGCGGTCCCCTACAGCTGAGTGCGTAGGGTAGATCTACATGTATCAGTGATAAAGTGGAAATAAAGATAAGTTGATTTTGAACTACTGTGTTACTTGCGGATCTAGTTAATGTATGACTGATAATTCTATTATGCATATGCTTATGTTCTGGGTTAAGGAAAATCTGTATTTCTGTTAAATGCACACACTAGCTATCTTGATTAAATGTTTTCTTAAAGACCCTTTTAAGTAGATCTAATCTATAATCAATCATCCAGTTAAGTAGTATCAAGAAGTAGACCTATTTTATATCTGCGTGGAAGCAAAGCATCGCAAGGCTGTAGAACAGTGCATGAAATCTCTAGACCACATCTAGACATCCCAAGGGTGCGGAAACCTGGTTCTAGCACCCTCCCCTGCTACCTCGAGTGAGACCTCAGTCCGCGCTCCACGGGTTGTTGCTGAAAGGGCTGGTAGCTGCGGGATTTGTTTGGCTAAATAACTCTTCCGAACTTGGGTCAGGCCCATATAAGCTAGCAACGATACATATAACTATTATAGGACAAAATGACCTCCTCATCAACTCAGAGGTGAAAGACAGGATGAATAAAGAAAAGACCACAATTGTAGGCCTTGATTCCACACTAACGCTCTCTGCACACTGCTAACCTGCTTTATAAAGCTTGTTACCAAGCATAGAGGAGCGTTAGTCACCCTTCTAACTCAAGTTGTTAGACCAGGGGGAGCGATAGTGAAACTAAGGGAAGTTCAGTGGGTCAAGCCAATGAGTCTGCTCACAAATATCTAGATATTTATCCCTAAATTTGCTCAAGAAAAGCAAGGAAACTCCAAAAATCGAATTATTTTGGGAAATTCCAATCTGCGAATGAAGGGAAATGGGAAAAAGCTTGAAAACAGGGTAGGTTCATGGCTTTTCCCCTAATGAACTTGTTAACACCCAGGTTGTTCCCTTTGACTCCCAAGGGAATACGGCCGGGGTAACCACTAACCAAGCTTTGGATTACAGGTTCTAGCCAACCTGTGATCAGAGAGGGCTCTCTCTTTTAGTTTTAACTTTATTTCTTGAAAGATTTTAGGCTAGTTATGGGGTGAGGGTTTTGTTTAGAATTTTGGTTGAATGATGTCTACCAACAGCTAAGATGAGGTCTTCAGAATATTTAGTCCATTGGGTAATGGAGTCTGTGATTAGGGGTTATCTGAGGTATTGACTAAGATAGCTTAAAACTGCAGGGTCATTTAGATAGGTCATGAAACAAACTTAAAATTGTGATGATGAAGTATGAGTAGCTAGTGAAAGGTAGTTAAGAGTCTTTCCCTAAGCCGGTGATGTAAGAAAGAGATATATCACTCAGGAGCAAATTTGAATTCCTGAACAATACTCACTATGAAGTCTTAGTCTGAAGGTCAAGCAATTAAGAATTACACTTTCATAACTAATACTAGAGGAAAACATTCATAACAACATAACAGATTGAGTTCAGGGTATTCTATGAATAAATCCTGAAACTATTCTTTTTCTGTGCTATTAAACTGTGCAATATAAAGCATGAATGGATTGTGAAAGAATGAAATACATAACAACAAAGTTTAAGAAAAACTTATTGTGCCATGATATACACATGAATCCTGTAGCAGTAAACCATCAGACCGCAACACATAAAAAAAAACTCAGAATTTTGGAAGTTCCATCAACTCTTTATATTAAACCTCTGAAATTTACAACATAGTATCTCTTGGAGAGAAAATAAACAACCCCTGCAAGCTTGTGCGAGGGGATATATATACAATAAGTTTTACAAAATATCTGAACGCTGAGTCATTTACTCAAATAAATGCGTTCACCAACTTTCAGAACAGTAGATAAGAGAGTTATTGCTACTCTAAATATACAATAAATAGCTTTTCAGTTCTGTCAAAGATCTTTTTGACCTTTGGAGGCCACTGAGTCGGTTGAGTGCCTCTGCATTAATTCTAAATGGCATGCCTTTAGTGTTCTGTCGAGCTGTAGCTTTCTCGTTCCTGTCATCTGTACCTGTCAATGTTGCTCTAGTGGCCGAATTGGCTTGCTGAGTTGGCTCAGTCCACTCCTTTACTGTCATAGTGAATGTGTCAACTGTCTGAACATGATGACTTGTTTTTTAATGAAAAAACTTGGTGAAAATGTTTGTTCACAGCAATGTCTGTATCATGCTGGTCCACCATTCCTGAGAAGGCAACTGATGCCTCAAAATTGCACCTAATGTTTCATCTGCCTCTGTATATTTGTAGAAATTGGGAGGCACTTCAAACAGATGTCTGATCTCATTCATGATAAAAAATAAGTTCTCTACTCTGTCATAGAGACTTTGCCCAGATGCAGGCCCTGTTTCCTCTGAGGTGCTTGATCCTGTAGTGATCTGATTTGTAGCAAAAGTATTCACCCTTTTGGCATAATTTTCATGGGATAGTAGCCTCCCTGCGCTGTTCAGTAAGCCAGGAAGGCCTCTGTTATGTAATGCTGCGAATTTATCCATGAATTTGTTCACCTCAGTCTGCATTTCTTGGCATCTCCTATCCAATGTTTGCACAAGACTTTTCAAGGTGAGCACCCTTTTAATCAATAGAATAGTATCAGTCCTGCCTTGGATACCCATTGCTGCCAGCTGAGGGCCTGTACGGTTGTTCAGGACATTGATCATCCTATTGGCTATCTCAGGCATGTTGCCTAGAGATGCCCTTGCTCTTTGGCTTTCCCTGTGTGCCCTGCCTATGAGGTCCATGTGCTCATGAATGGTTTCTATGAATTGCCATTGGTCTGTTATAGATTGACCAATGTTGGCCCATAGGACTTTCTTGATTTCAGCCACAACCTTGTCCAAAGAGAGCTCTTTCTCTAGCTCTTTTATCCTCTCCTTAAGAGCCTTCACTTCTCTTCCTTTTTCAGCTACACTTTGTTTGGATTTATCATATTTGTCATTAATTGTGGCCAATTTCTCTTTAGTTTGATTCAGCTCTGCCATTTGGGCCTCTAGAACTTGAATCTCTTTCATCATCTTCTGCATGTCAAGGCTTGGAGCTTGCTTTGATGTAGTTGCTGGTGCTGCTGTTGATGGAGCTGTTTCAGCTGTCTGTACTGTGGGAGGAGTGGTAGTTTGAGGTGGCTCCTCAAGGTCAATCACTGGTTGGGGAGGCTGAGATGTTTGGCCTCCTTCTTTCTGCTGTAGGGTTGTCTGTAATGCAGCCTCTGTTTCTACTAATTTGCCTTCTGTCTGCACCAACTGTTTTTGCAGTGTTAGCAGCATGGAAGCTACCTCTTGGTCTTTCCTCTGCTGAGCAACATCTTCTGTTTGATGGTGAAGGGTTGCTGGAATCTTTACCATTTTTCTCAGGGCTACTATATCAGCATCTCTTTCCTTTAGCAGCACTTGTACAGCCTTGGGATCCTTTGGGTCATGCCCAAGCTCTATAATAATGTCTTCGAAAAACTTAATCCTATTGTCTTTGGCCTGAGAGGATGCCTTTTCCAACTCAAGTTGGGCAGTTGTATTGTGAAGACTGTTTTGCAACTTATGTGCCAGGAAGGTCTTGTCTGCAAGTGTTGAATAGACCATCTCACCCGTTTTCTTGTGAAGCTCTATCTGATCCATTGGGTGGATGTCCTTTGCAGGTACCTCAAGGTTGGTCCTAATGTAGTCTGCAGCTGACTGTGGCTGCATCATAGTAGGCATGAAATGACTCATAGTCATTTTCCCCTCTGTTATGTCGTATGCTGACATAAGCCTCTGTTGATTTGTAGGGGCCATTTTAAGCAAGTGATTGTACAGTTGGAGCCTGACTGGCTCATTTCTCTTCTTGATATCAATGAATTGTTGTTTTATGCTTGATTCCGCCCTCCTTTGCTGGCTTGAGGAGCTGACCTCTCCTCCAAGGGTTCTTTCTTGTTCCTGCTGAAAGGAACTGGTAGATGCCTCCATACTAGGGGGGCCCATGCCCAAGGATTGCCCAATAGGCATCTCCTCTTCAGAAAGAGGATTTAGTCTCTGCCTTTTCTCCCCTTGATCTGTTGATGTGGTGAGGGGAGTTTCCTGCTCTCTGTCCCTCTTTCTACTTCTTTCTTCATTTAGTGGAGTTTGGAGCACCGAGGCCTCCACCACTGTTTCTTGCCTAGGAGGCACAGTCTCTTGAGCCTGTTGCTCAGTAGATATTGGGGCCTTAGCTGTTTCTTCTTGCTGCTTTGGCTGCTCTTTTTGCTGTTCTGCTGTAAGGGGTGGCTGTTCCTACTCCATCTCCTTTTCTTTACCCTTGCTGGCTGCCTGTCGAGTTGTTTGAGCTGTTTGCTGGTGGGCCGTAGAGGATGAGGTAGCTGCTCCAAGTTGCCTTTGATAAGAAGAGGAAACCTACCCACAAGTTTCCAAGTCAGCTTCCTTCTCAAGGTTTTTTGCTTCTTTTTGTAATATGTCCTCTTTAGTAGTTGCCTCTTCTAATGTGCCTTCTTTCCATCTTAACATATTTGCATATTGTTCAATATGAGGCAACCTGATATGATTATAGTTGGACAGCTTGTATTTAACCCTTCTAAGACTAATAAAATGATTGGGATCATAAGGTGTCCAGATGAAACTGGTTTTCAACCCGAGGCTATGCAGCATTTCATCTACCCTTTTCCATGCTTCTTCCATGTTATTGTAAATAAATGGGCCTAGCAGGTTTCGGACCTTGAGTTGTACCTTCTTGTTTTTTCTGTGGAAATGGACCATGTATGCATTTCCAAACTGCCTGAAATACTCTAAGGCAAAGAGTCTCACAGGGACATATCTTGCTAGCCTAAATGGGGCTAACTCACAGCCATATACTCTGATCACTGTATGGTGTTGGTAGAAGTACCAATCCCCAATGCTGTAGGCCTTTGAGAGCTGGAGAATCCTTTGCATCTCATCTGTTAATCTTGGAGGAGGGGCACTCAACAACAAGGACATGGCTGGATGGATAAACTGGTCTATGAACTCACAGTAGTTGTATGGTGAAAAAGATGAGTGATGAAAGATAGAAGACCAAAATAACACAGACCTTGGGTTTCCCTGAGCATCAAACTTCTTGAGAGTTATAGGGAAGCTATCAGGCTGGTAAAATAGGAACAAGTGATAGATATAAGAAGTGTATATGAATAGCCTTTCCCTCTCTTGATTCATCAATTGCTCATGAATCTTATTGGAAATGTAGGCAGCATAATCATAGTGAACAGCAGGAGGATTTCCAGGGGAAAAAATGGACAGCATGGCCAGAAGGGTTTCATCAACATCCTCAGCTACTTTGTATCCTAGGACATAACTTATCATATCCACTAGCATTTTGCCCAACTCATTCAGATACACATTTCCAATAGGGGGATACCTCACATTTTCAGAACCTGATTGAATGAATAATTGATTGATCTTCACAACTTGGGCATTGGACAGCTTGCCTCCTTTGTTTATCAAATCCATAATGGAGAGGGGAGTCAATGACCTTGAAGTTTTAAAGTGTAGCATTTCATTTATGGCCTCAGGGGTGATATGGAACAAAACTGAGCCTGAGGAATTGAGAACAGCTCTCTGGCATGGGTCATAGTTGGCCCTGCATATATGAATCAAATCTGGGAGGACATTGACTTGAGGAGGGTTGAAAATGGGTAAATTGGAGTCCTAGATCCCTAGAATATCAGCTCCACTGAGATGTTGGGCTTTTAGCTCATTAAGTACATGAATATTGTACTTGCTATTCATTAGGATTGTCTCTTCTATCTTGTAGTCTCTGTTAGCCACGTCCTTCCATTCTAGCTCTCTTTGTGGGGCATTTAGAGGCTGAATGTTCAATGCAACTAGGGTCTCCATGGTTAATTAGTACTCTGATTTGTAATAGAACTTGTTTTATTGGGCAGAGCAACACAGAGTGGTATTTTTTGCAGTAGTAGGGCAATTTGCAGGGGAAGCAGGGCGAACTGTGGTGAGAACAATTGAAATGCTCCCAAGGACTCTAATGAGCAAATGCTGGGACTAACAAAGATGTTTCCCGGTGAATTAGTGCAGCAAAGGTTTTAAGTTCACGAATGCGCAAACTGACTGTAAATTGATGGAAACTTGGCTCAATGTGGACTTTTGTGGGTGAATCTCGGCCTTATAACTGAAGATAAATGTTGGTCACCGGGGATTTGCTGGTAATTACGGTGATTTCTCTCTTTTGTCACTTGTTTTGGTGAATTTATACAAAAGCCAGGCGTGGAGGGGAAACTTGGATAAATACCTGGCGAATTTTGACAATGGTGGCAAGTGCAGGTAAATTGAGGGCGCCCACGGTCCTTAAGTTGATTTTTGCAGGTTGGCGGCGAAATGGTCGTAATTTGCATGCAGAGAGTAGAAATAGTTCTTTGGAAAAAGTGATAAAAAAACGCGAAATTTGGCGAAAATATGGACATTTTGGTCTATTGGCGCTTTTTTGGATGACGTCAGCATGACATCATCGAGTGGGGTCGGGTACAGAAAGGTGCCGTGGCGGCCTGCGAGTGGTCCTCGGGGACTGGTGAGGTGGCAGACAAGTCGGAGCGATGGCGGGTGGAGCGATGATGTGGCGCTGGGGTGGTAGTGATGCAGACGTGACGTGGGCATGACTGGGCAGGCGGTATACGGAGGGTGGTAAGCAGTTCCATCAGACCGCTTATTGTACGGGGGCGGTATTGGCAGGCGGCCTCCCGATATAACCTGGCAGCGACGCGTGGCACTGCCATAACGTCATGCTCTAACACTTATCGGGTGCTATCGTCCGGTCATCGGGATTGGCCCGATATTGATATGGGCCGTCGGATGGGAAAGCCCAGATCCGACGGTCGACGGGTTGATAAAGTGACAGGACGATACGACAGCGGCGGGGAATAAACAATTATATTTTTTGAAATATGCGCCCAGGCGGGACTTTGGAAACCAAAGAAATATGGGTTTTTTTTTCAATGTTTTTTGTTTTTAATGCGCTTTAATCAAAACTTTGGGTTAAGGGATAAAAGTGGGTTTTTTGGTGTTTTTTCCAAATAGCGAGGGTTAGGGAAAATGTGGGTTTTTACAAGGTTTTCGCAAATAATGCGGGTAAAACAACTCAGAGGGGTTGCAAAGGGAAAAAAGGGGTAGGGCTTAGGTTATTAAACCAACGTGGGGTTAGTTTAATCCCTGATTTTAAGAAAAACATCTGCAATAAGACTTTGATTCTGCCTGGTTATCCACATTTTGAACAAAGGGCTAGAATGCCCAAGGGGAGGGATATATACATACTTTTTTTTTTGGGGTTTTATACACCATGGTGTTATAGTAATAGGGAAAGCGGAACATGGGGAGTTAAGTATAGATAGAGTTAGTAGTTAGTTTTGGAGGGGAATGTGAATGGGAAGTGATAGATAGTAAGTTTTTAGGAAACAAACTTAGTTAGGGAGTAGATCAAAATGAAAAGAATTTACGCAAGAAATGTGGCTTTTTATGCAACAAGGATCAACCAATGAGTCTGTTTTCTCTCATAACCCAAGGTGAAAGAGGGATGTTAGCAAGGAATGTGATGGGGGATGATTGGGAAGTTAGACATGCTTCATCTTGCTGCTTCAAACTGCTGAATAAGAAGATCTGCACTGACACCGTGTCATTCCTTTGCTTAGGCCAGTGAAATGCCATAAATCATGCTTCTGCAACCCCATCTACCTACCCATTCTATTGCCTAGCATTTTTTGTTACTTCAAGGAGGGTGCACTTAGACTTGCAAACCCTCATGTGCCTTTTCTTTTCCTTTGGCTTTTTCTTTTGATTTTCTATCTAAAGCTAACCTTATTACTTCCAAGGCCCCAGATTAAACAGTTGGGAACCTTCATTCTCTACCTAACTACTTTATCTGCCAAGATTGAACAGTTTGGACAGATTTCCTTCTCTAGTCTACAACAATCAATTGAAACATGGCATGACCCAGTTTAGACTGTTGGATCACCCATTCAGAAGTAGGACAGCATCAACCAACTGCAGAAATGTGTCTTCCACAAGAATATGAGATCTTTGCATCATAAAGTAGATCATATTAGCACTTCCCCTGTCAATCATGAAAAATGAAACCTATTGGTATAGGTAACTAACAGTGGCTGCACTTGGGGATGGTTTTTCTACTTTGAAAGACCAAGAACAGCAGGTCAGAATGCCTTGGCTTTTGATTTCTTCTCAAAACTTGTGAACTTGTCTCTTTGGACCTCAAAACTGGAATCTGTCACCATTGTGGAACTTGTGAACTGGAAGCCTTTTCCTGCTTATTTACAGCCACTTCTTAAAATGAACTATTTGTATGCTGAAAGAAAATATAAACAATTGATTATGTACAGAAGGAGAAACCCTACTATATACATGGAAAGTAGTCAAAATAGTGCTTTAACATCCGGCCATTCACAGGGCCCTCTTCAGCTTCAGTGCCATCAAGATTTTTAAGGAAATAAGTATTGTTTCCTTGTAGTGCTTGAATAACAAAAGGCCCCCTCCAAAGGGAGTCAAATTTGCCATGTTTTCCCTTGTCTTCTCTTCTTGAATCCCATTTAAGCACTTTATCATTAATAAGGAAATCTTCAGCCTTGGTTCTTCTATCAAAGGCCTTCTTCAGTTTCTCTTGTAGGACCTGAACTCTGCTGTACACCTGATCTCTGGTTTGCTACAAACAGATAATCTGATTGACTCTTCTTTGTATGTCATTTGGTTCAGCTTGACTTTCCTGAAGTAACTTCATGACAGGGACCCCTAATGATGAAGGGAATTTGGCTTCCAATCCATAAACCAGCTGATATGGGTTGACCCCAATAGACCTCTTGGTTGTTAGCCTGTCTGCCCACAAGGCATTTACAAGCTTCTTGTGCCAATTTTTCTTATTCTCCTCTAGTATCTTCTTGATAATGTTGATAAGGCTTTTGATGGATGATTCAGCTAAACCGTTGCCTTGAGGGTAATATGCAGTAGAATGACCCAGAGTAATGTGGAATTTGTGACAAAAGTTCACCATCTTCTTGGATCTGAAAGCAACAGCATTGTCTGTTATAATCTTGTCAGGACAACCAAATCTAGAAAGAATATTAGTCTCAAGAAACTGAATGACAGTAGAATCATTTGCTTGTCTGCATGGAACAGACTCAATCCATTTAGTAAAGTAATCTGTGGCTGATAGAATCCATCTACGTTGGCCTGAAGATGAAGGATGAATTTCCCCAATGAAGTCCAAGCCCCATTGCTGAAAGGGCCTTTCTATTGCAATAGGCTTTAAGGGAAGTGGAAGTAACTTTCTTTTTCCCTCAAACATTTGACACTTATGACATGAAGTGGTAAATTTTTTAACATCAGAGAAGAGAGTGGGCCAATAGTAACCTGCCCTCAGTATCTTATCCACAGTGGACTTCCAGTACAAATGTCCACCACAATCACCTGCATGGAATTACTTCATAACATTATCAGTTTCATCCATAGTTAAACAGTTCAGCAGTATACCTTCATGATTTTTCCATAGTAAGTTACCATCTATGATACAAAATTTTGAAGCCGTCATTTTTAAAAATCTAGATTTGGTTCTGGACAATCCTGGGGGAGCACACAGGTTTTGCAATATATAATAGATATCAGAATACCACAGGGATTGTTCAAAGGCTACATTGATATTTGGAGTCGCCAGCTCCGGTTCATTGTCCAGTTGGTTAATATCCAAGGCTTGGAAGTTTGCTTCAGACATTAATTTAGCCAAACCTTGCCCTTTTATCAGTTTTGTAGGTTTTATCTCAATGTCAAATTCCAATATGTTAGCAATCCATTTTCCTCTTCTTCCCTCTAAGTTTTCTTGAGTAAGTATGTCTTTCATAATGGGACTTGGTACATAGGCAATGACATGGGAGCATAGGATGTAGATCCTGAAGTCTTTGATGGCTTTGACCAAAGCATAGGCTTGCTTTTCCATGATCTGATATTTCAGAGGTGCATCTCTAAGGGCTCTACTAAAGAAAGCAATAGGTTTTTCATTCCCTCTGTCATCTTTCTACAATAAGACAACAGTAATGGTATGCTGGGAGGCAAAAGAGAAAATGATAAATTCTTTATCAAATTGAGGATTTGTTAAGACTGGGGTTTGGGTGAGGGCCAATTTGATACCTTCAAAACCTTGATTTGCTTCTACTTTCCACTTTACTTTTGAATCCTTCTTTAGCATGTTGTTTAGTAATCTGATCAATTCGGCTAAGTTTGGGATAAATCTCCTTAAAAGGTTGATCTTTCCCAAGAAGGCTTGTAATTCTTTGATGTTTCTTGGATGGGGCATTTGCAGGATGGCCTGTATTCTATCTGGGTCAATTCTAATGCCATCCTTTGAAATTATATGACCTAATAGCTTACCTTCTTCCAAACCAAATAGAGACTTTTTTTGATTTAAGGAAATTCCATATTTCCTGCATGTTATGAATATTTGTCTCAGGTGTTTTAGATGTTCTTGGTCAGATTTTGAGAAAGGTCTGAGGTCATCTAGGTAAAAAACAAGGAACTCATGAATCTCTTTAGCAAAAGCAATATCCATTGCTCTCTGAAATGTAGCTCCTGCATTTTTCAATCCAAAAGGCATTTTAACATATTTGAAAGTTCCCCATGGGGTTGTGAAAGCTGTTTTATCTTGATCATCCGGATGGACTAGGATCTGATTAAAGCCTGAGAATCCATCAAGTAATGAGATTCTTGAAGCCCCTACCACTCTTTGGAGAATGTGATCCATTTTTGGTAAGGGATAATTGTCTTTAAGGGACACTTGATTCAAATTCCTTAGGTCAACACAAAGCCTAATCTCCCCAGTTTTCTTTCTTGTGGGGACCAAGTTTGAAATCCAGTCTGAAAACCTGATTGGTGCTATGATACCAGCTTTAAACATTTTTTGTACCTCTTTCTCAATTGAAGGGAGAAGCATTGGACTGATTCTTTCTAATTTTTTCTTGAATGGCTTTTGATTGGGCTTGAGAGGGATAGTGTGTTGGATAACAGAGGTGTCATAGGATTTCAAATCCTCATAACTCCATGCAAACACATCTTGGAACTCTTTAAAGAGGTCAATGTATTTAGGCTTCTGGTCAAAAGGTAAAGATGCAGACAATTTTATTATCTTGGGTTTTTCAATAGTTCCAATGTTGCATTCTTCAATGACAGCATTAACGGGTTGCATTTTTGGTTTTCTAGGAACATCATTTGAGTTAAAGATGTCCTCCAATGGAGTTAGGCTTGTTGGTAGAAAGTTGTCTTTTAGCTCTATTATTTCAGCCTCTATTCCAGCTACTTCATCAAAATGCAATTGTTGGAGTTCTTGTATGTTTTCCTTGTCAAAGTTGGTTGGATAAAGTATTTGATTTGATGCTTTGAGTGATATTGTTGTTTGATCCTGTTCACTTAATGGCTGTGTGTCTTTCACAGAATCAACATCAATGTTCAAGCTTGAAAATTCATGCTGCAAGGTTAAGAAACTGTTTATTTGTGTGTCATCCTCAAATACTTGCCAATCTTTGACATTGTTTGGGACAGAAGGTCTGTGTTTTATCTCAGCTGTAAAGCAGTGGTTGGGTTCGAAAGGTAATTTGCATGTACTTGCAAATGTAGCTAAACTGTGTGCATGGAGGTTGTGGGTTCTAGGTATTTTGGTCATCTGAAATTCAGTGAAAGCCTTAAGTATCTCAATAGTAGCAGACCTGTATGATCTTAGTCTTTTGTCATTGGTGACAAAATTTCCTTTCACTTGTTGAATAATGAGGTCTGAATATCCCATGATTGAAACTTTGGTGGCTTGTAAAGACTTTACCAGTTTGAGGCCTAGCAGCAGAGCCTCATACTCTGCCATATTATTAGTACATCTGAAATTAAGCCTATAGGCTCGACCTTGTGCATGATTGCTTTGTTTGTTATGAATCCATACTCCAGCTCCTGCCCCTAATTTGTTGACTGATCCATCAAACTCAAGAAACCATAAGATCTCTTGATTTAGGGGATTTTCAACCTCCTTTCTATGACTTGGGGTTATAAATTGGAGTTCTTGTCTTTCACCTGGTTTGTCTTCTTGGACAGTTTCATCACTAGATTTCTCAATCTTGATTTCTTGGGGACTTGATTGCTCATTGTCATGCATATTTTGTTCAAGTGTGACAGATTTATTATCACTTATTGGACTTACATCATCATTGAACAAAATGAAGGAATCTAAATCAGAATGGACTGCATAAATTGGGAAATTTTGAGGTTTTTCTTCACTGCTCACCATGTATTTCATGAGTGTTTCTCTGTATAGCCTCTTTGGCTACCCAAAAACAGAAATAGTGGCATATGACATATCCAACTGCAGGGAACCTTGGAGTTTAGCCCCCCATGATCTTGATAACATCATTCCATACTTGGGTGGGATATCATGAACAACAACGTCCATTAAGATTGTTTTATTTGGGTACTGGACTAGGGACACACATAGATCTTTTATCAAGCCTAAACACTTAACTTGGCTGGAGTCAAATGAAAATAGGTCCTTATATGGTCTTGTAATATCTAGATTTAACTTTTCCATTACTGATTTAGGCATCATGTTATGGGAAGCACCTGAATCAAACATTGCATTGTGTAATATCTTATCATGAACATGCAAGCTGACATAAAAAGTTAAGATTCCTGTAACTGCTATCTTTCCATCAACCTCTGGACCGAAAAGTAGTTCTGGGGTATCATCCAATACATTGACATCATCTCTATTATGAGTAAGTTGAAGGGACTGCTTGATTTGTTGTTTGTAAATGTCATGCTTGGCTAGCTCTGAGAGAGGAATAGCTATTTTCAATTTGCCAATTTCAGCTTCTAAGTCAAAAGGTTTTTCAGATTGGATCTTGGTATTATGGTTGACAACCCTTTCTTTGTTAATTAAGTTTTCTTCTTGACTTTCACTCTGATCTTGAGGCTTGCCCTTTTTACTCATCTTTTGGAAAGTGCTGCTTGGATTGTGCTGTAAAGGAGGTGTAACCCTTGGTTCATGATTTGGGGGAAATGGTTCTGTCACCTCTTCAACTACAACCTCATTTGTAATTGAATTAGTTTTGTTAGTAGGCTCTGTGACAATAGCTTTCCAAGGATGTAGGCTATCCTTTGTTTTCTCAGGCTGTGTGACATTTATAGTTATGCTTCTTAATTTGTATTGTTTATGTACTTCATAAACCGCTGTGTCATAGCCTTGTTTGAAATCAAATGATTCACCTGATTTGGTTTGGAATTGCTTGGTGTCTTCTTCTTCATGATCTTCTTGACTCAGAAAGACTTGCTGATCATTGTTGAGGCCCATCAAATTGATGTGGGTATCATCTATCTGCTCATTAGAAGTGGATGTTTCAGCATAGTTTTCTTGGAATAGAGGTCTAATTTCCGGTTCAGGGCTGGCCTTACCAACATTAGGATTTTGATTTCTTCTAAAATTGGGATTTCTGATGGGATTATTCTGTGGTGCTTCCCATGATGACTTCCTCTCAACGGATTCTACTCTGTCACCTAATCTATGCATACCAGTGATTATTGCATCTAATTTTTGATCCCGGCCTGAAGGCTCTTCTTTGAAGGTAGTTTTTCTTTCAGTTCTAGTCCTATTCCTCTTGGCTATCAGGTTGGCTTCTACACTCACTGCTATGTCTTGCATTTCAGCTAAAGTCCGAGGAGCTCTTTCTCTTAATTGGTATGCCATATCTAAATCAAACCCATCAGGAAAGGTGTATAGAGCTAGGTCAGGTGGGGGTTTGAGATTTTGGGGAATAGCATTGTAGACATTGTTAAACCGAGCACAATAATCCAAGATAGTTTCTTGGGGACCTCTCTTGATAGTGTTGTATTCAGACAAAATATGAAGCAGATCCTTTTTCTTCTCCCATCTATTGATAAAGGTTTGATATAGGGCTTCAGGGTCAGCTTGTTGGCATTATGTTTCAAGTGTTGTCCTTGATGGCAACTCACTCAGAGGTTGGTACAGGTGCTCAGAGGTTGGTACAGGTGATGGCAACTTGATCAGAGGACAGATCTCAGTACAGCAGGACAAGAAAGAGATATACGCAGGTTCAGCAAGGAGAATCCGCGTGTACACGCAGGTTGGCTTCAGTAAAAGCGCGTACATGTGAAAAGTACCTTTGGTCCGTGGTAGTTAGACCTTGGAAGTTGTGCCTATGGTTTTTGGACCATAATGTCTCGACGGACGTGTTGATCCCTAGTTTCGAGGTTGATGGTATTGTGTTTCTATGGTTTTGGCTCTTGGTATTGAACAAGGCCTAAGGCTATATAAGGAGAAGATCACTAGGCAAATATGTATGGATTGTGAGTGGCTGACGCAGTGAGAGGATCTGGTATTGCTGGTTATCTGTTCGGGACGCTTGGTAAGGGTCGGATCTGACAGCAAAGGCAGAAGTAATCATTTCTAGATCTGCACGCGGGTTGCCTTTGGAGAAAGCGCGTATACACGCGGTTTTGGTACAGTGAAGTAGCGTATGCATGATAAGGGTTGATATTTCAGGTTGTTGCTGATTCTGGTGGTTGTTGCAGAGTTCTAGATTCTGGTTTGGGTTCTGTGTTCTTAATGACAGGGTTTCAGTGATTCGGTATTGGGTTGTTTAATGAATTATGATGCAAGTATAAGTTAATGATTGTATTGCGGTAATGTTTGCTTTGTACTCTTGGATCCAGTCTGAAAATTGATGAAACGTGGTCCCTGAAGGTTGTAGGGTCAGCACCTACGTACTAGTAAATGGATCAGCTAGTACAAGCGCTGAGGGGGTTGTAGCTCCCTTCCAAAAGTAGTTGGAAAACGAGAGAGAGAGGGTTGTAGCCCTCTGCAGGTTGTAGCCTGCATACTGGTAAAGGACTGCACCAGTATATTGTAAAAGAAGTTTCTCATTAAAGAAGAAAGAGACGAATTGCAGCAGGTGGTTTTCACCCACATTGGGTTTCCACCTTATATCATGGTGTTCATGTGTGTGGCTCTTGTGTGATGTTCTGTTCTGTTATACTGCACCTGTTTACTGCTAAATTGCTTAATAATGTTCTGATGCATTTACTGAAGATAAGATTAACTGAATCATAAGATATCTGCATATACGCTAGTTGCTTTAGACACAGTCGCGTGTACACGCGGGTTCACTTAACTGAAGTCGCGTATATGTTTCTGAGTATGAAATTGAAAAGGTTTTATTGATCTGATAATACTGATTCACCCCCCCTCTCAGTATTATTTCCAACAATTGGTATCGGAGCCAGGTCCTTCAGAGGAAGCTTGATCGCTTGAAGGAAAAGATCCATCAAAATGGCTAATCCAGAAAGAGAGGCACACATCAGGCCACCAGTCTTTGACGGGAACAATTTTACTCACTGGAAGATAAGAACCACTGCATATCTACAGTCTCTTGGAGCAGAAGTTTGGGGACTCATAGAAGGAGGATACAAATTCCCATCAGCAACTCCTACAGATCCAGCAGAGAAAAAGCAATATGAGCTCAATGCCAAAGTAGTTAATGTCCTATTGAGTACTTTGACTCAATCAGAATTTATGAAGATCATGCATCTCAAATCAGCTAAGGAAATATGGGACAAAATCGTTACAAGCTACGAAGGAGATGATCAGGTAAAAATAGCGAAGCTTCAAACTCTCAGAATCCGGTATGAAACTCTTAAGATGCGAAATAATGAAAGCGTAGCTAATTATTTCCTGCGTATGGATGAGATTGTGAATTGTATGAGGGATCTGGGTGAAGAATTTGAGGAAGTTGTCTTAGTTCAAAAGGTTTTGAGATCTCTGTCTACTAAATTTGATTCTAAAGTATCTGCCGTAGAAGAAAAGGAGAATGTGCGAAAAATTACCATGTCACAGCTTCACGGGATCTTAACTGCTTTTGAAATGCGACTAGAGGTACCACCAGAGGCCGCATTCGAAGTGTCAGAGGAAGAAGATGAGGTAAATTTTGTCAAGAATCTTGAACGGGGAACTGGACGGTTCAAAGATAAGCTGCCTTTCAAATGTTTTCTATGTGGTAGAGTTGGTCACTATGCTGCTAGATGTCCTCATAACAAAGAAAGGATATATGAAGAAGATGGTAGAAGCTATTATTCCCATATTAAAAGTTCATTTAATGATAGTGAAGATATTAGAAGTCTCATGGCGCACAAGAAGAAGAATGCTTCATCCAATGATAGCGAGGATATTAAAAGTCTCATGGCACATGAAGAGAAGAATGCAGAAACTGAAGAAGCTGCCAAATTAAAAGAACTATTGGAAACAGAAACCAGGGTAAGGGAGAAATTGTAGGATATAGCAAAAGATCAGAGCACAAATATTCAGAGACTTGAATCAAAGATCCTCTCTCTAAAAGAAGATCTTGAAGATCAAGAACATGAAGTGATCAAACTAAAGCGACAAGTAGAAGAAGGGAGAAAAGTTGAAGAAGACCTAAGGAAGCAGTATCTGAAAAAGGAAGAACAACATCAAGTTGAGGTAAATATCTTGAAAGGTAAACTAGAAGAAAAGGATAAGCTTTTACGATTTCAAGATAGTTCTAAAGTCTTGGATGATATTCTTAATAGTCAAAGATCTCCTGCTATCAAGACTGGTCTTGGTTTTCATGAATATGTTGAAGGTGAATCTAGTTCACAAGGTGAGACAAGAAACTCTAATGAGAAATCTGAAATGCTCAAGGAACAACCAAGAAAAGAAATTCCTCAAGGAAGATCCTTTACTCCTAACTATGGACGTGATAGACGATTATTTCCTCCGCTGAATAAAGTTGAATGTTATGTATGTCATAATCTTGGACATGTTGCAGCCAGATGCAGAAGTAGAATGGTTCAAGAAAGATCATCTCATCCCAGGTATTTCAGAGGGTATTGCTTTGCCTGTAATGCATATGGACACAAAGCAATTGATTGTGATAGAAGGAACATGAAAAATATAAGGTGTTATACATGCAACAACTATGGGCATAAAGCAAGGGAATGCAGAAGCAGATTTCAAAATTCAAGACAAGGGGACCATACATCATCACAGTTGCAGGAATTGAAGAAGACAGAGACAGAAAGGTGTGGGATAACTCAGTCAGCTGACATAACAGACACAGGGGAATCTGAAAGTGATGAAATTCAGTATTCCATCCTGCATACGCTGATATAATGAAGACAAGTCGCGTATATACGCGAGTTACAGGCTGCAAAGTCACGTATATGAAGAAAGGGCAGCAGAACAGACCCAGGTTCAGTCATGGTTGGCTCAGGCTCAGGGGGAGCAGAACAGACTCAGGAAATGGTTCAGACATGGTTGGCTCACACTCAGGGGGAGAATATTCTTCAAATAATTCATTGTTGGCACTATAAGTTGATGATACATCTTGTTGTTTGATCAAAGGAATGATATTGCAGGCTGATGCTTATGATACAGATCTGAATGGATGGTCTTAGAACTTGCATCTGCTCAAGGGGAGCGTGGATAGATTGGTACACTTTGGCATATACAAAGGGGGAGCCAAATCAGAAACTTCAGCATGTACTCAGGGGGAGTATGGACAGCAGTATGGATAGTAGAAGGTATACCAAAGAAGAGCATATCTTGGTACGCCCTTTGCCCTTGATGTCAAAGGGGGAGAATGACTTGGTGTGGTGGTTGCCATCAAGTCCAAAGGGGGAGATTGTTGGCATTATGTTTCAAGTGTTGTCCTTGATGGCAACTCACTCAGAGGTTGGTACAGGTGCTCAGAGGTTGGTACAGGTGATGGCAACTTGATCAGAGGACAGATCTCAGTACAGCAGGACAAGAAAGAGATATACGCAGGTTCAGCAAGGAGAATCCACGTTTACACGTAGGTTGGCTTCAGTAAAAGCGCGTACATGTGAAAAGTACCTTTGGTCCGTGGTAGTTAGACCTTGGAAGTTGTGCCTATGGTTTTTGGACCATAATGTCTCGACGGACGTGTTGATCCCTAGTTTCGAGGTTGATGGTATTGTGTTTCTATGGTTTTGGCTCTTGGTATTGAACAAGGCCTAAGGCTATATAAGGAGAAGATCACTAGGCAAAGATGTATGGATTGTGAGTGGCTGACGCAGTGAGAGGATCTGGTATTGCTGGTTATCTGTTCGGGACGCTTGGTAAGGGTCGGATCTGACAGCAAAGGCAGAAGTAATCATTTCTAGATCTGCACGCGGGTTGCCTTTGGAGAAAGCGCGTATACACGCGGTTTTGGTACAGTGAAGTAGCGTATGCATGATAAGGGTTGATATTTCAGGTTGTTGCTGATTCTGGTGGTTGTTGCAGATTTCTAGATTCTGGTTTGGGTTCTGTGTTCTTGATGACAGGGTTTCAGTGATTCGGTATTGGGTTGTTTAATGAATTATGATGCAAGTATAAGTTAATGATTGTATTGCGGTAATGTTTGCTTTGTACTCTTGGATCCAGTCTGAAAATTGATGAAACGTGGTCCCTGAAGGTTGTAGGGTCAGCACCTACGTACTAGTAAATGGATCAGCTAGTACAAGAGCTGAGGGGGTTGTAGCTCCCTTCCAAAAGTAGTTGGAAAACGAGAGAGAGAGGGTTGTAGCCCTCTGCAGGTTGTAGCCTGCATACTGGTAAAGGACTGCACCAGTATATTGTATAAGAAGTTTCTCATTAAAGAAGAAAGAGACGAATTGCAGCAGGTGGTTTTCACCCACATTGGGTTTCCACCTTATATCATGGTGTTCATGTGTGTGGCTCTTGTGTGATGTTCTGTTCTGTTATACTGCACCTGTTTACTGCTAAATTGCTTAATAATGTTCTAATGCATTTACTGAAGATAAGATTAACTGAATCATAAGATATCTGCATATACGCTAGTTGCTTTAGACACAGTCGCGTGTACACGCGGGTTCACTTAACTGAAGTCGCGTATATGTTTCTGAGTATGAAATTGAAAAGGTTTTATTGATTTGATAATACTGATTCACCCCCCCTCTCAGTATTATTTCCAACACAGCTATGGAGTTTGTTGTGAGTGATCTAAACCATGATCTTACATCTCCTGTTAGGCTTTGCACAAAAATTTTCATTCTAACCCCATCATCATCTATCTCATAATTTTCAAAGTAGTCCTGCATTTTCTTAGTATGTTGAAGGGCTGGATAAGAGCCAGTACCATCAAAATATGAAATCTTGCTTTGGTAATCTTGAGGCATAGGCCCTGGATTGGCAGGTAACTGCAGTGGAGCATATCTATTAGCCATGTTTGGTGGGACAATAGGGATAATGGGAACGAATGGGACAAGGGGAGGAAAGGGGATGAGAGGGGTATGTGTAATAGATGGAGTGGTTGAAATGGTACCTTGTGATGTGGATGAAGACCTGGGAGATTATGGCTTGGTGATATGAGGATGTAAAGGAACCTTAGCAGGGGTTGGAATATTAGTTTGGTGTGCTGCTTCAGAAGTTGAATCAAATAGAGTCCCTTCTGATTTGTGTCTCTTAAGGATTCTTGATATTAGGTTTGGATTTTGGAACTCAGGTGATGGATCAGGATCTGGGTTTGATCTTGTATAGCGAGTTTTCTTCTTAGGAGCCAGTTTCTATGATTTTCTTTAGGAGACTTTTCTAAGAAGAGGGTGATATTTTGACAGGGACCGATCAGTTATAGCACAACTGTATGGAACTTAAGACTGAATAAAGATTGACTGAGGCAGCTTTTATATACTCCTGCAAATGCAAAGCAAAGGCAGTTTCTAAGGCTATCTGGCTATCACTCAGGCTTTATCTATAGTATTAAGAATCAGACAGGGGGTTGCAAAGTTCATCCAGTTCCCCAGTGGAGTCGCCATTTATGTTAACACCCAGGTTGTTACCTTTGACTCCCAAGGGAATACGGCCGGGGTAACCACTAACCAAGCTTTGGATTACAGGTTCTAGCCAACCTGTGATCAGAGAGGGCTCTCTCTTTTAGTTTTAACTTTATTTCTTGAAAGATTTTAGGCTAGTTATGGGGTGAGGGTTTTGTTTAGAATTTTGGTTGAATGATGTCTACCAACAGCTAAGATGAGGACTTCAGAATATTCAGTCCATTGGGTAATGGAGTCTGTGATTAGGGGTTATCTGAGGTATTGACTAAGTGTTATAGACATTTTTGGGCCTTACAACATTAAGCATGAAATGTCCATAATCTAAGGGATCCTAAGTCCCTAAACATGTTGTTCCTACGCCTAGAGGAACAAGGCTAACAAACCACAGCAATTCACAGAAGTTCTCCACCAGAAACTGCTCAAAAACAAGTCAATTCAGGATCAATTCAAGAGCTCTACTAGCTGTCTGCGCTGAAATGCAAAGCTAACGCTGGCTGCCTGCACTGCAATGCAGGTAGAAGCACTACCCAGGTGCGCTGAGCGAGAAATGCCAAATGGCAAGTTCATTCAACAAGGTGTCAAAGACCCTGGAAGCTTCCAGAATCTTCCTCAATGACACTTGCCTCAGTGAATTCGACTATTGATGAGTAAGAGGTTCTCAGCCTCCAAGTGGAAGCAAGAACCTCCAAGTGGAAACAAGAACTGATACAGGGAGAGGACACTAGTCAGATCTCAAGCTGACTCATCCTCTCTCCAAACATCTATATATGGATCTCTCCTCCATGAGATCCAGGGGCTGGAATCTTGTTATTGCAAAGAATTCCTGTTGGTTTGAGACTGGAATCATTGGGTGCTTAATGCTTTGAAGGGGATGAAGATAGGAATTTCATTTGTTGGGAAGGAGATGCTAGATTGGAGCCCTCTAGGTTGTATCTCTTCCTGAACCTTGTTATTCATCAATAAAGCTATCTTGGTTTCTCCTATATGCTGATGTATCTCTGATGTATGATTGCATTAGTATGTTTAGTTTAATTCTGATCCTGAACTAGCTATGAATATGAATCTACGTCTTTGTGTAGTGTTCTCTTCCTGTAATCTTGCAGAAACCTCTTGAAGCTGGGCGAGAGAGAAGGCAAGTAGCTGGGAACTCCCAAAGAGAAGAGAAACCGGATCGAGGGACGAACGGAAGACACCGGTTAGTCCATCCATCTCTCTTCATTCTTAATTCATAAAGGAAGAATACTAGAATAGTTGTCTCTGTTTGTTGCTAAGGCACTGTCACACCTTAGGTGGATAGGATCATCCTGCATAGGCATTTTTCCCCACAACAAATTGGCGACTCCGCTGGGGAGATCTGTTTGGTCATTTATTTGTGTCTCTATCATTGTTTGTTTCATAGACTCAACAACAATAATCGAACTGCATCTGCTATTCTCAGATGCAAAGTAGACAGTTTCTGCTTTGATCCAATCACTGGATTTGTCTATGATCTGAACAATGGACTCACAAATGATTTGATGATCCTTTGTGATAGATCTTAGCCCTCCCTCAAAGCATCCCTTTGATTGTACCTTGCTTGTTGCTTTGATTTGGCCTGAAACTGTAGATTAAATAGCAAACTGTGACCCAGAACCCAGTGAGAAACTCTCGTTTCTCCTTCAGCGCAAACCCTGTGAAGAGGTTCTGCATTTCAACGCAGGTCCCATGAAGGTTACCTGCGCTGAATGTCAAAGCCCCTGTGTTGAGGGTGCGCTGATCCAGTTAGACCTTGTGCAGCTGGGGTTCTCTGCTCTGTTTTGCCTTGTTTTGATCTCTGATTTTTGCAGCCTGTAACCAGCATAGGTACCAGTCTGATAACTCCTTTTCTCTGCTTAAATTCTACCTCCTTTTGTACAAAAAGACTGTGAGTGTTTTTATGTGTTTGTGGCGTCATTTACAGTTTTCCTTTGCAAGAGTGAAATAGTCATCCTGTAGCCCTTTATTCAGATCTGTTGATTGTGATCTTAGGAGAGAGTTCATTGGCTGTTTGCAGTTGATTATACATTTACTTTTGCTTTTGGTTTGAGTTTGTCTCTTTTAAGTGTTGAAACAAGTATTCATTTCGGAAATCGTTAAGTGTTGTAATCTCTTCTACCCTCTCTGATTTCGAAAAAGTAAACTTGTTTGTATTTGTCATTTGAAAGCAAATTCAAAGTTGTACAAAAAGCTTTATTTGTAGGCATCAATACTAAGAAAGCGGAAAACAAACACCTGCATTGTGCATTTGCATCTTGATAGTTTGCATGTTTGATTTAGGAAAAGTGCATTAGAGTGTGCTGATTGCTCTTTGAGAAAAGATGGTGTCTTTATTTTCCCTTTGTAGCTAGGATTTTCATATGTTGAAAAGATATAAAAAGCTTGCTTATCATCTTTAGACTGCATTTAGGAGTTGTACCATACATCTCGTGGTGATCCAAAAAGGAAAACTTCTAAAAAAGATCAACCTAAAATAAATTGAATGAACTTAACAACGCTTTGTAACATAACACACAACATAGAGGTCTAGGCTAGAGACGTGTTCCGGCGTCGTAAAGCCTGATATCTTATCGTTGAGTGGTTGGGTGATTCCTCCACGGTGAAGCGATAAGTATCAGTACGGATTGTGCTCCCACGTACCGTCGCGTATATATTGGGAGACCCCTATAGGAATAAAGCCTTTATCCATAGGAAGCCGTGTCGGCCGCCCTACTGATCGTAATGCACTGAACACAGCATTCGGGAAGATTGATCGCCCGTACCTTAAAAATTATTCTGCGGTTTTGCGAAAAGTTTGGCACACCCTCTACCTAGAACTCCAGAGCAGTTCCTTTTGGCCTTTTTCAGACTCTATAACGGAAAAAGTCCATCCGAGCATTTGTCACTTCGGGCTCGTTAAAACATCGAAGGAGACTAGAGTCATCTTTAGCTTTTTCTCGACTCTTTAAAATTGAAAAAGCAAGTTGTGTCTAAAGCATCGTTAAAATTTATTTTAAACGGAACAAAATCACCCCCTTTTCCTGCGTTGATCTTTCGGTTGAGAAAATGGAGCACACCAACCAAGGAGTTCCCCTTGGTGGAAATCCTAGTCCCTTCTCCTCTTGGGGAGATGTTGGTGCACCCCATATGGCCACATTGTCGCTTCCAGGACTGACAATTGGCCTGCCCATCTGGCTCTTCTCAACCAATGTAGTTCAGAGCACCACTATTCCTGAACAGTCGAATCGACAGCTAGATGAGTCTAAAGTTACCCACCAGCCTTCTACCTCTTCTAACTCTTCCTCTCCTCCTTCCTCTTCACTTGAGGGAACTGGTAAAGCTAAAAGCCAAGTTCCTAAGGAGAAGAAGGAGAAGAAGAAGAAAGAAAAGAAGAAGAAGGAGCCAAAAACGCCTGGGGGCAAACAAGAGTCGTCCAGAAAAAATCCACACACAGCACTGACCGGGCCTAAATCGCCATGTGTCATATGTAGAGGAGACCACTTCCACAGAGATTGTCCCTGTATTCCCCGGATACTAAGGGACTGGTCTCCTCGTTTGCACAATCCGGTGGCATCAACCTCTGATTACCATGTTGAAAGTACACCGTCAACTAGCGAAAGTGAAGCTCCAGGATAGAGAGGGAGAGCTAGATCTCCCTGCAAACTGTGTGAAGGCGATCACGCCATCCACCGTTGTCCCTTCTTAGACGAGGCGAAAAGAGTTTTGGAAGATCGTCCGGTATCACCGTCACGACTTCCTCCTGGATACAAAAAACTCGTGCCAAGTCCTTCGTTAGTTGAGAATCCAGTTGGCCCGCTCAAGTGGTCGGCTGAAGCGTCATTCATTGAAAATGAACCTACTGAATCCATACCTGACGAAAGTCAAAAGGTTGAAACGGTAGTTGACTCGGTATTGCCTTCAGAGGATTCATCTTCGAATGATTCCATCACTGAAGAGAAGAAGGATGACACCATCCAGACTCTTTTCATCAGCACAGACTCGGACGAACAAGGGGGCAACCCTCCCATTCCTTTATCACAGGAAGGAAGTTCGTCAGAGCGATATCCGGCCATCTACTCGGTCCCACCACCAAGCAACCTAGTTGTGTCCTTCGACTGGAACCAACTAGGCAAACCCCGTCTGCCAGCAAGCATACCATTTCGAATTATCGTACAAATATACAAAATGGTCATGGTTGGCACCATCATTGATGAAGGGGCATCTGTGAGTATCCTTTCCTCTGTTGCTTGGAAAACGCTTGGTTCGCCAGTGCTTTTGCCTGAAATGAGAAATCTGACAGGCTTCGATAAAGGAACCAGTCGACCTTTAGGGATCCTCCCCAATGTGCCTCTAACATTGAGGAAGAAGACAGTTCATATGAACGTCATGGTCATTCAAGGACCCTTGGATTATAACCTACTCCTTGGACGAGACTATATATATTGCATGGGAGCCATCGTCTCCTCGCTCTTTAGAGTAATGTGTTTTCCACATGAAGGAAGAATGGTCAAGCTCGTAGACCAGCTTTCATTTCCGGGATCACGCATCGCAAATAGTCATATACCAACCCTAAATGGTATTTTCACCCAAGAAATATCTCCACCCCCAGTTCTTCTTCCCGATGAGCGCGAGTGATTTGGAAAGATGTAACTGGAACCCAGGGGGCATGCATCCTGGTCTGCTTCGGGCAGAGAAAACCTTGGGTATAGAGTAGGCTTCCGCAGGAGAATATGACTAGTCCGTACCCCGTCCGTGATTGGAAGAGGGGTTGTTCTAGAATAAGATTCTTTTGTCAAAGTTACGTGTTTGAACTAAGTCACTCACCTTTGTCTATTTCGGTAGACATCGCCGAAGAAATGTTTAGTTTGAAAGATTAACAGAACAATCTTCGGGTAACCTGAAAGAGGTAGGCGTTTCCCGGTTAAACAAATGTTTTTCCTGCAAATTGAGGGGTAACCTTGAAATCATATCTTATACTCGGGGGCATGCAAACCTTTTGGAGTGCAAGCAAAGAGCGGTTATTTATCTATTTTTTGGATTAGTAGTTTCCTAACTTGCATAAAGAAAGGATGTGGGGCAAAAGTCTAAAAATTGCCAAATTTATGTGAGACATTCTTATCATATGACTGGATAATCGAGCAGTTTTAGCACATAGTTCATGCTCGTTAAAAAATAAACGCAAGATCCGAGCAGTTTTAGCACATAGTTCATGCTCGTTAAAAAATAAACATAAGATCGAGCAAGTGTTTCAACCTGTGTTTAAGCTCGTTAAAAAATGAACTACCCGGTAAATAACCACTGCGAAAGTAAATTATTAGCCATTAAAGCCTTGGTCGTGTTTGCACTGTCACCTCCACTTTTCTATTGGCCGATCATTCACCTCCATTTGATTGTTTACCCATTTTGAGGAACAGGTGCGAAGAGTGATTTCACTAAGCCATCCTTGTGACACTGCCGTGATTGGAACATTCCAAGCCGTACCTGGAATCTGCTGCTACCCTGTTTATCACTCGTTCCTCAAAAGGTGAGTCTTCTTTAAGCTCTTTTCAACTGACTCGTAAAATATGAAAAGATTGTCGAGTTTTGGCCTCCCAGCTCATTAAACGACCAGAAGAGCTATCCCTCCTTTAGATTTTAATCTTTTTGGACCTGAGGGATTATTGCACAAAAAGATCGAGCACTTGTTTAGTTCAGCTCATTAAAACTATCGAAAATTCATCCCTTCTGTATTGTTTTATACTTTTTCGTACTTAAGGGATTAGATGACAAAAAAGGACTTTTGGAGTTAACTTTATGTACCTTTTCAGACTCTCTAAAAATGAAAAGGACCGAGTTATCTTTGTCGTTAGACTCGTTAAAAGCATTAAATAGCGACAAACTTGTCTTTAGACGAGAACGAGTTTCCCTATCGCTAGGCTCGTTAAAACATAGCGATGGGCTTGCCCGAAGGACAGGTTATAGAACAAGCATATGTTATCCTCCTCAAGCTTGACTAAATAAAGAGGTATTGGTCAGCAATGACTGGGGAAAATTGGGAGAAACTCAAGAAAACTTTGATGGTAGCAAATCGCTCTTGAACATGACACTTTTCCTCCGTACCACAATCGGGTTGGGTTGTTTCATTCACCGGTCCCATCACCATGGTCTCACCATACCATCCATATTTGGGGTAATGCTACTGATCCATCGCATCAGTGTCGCCATATGTTCAAGAGAAGTCGTTCAGAGAAGTCAACCGTGTCCCATCCACTGCCATACATTATCCTTCATCCTTTCATGACCGCCACCCTGAATCATATGTCACAGATCGTTTTCACCTCCATCAAAATCATTAGCTCCGTTCCGTGTCACTGATGTGGGATTCATTAAGGCCCTCCTTTAACAGATCGCTTCTTGTCGACATCAGCTCATTATCCAAGAAGTTGATCTAGGAACAACCCCTTCAGTACTTTGAAGCTTGCATGCCTCAATGGCAAGTTTCTCACTTCCGGCGACAGGTATACATCAATGACCTTCGACCGAAAAATTTTGCGTGGTGTTCTATGCCAAGTCCTTTATTCACACCACATGAATTGTACTGCAGTAACTTAAGGGTCATCATCCTTATCGGTGATTCCTCTCGCACTTGTTAACAGTTTACATCATTGACTGGTAATCAAGCGATGTCTTTCCATGTTCGACTTCAGAAAATTCTCACATGGATCGACTTGTACATCGAGTGAAGATCGAACAAGACTGAAGACCCCGGATCTAGTTTCATCCATCCAGGCTGCGATATATATTCAGGAAATAAAGACATTGACATGTACAGCATTGCAGCAGATAATCATCCTACAAAAAGGGATGATGATTTCATCAAAATCATCAGTCTACCATCAGACGATTGTCTGTTCCATGTACAGGAAAATGAATTTATAAAGCTGAGCATGGGAATGCCCGCCTCAGCTAGATCATGAAAGCAGTATGAAAAATAATGTATTATATTGTATTGTATTACAAGTCTCCTCCCAGCAATGAATGAACTTCGGATCCTCCTGATAAAGCATTTCACCCGATAAACGGCCTCATACTTTAGGGGGCAACTGTTATAGACATTTTTGGGCCTTACAACATTAAGCATGAAATTTCCATAATCTAAGGGATCCTAAATCCCTAAACATGTTGTTCCTACCCCTAGAGGAATAAGGCTAACAAACCACAGCAATTCACAGAAGTTCTCCACCAGAAACTGCTCAAAAACAAGTCAATTCAGGATCAATTCAAGAGCTCTACTAGCTGTCTGCGCTGAAATGCAAAGCTAACACTGGCTGCCTGCACTGCAACGCAGGTAGAAGCACTACCCAGGTGCGCTGAGCGAGAAATGCCAAATGGCAAGTTCATTCAACAAGGTGTCAAAGACCATGGAAGCTTCCAGAATCTTCCTCAATGACACTTGCCTCAGTGAATTCGACTATTGATGAGTAAGAGGTTCTCAGCCTCCAAGTGGAAGCAAGAACCTCCAAGTGGAAACAAGAACTGACAGAGGGAGAGGACACTAGTCAGATCTCAAGCTAAACATCTATATATGGATCTCTCCTCCATGAGATCCAGGGGCTGGAATCTTGTTATTACAAAGAATTGCTGTTGGTTTGAGACTGGAATCATTGGGTGCTTAATGCTTTGAAGGGGGTGAAGATAGGAATTTCATTTGCTGGGAAGGAGATGCTGGATTAGAGCCCTCTGGGTTGTATCTCTTCCTGAACCTTGTTATTCATCAATAAAGCTATCTTGGTTTCTCCTATATGCTGATGTATCTTTGATGTATGATTGCATTAGTATGTTTAGTTTATTTCTAATCCTGAACTAGCTATGAATATGAATCTACGTCTTTGTGTAGTGTTCTCTTCTTGTAATCTTGCAGAAACCTCTTGAAGCTGGGCGAGCGAGAAGGAAAGTAGCTGGGAACTCCCAAAGAGAAGAGAAACCGGATCGAGGGACGAACGGAAGACACCAGTTAGTCCATCCATCTCTCTTCATTCTTAATTCATAAAGGAAGAATACTAGAATAGCTGTCTCTGTTTGTTGCTAAGGCACTGTCACACCTTAGGTGGATAGGATCGTCCTGCATAGGCATTTTTCCCCACAACACTAAGATATCTTAAAACTGTAGGGCCATTTAGATAGGTCATGAAACAAACTTAAAATTGTGATGATGAAGTATGAGTAGCCAGTGAAAGGCAGTTAAGAGTCTTTCCCTAAGCCGGTGATGTAAGAAAGAGATATATCACTCAGGAGCAAATTTGAATTCCTGAACAATACTCACTATGAAGTCTTAGTCTGAAGGTGAAGCAATTAAGAATTACACTTTCATAACTAATACTAGAGGAAAACATTCATAACAGCATAACAGATTGAGTTCAGGGTATTCTGTGAATAAATCCTGAAACTATTATTTTTCTGTGCTATTAAACTGTGCAATATAAAGCATGAACAGATTGTGAAAGAATGAAATACATAAAAACAGAGTTTAAGAAAAACTTATTGTGCCATGATATACACAGGAATCCTGTAGTAGTAAACCATCAGACCGCAACACATCAAACTCAGAATTTTGGTAGTTCCATCAGCTCTTTGTATTAAACCTATGAAATTTACAACATAGTAACTCTTGGAGAGAAAATCAACAACCCCTGCAAGCTTGTGCGAGGGGATATATATACAATAAGTTTTACAAAATATCTGAACGCTGAGTCATTTACTCAAATAAATGTGTTCACCAACTTTCAGAACAGCAGATAAGAGAGTTATTACTACTCTAAATATACAATAAATAGCTTTTCAGTTATGTCAGAGATCTTTTTGACCTTTGGAGGCCACTGAGTCGGTTGAGTGCCTCTGCATTAATTCTGAATGGCATGCCTTTAGTGTTCTGTCGAGCTGTAGCTTTCTCGGCCCTGTCATCTGTACCTGTCAATGTTTCTCTAGTGGCCGAATTGGCTTGCTGAGTTGGCTCAGTCCACTCCTTTACTGTCATAGTGAATGTATCAACTGTTTGAACATGATGACTTGTTTTTTAATGAAAAAACTTGATGAAAATGTTTGCTCACAGCAATGTCTGTATCATGCTGGTCCACCATTCCTGAGAAGGCAACTGATGCCTTAAAATTGTACCTAATGTTTCATCTACCTCTGTATATTTGTAGAAATTGGGAGGCACTTCAAACAGATGTCTGATCTCATTCATGATAAAAAATAAGTTCTCTACTCTGTCATAGAGACTTTGCCCAGATGCAGGCCCTGTTTCCTCTGAGGTGCTTGATCCTGTAGTGATCTGATTTGTAGCAAAAGTATTCACCCTTTTGGCATAATTTTCATGGGATAATAGCCTCCCTGCACTGTTCAGTAAGCCAGGAAGGCCTCTGTTATGTAATGTTGCGAATTTATCCATGAATTTGTTAACCTCAGTCTGCATTTCTTGGCATCTCTTATCCAATGTTTTCACAAGACTTTTCAAGGTGAGCACCCTTTTAATCAATAGAATAGTATCAGTCCTGCCTTGGATACCCATTGCTGCCAGCTGAGGGCCTGTACGGTTGTTCAGGACATTGATCATCCTATTGGCTATCTCAGGCATGTTGCCTAGAGATGCCCTTGCTCTTTGGCTTTCCTTGTGTGCCCTGCCTATGAGGTCCATGTGCTCATGAATGGTTTCTATGTATTGCCATTGGTCTGTTATAGATTGACCAATGTTGGCCCATAAGACTTTCTTGATTTCAGCCACAACCTTGTCCAAGGAGAGCTCCTTTTCTAGATCTTTTATCCTCTCCTTGAGAGCCTTTACTTCTCTTCCTTTTTCTGCTACACTTTGCTTGGACTTATCATATTTTTCATTAATTGTGGCCAACTTCTCTTTAGTTTGATTCAGCTCTGCCATTTGGGCCTCTAGAACTTGAATCTCTTTCATCATCTTCTGCATGTCAAGGCTTGGAGCCTGCTCTGATGTAGTTGTTGGTGCTGCTATTGATGGAGCTATTTCAGCTGTCTGTACTGTGGGAGGAGTGGTAGTTTTAGGTGGCTCCTCAAGGTCAATCACTGGTTGGGGAGGCTGAGATGTTTGGCCTCCTTCTTTCTGCTGCAGGGCTGTCTATAATGCAGCCTCTGTTTTTACTAATTTGCCTTCTGTCTGCACCAACTGTTTGTGCAGTGTTAGCAGCATGGAAGCTACCTCTTGGTCTTTCCTCTGCTGAGCAACATCTTCTGTTTGAGGGTGAAGGGTTGCTGGAATCTTTACCATTTTTCTCAGGGCTGCTATTTCAGCATCTCTTTCCTTTAGCAGCGCTTGTACAGCCTTGGGATCCTTTGGGTCATGCCCAATCTCTATAATAATGTCTTCCAAAGACTTAATCCTATTGTCTTTGGCCTGAGAGGATGCCTTTTCCAACTCAAGTTGGGCAGTTGTATTGTGCAGACTGTTTTGAAACTTATGTGCCAGGAAGGTCTTGTCTGCAAGTGTTGAATAGACCATCTCACCCGTTTGCTTGTGAAGCTCTATCTGATCCATTGGGTG
The DNA here is from genome assembly GCA_031772625.1 of Pinus tabuliformis. Classification (NCBI taxonomy): domain Eukaryota; kingdom Viridiplantae; phylum Streptophyta; class Pinopsida; order Pinales; family Pinaceae; genus Pinus; species Pinus tabuliformis. The sequence continues at coordinate 905,726,189 of CM062811.1, forward strand.
GATGTCCTTTGCAAGTACCTCAAGGTTGGTCCTTATGTAGTCTGCATCTGACTGTGGCTGCATCATAGTAGGCATGAAATGACTCATAGTCAATTTCCCCTCTATTATGTTGTATGCTGACATAAGCCTCTGCTGATTTGTAGGGGCCATTTTAAGCAAGTGATTGTACAGTTGGAGCCTGACTGGCTCATTTCTTTTCTTGATATCAATGAATTGTTGTTTTATGCTTGATTCCACCCTCCTTTGCTGGCTTGAGGAGCTGACCTCTCCTCCAAGGGTTCTTACTTGTTCCTGCTGAAAGGAACTGGCAGATGCCTCCATACTAGGGGGGCCCATTCCCAAGGATTGCCCAATAGGCATCTCCTCTTCAGAGAGAGGATTTAGTCTTTGCCTTTTCTACCCTTGATCTGTTGATGTGGTGAGGGGAGTTTCCTGCTCTCTGTCCCTCTTTCTGCTTCTTTCTTCATTCAGTGGAGTTTGGAGCACCGAGGCCTCCACCACTGTTTCTTGCCTAGGAGGCACAGTCTCTTGAGCCTGTTGCTCAGTAGATATTGGGGCCTCAGCTGTTTCTTCTTGCTGCTTTGGCTGCTCTTTTTGTTGTTCTGTTGTAAGGGGTGGTTGTTCCTGCTCCATCTCCTTTTCTTTACCCTTGCTGGCTGCCTGTCGAGTTGTTTGAGTTGTTTGCTGGTGGGCCGTAGAGGATGAGGCAGCTGCTCCAAGTTGCCTTTGATAAGAAGAGGAAACCTGCCCACAAGTTTCCAAGTCAGCTTCCTTCTCAAGGTTTTTTGCTTCTTTTTGTAATATGTCCTCTTTAGTAGTTGCCTCTTCTAATGTGCCTTCTTTCCATCTTAACATATTTGCATATTGTTCAATATGAGGCAACCTGATATGATTATAGCTGGACAGCTTGTATTTAACCCTTCTAAGACTAATAAAATTATTGGGATCATAAGGTGTCCAGATGAAACTGGTTTTCAACCCAAGGCTATGCAGCATTTCATCTGCCCTTTCCCATGCTTCTTCCCTGTTATTGTAAATAAATGGGCCTAGCTGGTTTCGGACCTTGAGTTGTACCTTCTTGTTTTTGCTGTGGAAATGGACCATGTCTGCATTTCCAAACTGCCTGAAATACTCTAAGGCAAAGAGTCTCATAGGGACATATCTTGGTAGTTTAAATGGGGCTAACTCACAGCCATATACTCTAATCACTGTATGGTGTTGGTAGAAGTACCAATCCCCAATGCTGTAGGCCTTTGAGAGCTGGAGAATCCTTTGCATCTCATCTGTTAATCTTGGAGGAGGGGCACTCAACAACAAGGACATGGCTGGATGGATAAACTGGTCTATGAACTCACAGTAGCTGTATGGTGAAAAAGATGAGTGATGAAAGATAGAAGACCAAAATACCACAGACCTTGGGTTTCCCTGAGCATCAAACTTCTTGAGAGTTATACGGAAGCTATCAGGCTAGTAAAATAGGAACAAGTGATAGATGTAAGAAGTGTATCTGAATAGCCTTTCCCTCTCTAGATTCATCAATTGCTCATGAATCTTATTGGAAATGTAGGCAACATAATCATAGTGAACAGCAGGAGGCTTTCCAGGGGAAAAAATGGACAGCATGGCCAGAAGGGTTTCATCAACATCCTCAGCTACTATGTATCCTAGGACATAACTTATCATATCCACTAGCATTTTGCCCAACTCATTTAGATACACATTTCCAATAGGGGGATACCTCACATTTTCAGAACCTGATTGAATGAATAATTGATTGATCTTCACAACTTGGGACAACTTGCCTCCTTTGTTTATCAAATCCATAATGGAGAGGGGAGTCAATGACCTTGAAGTTTTAAAGTGTAGCATTTCATTTATGGCCTCAGGGGTGATATGGAACAAAACTGAGCCTGAGGAATTGAGAACAGCTCTCTAGCATGGGTCATAGTTGGCCCTGCATATATGAATCAAATCTGGGAGGACATTGACTTGAGGAGGGTTGAAAATGGGCAAATTGGAGTCCCAGATCATTAGAATATCAGCTCCACTGAGATGTTGGGCTTTTAGCTCACTAAGTACATGAATATTGTACTTTCTATTCATTAGGAGTGTCTCTTCTATCTGGTAGTCTCTGTCAGCCAGGTCCTTCCATTCTAGCTCTCTTTGTGGGGCATTTAGAGGCTGAATGTTCAATGCAACTGGGGTCTCCATGGTTAATTAGTACTCTGATTTGTAATAGAACTTGTTTTACTGGGCAGAGCAACACAGAGCAGTATTTTTTGCAGTAGTAGGGTAATTTGCAGGGGAAGCAGGGCGAACTGTGGTGAGAAGAATTGAAATGCTCCCAAGGACTCTAATGAGCAAATGCTGGGACTAACAAAGCTGTTTCCCGGTGAATTAGTGCAGCAAAGGTTTTAAGTTCACGAATGTGCAAACTGACTGTAAATTTATGGAAACTTGGCTCAATGTGGACTTTTGTGGGTGAATCTCGGCCTTATAACTGAAGATAAATGTTGGTCACCGGGGATTTGCTGGTAATTACGGTGATTTCTCTCTTTTGTCACTTGTTTTGGTGAATTTATACAAAAGCCAGGCGTGGAGGGGAAACTTGGATAAATACCTGGCGAATTTTGACAATGGTGGCAAGTGCAGGTAAATTGAGGGCGCCCACGGTCCTTAAGTTGATTTTTGCAGGTTGGCGGCGAAATGGTCGTAATTTGCATGCAGAGAGTAGAAATAGTTCTTTGGAAAAAGTGATTAAAAAACGCGAAATTTGGCGAAAATATGGACATTTTGGTCTATTGGCGCTTTTTTGGATGACGTCAGCATGACGTCATCAGGTGGGGTCGGGTACGGAAAGGTGACGTGGCGGCCTGCGAGTGGTCCACGGGGACTAGTGAGGTGGCGGACAGGACGGAGCGATGGCGGGCAGAGCGGTGATGTGGCGCTGGGGTGGCAGTGACGCAGACGTGACGTGGGCATGACTGGGCAGGCGGTATACGGAGGGCGGTAAGCAGTTCCATCGGACCACTTATTGTACGGGGGCGGTATTGGCAGGCGGCCTCCCGATATAACCTGGGAGTGACGCGTGGCACTGCCCTGACGTCATGCTCTGACACTTATCGGGTGCTATCGTCCGGTCATCGGGGTTGGCCCGATATTGATATGGGCCGTCGGATGGGAAAGCCCAGATCCGACGGTCGACGGGTTGATAAAGTGATAGGACGATACGGCAGCGGCGGGGAATAAACAATTATATTTTTTGAAATATGCGCCCGGGCGGGACTTTGGAAACCAAAGTAATATGGATTTTTTTTTCAATGTTTTTTGTTTTTAATGCACTTTAATCAAAACTTTGGGTTAAGGGATAAAAGTGGGTTTTTTGGTGTTTTTTGCAAATAGCGCGGGTTAGGAAAAATGTGGGTTTTTACAAGGTTTTCGCAAATAATGCGGGTAAAACAGCTCAGAGGGGTTGCAAAGGGAAAAAAGGGGTAGGGCTTAGGTTATTAAACCAACATGGGGTTAGTTTAATCCCTGATTTTAAGCAAACCATCTGCAATAATACTTTGATTCTGCCTGGTTATCCACATTTTGAACAAAGGGCTAGAATGCCCAAGGGGAGGGATATATACATACTTTTTTTTTTGGGGTTTTATACACCATGGTGTTATAGTAATAGGGAAAGGGGAACATGGGGAGTTAAGTATAGATAGAGTTAGTAGTTAGTTTTGGAGGGGAATGTGAATGGGAAGTGATAGATAGTAAGTTTTTAGGAAACAAACTTAGTTAGGGAGTAGATCAAAATGAAAAGAATTTACGCAAGAAATGTGGCTTTTTATGCAACAAGGATCAACCAATGAGTCTATTTTCTCTCATAACCCAAGGTGAAAGAGGGATGTTAGCAAGGAATGTGATGGGGGAAGATTGGGAAGTTAGACATGCTTCATCTTGCTGCTTCAAACTGCTGAATAAGAAGATCTGCACTGACACCATGTCATTCCTTTGCTTAGGCCAGTGAAATGCCATAAATCATGCTTCTGCAACCATATCTACCTACCCATTCTATTGCCTAGCATTTTTTGTTACTTCAAGGAGGGTGCACTTAGACTTGCAAACCCTCATGTGCCTTTTCTTTTCCTTTGGCTTTTTCTTTTGATTTTCTATCTAAAGCTAACCTTATTACTTCCAAGGCCCCAGATTAAACAGTTGGGAACCTTCATTCTCTACCTAACTACTTTATCTGCCAAGATTGAACAGTTTGGACAGATTTCCTTCTCTAGTCTACAACAATCAATTGAAACATGGCATGACCCAGTTTAGACTGTTGGATCACCCATTCAGAAGTAGGACAACATCAACCAACTGCAGATATGTGTCTTCCACAAGAATATGAGATCTTTTCATCATCAAAGTAGATCATATTAGCACTTCCCCTGTCAATCATGAAAAATGAAACCTATTAGTATAGGTAACTAACAATGGCTCCACTTGGGGATGGTTTTTCTACTTTGAAAGACCAAGAACAGTAGGTCAGAATGCCTTGGCTTTAGATTTCTTCTCAAAACTTGTGAACCTGTCTCTTTGGACCTCAAAACTGGAATCTGTCACCATTGTGGAACTTGTGAACTCGAAGCCTTTTCCTGCTTATTTACAACCACTTCTTAAACTGAACTATTTGTATGCTAAAAGAAAATATAAACAATTGATTATGTACAGAAGGAGAAACCCTGCTATATACATGGAAAGTAGTCAAAATAGTGCTTTAACATCCGACCATTCACAGGGTCCTCTTCAGCTTCAGTGCCATCAATATTTTTAAGGAAATAAGTATTGTTTCCTTGTAGTGCTTGAATAACAAAAGGCCCCCTCCAAAGGGAGTCAAATTTGCCATGTTTCCCCTTGTCTTCTCTTCTTGAATCCCATTTAAGCACTTTATCATTAATAAGGAAATCTTCAGCCTTGGTTCTTCTATCAAAGGCCTTCTTCAGTTTCTCTTGTAGGACCTGAACTCTGCTGTACACCTGATCTCTGGTTTGCTGCAAACAGATAATCTGATTGACTCTTATTTGTATGTCATTTGGTTCAGCTTGACTTTCCTGAAGTAACTTCATGACAAGGACCCCTAATGATGACGGGAATTTGGCTTCCAATCCATAACCTAGCTCATATGGGTTGACCCCAATAGACCTCTTGGTTGTTAGCCTGTCTGCCCACAAGGCATTTACAAGCTTCTTGTGCCAATTTTTCTTATTCTCCTCTAGTATCTTCTTGATAATGTTGATAATGCTTTTGCTGGATGATTCAGCTAAACCATTGCCTTGAGGGTAATATGCAGTAGAATGACCCAGAGTAATGTGGAATTTGTGACAAAAGTTCACCATCTTCTTGGATCTGAAAGCAACAGCATTGTCTGTTATAATCTTGTCACGACAACCAAATCTAGAAAGAATATTAGTCTCAAGAAACTGAATGATAGTAGAATCATTTGCTTCTCTACATGGAACAACCTCAATCCATTTAGTAAAGTAATCTGTGGCTGTTAGAATCCATCTATGTTGGCCTGAAGATGAAGGATGAATTTCCCCAATGAAGTGCAAGCCCCATTGCTGAAAGGGCCTTTCTGTTGCGATAGGCTTTAAGGGAAGTGGAAGTAACTTTCTTTTTCCCTCAAACATTTGACACTTATGACATGAAGTGGTAAATTTTTTAACATCAGAGAAGAGAGTGGGCCAATAGTAACCTGCCCTCAGTATCTTATCCACAGTGGGCTTCGGGTACAAATGTCCACCACAATCACCTGCATGGAATTCCTTCATAACATTATCAATTTCATCCATAGTTAAACAGTTCAGCAGTATACCTTCATGATTTTTCCATAGTAAGTTACCATCTATGATACAAAATTTTGAAGCCTTCATTTTTAAAAATCTAGATTTGGTTCTGGACAATCCTGGGGGAGCACACAGGTTTTGCAATATATAACAGATATCAGAATACCACAGGGATTGTTCAAAGGCTACATTGATCTTTGGAGTCGCCAGCTCCGGTTCATTGTCCAGTTGGTTAATATCCAAGGCTTGGAAGTTTGCTTCAGACATTAATTTAGCCAAACCTTGCCCTTTTATCAGTTTTGTAGGTTTTATCTCAATGTCAAATTCCAATATGTTAGCAATCCATTTTCCTCTTCTTCCCTCTAAGTTTTCTTGAGTAAGTATGTCTTTCACAATGGGACTTGGTACATAGGCAATGACATGGGAGTATAGGATGTAGATCCTGAAGTCTTTGATGGCTTTGACCAAAGCATAGGCTTGCTTTTCCATGATCTGATATTTCAGAGGTGCATCTCTAAGGGCTCTACTAAAGAAAGAAATAGGTTTTTCATTCCCTCTGTCATCTTTCTGCAATAAGACAGCAGCAATGGTATGCTGGGAGGAAAAAGAGAAAATGATAAATTCTTTATCAAATTGAGGATTTGTTAAGACTGGGGTTTGGGTGAGGGCCAATTTGATACCTTCAAAAGCTTGATTTGCTTCTACTTTCCACTTTACTTTTGAATCCTTATTTAGCATGTTGTTTAGTAATCTGATCAATTCGGCTAAGTTTGGGATAAATCTCCTTAAAAGGTTGATCTTTCCCAAGAAGGCTTGTAATTCTTTGATGTTTCTTGGATGGGGCATTTGCAGGATGGCCTGTATTCTATCTGGGTCAATTCTAATGCCATCCTTTGAAATGATATGACCTAATAGCTTACCTTCTTCCAAACCAAATGGAGACTTTTTTGGATTTAAGGAAATTCCATATTTCCTGCATGTTATGAATATTTGTCTCAGGTGTTTTAGATGTTCTTGGTCAGATTTTGAGAAAGGTCTGAGGTCATCTAGGTAAACAACAAGGAACTCATGAATCTCTTTAGCAAAAGCAATATCCATTGCTCTCTGAAATGTAGCTCCTGCATTTTTCAATCCAAAAGGCATTTTAACATATTTGAAAGTTCCCCATGGGGTTGTGAAAGCTGTTTTATCTTGATCATCCGGATGGACTAGGATCTGATTAAAGCCTGAGAATCCATCAAGTAATGAGATTCTTGAAGCCCCTACCACTCTTTGGAGAATGTGATCCATTTTTGGTAAGGGATAATTGTCTTTAAGGGACACTTGATTCAAATTCCTTAGGTCAACACAAAGCCTAATCTCCCCAGTTTTCTTTCTTGTGGGGACCAAGTTTGAAATCCAGTCTGAAAACCTGATTGGTGCTATGATACCAGCTTTAAACATTTTTTGTACCTCTTTCTCAATTGAAGGGAGAAGCATTGGATTGATTCTTCTTAATTTTTGCTTGAATGGCTTTTGATTGGGCTTGAGAGGGATAGTGTGTTGGATAACAGAGGTGTCATAGGATTTCAAATCCTCATAACTCCACGCAAACACATCTTGGAACTCTTTAAAGAGGTCAATGTATTTAGGCTTCTGGTCAGGAGGTAAAGATGCAGACAATTTTATTATCTTGGGTTTTTCAATAGTTCCAATGTTGCATTCTTCAATGGCAGCATTAAGGGGTTGCATTTTTGGTTTTCTAGGAACATCATTTGAGTCAAAGATGTCCTCCAATGGAGTTAGGCCTGTTGGTAGAAAGTTGTCTTTTAGCTCTATTATTTCAGCCTCTGTTCCAGCTACTTCATCAAAATACAATTGTTGGAGTTATTGTATGTTTTCCTTGTCAAAGTTGGTTGGACAAAGTATTTGATTTGCTGCTTTGAGTGATATTGCTGTTTGATCCTGTTCACTTAATGGCTGTGTGTCTTTCACAGAATCAACATCAATGTTCAAGCTTGAAAATTCATGCTGCAAGGTTAAGAAACTGTTTATTTGTGTGTCATCCTCAAATACTTGCCAATCTTTGACATTGTTTGGGACAGAAGGTCTGTGTTTTATCTCAGCTGTAAAGCAGTGGTTGGGTTCAAAAGGTAATTTGCATGTACTTGCAAATGTAGCTAAACTATGTGCATGGAGGTTGTGGGTTCTAGGTATTTTGGTCATCTGAAATTCAGTGAAAGCCTTAAGTATCTCAATAGTAGTAGACCTATATGATCTTAGTCTTTTGTCATTGGTGACAAAATTGCCTTTCACTTGTTGAATAATGAGGTCTGAATATCCCATGATTGAAACTTTGGTGGCCTGTGAAGACTTTACCAGTTTGAGGCCTAGCAGCAGAGCCTCATACTCTGCCATATTATTAGTACATCTCAAATTAAGCCTATAGGCTCGACCTTGTGCATGATTGCTCTGTTTGTTATGAATCCATACTCCAGCTCCTGCCCCTAATTTGTTGACTGATCCATCAAACTCAAGAAACCATAAGATCTCTTGATTTAGGGGATTTTCAACCTCCTTTCTATGACTTGGGGTTATAAATTGGAGTTATTGTCTTTCACCTGGTTTGTCTTCTTGGACAGTTTCATCACTAGATTTCTCAATCTTGATTTCTTGGGGACTTGATTGCTCATTGTCATGCATATTTTGTTCAAGTGTGACAGATTTATTATCACTTATTGGACTTACATCATCATTGAACAAAATGAAATAATCTAAATCAGAATGGACTACATAAATTGGAAAATTTTGAGGTTTTTCTTCACTACTCACCATGTATTTCATGAGTGTTTCTCTGTATAGCCTCTTTGGCTGCCCAAAAATAGAAATAGTGGCATATGACATATCCAACTGCAGGGAACCTTGGAGTTTAGCCCCCCATGATCTTGATAACAGCATTCCATACTTGGGTGGGATATCAACAACAATAACGTCCATTAAGATTGTTTTATTTGGGTACTGGACTAGGGACACACATAGATCTTTTATCGAGCCTAAACACTTAACTTAGCTGGAGTCAAATGAAAATAGGTCCTTATATGGTCTTGTAATATCTAGATTTAACTTTTCTATTACTGATTTAGGCATCATGTTATGGGAAGCACCTGAATCAAACATTGCATTGTGTAATATCTTATCATGAACATGCAAGCTCACATAAAAAGTTAAGATTCCTGTAACTGCTGTCTTTCCATCAACCTCTGGACCGAAAAGTAGTTCTGGGGTATCATCCAATACATTGACATCATCTCTATTATGAGTAAGTTGAAGGGACTTCTTGATTTGTTGTTTGTAAATGTCATGCTTGGCTAGCTCTGAGAGAGGAATAGCTATTTTCAATTTGCCAATTTCAGCTTCTAAGTCAAAAGGCTTTTCAGATTGGATCTTGGTATTATGGTTGACAACCCTTTCTTTGTTAATTAAGTTTTCTTCTTGACTTTCACTCTGATCTTGAGGCTTGTCCTTTTTGCTCATCTTTTGGAAAGTGCTGCTTGGATTGTGCTGTAAAGGAGGTGTAACCCTTGGTTCATGATTTGGGGGAAATGGTTCTATCACCTCTTCAACTACAACCTCATTTTTAATTGAATCAGTTTTGTTAGTAGGCTCTGTGACAATAGCTTTCCCAGGCTATAGGCTATCCTTTATTTTCTCAGGCTGTGTGACATTTATAGTTCTGCTTCTTAATTTGTATTGTTTATGTACTTCATAAACCGCTGTGTCATAGCCTTGTTTGAAATCAAATGATTCACCTGATTTGGTTTGGAATTGCTTGGTGTCTTCTTGTTCATGATCTTCTTGACTCAGAAAGACTTGCTGATCACTGTTGAGGCCCATCAAATTGATGTGGGTATCATCTATCTGCTCATTAGAAGTGGATGTTTCAGCATAGTTTTCTTGGAATGGAGGTCTAATTTCTGGTTCAGGGCTGGCCTTACCAACATTAGGATTTTGATTTCTTCTAAAATTGGGATTTCTGATGGGATTATTCTGTGGTGCTTCCCATGATGACTTCTGTTACACTAAAATTTGTCACCATGACTATTTGCAGTTAGTATGGCTCCATCAACTGTCATACTATCCTCCTTGGCAAGTCTAATATCTCTGCTCTCCATGTCAAACTCCAAGAAAGAGAGAAAGTATTTTAAAATCTATTTATCTCTGGGTACGCAGTTTCTCTCAGCCTTACCTGCGTGTATGCAACCCAAGTTCACAATACCTGCATACTTGTACGCTCTGTATGTAAAGGGGTGGGTGCATACCCCTGTAAAGGTCAAAAGGCACGAGTTTCATCTTAAAAAAGTTACTTGTGGTCATTTCTAGAGCATTCTAGAAGCGTGTTCGATGTGTATTGAGCGCCTCCAGATGGTTCATGTATCCCTATGAAAGAGGAACTTATCCCATCAAGAGGGGAGCTATCCCATCCAAAGAGGGGCTTATCCCATTGATGGTGGACCTGATTAACTTCCTTTAGAGCAATATAAATACAGGCATTGGGCTAGAAGGGAGGAAGGTTGAAAGCTAAACATTTTTAAGGGTAGATGCTGCTGGAATTAGGACTCCCATTTAGAGCTTGAGAGGAGAGATATCCATCCTTTCTTGACTTCATTTGGAAGTGGGTGAGCTTATCAAAGTAAAGGAGAACTCTTGTTGGACCTTAGGAGGGACTTGCACAACACCAAGGCCTGGTTGTAATGGTTTCTTTGTTTCCACTTTAATACAATTCAGTCCATTTCTCTCAATGAATTATTCTATATGGTTTGTTTCATATGTTCCTTGGTCTGTATGATGAACATGTATTGTTTTATGAGTTATTCAGGTATTATTTAATTGTTTGCTTGTTGGTGAACGCAGGTTTCGAAGAGAAGGAGGAGCTCATTTGGATCGACAAGGCTGGACTACAACAATCAAGCATTGGACTTAAGGTATGTTTCGAGACACCTGATTGCTTGTCTTTTAATGCATGTTTAGGGAGAGATAGGATTAAATTGTCTTGTTTGTCACTAGAAAGCCTTAGCTTCTAGGGAGGTCGGTTTTGTCCGCAAAATTGACTCTTTCCGCATGACAAAATGGCGACTCCGCTGGGGAATCCATGAATGTGAATGATTTTTCTTTTGTATGAAACTTTGATTTGAGAAAAGTTGTTTGTTTTCTGGTTTTTGTTTGTTTGACTGTGTATTTGGGTGGGCTAGCTTAGGGTTAAGTTAGATTTTATTTTCTTGGTTTTTTCCAGTAGTACGCACCCTCTGAGTTGAGCACAGTGCATACCTATACGCACTGTCGCTTTGTGCACAGAGCGGGTCCGCACCTATCTTAACAGGTTGCCTGCGTACCCTGTCAAAAATTGAGAAATTTCCAATTTTTCCATTTTTTCTCTTAGATTTTGTCTTTAATTAGTTTTTACTGCCCAGATCCACTGGTTACCTATCATAGATCTTCACCTGAACTTGTTTCGTTACCGTCAAGAGTTTTAGTGGAATTCATAGAAGTTCTAGCCCTAGGGTTTGATTTTTGCATAGGTCCTGTAGTGACTTTGGCTTTAGAAGTTGTGAAACCTTGGATCTCTCTGGTTTTATTAGTCTTCTTAGGAGTCGGACCTGTCATAAAGTCTACCTGTGTGAGAAACCTACCTTTGTGTTGTCTCTTTGCGGAATTTCGACAAAGCTTGTTGATTAAGTTGTGAATTTCATTCTTGAGAAAAAAGACAAAAGCGTTTGATTTTTGTTTTTGATTGGTTTATGATTCTGCGTGAGCTGATCCTTGGTTTGATTGTTACCGAGTAAAACAACCTAGAATCATCTTTGTAGGCTTTTGCCTCATTAGATTTGCTTTAGGGTAAATTTCCTTTTGATTTGCTTTTGAGTGAGTGTTTCATAGATTTTTATAAATTTTGAGATTGCTTTTTGTTAAAATAGTTTTATATGCTTTGTTAAATAGAAAAAATACAAAAACATCTCCTTTGAAAAAGTTTGTTTTGAGTAGCATTTGAAGTATTTTGAAAGAGAAATGAATTTTCGTGCACGTAATGAGTGGTCATGTGTTGCATGCTCGGAAAAGATAAAGAGTTTATTTCTTTGATTTTCGTTGCCAAGAAAGTTGTTTTTATATAAATTTTGCATTTTCCAACTCTCTTAGCTAGGAAATTCATTGAAAAAGAAAAGTAGTGTAAATCATCCTAAGTGCATCTTTTTAGTGGATTTGAGTCGAGTCTACACACCATCAGTTTCATCTCCACTACCTTTTGTCTTAAAGAAAAACCATAAAAATTAACGCTTAAAGTAAAATCAACTTAGTAACTTTTTCTTTTACTAGGGCTCTGAAGCACCAATATAGATCAGGCTAGTGTCTTGGAGTAGGAGAGTAATTAACTCTCCAAGACAGCAAAACCAAACAAGTAGCTTATCTTGTGGTAGGATAAATCCAACTGTTGCATTTATACTCTGGGAAAGCTCCTCTTAAAGGAAAAGCACGAGCTCGTGTCCGAACTAGTGAGGGGATCAATCCTCCCTCATTGGGAACAACGCCAAACATGCACGTATTACAAATGGTAAACCTCGGATTAACCATTGTCGAGGAGCCTGGGGTCACTTATCGGTAAACCTTGGATTATTGTCAAGGAGCCGGTAAGGGGATTGAGCTTGATACTCAGCCCTTGCGTGATGTCGGAGCGTAGACTATTCCCCCAGGTGTATTTGTTGCTGTTGGTGACCTTAGTGACCATTATCTTAGGATTCTACCCAAGGTGACGGTGGAGGGAAGATCCCACTGTACTTGGAGCAAACGTCGGCTAGACTCACTTGGATTTTCTAGGGGGTTCACTTCACTCGAGACGGTTAAAGTGGAGGAACTTGGTCCAGTCTATTCATTAAGCAGGTTGCCGGGGTAACTGTTCCACCCACCATTTCTGTACTGAATTATGTGAGGTTGGGCTTAATCACCAACTAGTGTTTTCAGTCCGGAGAGCTTACTGTTTGTGTGTGGTTTGATGCCCTAGATTCTTTAGGCGTGTGTTTCAATTTGATTGGTTCTTTAGCGACTTTAGGTGGTTTGCTTTGAGATTTTAATTTGTTTTCGTGTGCAGTAGTTAAAAGTTTTTAGCTGTGGCTGAATTACCGAGACAGTCCCGTAGACTTCGGGGCAAGTCACCTGAGATTGTTACCGGGACCGATTTGTTGAGGAAATTCCGTAGATTACGGGGTGAACCTCCTGAAGACGTCCCGGGTCATTACGAAGGTTTGAAAGTCCTTGTAACTCCTCCTAGTGGCAGTACAGTAGGTTCACCTGAAGAAGGAGAGTCTTCCTTGGTAGTCCATCCAGATTACCAAAGTCTAGAAACAGGTTATAATCCTGAAGCTGTTGCGGTTTCCGAGCTTGCAGTTTTTCATCTACTAGTGATATAGGCGAAGAACCTGAAATATCTGAACCTGTTACTCCAACTTCTAGTGTTCCTGATTCACCTAGGGTAGAACGCGTCATCACCGAAAATCTTCCTTCTGGTTTGATTGCTATTGAAGAACTTGCTCCAGAAGAAGAAATAGGCGTTTCTTACCTTGAAGATCAACCTACTATTGATCTAAGAGAGCGTGAATCCATATTTTACAGTCCTCCTAGAAGTACTACTTGGTATCTTTCGTTAACTAATTATTTAGACAACTCAGGGTCAATTTTTTCTCCACCTCGTACTCCTTTTCCACCCGGAGGTTTCACTACTCCTATAAATATGTCTGGTCAGTCGTCAATGTTTACTCAATCACCTGAATCATTTTTGTACGGCGGTCCTTCTGTTCCCTCTGGGTATCAGTCTTTGTCTGGTACTTTTGCGGGAGCATCTCCTCAACCCATTGAACATGGGTTATTAGCTGGAAACAATGGTAATAAACCGTTGGGTGTAGGAGACATTTATATGATGTCAGGTTAAAATCCCGGTTATCAACCTCAAGGTGGTCAGTTACCGCCTGGGGGGCAGTCTCAAGTAATGCCTGGGGGGCAACCTCAAGGTACACAAGTTGTGGCTGGGGGGCAGCCTCAAGGACAGTATGTACCTATGGTGCAGTACATTCCTCAAGGTCAACCCCAACCTCAATATGTACCTCAAGGTCAACCTCAGTATCAATTTATGCCCCAAGGTCAACCCCAGTATCAGTATTTACCTCAAGGGTATCTCCCTCGAGGTCAGTACTCGAGTCAAGGTTATCAACCACCCCAAGGTCAATCTTACGTTCAAGGTATGGGAAATGTGCCTTTCAATTATCAATCCTATCCTCAATCCGGTTATGGATCTCAATATCCTCAACCTGTTATGGGTCAATACCCCGGAATGACTGTAGTGTGGGATCCTTCGCAAGGTCAACAAGTGTTGCAACCAAGCATACGGTTGTCATCTCAAGCTGGACAACCCTTAGTTTCTGGTGCAACCCAGCAACCAGTCCAGTCAAATGTTCAAACTTTTGCACCTTTGGTAGTTTCTCAGTCTGGGCCTATTGCGCCTAGTACTCCATCTCAAATGACTGCTGCAACTACCGCAACATCTGTTTCGTCTACCACACTTTCTTCTGGAGTATCGACAACTCCGGTTTCTACTGTCTCTGCAACCACTCCTCATACATCTTTACCTTTGTCTGGATCTACGATTCAAACTACGGTTCAGATGCCTGTAGGTCAGCCTGGTTTAAGTACGGTTGTCACTAGTCAACCACAATTCACTTATCAACTGTACCAGGGACAGTACCAATACGGGCCAGCTGTCCAGCAGCCAGTTTACCAGTATCAACCGTATCCTGGGTACACTTATCAACAACCTCAACAACCCCAGTACGGTCCGGTTAATCCTGGTTTTCCGGGAGGATACAATATCCCGAATGCGATTCCTATTCCAAGTTATCCTGGATATCCTCCTCCTGGGGCTGGTATAGTGACCCAGAGTTTTAGGGATCCTAACCGGAAATTGCCATTTATCGCAAATTTGGATTTACCAGACTTGTCGCGCATAATGAACGATCTAATCAATTATCTTCCGTTTTGGCCGCCAATGCCGAATAAGTTGCCCAGTGACATACCCAAGTTCTAAGGTAAGTCTGGAGAGGACCCGTCGAATCATGTGATGACTTACCACCTCTGGTGTGCCTCTAATTCCATCTCGGATGATTCGATCCGCTTACGTCTTTTCCAGCGTACACTCATTGGTCTCGCGACCAAGTGGTACATTGAGTTACCACGGGCCTCTTTTTACAATTTTAGCCAGTTAGCTACCTCGTTCTTAACTCACTTTCAGTTGCTGGTCAGATACGATAACGGAGCGGAGTTATTAACTTCACTAAAACAATCGACGTCCACATATATTTTCGATCATATCCATGAATGGAGACGTCGAAGAAGGTTAGTGAAAGTTTTTATCCCGGACCAAATCTTAGCTGAATGGTTTGTTAAATCATTGTTACCGAAGATTACTGAAGACGTAGCTAAGGCCGGAGTAGTTACTGAGGAGCAAGTCATTGCTCAAGCGCAGTACCTTGATTTAGTTTATACTCAATCGGGTACGTTACACGAGAAGATCCCAGATCTTCCAAAGTCGAATCAAATCGCTGCTGCTCCTTCGGGATCTCATGCCGCTGATGGTATGATTGGTACGGTGAACACAAAGAGCAAGAAGAAATCTTCTAAGAATTCTTCTCCTATAATCACCCTGCCTGATTCCCCGATAGGAGAGTCTTCTCCTGAAATTTCCACCGATATTCACGCCGTAGAGACATCTACGGCCAAATCAAAAAAACGGTGGAAAGAAGAAGGGTAAGAAGAAGAATAAAGCAGACAAGGCTCCAAAGGAGAAAATAGAAAAGTCGGAAACCAATGACGAAAAGCGCAAACCTCGATATCCTTGTCTTATTTGTGAAGAGGATCATTTTACAAGAGATTTCCCTCATCGGGCTGAGGTTGTGAAAATAGTCAAAGGTTCCCCAACTCCTGTTGTTTTGAAAGATCCATTTCCAAAGCAGGAGAGTAAGATGATAGGTTCTTCCTCGAGTGCCAGTGAAGAACCCATATTAATGATGTCTCATGTAAGGATTGCGACTCGATCGCAAGATTATGGTAGTAAGAATCATGTTGATGGAAAGGAAGCAGAATCTTCTCATTCTAATCCATCAACCTCAGCTCCCGGTTTTGATCCACTACAGATTGAGAAACCTAACCCGGACTTGGTAATCAAACCGCCCGCCAAGGGTATACTTCGAAAGTCTGCTTTCAATCCACATGCGAGAGCGGCTCAGAATTATAACATCATTGAGGACTTAGCTGTTTCTCCCTCAGCGATGTCGGCTTTGGAAGTGCTGCAATCATGCCCAGCACAACGAAAATTACTTTTGTCGGCTATCGGAGCTGTTGATATTCACGACCCGAACCTGATAATCTTTGATCTAGAAAATAGTACACCGCGTTTACCTCATCAAATGGCTTTCCAGATTCCAGTGATAGTAAAAAACAGGCCTATTCATCGGACTGTAATTGATGAGGGAGCTTCCACGTGTATTATGTCAATTCAGTGTTGGAGATCGCTTGGTTCTCCTTCGCTGAACCAATCCCCGACCATCCTTAAGGCCTTTGATGGCCGTGGGTTCCATCCGTTTGGCATTCTACAGGATTTGCCTATAGAGGTTGAAGGAAAAACCGTTAGCCTAGATGTGGAGGTGGTTGATGCCCCTCTGGACTACAACCTTCTCTTGGGTCGAAGTTGGTCATATGCTATGACAGCGGTCATTTCATCGGCCTTTAGAGCAATAAAGTTTCCATATAATGGCAAGATCGTGACAATAGACCAGCTGGCTTACTTTTCATCCGACCCAGCCTCTTCAGAGAGTATCCAGCATGTCGGTAAGACGACTATCCCTTACAAGGACGTTGGCGTAGGTTTAGTTAAAGATTCCGGTTTACTCGGAACATTTCCTTTTCCTCCAATAAACGCATCGTCTTCATTTGCATCTATTCATATGATTACATCAGACACCATTATTTACGACGATCCCTGGATTATCCCTTCTGAAACTGAGATAGACTCATTCGGTGATGCTATGCCTTTGAGTCCATATGAAATTGCTTATGAAGCCGTAGTGTCTTTTACCGACTCGCGTTCAACCGAAATTGACCAAATGAATGTGGTCCATGAGGAATCACTTTTTGCGTCAACCTCAGAGTTAATCGCGTTTCCCGAAGTTGTGTCATCTGACGAACACCTTCGTGAAGTCCTATGTGTAGACGATTTACCATGGGAAGATCTTCATCATAGATCTTCGTTTTTACCTGAGGATGATCGTTACGAAAATGACTTCTCATCCATCTTTACCGCTGAATATGTCAAAGAAGCTCAGAGTCCAATGAAACATCCTAATTCAGAGCTGAATTTAGGCAATATTTCTCGCACTATTCCCATTGACATTTCAGTGAAGCCCGGAATTGTTGAGAACATTCATATAGGTGCCTCGTGTACAGATGATGAAATTCAAGTTTACAAGGCCCTATTCCAAGAATTCTGCGACGTGTTTGCCTGGTCCTACGAGGAAATGCCAGGAATTGATCCCGCCATTGTTGTCCATGAAATCAAAACCTACCCGGATGCTAAACCCGTCCGGCAACGGTTGCGTCAGATTCACCCTCGAAAAGCGGCTGCGATTAAAGCAGAATTCGAGAAGCTGTTGAAAGCAGGTTTCATTTATCCGATCCCGTTAACGGATTGGGTATCGAATATTGTTCCGGTTAACAAGAAACAAGGAACAATAAGAATCTGTATCGACTATAGAGATATAAATCGAGCTTGTCCAAAAGAAAACTACCCAACGCCCTATATCGATCAAATAATTGATGATTGTGCCGGAAGTGAAATGTTTTCCTTTATGGACGATTTTTCCGGCTATAATCAAATCAATATTCTACCTGCAGATCAACCAAAAACGGCATTCATTTGTCCATGGGGGACATTTTCTTATTGCAAATTACCTTTTGGGCTTAAGAATGCCGGAGCCACTTTTCAACGGGCGATGTCTTATGCATTTCATGACATCAAGCACATTGTGCAACCGTACCTTGATGATTTGCCTGCTCATTCTTTACATCGAGCTGATCACCTTGTCCACTTACGAGCAATCTTTATGAGGTGTAGGCATTATCGTATTCGGTTGAATCCACACAAGTGTGTATTCTGTATAGAAGCGGGTCGATTGCTGGGATTTGTTGTTTCAAAAGCTGGCATTCGCGTCGATCCCTCGAAGGTCGAAGCTATCATCAAATTGCCTCCTCCTTCGAGTCTGCGCCAACTCCAAAGTTTGCAGGGAAAAGCAAACTTTCTACGTCGATTCATTCCGAACTACGCTGAGGTCACTAAGGGTTTTACCCAGTTGTTGAAACAGAACGCTCAATTCTCTTGGGATGAGATTGCTCAAAAATCTTTTGATGCACTCAAGCACGTGTTGACCCATGCACCGTTGCTACATCCTCCCAACTACAACCAGGATTACTTCTTATACCTCGCAGCTTCGCATTCCACCATTGGAATGGTGTTAGTCTAGGAAGATGAATTCGGAGTGGAACATGTGATATATTATCTTAGTCGGACCTTGAATCCCACTGAGCTAAAATATTCACATGTGGAGAAATTGGCCCTGGCAGCCGTTCAAGCTGTCCAGCATTTCCGTCATTACATTTTGCTTCGCAAAACTATAGTTATTTCGGATTACAACCCTATGATCTATATTTTGACTAAACAACTGCTAGGGGGCAAGTACTCTAAATGGATAGTTATCCTACAAGAGTTCGATTTGGAGTTAGAGAAATCCAAGTCTAAGAAATCCTTAGTTTTCGCGGAGTTGATGTGTTATTTCCCGCATGCTGACACAGAGACTGTGGCAGAGGAGTCCATTGCGGACGAATCTTTGTTTCTCATCAGCACTTTAGATCTATGGTATGGGGATATAATCGTCTATCTCTAGACCCAATCTTTTCGGCCTGAAATTTCAAAGACGGAGCATCGACGAATTCGATTGCAGTCCCAACAGTTCAAAATTATTGGAGATACTCTTTATCGCCGTGGGGCGGACTTGGTTTTTCGACGTTGCCTAACTCACGAAAAGGCTGAGAGGGTTTTAAATGACTGTCACTCTGGAGCGTGTGGCGGTCATATGTCTGGGTATGCCACAGCCCAAAAGATTTTCCACGTTGGCTACTTCTGGCCGTCTTTATTCAAAGATTGTATTATTGCGGTCTGAAAATGCCACAACTGTCAGGTGTTTGATCGAAAGATGCGCGCACCACCTGCTCCTCTCCACCCTATAATTACCGTTGGTCCTTTCACCAAATGGGGTATCGATTTTATTACTTGTAACCCTCACTCGGCCGGGGGGCATGCGTATATCATCCTCGTGGTTGATTATTTTACTAAATGGGCCGAGGCGATGCCTACATTCGAGGCAGACGACAAGACAACAACAATTTTCATATTCAATCACATTATTGCTAGGTTTGGTGTCCCACAAGTGATCATCACTGACCATGGGCGCCATTTTTGAAACATTATGATGACCGAACTTACAAGCCAGCTTGGTTTGCGCCACGATAGCTCTACTCCTGATTATCCGCAAGCCAACGGTTTGGTTGAGTCTATCAACAAAGTTCTGGTTATCATGATCCGACGACTCATTAGTATTCATCGGTCGAATTGGCACATGTTATTTTCAGTGCTATGGGCATACCGAACCTCAGTAAAAACATCAACAGGGTTCACTCCTTTCGAACTAGTTTATGGTTTGGAAGCTGTGCTGCCCATTGAATGCGAAAACCCATCACTTCAAATGGTTGTCGAATTACTTCCGGCTACTTCCGAAGAGGAGAAGCGTTTATTGTACTTAGCTCAATTAGATGAGACTCGACGTGATGTTGCATTAGCGATCGAGACTCACGCGAAACGAATGAAAGCTCAGTATGATCGAAATGTGACCCCTCAAAATTTTTCGGAAGGAGACCTAGTGCTATTATATGATCAAGCCAACGATAAACTAGGTGCTGGAAAATTCGTTCCTATGTGGCATGGGCCCTACATTGTCAAGCGAAAGCTAGCAAAAGGGGCCTATGAGCTGGTTGATTTTGACGGGGACTCTTTGGGTAAGCCCAGAAATGGACTTTACCTAAAGAGGTATTATGCTTAAATGATGGGTATGGAGATTTTACTTAGGTTAGGTTTTCTTTCTAGCTGGTGTGTTTATTAGTTTAGATAGTGTGCTTAGCTTAGAAAGTGTGTTTTTTCGTCGTTATTCTGGATTATCTTGGTTTTACTCTTGATATTGCAGATGTCGATGCCTCTCCAAACATACATTGGATTTGCTGATGGTGCTTGTCGTAGTACACGGAATATCTCTTCCGCAGCTTGGGTTATCTATTCACCCTCTGACGAGTTAGTTTCTATGCATGGGGTGAGCCTCGGTCAAACAACAAACAACATTGCAGAATACAGTGCAGTGATTGAATTATTGTCCGAATCTATTTCATTTGGGATTCGACTTTTGATAGTGAGGTTAGATTCTGAACTCGTTGTATTACAGCTTAATAGAGTTTATGCCATTAGAAATCCAGTGTTATTACGGTTATTTTTGAGAGTGCGTCTCTTGGAACGTGAGTTTGATTACATTGAATATCAACATATTCCAAGGTCTTTAAATACATTAGCAGATGCAATTGCGTCTCGAATGTTAAATAGACATTTGCGATAATCATATATGTAAATTTAAAAACATTTCATCACACATGTTTAACAAGATAAGCCGGTAATAATGATATATATATAGATAGGAGTGTGTCAAAAAATATACATCGTCTTCGATCATAGGTTGAAAAACACCTTATGATCGGCAAAAATGATAAGTACAAAAAACCAAAATGTCATATGTGTCTACAAAATTGACCATCCAATCACTGGTGATGATCTCTATACGACACCACTGCACGTGCCACCCTACACAGGAACCTCCTAAAAGGTCTTGGGACGCCGACTACAAAGCGCTGAAGTCTGATAGGAATATCGTCTATAGTCGTCTCTGGCATGTCTGCTGTAAGGCGCTCTAGGTCATGCTCCAACTCAGCTAAGGTCTCTGCGGCCACGTCCTGTAGGGCTGGTAACGGTGCAACTGGAAGTCTCCTCTCGAAAGGCCGGAGATTGGCCGGTCGGTGTGGACCTACATCTGCATTTTGAAAATTGTCACTGTCAGTTTTGAGACGATATAAAAACAACAAAAAAGTAAATAAATTAGAAAACTTGTGAAAAATGAAGTACCTGTGTCGTCCCACTGTTCTCCCTGTGGAAGAATCATGTCCGGATCTCTGCGAAAATCCACTCCGGCATATGGAAAATCCTGGATAGAGAAGACCTGGTCCTCCAACCAGTGAAAATACTCTGTCGTGAATCGAACAACTGCTGCACCCTCGTCAGGATGATGGGCCATCACCGCAACCCATCGTGTCAACTTAGGCTCTCGGGGACCCCCAATCTCAACAGTAAGATGCTGCGGGCGCAACATCGGAACCCTCTCTAGGGCAAAACTCACAACTAAAGGACCATATCCAAAAGTCTTCAGTTGTCCGTTTTTAACCCTGGTCAGTTGGCCCTTCAGATTGGCCAACACAGCATCGCACCAGTTGAAAATGGTGCCCTGATAGCAATCTATCGCCATCCGCATTTGGGACCCGGTGGCAATATGCAAAGCGGCAGCGCCGCAAAGCCTGGTAACTGTAAAGGCAATTACCATGAGTTCAGGTCGGGATACGGTTTTGATATCTATCCCCTTATCCTGGTTTTGTGTTCTGCACCACTCTAGCCGGAGACTAGCAATGGATTGGCCACCCGGCCTAGTCCCGAATAGATTTAATTGTTCGCCCCTTTTGGGCAAACCAGTGAGAAAATAAATGTCTGAGGGCTCTATCTCGAGCTGGTGCCCTCCAATGTAAAAGCATTGATCCTGAACATTCCACCTTTCAACCAGCCACTCCAAGAATCTCACCTGGGCCCTCATGCCAGGTATGGCCCAGTATTTGTATAGTCTGCATGCCTTTAATGCATCAATGGAAGGTTGATGATTTATGGTGGCTAAATCGATGTCCTCGTGTTCTCTTTCGTGCCAATCAAGCATGGTGTGCACTCTACACATCATAAAACATCTGTTAGAGTCCATAAAATTTTAAAATTTTGGTCCATTTTGGAGAAATGGGGTTTTCAAAATGCGTTTTGCGGGGTACGCACCCCGCCTTTTAGGAATAGAGCGTATGTACGCAGCTGCCCTTAAGGCCAGGTGCGTACGTCCGGTATTTTCCCCATTGAGAAAATATCGGGGTACGCAGGTCAGCAGTGCAGGACCTGCGTACCCCAAAGGGCGCACCTTGAAACCCCAAGACCTCCAAAAAATCAAATAAAGACCTAAAAATGAATTCTAAACGGATGGAAATTAAGAGAAGGATTTTGTAGAATACCTGATGAGACGGCGTTCGGTTTCGACGGTCGGATTCTCTACAATGTCCACGGGAAATTTCTTGCCAAAAGCCCTTTTTCTCACCTCAACAGTAAAACGGTAAAAATGAATTGGTAAAACACTTTTTTATAGGTTTTTTGAGTAAATGAATGGTAAATTTGTTTATTTTCCACCATGAAGAGGTATTTTCAATGTGTTTTTATCCATCTTTAAACAGGTATGAGTAATATATCGGTTTTTGTGCAGGATAAAAGGATTTACAGGGAAAATTGTCATTTTTCACAAATAAAAACATCAGAGTCATCTTTTAAGCCCTTTTCTGACTCCTTAAACATGAAAAGATTTCCGAGCATTTCTTTTACACTCGTTAAAACGGAATTAAAAGACGGTCCTCTTATAGCCCTTTTTCTGACCATAAAAACAAGAAAAGATTGCCGGGTTTTTGTCGTTTCAAACTCGATACTGGAAATAAAACGACGTGTCCTTGGTCGCTTTTTACTTTTCAGGTCAAAGACACTAAACATGAAAGTACTCCTTGGTCGCAAGATCAAGCGGTTCTCCCAGGTATTATTTTATACTTTTTCGGGCTTGGGGGACACAAATTTACGAAAAAGTTCAACCTGGAGTCTTCTTAAGTTTTTCAGACTCTCTAAAATTGAAAAACGCCGAGTTTCTCCTATACTGGACTCGTTAAAATTTCACAGTAAAGGACCTGTTCGATTACAAACAGGAACGAACCACTCCTTCTTAGGGTTCGAATCTAAACTAAGTTGGACTCATCCGAAGGATGAGCTTATAATCAAGCAAATGTTATCCTCCTTAAGCTTGTCAAAAATAAAGAGGTACTTGCCAGAAATGGTGGGGGAAAAGAGAGAAAAATGAGCCGAATTGTTATCCTTTGTCTCAGAGAAACCTTATTACCACTCTTGAACACGACACTTTTCATTCACCTGGGTTGGGAAATTTTTTGCCTCACAGTTAATCAAACCACATTGAAAGTCTTCAGCCAGGTTCCGGGTATTAACTTTGAGTCATTCGTCACCAAGCCATATGTTGTGTCGTTATGTGTTCAAGAGGTCTGCAAACAAAACTTTCATCTGCAAAATAATTGTCATCCATCTTGACCATCCCTGAGTCAGTCCTTACAGCAATATTTCTTCAACTTGAATTATGATTTCGTGTTGTGGGCTTGCCTGCAACGGGTCGCTTTCTATCGACATCAGCACATTATCTAGAGAGATGACTTAGAAATCGTCAGTACCTTGAAGTCTGCATGCATCAATGGCAGGATTCTCGCCTTTGACGTCAGTTTACATCATTGACTTTCGATCGAAGGACTACATGAAATGTTTGACATCAACTCATTCATTCACATATCATGGATTATACTCGGTACTTTGAGAACCATTGACATTACTGGTGATTTCTCTCACACTTGTTAACAGTTTACATCATTGACAGGTAATCAAGTGGTTTCTACCATGTTTGACATCAACTCATTTATTCACTTGGCTAGAATCGTACCATTTCGGGAAGTAGAAATGAAGACCCTGGATCTAGTTTCCACTATCCAGGCTGCGAGGAGTTTTGTATTCATTATACAGTAGACCAATTATAAACAGATGGTTGCATCCATACTGTGTCTACATGAGTCTATGATTATGATGTACTGCAAAATCATTCCTGTATCAGAGCAGTAGTTAGTCTGTTAGTTAAAGTTTTTGATCTGAGTATGGGAATGCCTACCTCAGCGATGATATAATCTTATACATGTATTTTGTGTTGAAAATTGCAGGTTCTGACTGGGCTCTCCACGAGATAATCCTTGAAATGATAAAGCACTTCACCCTTCCTAGATGATATAAAACCCTAATCTACTACAGGCTTCGCACTTTAGGGGGAAATCTGTTACACTAAAATTTTTCACCGTGACTATTTGCAGTTAGTATGGCTCCATCAACTATCATACTATCCTCCTTGGAAAGTCTAATATCTCTGCTCTCCATGTCAAACTCCAAGAAAGAGAGAAAGTCTTTAAAAATCTATTTATCTCTGGGTACGCAGTTTCTCTCAGCCTTACCTGCGTGTACGCAAACCAAGTTCACAATACCTGCATACTTGTACGCTCTGTATGTAAAGGGGTGGGTGCGTACCCCTGTAAAGGTCAAAAGGCGCGAGTTTCATCTTAAAAAATTTACTTGTGGTAATTTCTAGAGCATTCTAGAAGCGTGTTCGACGTGTATTGAGCGCCTCCAGATGGTTCATGTATCCCTATGAAAGAGGAACTTATCCCATCAAGAGGGGAGCTATCCCATCCAAAGAGGGGCTTATCCCATTGATGGTGGACCTGATTAACTTCCTCTAGAGCACTATAAATACAGGCATTGGGCCAGAAGGGAGGAAGGTTGAAAGCTAAACATTTCTAAGGGTAGATTCTGCTAGAATTAGGACTCCCATTTAGAGCTTGAGAGGAGAGATATCCATCCTTTCTTGACTTCATTTGGAAGTGGGTGAGCTTATCAAAGTAAAGGAGAACTCTTGCTGGACCTTAGGAGGGACTTGCACAACACCAAGGCCTGGTTGTAATGGTTTCTTTGTTTCCACTTTAATACAATTCAGTCCATTTCTCTCAATGAATTATTCTATATGGTTTGTTTCATATGTTCCTTGGTCTGTATGATGAACATGTATTGTTTTATG
This sequence comes from Pinus tabuliformis, assembly GCA_031772625.1. Lineage (NCBI taxonomy): Eukaryota > Viridiplantae > Streptophyta > Pinopsida > Pinales > Pinaceae > Pinus > Pinus tabuliformis. The sequence continues at coordinate 905,751,252 of CM062811.1, forward strand.
AGTTATTCAGGTATTATTTAATTGTTTGCTTGTTGGTGAACGCAGGTTTCGAAGAGAAGGAGGAGCTCATCTGGATCGACGAGGCTGGACTACAACAATCAAGCGTTGGACTTAAGGTATGTTTCGAGACACCTGATTGCTTGTCTTTTAATGCATGTTTAGGGAGAGATAGGATTAAATTGTCTTGTTTGTCACTAGAAAGCCTTAGCTTCTAGGGAGGTCGGTTTTGTCCGCAAAATTGACTCTTTCCGCATGACAACTTCCTCTCAACTGATTCTACTCTGTCACCTAATCTATGCATACCAGTGATTATTGCATCTAATTTTTGATCCCAGCCTCAAGGCTCTTCTTTGAAGGTAGTTTTTCTTTCAGTTCTAGTCCTATTCCTCTTGGCTATCAGGTTGGCTTCTACACTCACTGCTATGTCTTGCATTTCAGCTAAAGTTCGAGGAGCTCTTTCTCTTAATTGGTATGCCATATCTGAATCAAACCCATCAGGAAAGGTGTATAGAGCTAGGTCAAGTGGGGGTTTGAGATTTTGGGGAATAGCATTGTAGACATTGTTAAACCGAGCACAATAATCCAAGACAGTTTCTTGGGGACCTCTCTTGATAGTGTTGTATTCAGACAAAATATGAAGCAGATCCTTTTTCTTCTCCCATCTGTTGATAAAGGTTTGATACAGGGCTTCAGGGTCAGCTATGGAGTTTGCTATGAGTGATCTAAACCATGATCTTACATCTCCTGTTAGGCTTTGCACAAAAATTTTCATTCTAACCCCATCATCATCTATCTCATAATTTTCAAAGTAGTCCTGCATTTTCTTAGTATGTTGAAGGGCTGGATAAGAGCCAGTACCATCAAAATATGAAATCTTGCTTTGGTAATCTTGAGGCATAGGCCCTGGATTGGCAGGTAACTGCAGTGGAGCATATCTATTAGCCATGTTTGGTGGGACAATAGGGATAATGGGAACGAATGGGACAAGGGGAGGAAAGGGGATGAGAGGGGTATGTGTAATAGATGGAGTGGTTGAAATGGTACCTTGTGATGTGGATGAAGACCTGGGAGATTGTGCCTTGGTGATATGAGGATGTAAAGGAACCTTAGTACGGGTTGGAATATTAGTTTGGTGTGCTGCTTCAGAAGTTGAATCAGATAGAGTCCCTTCTGATTTGTGTCTCTTAAGGATTCTTGATATTAGGTTTGAATTTTGGAACTCATGTGATGGATCAGGATCTAGGTTTGATCTTGTATAGCGAGTTTTCTTCTTAGGAGCCAGTTTCTATGATTTTCTTTAGGAGACTTTTCTAAGAAGAGGGTGATATTTTGACAAGGACCGATCAGTTATAGCACAACTGTATGGAACTTAAGACTGAATAAAGATTGACTGAGGCAGCTTTTATATACTCCTGCAAATGCAAAGCAGAGGCAGTTTCTAAGGCTATCTGGCTGTCACTCAGGCTTTATCTACAGTATTAAGAATCAGACAGGGGGTTGCAAAGTTCATCCAGTTCCCCAGTGGAGTCGCCATTTATGTTAACACCCAGGTTGTTCCCTTTGACTCCCAAGGGAATACGGCTGGGGTAACCACTAACCAAGTTTTGGATTACAGGTTCTAGCCAATCTGTGATCAGAGAGGGCTCTCTCTTTTAGTTTTAACTTTATTTCTTGAAAGATTTTAGGCTAGTTATGGGGTGAGGATTTTGTTTAGAATTTTGGTTGAATGATGTCTACCAACAGCTAAGATGAGGTCTTCAGAATATTCAGTCCATTGGGTAATGGAGTCTGTGATTAGGGGTTATCTGAGGTATTGACTAAGATAGCTTAAAACTGCAGGGCCATTTAGATAGGTCATGAAACAAACTTAAAATTGTGATGATGAAGTATGAGTAGCCAGTGAAAAGCAATTAAGAGTCTTTCCCTAAGCCGGTGATGTAAGAAAGAGATATATCACTCAGGAGCAAATTTGAATTCCTGAACAATACTCACTATGAAGTCTTAGTCTGAAGGTGAAGCAATTAAGAATTACACTTTCATAACTAATACTAGAGGAAAACATTCATAACAGCATAACAGATTGAGTTCAGGGTATTCTGGGAATAAATCCTGAAACTATTCTTCTTCTGTGCTATTAAACTGTGCAATATAAAGCATGAACGGATTGTGAAAGAATGAAATACATAACAATAGAGTTTAAGAAAAACTTATTGTGCCATGATATACACAGGAATCCTGTAGCAGTAAACCATCAGACTGAAACACATCAAACTCAGAATTTTGGTAGTTCCATCAGCTCTTTGTATTAAACCTCTGAAATTTACAACATAGTATCTCTTGGAGAGAAAATCAACAACCCCTGCAAGCTTGTGCGAGGGGATATATATACAATAAGTTTTACAAAATATCTGAATGCTGAGTCATTTACTCAAATAAATGCATTCACCAACTTTCAGAACAGCAGATAAGAGAGTTATTGCTACTCTAAATATACAATAAATAGCTTTTCAGTTCTGTCAGAGATCTTTTTGACCTTTGGAGGCCACTGAGTCGGTTGAGTGCCTCTGCATTAATTCTGAATGGCATGCCTTTAGTGTTCTGTCGAGCTGTAGCTTTCTCGGCCCTGTCATCTGTACCTGTCAATGTTGCTCTAGTGGCCAAATTGGCTTGCTGGGTTGGCTCAGTCCACTCCTTTACTGTCATAGTGAATGTATCAACTGTTTGAACATGATGACTTGTTTTTTAATGAAAAAACTTGATGAAAATGTTTGTTCACAGCAATGTCTATGTCATGCTGATCCACCATTCCTGAGAAGGCAGCTGATGCCTCAAAATTGCACCTAATGTTTCATCTACCTCTGTATATTTGTAGAAATTGGGAGGCACTTCAAACAGATGCCTGATCTCATTCATGATAAAAAATAAGTTCTCTACTCTGTCATAGAGACTTTGCCCAGATGCAGGCCCTGTTTCCTCTGAGGTGCTTGATCCTGTAGTGATCTAATTTGTAGCAAAAGTATTCACCCTTTTGGCATAATTTTCATGGGATAGTAGCCTCCCTGTGCTGTTCAGTAAGCCAGGAAGGCCTCTGTTATGTAATGCTGCAAATTTATCCATGAATTTGTTCACCTCAGTCTGCATTTCTTAGCATCTCCTATCCAATGTTTGCGCAAGACTTTTCAAGGTGAGCACCCTTTTAATCAATAGAATAGTATCAGTCCTGCCTTGGATACCCATTGCTGCCAGCTGAGGGCCTGTACGGTTGTTCAGGACATTGATCATCCTATTGGCTATCTCAGGCATGTTGCCTAGAGATGCCCTTGCTCTTTGGCTTTCCTTGTGTGCCCTGCCTATGAGGTCCATGTGCTCATGAATGGTTTCTATGTATTGCCATTGGTATGTTATAGATTGACCAATGTTGGCCCATACGAATTTCTTGATTTCAGCCACAACCTTGTCCAAGGAGAGCTCTTTTTCTAGCTCTTTTATCCTCTCCTTGAGAGCCTTCACTTCTCTTCCTTTTTCTACTACACTTTTCTTGGAATTATCATATTTTTCATTAATTGTGGCCAACTTCTCTTTAGTTTGATTCATCTCTGCCATTTGGGCCTCTAGAAATTGAATCTCTTTCATCATCTTCTGCATGTCAAGGCTTGGAGCCTGCTCTGATGTAGTTGCTGGTGCTGCTGTTGATGGAGCTATTTCAGCTGTCTGTACTGTGGGAGGAGTGGTAGTTTGAGGTGGCTCCTCAAGGTCAATCACTGGTTGGGGAGGCTGAGATGTTTGGCCTCCTTCTTTCTGTTGCAGGGCTGTCTGTAATGTAGCCTCTGTTTCTACTAATTTTCCTTCTGTCTGCACCAACTGTTTATGCAGTGTTAGCAGCATGGAAGCTACCTCTTGGTCTTTCCTCTGCTGAGCAACATCTTCTGTTTGAGGGTGAAGGGTTGCTGGAATCTTTACCATTTTTCTCAGGGCTGCTATATCAGCATCTCTTTCCTTTAGCAGCACTTGTACAACCTTGGGATCCTTTGGGTCATGCCCAAGCTCTATAATAATGTCTTCCAAAGACTTAATCCTATTGTCTTTGGCCTGAGAGGATGCCTTTTCCAACTCAAGTTGGGCAGTTGTATTGTGCAGACTGTTTTGCAACTTATGTGCTAGGAAGGTCTTGTCTGCAAGTGTTGAATAGACCATCTCACCTGTTTTCTTGTGAAGCTCTATCTGATCCATTTGGTGGATGTCCTTTGCAAGTACCTCAAGGTTGGTCCTTATGTAGTCTGCAGCTGACTGTGGCTGCATCATAGTAGGCATGAAATGACTCATAGTAATTTTCCCCTCTGTTATGTCGTATGCCGACATAAGCCTCTGCTGATTTGTAGGGGCCATTTTAAGCAAGTGATTGTACAGTTGGAGCCTGATTGGCTCATTTCTCTTCTTGATATCAATGAATTGTTGTTTTATGCTTGATTCCACCCTCCTTTGCTGGCTTGAGGAGCTGACCTCTCCTCCAAGGGTTCTTTCTTGTTCCTGCTGAAAGGAACTGGCAGATGCCTCCATACTAGGGGGGCCCATGCCCAAGGATTTCCCAATAGGCATCTACTCTTTAGAAAGAGGATTTAGTCTCTGCCTTTTCTCCCCTTGATCTGTTGATGTGGTGAGGGGAGTTTCCTACTCTCTGTCCCTCTTTCTTCTTCTTTCTTCATTCAGTGGAGTTTGGAGCACCGAGGCCTCCACCACTGTTTCTTGCCTAGGAGGCACAGTCTCTTGAGCCTGTTGCTCAGTAGATATTGGGGCCTCAGTTGTTTCTTCTTGCTGCTTTGGCTGCTCTTTTTGCTGTTCTGCTGTAAGGGGTGGCTGTTCCTGCTCCATCTCCTTTTCTTTACCCTTGCTGGTTGCCTGTCGAGTTGTTTGAGCTGTTTGCTGGTGGGCCGTAGAGGATGAGGCAGCTGCTCCAAGTTGCCTTTGACAAGAAGAGGAAACCTGCCCACAAGTTTCCAAGTCAGCTTCCTTCTCAAGGTTTTTTGCTTCTTTTTGTAATATGTCCTCTTTAGTAGTTGCCTCTTCTAATGTTCCTTCTTTCCATCTTAACATATTTGCATATTGTTCAATATGAGGCAACCTGATATGATTATAGCTGGACAACTTGTATTTAACCCTTCTAAGACTAATAAAATGATTGGGATCATAAGGTGTCCAGATGAAACTGGTTTTCAACCCAAGGCTATGCAGCATTTCATCTGCCCTTTTCCATGCTTCTTCCCTGTTATTGTAAATAAATGGGCCTAGCTGGTTTCGGACCTTGAGTTGTACCTTCTTGTTTTTGCTGTGGAAATGGACCATGTCTGCATTTCCAAACTGCCTGAAATACTCTAAGGCAAAGAGTCTCATAGGGACATATCTTGGTAGCCTAAATGGGGCTAACTCACAGCCATATACTCTGATCACTGTATGGTGTTGGTAGAAGTACCAATCCCCAATGCTGTAGGCCTTTGAGAGCTGGAGAATCCTTTGCATCTCATCTGTTAATCTTGGAGGAGGGGCACTCAACAACAAGGACATGGCTGGATGGATAAACTAGTCTATGAACTCACAGTAGCTGTATGGTGAAAAAGATGAGTGATGAAAGATAGAAGACCAAAATACCACAGACCTTGGGTTTCCTTGAGCATCAAAATTCTTGAGAGTTATAGGGAAGCTATCAGGCTGGTAAAATAGGAACAAGTAATAGATGTAAGAAGTGTATCTGAATAGCCTTTCCCTCTCTAGATTCATTAATTGCTCATGAATCTTATTGGAAATGTAGGCAGCATAATCATAGTGAACAGCAGGAGGCTTTCCAGGGGAAAAAATGGACAGCATGGCCAGAAGGGTTTCATCAACATCCTCAGCTACTCTGTATCCTAGGACATAACTTATCATATCCACTAGCATTTTTCCCAACTCATTCAGATACACATTTCCAATAGGGGGATACCTCACATTTTCAGAACCTGATTGAATGAATAATTGATTGATCTTCACAACTTGGGCATTGGACAGCTTGCCTCCTTTGTTTATCAAATCCATAATGGAGAGAGGAGTCAATGACCTTGAAGTTTTAAAGGGTAGCATTTAATTTATGGCCTCAGGGGTGATATGGAACAAAACTGAGCCTGAGGAATTGAGAACAACTCTCTAGCATGGGTCATAGTTGGCCCTGCATATATGAATCAAGTCTGGGAGGACATTGACTTGAGGAGGGTTGAAGATGGGCAAACTGGAGTCCCAGATCCCTAGAATATCAGCTCCACTGAGATGTTGGGCTTTTAGCTCATTAAGTACATGAATATTGTACTTGCTATTCATTAGGATTGTCTCTTCTATCTGGTAGTCTCTGTCAGCCAGGTCCTTCCATTCTAGCTCTCTTTGTGGGGCATTTAGAGGCTAAATGTTCAATGCAACTGGGGTCTCCATGGTTAATTAGTACTCTGATTTGTAATAGAACTTGTTTTACTGGGCAGAGCAACACAGAGTGGTATTTTTTGCAGTAGTAGGGCAATTTGCAGGGGAAGCAGGGCGAACTGTGGTGAGAACAATTGAAATGCTCCCAAGGACTCTAATGAGCAAATGCTGGGACTAACAAAGCTATTTCCCGGTGAATTAGTGCAGCAAAGGTTTTAAGTTCACGAATGCGCAAACTAACTGTAAATTGATGGAAACTTGGCTCAATGTGAACTTTTGTGGGTGAATCTCGGCCTTATAACTGAAGATAAATGTTGGTCACCGGGGATTTGCTGGTAATTATGGTGATTTCTCTATTTTGTCACTTGTTTTGGTGAATTTATACAAAAACCAGGCGCGGAGGGGAAACTTGGATAAATACCTGGCGAATTTTGACAATGGTGGAAAGTGCAGGTAAATTGAGGGTGCCCACGGTCCTTAAGTTGATTTCTACAGGTTTGCGGCGAAATGGTCGTAATTTGCATGCAGAGAGCAGAAATAGTTCTTTGGCAAAAGTGATAAAAAATGCGAAATTTGGCGAAAATATGGACATTTTGGGCTATTGGCGCTTTTTTGGATGACGTCAGCATGATGTCATCAGGTGGGGTCGGGTACAGAAAGGTGACGTGGCGGCCTGCGAGTGGTCCATGGGGACTGGTGAGGTGGCGGACAAGTCAGAGCGATGGCGGGCAGAGCGGTGATGTGGCGATGGGGTGGCAGTGACGCAGACGTGACGTGGGCATGACTGGGCAGGCGGTATACGGAGGGCGGTAAGCAGTTCCATCGGACCGCTTATTGTACGGGGGTGGTATTGGCAGGCGGCCTCCCGATATAACCTGGGAGCGACGCATGGCACTGCCCTGATGTCATGCTCTGACACTTATCGGGTGCTATCGTCCGGTCATTGGGGTTGGCCCGATATTGATATGGGCCGTCGGATGGGAAAGCCCAGATCCGATGGTCGACGGGTTGATAAAGTGACAGGACGATACGGCAGCGGCGGGGAATAAGCAATTATATTTTTTGAAATATGCGCCTGGGCGGGACTTTGGAAACTAAAGAAATATGGGTTTTTCTTTCAATGTTTTTTGTTTTTAATGTGCTTTAATCAAAACTTTGGGTTAAGGGATAAAAGTGGGTTTTTTGGTGTTTTTTGAAAATAGCGCGGGTTAGGGAAAATGTGGGTTTTTACAAGGTTTTCGCAAATAATGCGGGTAAAACAGCTCAGAGGGGTTGCAAAGGGAAAAAAGGGGTAGGGCTTAGGTTATTAAACTAACGTGGGGTTAGTTTAATCCCTGATTTTAAGCAAACCATCTGCAATAAGACTTTGATTCTGCCTGGTTATCCACATTTTGAACAAAGGGCTAGAATGCCCAAGGGGAGGGATATATACATACTTTTTTTTTTGGGGTTTTATACACCATGGTGTTATAGTAATAGGGAAAGGGGAACATGGGGAGTTAAGTATAGATAGAGTTAGTAGTTAGTTTTGGAGGGGAATGTGAATGGGAAGTGATAGATAGTAAGTTTTGAGGAAACAAACTTAGTTAGGGAGTAGATCAAAATGAAAAGAATTTACGCAAGAAATGTGGCTTTTTATGCAACAAGGATCAACCAATGAGTCTGTTTTCTCTCATAACCCAAGGTGAAAGAGGGATGTTAGCAAGGAATGTGATGGGGGATGATTGGGAAGTTAGACATGCTTCATCTTGCTGCTTCAAACTGCTGAATAAGAAGATCTTCACTGACACCATGTCATTCCTTTGCTTAGGCCAGTGAAATGCCATAAATCATGCTTCTGCAACCCCATCTATCTACCCATTCTATTGCCTAGCATTTTTTGTTACTTCAAGGAGGGTGCACTTAGACTTGCAAACCCTCATGTGCCTTTTCTTTTCCTTTGGCTTTTTCTTTTGATTTTCTATCTAAAGCTAACCTTATTACTTCCAAGGCCCCAGATTAAACAGTTGGGAACCTTCATTCTCTACCTAACTACTTTATCTGCCAAGATTGAACAGTTTGGACAGATTTCCTTCTCTAGTCTACAACAATCAATTAAAACATGGCATGACCCAGTTTAGACTGTTGGATCACCCATTCAGAAGTAGGATAGCATCAACCAACTGCAGATATGTGTCTTCCACAAGAATATGAGATCTTTGCATCATCAAAGTAGATCATATTAGCACTTCCCCTGTCAATCATGAAAAATGAAACCTATTGGTATAGGTAACTAATAGAACTCTAGGAGGAGATTGGCAGCCCTAATTCGATTGCTACATAAGTAATGAGAGGGCCATTGTGAAAGGGGTCAGAGCATTTGGAAGGATAGCCCATTAAGCTATTGTGAAATTGTCATACACTTGAAGAAGTGTGCTAAAATAGGGAGAGAGAGAGAGGAAGAAGGGACAAGGGAAGGCTGATACAATGGATGGTTGTAATCACTCTTCCACTATAAATACAGAACTACAGTTGTGTTCCCTACTCCATAGTGTCGGTAATGTTGTTCATTTATTTGTTCATTCTGATGCTTGTCGAGATGAGTAGTTAAGTTATACACTAATATATGTTTATTGTGCATTCTTACATTAGTTTTCAAGAGCATATGATGTGATTGGTTTTCCTTGTCCTTTGTGCAGTGGCCTTGAAGGAGTTCTTCTTGCCGCATAGAGATCTCCAAACAAATCTAGAAGGAACTAAAGGTGATCCTCTTTCCATACCTTGTCAATTTATGTTTGATAGATGAACATGTGCATAACTTGGTAGCTTCTGCAGATAATCTTACAGTTTATCAAAGGTCCTGGGAAGGCCTTTGAGGGTAGTTTTCATCTTACATACATTGTACATTTTACCCCATAGTAGAATTGGTGACTCCGTTGGGGACTATACATCTAGTTCTCGGTTTACCTGGACTCCTCTCAGTTCTTCTCTTTCTTCTAAGAGCTTCCTACTTCTTCAAATCCTTTTCTGATCCACCAACTATCTTGTTACATCCTACTATTTTGCATTCTCCTCAGAAACTGATCCTAAAGGCCCTTTATTTGAGCTATTTCCGTCACTAACGCTGGTTGCGAGGCTAAACAGAGCTTTATAAAGCACTGTGGCTATGTACAGGGAGCGTTAGTGGCCCAAATAACTCTATGTTAACATTGAAACAAAATGTTATTCTCCCATTTCCATCATTTCCAGAAGATTCTGTGGACCAAAAGGGGGGGGAATTTTCTCATGGGCTAAAGTAAGATCTGTAACTATATTATGTCAACAAATTTGGTGTCCTGAAAATTTATTTTTAGGAAAATGTTTTAGTTTTTCTCTCTTAAAATACATTTTTTTTTAAAGAAAGACTGATAAATTGTATTCATCCTTCTGTAGAAATAGTTGTAAGCTGCTTCATTTTGGTTTTTAGTAGTTGTTAGGAAATATTGGGAAAGGAATATTTTGGTTATGCAAGTGTTGAATGGCTTTAGATGCATAGACAAATCCATGAATATGTAGAATAAGACTTGTTTGCATAAGAAATTGAAAAAAAATTCAGATCATTGTTCTGCATGATTTATTGAGTCAAGAGTCTCACCATATTCATACGTCAACACCCCTACTGAATACAAATAATCAAGTACACTTAAAATTTACATTAGAATCAATCAGTTACTCTTTTGAGAAAACCAACATTAGCTAGGCTAGGACCTTGGGATAAGCATGTGAGTGAACTACCCAGGGTTGAAAACCAAAACCAGTGTCATTAACGAGTGAAAAATCCTTCTGCACTCATATTAACAGGACCACTCCACTAACAACGGAGTGAAATACGAGACAACATCGAACTGTAATTGAAGGTAGCCCGCCTTCTCTTACAAATCCTTTAGGCATTCTGTGTACTGGGGGTCCCTTCAGGGATTTTAGAACTGAGTCGGGGACTCAGGTTTCCTGCCCACACAGCATGCTGTCTACGACTATGGCCCCCCTGGTAATGTCTGTGATTTGAGGTATATCTAGTGGTCAAAACTTCTAGGTACTTACACAAGGTGACTGGGACAGGTTGTCCTGGTACCTAACATGAACGAATCTACTCTATCTTCAGTTTTTGGAAGGGTGCTCATCTTCGTGAGAGTACTTAGCCCCTCAATCTCAGGTTCGGGTGAAGCTCTAGAGTAACCATAATCATACATTTGGCCATCCTTCTCTGTTATTCATTGAGAGACTGGGTTTCATCTCCAGTGATCGGTGCTTATCAGACAAGGTACTTTCCCTTTGTTTGTTGATTGATATATTTAGTGTATTTTTTATTTTTAGGTACCTGAGTGCTATCATTTTCATGACTTTAAAGAATATCACATTAAAATCTATTTGATAAAAATTAATGGTCACCGTGGCTACATCCGGCCCTCATCGTCACTCCAGACGATTGTTAGGACTTCCTCCACTCCTTGTGGAAGATCCGCTAAGTTCCACTAACTCGGATTCCTCATCTTCGAGGAATTAGTCTCCTAAATCTCACACGGGATCTGTGTGGATGACCGACGATTATAGTTTGCTAGAGGATTCCTTCCTGACTTTAAGACTCTGCTCACAAATCCGTTGGACCCTATCATGGTTCCCATGGTACTTGTACTTCCTTCTTCAGTAGGTGGAACTTTCCCATCTATCCAGTTGATGACTCACGGGTTGTTGAATTTTAGAGACACTGTTGGTCCTCTACCACTTCCCCAGTCGACGGTCATCACAACACCGGTAATTTGGAATCCCGCTATCCCGTTTGTCCCAGGTATGACAACTCACATAAAAACCTCTATAAGTGGAACCCATTAGATGTTAGGTTCCACTCCTATGGTGCCACAATGCATACCTTCGACTAGTGCCACATATAGTGCTCCATATAACACTTAATGCGGCACTATGGGCGCGGTTACCTGCACATGCTAGTGGGGAATGTCACAGTTCCCCCTCCATTCTCAGGCATGCATGGACAGTCGCTGATTGACATGAGTGTTCCCTCTATCAATCAAAGCCATATGGTTTATTCTTTTTCAGTTGGGAACCCACAAGGAGTTCCCAACCAATCCATGGGGGCACCACTTATACTCGGGGAAATTTCATACCCAAGGATAAAAATCCTCATGGAAATCCACTCTACAACACCATCTTGCAAAGCAACTACTACACCACGTGACCCATGTACACTATGGGGAACCAAATAGTGGGAGGAGCACAGAGCTCCTCAGGTCATCCATCATCACCATGGTCTGAGTCGGGGGCACCCAACTCTCTGCCTTTTTTGGCAATGTTGGATATAACTGACTTATACAAGCTGACAAACGACCCCATCTACCACAACTTACAATGGCCACTGATCCCGCTCAAAATACCAACAGACATTCCAAGGTTTGATGGAAAACAAGGGGAGGATCTGGGCACCCATATCACCACCTACCATCTTTGGAGTGTTTCTAACTCCATGGTGGATGATAGTGTCCAGTTACATCTTTTTACCCACAACCTTACTGGCAATGTAGCAAAGTGGTATATTGAGTTACCATGCACGTCAATAAATACCTTTGAAGCTTTAGCAATGGAATTCCTAAAGCACTTCCAGTTACCTATTTGCTATGAGACTGGGACAGAGCTCCTCACTTCATTTTGTCAGGATACCACCACCCACATCTCAATAATATACATGAATGGAGACATAGGTGGAGGTTAGTCAAAGCTCCCCTCCCAGACTTTCTCTTAACGGACTAGTTTTGCAGGTCGTTATTTCCGCAAATCGCTAGAGATGTCACTCTAGGTGGTGTGGTCACAGAAGACCAATCCATACGTCATGCCCATCACTTAGATTTGGTATATTCACAGTCTGACACTCTTTATGACATAATCCCTAATGCCCCTAGTAACTCCAATGCTTCCTCTACCGCCAAAACAACTGCTCTTCCTACCACAGCGATAAACTCTGTGCAGTCTAGACAAAATCCCAGTGGTAAGAAAAATAAGAATAAGAAAAGGATAGCTCCTTCTGAGGAGCAGTTAACAAAGCATCCCAACCCAAAACAGAAGGTTGTTGTGCTTACTATTGATGAAAAGGATACACCTACCAAATCTGCTTGCAAACTTTGTGTTGAAGACCACGAAACCTGGCATTGTCCGCATCTTTGAGAATGCACAGAGTACCTTGCCAAAAGGGATACTGGTAAGACCCCCGTTGTCCTTAGGAATCCTTTTCCCACTTAGCAGCAGCAAAATCTTATTGCAAACCAACAACAACCCATTCCAGGGGGCAACGTTGGTTCGCAACATCCTTCAACTGGTTAAGGATCTTCTGCCATTTTCACATTTGAAACAGTAGAAATTGCCACACGAGCCAAATATTATGGAGCTCCTATCGCTCCTGCGGCAAAACCATCTTCAGGTCCAAACCCATCACCGCCCAATGATTTACATATCGAAAGGTCGGTTGAGGACTTTGTAATTTGACCCCCAAAAGGGGCACTTCGATGCACAACGCACAATACATCTGCACGTGCCGCCCAACACTACAACATCGTAGAGGATTTGGCGCAAGCACCATCAGCTATGTCGGCGCTCGAAGTATTACAAACATGCCCCACCCAACGGAAAGCTTTGCTTTCAGCTATTGGAGGTATTGACCCTACGGATTCCATGCTTGCTATTTTCGACATGTGTTAATGTCGGTATCTTCATCCCTCCATCAGTGATCAAATTCTCTTGTCGCATTGCATGTTAGGTGTCTCACTCGATTAGCTGCATTCCATTAGGGTCATGGATCATTTGATGGTAGTGGTATATTATACATTTTCCCTCATGTCTTTTACCTGCTGGCCCATTTTCATACATCTAGATCATCTGCAGTCAATTTTTGTCTTTAAATTTACAAAAGTCATTGTTAGGGTTTTAGGTCTCATTAGGTCTAGGGTTTCGTCAATAAGGTCTTCAAAATGCTCAATAACGGTCAGTAGGCGCATGAGGAGGTCAAATAAAGTCTTAGTAACAATAATTTCCATAATCACATGCTTAGTGATTGATTTTTCCTCAAAACCCTATTTTGAGGAAAAACAAAGTTTTTTATGTTTTCATGTACAAATTTGATGTAATTTCATTTTTTCCATATGTAATAACTTCAGAGGCAACCCTAGTCACCTTGCCAAGCCTCTGCAGCTTCACCACCTGCAAAGCAAACAAAAATTCAAAGCATTCAGTCCATCAAAGGCAAAAATAAAGCAAACTGCCCAAAAACAGAGTTTTAAAAGCAAGTTAAAAGCAAACATTAGAAGAGTGGGTTTTTGTAAATGAAAAATCAAAACTATATGTATATAAACTATTTTTCATGTTTAGAAGATTCATTTGCATGCCCAAAGAGAAAGAGAGCAAGTCATTTGTGTTTTCAAGAGCCAAAGGAGCGATTTTGTGTTTGGAGGGTAAAAAATCCAGGCGCGGCGCACTGGGTTTGGAGCGCGGCGCATTGGGCAACAATTGACAGCGAAAATTCAAAATGGGCACGACGCATTGAGAGGGCACGGCACACCTGTGAGGTGGTGCGGTGCATAGGGCTATAAGGCCAATTTCACTCACAGCCTCTTCCAAAATTGCAAAATTGCTAAATCCTCACTTATCCAAGTTAAGATTCCTCCATGACCAATGAATGAGTTTATCTTGGTGCTTATGGTGATTTAATGGGAAAAAATTGAAACCCTACCTCCTTGCATTTCTTGTCAAAAACAATTGCATAGGGTTTATAAATTGTATTTCTTGCTACTAATTCCACTCCTAAAGCATTTCTCACTCCCTCACTCCTTCATTCCCTCATTCCCTCACTTCATTTTCTCCCTCTCTTTACATTCTCATCTACCCATTCCATATTTCCCATATCCCTAAAATTACTAATCCTAAATCCCTAATCCCACTATCCCAAACCCTAGTCAAATATCCCCAAACCCTAATTGCTATTCCTAAACTCTAAATATCATCCCCTAAACCCTTCTATTCCCCAAAAACCTGTCAGCAACATTCCTAAATCCCTCATACACACTCCCTCCATAGTCCCTCATACATTCATATCCTTGGCAGCAAAAAACCTAAAGACACCATAAAATCTCTTCATACTCATCTAAGAAAACTCAAACATTGGCAAACATGGAGTCAGATTCTTCCTATGACAAAGATGAGGAGACAGTGAGTGATTCTTCTAGAGAAATGCATGCACCAAGGAGGCCTCACAAGGGTGGAAAACATAACCGAGAGGAGCCTACTTCACTTGTCAAGATTTTGGCTTGTCCTCTTGCTGTCACATGCTTTCAACACCAATCTTGTTATTAGTTTTGTGAGATGGTGGAGAGAGTCAAGTATCACCATGAGCTGGCCAGATTATTTGTGCTCCATCTTCATAATGGCCAAGTCACTTCGGCAGGTGTGACATTCACCTTGACACCTGAGACTATTGCTCAAGAAACCGGCATTCCAAATGTAGGTGAGAAATGGAATAAGAGGTAGCTAATAGACAGAGATCATTATGAGCCTTATATCAAGGTTGGTTTTGAGAGACATATCAGTAGAGTTTTTCCTTTCAAGTATCTACAGGACACATATGCTCCCTTGATGAAACTCATAATTAAATATTTCAGCTGTGAGGGCAAATTTTCTTGTCTATATGCCTATCATATCAGATTGTTGATGCACTTTACTAGGGTGAGGATGATGAACCTCCCTTATTTCATTTGCCGAAACATTGAGAATATGACCACCTTAGTGCAAAAGAAGCCTCCTCAACAGCAATATAACCACATATATCATTTTGCACTAATCAAAATTGTGGTCTTGCATCAGCTTGGTTTACTGAACATCTCATGGGAGGATTTCATTCCACATGAGGTCTTTACAGGTCCTCAAGCAGCCCCAATAGTTTTTCATGAGGCAGGAGGACCTTCACATCAGCAGGAGATTCATGAGACACAAACCACTAGTGTACCAGTGTTTGTCACATACCAAAAGGTCACTAGAAGGATGTTTGTAGCAGCAAAACGAGTACTATCTCCACCCGAGGTGGAAGGGGTCTCATTTCCTCCATCAGTAGAATAGGTACAGGACAAGGGAAAGAATCCCTTGCATGATGAGGGACCTTCAGGAGGTCATGAGACATATTTCATCCTCATTTAGGATGAGGACACTGATTTGGGCTCACAAAGCTCAAAACTTAAACAGATCATTCATGAGCAACAAGATTATATTCAACATTTATCTCTCAACCTAGAAAGAGCCAAGTGGATCATTAATTATTTGGAGTAGAGGAACAAACAGCTAGAAGATTATAAAAC
This sequence comes from Pinus tabuliformis, assembly GCA_031772625.1. Classification (NCBI taxonomy): domain Eukaryota; kingdom Viridiplantae; phylum Streptophyta; class Pinopsida; order Pinales; family Pinaceae; genus Pinus; species Pinus tabuliformis. The sequence goes on from CM062811.1 coordinate 905,767,055, forward strand.
CATCATGGAACTCCAAAACATAAGGGCAAACCGGCAAGCTGCCAAGAGGAGGAAAATCAAATTGACCACAATTGAGCAAGAAATTCAAGTTGATCGTGAATCTTGCTGGAGAGGACAAACATGCACCTAGAAAGGATGCTAGAGAAGTCCAAAAACAAGAAAAACATGTTGAGGAACATGGCATACCACTACTTGTCAAGAAATATGGTGTGCAAAGCAAGAATCAGGAGTTTGAAGGCCAAATTGAAGAAAGCCATGAGGAAGAGAAAAGAGAAAAATAGACTCCAGATCCTGGCTGAGGCTTCCTTAGCCCAACACAGCACCTAATGAGGGACACTCAGCACAAATTTCAAGAAATTTGGGAAAATTTTTGCAATTTTGAAATTTTTGGCCTAAAAAAAGGGTTTTTCTGCCCGATGCACCACGCCACTTGGTGGGCGCTTTTGCTAGAGACCTCCTTTTGAGGAAAACTCAACATTTTTAGATTTTTCATGGAAACATATGAATGCCCTCACATGGCCAAGAAATTTTGACAGGCTTGGAGCTTCCAAAAAGGTCAAAAACACCTCAAAAATTACGTTTCTGCCCCTTTTTGGACACACAGGAAGCAGTGTTGGGAGAACTCAATTTTAGAGGGACAAATGGAGGCCAAATTCAGAAATTCCACTTGTTTTGGAAGTTAGACAGGTAGACCTTTCAAAAAATTCCACTTGGAGCAAATTTGGTGCCCGGGAAGGCCTCCAAAATCAGCTGCAAAAGGGCGCTACGCATAGGGAAATCAGTGCGGCACATAGAGTGAAATTTGCTCATTTTGGCCAAAAAACTCTATTTTTCGCCTAGTTTCTTCACAGTTTGACTTTTATCTTTCTAATAGTCAACCTCATGATGTAATTTAATGTAAATTGTTGGATTTTGATGTAATTATGTTAAATTTTCACTCATAGAGGTAGATTCATCATGAAAAAGTAGTTTGCAACTGAATGAATCAGTTTCCTAGGTTTAGAGGCATGCTGTTCCACTGCCTACTTTTCAGTTCTTACTTTAGATCTTGTTGAAATAGCTCCTAAACTCATGAACTCGAACCCTAAAGCCTAGCATGAGTTGTTTTATTCCTATATCTAGTAGTTTTTCAGTCATTGAGAAAGGTTGGACTCTTGTGAATGCTTTGAGCATTATTGTACATTCATTTTCAGCGGTTTGGCAGAGGAATTGACCAGGGTTTACAACACTTTATGGGATTATTGTGGCATCTTGATTTGGTATTTTGTTTCCTTTTGTAATTACAAGTTTACATATGTTTTATGTATGCCATTATCTCTCTTTGCTTCATCTTAACTAAATCAAACAAGGATAAAGGTAGAATACATTGAAATTGCAGTGCTCTACCTAGGGTTTTGTTTAGTTATTTATGTTTTCAACTATTGAAGAGGATCCCTGAGTCTTTCATGCCCTCTCCAACTCCTCACTAGTCTAAAATCTCTCCATCTCACTCAATTTTGAAGTTCTAAACCATTTTCCTACCTCGCCCCATAGAGATCTCTGCAAGGCTGTGTCCATTCCCCGGACCCAAATATTCCTTTCACAATTGAGCCAACAAACCCATCTTAAATTCAATCAAACACCTCTGTACACATACCTAGCCTAAAATCAGTCATTACATCAGTCATATCAAGCTTCATTGGCCATCTTTTCTAAGATTGACAAGGAGAGAGCCCTCTCCTGACCTGGTAGGGCTAGCTACCAGGTTAAGCGTGGTTTGATGTTACCCTAGATCCTGCCTTTCTTAGCCTGAGGTAGATTTAGGCCATAACATAGTGGTGACTCCACTGGGGAAGAAAGTTTATTATCATTGTTTTTCTTTGTAGACTACAGATGGAGCCTGAAGTTAGCCAGGTAGCCTTCAAAACGCTCTTGCTTTGCATTAGCAAAAGTAGATGAATGCTGCTTCAGTCAATCTCCAGTCTAGTTTATAAACTGAACATCTGATCTGAATGATTACCCCAGTATCATTAAGCAATTCTAGACGCTGGATGATGAGTTTAGAATTTTATAGGCTGAACAAGTTGATTTTGTCCGTTTGATTTTTCAGATTAATTCAACAAACTGGCTTCCAGATGATACACCAGAGCGAATCCTGATCCTGATCCTCCTCCTGTCTATGAAAATCCAAATCTCATCCCAAGAATTCTCCGACAAGAAAGTTCTATGATTCCCATGTTCAATTCTCGTTCATGTCCTGTCGATTTTGAATATCTTGAAGATCTTGAATTTGACGAACGTTTTGATCTGTCGTTGTTTGAGACTAAATCTGAAAGTGTTGTTGGTTCCACTATCTTAAATCCATAGTTTGTCAAAGATCTTGAAACTGAAAGGGAAAATAGATCAATTGATAGTTGCATCTTGAATCTTCAAACTTCCATTGTGGCTTCAAATATTCCCGAGTTCTTAGAATATGCATCAGCGACTCTTAGTTCATCTGCAATTGCATCTAGTTCAGGAATTCCTACTAAAACTTCATTCATTCCCACCATTCCCATCCAGCCCACTAAATCAGATCAGAGACCTCCTGTCTCTTCTCCCCCATCAACCCCATCGACACCTCAAACATCTCGTATTTCATCCCCTCCATCGACACCTCATACACCAAATACATTGTCAGCTACTATCATTGTTCCGACTCCTCTTACATCTCCAAGGCCAGTTGTAAATCCACCTAGAGCAATGGCTGCCTGATATGCACCCCTTGTGTTGCCTCAAAATTTGGATGCCATGCCCGCTGACTACCAAAGAAAGATCCCATTGTTTGATGGCACTCCTCAAAGCATCACAGCTCAGCAGCATGTGGATAGGATGACATATTTCTTTGAACTTCATGAGATTGATGCCGAAAATGTGACTATGATATTATTTGTGCAAACTTTTGGAGGTGAAGTGCGGAAGTGGTTCAGAGCTTTGCCAACTGCAAGTATCACTACATTGACAAATCTTCAGAGACAATTCTTGGATCGCTGGGAGGTAAAGAAAAACCCTCTTCAAATTCTTTCCGAATATGAGAACATCAAGAGGAATGTTGATGAGAGTGTCCAAGATTATTGTGTTAGATTCAATACTGTTTATAATGCAATTCCTGCTGATATAAAGCCACCTATGGGATTGGATTTGATTAAATTTCTTGATGGCATCGATCCTGACATGGCGTATCAATTGAGGGAGAGAGATCCAACCACATTGGAGGACATGCAAAAAATTGCAGTCAGTGTTGAGGCAAATCTGCTTGCTAAGAGAGCTAGAGCAAAGGCTAAAAAGAAGGTGACCATAAAAGAAGAAGCTTCTTCCTCTGATCATTTGCTTCTTAAGATTGAGAAGATGTTTGATAGGCTCACAATTGCTGATAAGCCTGAAGCACAAGTTAGAAATCCAAACTTTCGTGGCCAGCAGCAACCACAATTCAGAATCAAGCAACGAGAACAAAGAGCAGAAGACTAAGCGACACATCAACAAGTGAAGACACCCCTACAGTAGAATTTTGTACATGGCCTGGAATCAGGTGATGATGAGAACATAATTTTTGAGGAGAATCATATCTTTACACCTGATGATTTGCCCATTTATATCACTGAATATGAAGAGTATTCAGAAAGCCCAGCTGTACAAAAAGACGAAAATTTCATCTTGGCAAATGAAACAGTTCTTGAAGAAGAGTCTGATGAATATCAGAGGGGATACATGAATGCTTTGACAGCCCAGTAGTGACAATATTCACTGAGGAGTAGAGAAGTTCCCATCAATCCAATTTAGAAGAGGAAGGAAGTGTCACCGCCAAAGAACGATTCTCCCATAGCGCAGAGAAAGGGAAAGGAGACAGCTGATCCTAACACCAGCAAACGAAAGATCAAATCAGTCAATTGTATCAAAGGAGAAGACTGAAAAGAAGGATGCTCCAGTCAAAGACATAGAGAAAACATCAGCATTTAGCCTAGAAAATGAAATTGCTAAGTTGAAAGTGTCAATTCCTTTAACTGAATTAATGAAACAGCTATAAAGATTAGGTGTCTAAGATTTTGAATTTGGATCCATTATCTGATATGGTAAATGTGGAGGATGATCTGCCCGAACTTATCTTTGGGCCAACATTAGAAGGTCAGTCTGAGGATAGCAATGTAGCCCCATTTTACATCAGCCTTAGACTACATGATTTTGTATTGCACAATGCCATGTTCGATTCCGGAGCCTCTCATAATCTCATGCCTAAAGAAATCATGGAAAAATTGGGTCTAGATATCACTCGCAAGTACCATGATCTATATTCCTTTGATTCTGGTAGGGTCAGATGCATTGGGATTATTAAAGATTTGGTTGTCACTTTAGATCAGATCCCAGCAAAGAATGTTTTGATGGATGTGGTTGTGGCGGATATTCCTCCTAGATTTGGCATGCTCCTTTCCAGATCTTGGGGAGAAAAACTCAAAGGGACATTGTAGCTTGATTTCTCCTATGCTACTATTCCTGTGTTTGGTCAGTTGAGGAAATTATACCAGGAGAAAAAGATGAAGTACATGATCACTAGCAAGGAGAAACCTCTAAATCATCCAATCAACTATGTACATACTGATTTGGAATCTTTTGTTTTATATTCTGATAGTTTTAATGATGTAAATAGTCAAGTAGTTGAAGTAGAAGATATTCCAAAGATCAATGAAAATTTCAGAGCTGTACTAGATCAAGAAAGATAAAAGCTTGATAGTATTGCTGAGCAATTAGCCTTCCGACAGTAGCAAAAAGTTGTTGGACAACAAGCAAAAGAAGAAGGGAAAAAAGAATTTTAGCATTTGGAAGATGAAGCCAGGTTGTGGAGCATGGACTTTGATGGCACGGTAGGGAGAGAAGGTGCTGGAATTGGCATTTGGATACGCAGCCCTGCATTTATTCCAAAAAAAGTGCCAAGTAATGTAAGGGTATGTTCGTATAAATTGGCTTTTGATTGTTCAAATAATCAGGCTGAATACGAAGCTTTAATTGCTGGTCTGAAAATACTTAAGAAGTTAAATGCTAAAAGAATTTCAGTATATGGTGACTCTAATTTTGTTATAAAGCAAGTGAAAGGTGAATACCAAGCTAAGCATCCATGCATGCGAGCTTACCAGAATGTGGTGTTAGATATTTTGATAATTTTTCCAGACTACACTTTGACATGTGTCCCTCGTGTTCAGAATGTGATTACAGATTCATTTGCAACAGCTACAAGTAATTTGAAAATTTTGATGAATTCAAACAATAAGTTTGAGATTCATGTCAAACATCGCTCCGCTGTCCTAGATAATCAAAGGTATTGGCAGGTGTTTCAAGATGATAAAGAGATCGAGGAATTTCTACAAAATGAAGGCAAGTACAAAGACACTTCTATAGATGGAGAGCATGATGATGGTGAAGCAGATATGGAAGTAAATAAGATGGAAGTTTTGTAGCTCAAGGACAATGTCATTCCTAAAGGTCTAATACCTTTAGTGGAGTTGTTTGATCAAGATGATGTAGCCCGGAAACCGAGCTTGACACCATTGAGAAAGGAGTTGAAGATGTACACATTGGATCAACAAAAAATCATAAAATGGTCAAGTTATCAAAGGCTTTGCCTCCACAGGTAAAGGAAAAATACATTAGTTTATTATCTTCATTTATTGATGTATTTTCTTGGGACTATTCAGATTTGAAGGCATATGGTAAGACTATAATTCAACAACATCATCTCGATCAAGCCAAATCAAAAGCCTTTTTGATAGAAGTTAAGAAGGATAAATCCAAAGCTGCTGCCCTCAATAGAGAAGGAAGTGAATCGATTATACAAAGCTGGTATAATCGTTCCCATAAGATTTTCAGATTAGATTTCTAATTTGTTGCCCGTGCACAAGAAAACAAGTGAGATTCGATTATGTATTGATTTCAGAAATCTAAATAAAGTATCTTTGAAAGATAACTATCCATTGCCCAAGATGGATCACATACTTCAACGAGTAGTTGGAGCATCTCGCATGTCATAACTCGATGGTTATTCTGGTTATAACCAAATTCTGGTTCATGAGGATGATAGAGACAAAACAGCGTTCACCACTCCGTGGGGAGCATTCCATTACGCCAAGATGCCTTTCGGATTGAAAAACGCCGGTGCAACCTTTCAGCGGGCTATGGATATTGCATTTGCAAATGAGAAAGATGTATTTTTAGCTGTTTATCTTGATGATTTGACAATTTTTTCTAATTCAGATGAAGAGCACCTTTATCATTTGAAGATTGTATTTCAGTGGTGTAGAAAGTATGGCATATCCCTCAATCCAAAGAAAAGCTTGTTTTCCATGGATGAAGGCAAGCTTCTTGGTCATATCATATCCAAGGAGGGCATCCGCATTGATATAGATCAAGTGGAGGCCATTCAGAAAATTGATTTTCCATGAAGTAAGAAAGAGATCCAGTCATTTAACAGTAAGATGAATTTCTTACGTCGTTTTGTGCCAAATCTTGCAAAACATTTGAGGGAGATCACAAACATGTTAAAGAAAGATAGTGTTGTGAAGTGGGACGAGGAAGCCATCAAGTATTTCAATTTGGTAAAGCTAGCCCTCTCTTCAGCTCCAATTTTGATCAGCCGAGATTATTCCCAAGATTTTATTTTGTTTTCATTTGCTTTGGATCATACTATGGCAGCGGTCTTAATGCAGAAAAGAGACCAGCTGAGAAACCATTTGCCTTTTTCAACAAGCCGATAAGAGATGCAGCTTTAAAGTACAATATTATTAAAAAGAAAGCCCTTGCTTTGGTAAAGGCATTGAAAGGTTTTCGAGTTTATATTCTACATTCTCATATCCTTGCCTATGTTCCTAACACTGTCGTTAAAAATGTCTTAGTGCAAACAGATCCAGAAGGGAGACGAGGCAAATGGATCACTACTTTGTTAGAATATGATGTGGAGATGAAACCAACAAAGCTCATCAAAGGACAGGGGCTGGCCAAACTGATGGCGGAATCTAATTTGCATGCCTTGGACATAAATCCTATCACGTTATGTCCGAAGACGATGAGGAAAGTTCTCTTGTTCAGGTAGCTGAAATGTTTTTACTTTCTCCTTGGTATTTGGATATTGTTTATGTGCTCCAACATCTTTCACCACCACTCGGATTGGCTAAGAACAAAAGTAGGACCCTGAAATTAAAGGCTGTAAAGTTTTGTATAATGAATAATGCACTCTATTGGAAAGATCTCGGTGGTGTCTTGTTGAATTGTTTGGTTGAAGAAGAAGCAAAACAGGTCACGTATGATTTTCACAAAGGAGATTATGGAGGTCAACTATTTTGGAAGACACCAGCCAATAAAATTTTGAGAGGGGGATATTATTGTCCAACTCTCTTTTTTGATGTGTACAAAACTGTTACAAGCTGCCACGAATGTCATATTTTTCAAGGTAAAAGAAAATTACAACCTTTGCCACTCAAACCATTTGAAGTAAGTGCTCCTTTTCAGTAATGGGGTTTAGATTTTATTGGTGAGATCCATCCTACTTCTTCATCATAGCATAAATGGATCCTTACAGCGACAAACTACTTCACTAAATGGATAGAGGTGATTCCTGCTCGGTAGGCAACTGATACGGTAATAATTCAGTTTCTTGAGAACAATATTTTGTCACGTTTTGGTTGTCCTAATAATATGATTACAGATAATGAAATAGCTTTTAAATCTAAAAATATGATTGATTTTTGTAATAAATGTCAAATTACCTCAGGCCACTCAACTGCATACTATCCACAAGGTAATGGTTTGGCGGAATCCTCGAATAAATCTTTGGTCAACATTATCAAAAAGCTGCTGGAAACAAACAAGAAGAGCTGGCACAAGAAATTGGTCAATGCACTATGGGAAAATAGAGTGAGTCAGAAAAAGTCAATAGGCATGTCCCCTTTTGAGATCGTGTATGGTGTGGACATGGTTTTTCCTACATCTCTCACAGTTTCGGTTGTTAAACTTCTACAGGAAGCTGGTAGTGAGGAAGATCATTTGTAGCGGAGAATCAATCAAATGATCCATTTATAGTAGACTAGAGAGGAGGTTTTTCAGAATACCTTCAAGTTGTAAGAGAGAATAAAAAAGATATATGATCGAAAGGCAAAGGTGGACAAGTTTCAAATTGAAGACATAGTGCTGAAATGGGATGCCCGAAATGAAGACAAAGGGAAACATGGCAAATTCGAGAACCTGTAGAAAGGATATTTCAGAATTGCTGCATACTGAGGTCAGAATGCTTTCTTGCTGAAAGAAACGGATGGAGAAGATTCTCCCGGTGGGCCGATCAATGGTTGACTCCTGAAACGGTACCATCTTTGAAATATCTTTTGTTGTCATATGTATCACTGTATATACTGTTTTATTTCCTTCATCGCAAGTGTGTACTATGATCACTCATTCAGTTTGGGGCCCGAAGTGAAGGCTATAAAAATGAAGGTTTGATTTCAGTTTTGGTTTGGATTGTTTGAGTCAGTCTGAGTCAGATTTTAGTCCTGAAATTGAGTCAGTTATGAGTCAGATTTAACTCATGAAATTGAGTCAAATATTGGTTTTGTTTGTCGAAGTTATTGACTCCATAGCCCAATGGAAGAAGGCACTGTCTGCTTTCTAGAGGTCTATAGTTATTGGCACCTCCAAGGAGCTACCATCCCCATTGGAGCCAATGTTAGTGTCGGTATCTTTATCCCTCCATCAGTGATCAAATTCTCTTGTTGCATTGCATGTTAGGTGTCTCACTCGATCGGTTGCATTCCATTAGGATCATGGATCATCTGATGGTAGTGGTATATTATACATTTTCCCTCATGTCTTTTACCTGCTAGCCCATTTTCATACATCTAGATCATCTGCAGTCAATTTTTGTCTTTAAATTTACAAAAGTCATTGTTAGGGTTTTAGGTCTCATTAGGTCTAGGGTTTCGTCAATAAGGTCTTCAAAATGCTCGGTGATTGATTTCTCCTCAAAACCCTATTTGAGGAAAAACATAGTTTTTTATGTTTTCATGTACAAATTTGATGTAATTTAATTTTTTCCATATGTAATAACTTCAGAGGAAGCCTTGGTCACCTTGCCAAGCCTCTGCAGCTTCACCACCTGCAAAGTAAACAAAAATTCAATGCATTCAATCCATCAAATGCAAATTTAAAGCAAACTGCCCAAAAACAGAGTTTTAAAATCAAGTTAAAAGAAAACATTAGAAGAGTGGGTTTTTGTAAATGAAAAATCAAAACTATATGTATATAAACTATTTTTCATGTTTAGAAGATTCATTTGCATGCCCAAAGAGAAAGAGAGCAAGTCATTTGTGTTTTCAAGAGCCAAAGGAGTGATTTTGTGTTTGGAGGGTAAAAAACGTAGGCGCGGCGCACTGGGTTTGGAGCGCGGCGCACTGGGTTTGGAGCGCGACACACTCAGAGAGCGCGACGCATTGGGCAATAGTTGATAGTGCAAATTCATAATGGGCGCGACGCATTGAGAGGGCGCGACGCACCTGTGAGGTGGCGCGGCACACAGGGCTATAAGGCCGATTTCACTCACAGCCTCTTCCAAAATTGCAAAATTGCTAAATCCTCACTTTTCCAAGTAAGTTAACATTCCTCCATGACCAATGAATGAGTTTATCTTGGTGCTTATGGTGATTTACTGGGAAAAAATTGAAACCCTACGTCCTTGCATTTCTTATCAAAAACAATTGCATAGGGTTTATAAATTATATTTCTTGTTGCTAATTCCACTCCTAAAGCATTTCTCACTCCCTCACTCCTTCATTCCCTCATTCCCTCACTTCATTTTCTCCCTCTCTTTACATTCTCATCTACCCATTCCATATTCCCATATCCCTAAAATTACTAATCCTAAATCCCTAATCCCACTATCCCAAATCCTAGTCAAATATCCCCAAAACCTAATTGTTATTCCTAAACTCTATAAATATCATCCTCTAAACCCTTCTATTCCCCAAAAACCTGTTAGCAACATTTCTAAATCCCTCATACACACTCCCTCCACAGTCCCTCATACATTCATATCCTTGGTAGCAAAAAACCTAAAGAAACCATAAAATCTCTTCATACTCATGTAAGAAAACTCAAACATTGGCAAACATGGAGTCAGATTCTTCCTATGATAGAGATGAGGAGACAGTGAGTGATTCTTTTAGAGAAATTCATGCACCAAGGAGGTCTCACAATGGTGGAAAACATAACCAGGAGGAGCCTACTTCACTTGGCGAGCTGTTGGCCTGTCCTCTTGCTGTCACATGCTTTCAACACCAATCTTGTTATCAGTTTTGTGAGATGGTGGAGAGAGTCAAGTATAACCATGAGCTGGCCAGATTGTTTGTGCTCCATCTTCATAATGACGAAGTGATTTTGGCAGGTGTGACATTCACCTTGACACCTGAGACTATTGCTCAAGCAATCGGCATTACAAATGTAGGTGAGCAATGGAATAAGAGGCAGCTAATAGACAGAGATCATTATGAGCCTTACATCAAGTCTGGTTTTTAGAGACATATCAGTAGAGTTTTTCCTTTCAAGTATCTACAGGACACATATGCTCCCTTGATGAAACTCATAATTAAATATTTCAGCTGTGAGGGCAGATTTTTTCGTCTGTATGCCTATCATATCAGATTGTTGATGAACTTTACTAGGGTGAGGATGATGAACCTCCCTTATTTCATTTGCTGGAACATTGAGAAGATGACCACCTTAGTGCAAAAGAAGCCTTCTCAGTAGCAGTATAGCAACATATATCATTTTGCACTAATCAAAATCGTGGTCTTGCATCAGCTTGGTTTACTGAACATCTCATGGGAGGATTTCATTGCACATGAGGTCTTTATAGGTCCTCAAGTACCCACAGCCGTTTTTCATGAGGCAGGAGGGACTTCACATCAGCAGGAGATTCATGAGACACAAACCACTAGTGTTCCAGTGTTTGTCACATACCAAAAGGGCACTAGAAGGTTGTTTGCAGCAGCAAAACGAGTACTATCTCCACCCGGGGTGGAAGGGGTCTCGTTTCCTCCATCAGAAAAGTAGGCACAGGACAAGGGCAAGAAGCCTTTGCATGATGAGGGACCTTCAGGAGGTCATGAGACAGATTTCATCCTCATTCAGGATGAGGACACTGATTTGGGCTCACAAAGCTCAAAACTTAAAGAGATCATTTAGGAGAAGCAAGATGACATTCAGCATTTGTCTCTCAACATGGAAAGAGCCAAGTGGATCATTAATTATTTGAAGTAGAGGAACAAACAGCTAGAAGATCAGAAAACCATCATGGAGCTCCAAAACATAAGTGCAAATCGGCAAGCTTCCAAGAGGAGGAAAATCAAATTGACCACACTTGAGCAAGAAATTCAAGTTGATCATGAATCTTGGCTTGAGAGGATAAACATGAACCTATAAAGGATGCTAGAGAAGGCCAACAATGAGAAAAACATGTTGAGAAACATGGCATACCACTACTTGTCAAGAAATATGGTGTGCAAAGCAAGAATCAAAAATTTGAAGGCCAAACTGAAGAAAGCCATGAGGAAGAGAAAAGAGAAAAATAGACTCCAGATCTTGGCTGAGGCTTCCTTAGCCCAACACAACACCTGATGAGGAACACTCAGCCCAAATTTCAAGAAATTTGGAAAACTTTTTGCAATTTTGAAATTTTTGGCCTAAAAAACAGGTTTTTCTGCCCGATGCACCGCGCCACTTGGCGCGCGCTTTTGCTAGAGACCTCCTTTTGAGGAAAACTCTCATTTTTCAATTTTTCATGGAAAGATATGAATTCCCTCACATGGCCAAGAAATTTTGACAGGTTTGGAGCTTCCAAAAAGGTCAAAAACACCTCAAAAATGACCTTTTTGCCCCTTTTTGGACACACAGGAAGCAGTGTTGGGAGAACTCAATTTTGGAGGGACCAATGGAGGCCAAATTCAGAAATTCCACTTGGTTTGGAAAGTATACAGGCAGACCTTTCGAACAAGCCCACTTGGAGAAAATTTAGTAGACGGGAAGGCCTCCAAAATAGCTGCAAAAGGGTGCTACGCATAGGGAAATCAGCGCGGCGCAAAGTGAAATTTTCTCATTTTCACCAAAAAACTCTTTTTTTCGCCTAGTTTCTTCACAGTTTGACTTTTCTCTTTCTAATAGTAAAACTCATGATGTAATTTAATGTGAATTGATGGATTTTGATGTAATTATGTTAAATTTTCACTCACAGAGGTAGATTCATGATGAAAAAGTAGTTTGCAACTGAATGAATCAGTTTCCTAGGTTTTAGAGGCATGTTGTTCACTGCCTACTTTTCAGTTCTTAGTTTAGATCTTGTTGAAACAGATCCTAAACTCATGAAATCAACCCCTAAAGCCTAGCATGAGTTGTTTGATGCCTATATCTAGTAGTTTTTCAGTCATTGAGAAAGGTTGGACTCTTGTGAATGCTTTGAGCATTATTGTACATTCATTTTCAACAGTTTGGCAAAGGAATTGACCAGGGTTTGTAGCACTTTATGGGATTCTTATGGCATCTTGATTTGGTATTGTGTTTCCTTCTGTAATTAGAAGTTTACATGTGTTTTATGTATGCCATTATCTATCTTTGCTTCATCTTAACTAAATCAAACAAGGATAAAGGTAGAATACATTGAAATTGTAGTGCTCTACCTAGGTTTTTGTTTAGTTATTTATGTTTTCAGCTATTGAAGAGGATCCCTGAGTCTTTCATGCCCTTTCCAACTCCTCACCAGTCTAAAAGCTCTCCATCTCACTCAATTTTGAAGTGCTGAACCATTTGCCTACCTCACCCCATAGAGATCTCTGCAAGACTGTGTCCATTCCACGGACCCAAATCTGACTTTCACAATTGAGCTAGAAAAAACATCTTAAATCCCCTCAAACACCTCTGTACACATGCCTAGCCTAAAATCAGTCATCTCAAGCTTCATTTGCCATCTTTTCTAAGATTGACAAGGAGAGAGCCCTATCCCAACCTGGTAAGGATAGCTACTAGGTTAAGCGTGGTTTGATGTTACCCTAGATCCTACCTTTCTCAGCCTGAGGTAGATTTAGGCCATAACATAGTGGCGACTCCACTGGGGAAGAAAGTTTATTATCACTGTTTTTCTTTGTAGACTACAGACGGAGCCTGAAGTTAGCCAGGTAGCCTTTGAAACGCTCTTACTTTGCATTAGCGATAGTAGATGAATGTTGCTTCAGTCAATCTCCGGTCTAGTTTATAAACTGAACATCTGATCTAAATGATTACCCTAGTATCATTAAGTAATTCTAGACTTTGGATGATGAGTTTAGAATTTGATAGGCTGAACAAGTTGATTTTTTCCGTTTGATTTTTTAGATTAATTCAACACACTGTCTTCCAGATGATACACCAGAGCCAATCCTGATCTTGATCCTCCTCCTCTCTATGAAAAGTCAAATTTCATCCAAAGAATTCTCCGACAAGAAAGTTCTATGATTCCCGTGTTCAATTCTCATTCATGTCCTGTCATTTTTGAATATCTTGAAGATCTTGAATTTGACGAACGTTTTGGTCTGTCATTGTTTGAGACTAAATCTGAAAGTGTTGTTGGCTCCACTGTCTTAAATCTAGAGTTTGTCAAAGATCTTGAAACTGAAAGGACAAATAGATCAATTGACAGTTACATCTTGAATCTTCAGCCTTCCATTATGGCTTCAAATATTCCCGAGTTCTTAGAATCCACATCAGCAACTATTGGTTCATTCATAATTGCATCTAGTTCAGGAATTCCTACTGAAACTCCATTCATTCTCACCATTCCCGTCCAACCCACTAAATCAGATCAGAGACCTCCTATCTCTTCTCCCCCATCAACCCCATCGACACCTCAAACATCTCATATTTCATCCCCTCCATCGACACCTCATACACCAAATACATCGTCAGCTGCTATCATTGTTCTGACTCCTCCTACATCTCCAAGGCCAGTTGTAAATCCACCTGGAGCAATGGTTGCCCGATATGCACCCCTTGTGTTGCCTCAAAATTTGGATGCCATGCCCACTGACTACCAAAGCATGATCCCATTGTTTGATGGCACTCCTCAAAGCATCACAGCTTAGCAGTATGTGGATAGGATGACAGATTTCTTTGACCTTCATGAGATTGATGCTAAAAATGTGACTATGAGATTATTTGTGCAAACTTTTGGAGGTGAAGTGCGGAAGTGGTTTAGATCTTTGTCGGCTGCAAGTATCACTACATTGACAAATCTTCAGAGACAATTCTTGAATCGCTGGGAGGTAAATAAAAACCCTCTTCAAATTCTTTCCGAATATGAGAACATCAAGAGGAATGTTGGTGAGAGTGCCCAAGATTATTGTGTCAGATTCAATATTGTTTATAATGCAATTCCTGCTGATATAAAGCCACCTATGGGATTGGCTTTGATTAAATTTCCTGACAGCTTCGATCCTGACATGGTGTATCAATTGAGGGAGAGAGATCTGGTCACATTGGAGGACATGCAGAAAATTGCAGTCAGCGTTGAGGCAAATCTGCTTGCCAAGAGAGCTAGAGCAAAGGCTGAAAAGAAGGTGACCATAAAAGAGGAAGCTTCTTCCTCTGATCATTTGCTTCGCAAGATTGAGAAGATGTTTGATAGGCTCACAATTGCTGATAAGCCTGAAGCACAAGTCAGAAATCCAAACTTTCATGGCCAGCAGCAACCACAATTCAGAATCAAGCAATGAGAACAAAGAGCACAAGACCAAGCGGCACAACAGCAAGTGAAGACACCCCTACAACAGAATTTTGTACATGGCCCATAATCAAATGATGATGAGAACATAATTGGTGAGGAGAATAATTTCTTTACACCTGATGATCTGCCCATTTATATCACCGAATATGAAGAGTATTCAGAAAGCCCAGCTGTACAAAAAGACGAAAATTTCATCTTGGAAAATGAAACAATTCTTGAAGAAGAGTCTGATGAATATCAGAGGGGATACATGAATGCTTTGATAGCCTAGCAACGATAATATTCACTCAGGAGTAGAGAAGTTCCCATCAATCCAATTCAGAAGAGGAAGGAAGTGTCACCGCCAAAGAACGATTCTCCCATAGCGCAGAGAAAGGGAAAGGAGACAGCTGATCCTAACACCAGCAAAACACAATCAGCAAACGAAAGATCAAATCAGTCAATTGTATCAAAGGAGAAGACTGAAAAGAAGGATGCTCCAGTCAAAGAGGTAGAGAAAACATCAGCCTTTAGCTTAGAAAATGAAATTGCTAAGTTGAAAGTGTCAATTCCTTTGACTGAATTAATGAAAAGCAACAGCTATAAAGGTTAGGTGTCTAAGATTTTAAATTTGGATCCATTATCTGATATGGTAAATGTGGAGGTTGATCAGCTCGAACTTATCTTTGGGCCAGCATTAGAAGGTCACTCTAAGGATAGCAATGTAGCCCCATTTTACATCAGCCTTAGACTACATGATTTTGTATTGCACAATGCCATGTTCTATTCCGGAGCCTCTCATAATCTCATGCCTAAAGCAATCATGGAAAAATTGGGTCTAGATATCACTCACAAGTACCATGATCTATATTCCTTTGATTCTAGTAGGGTCAGATGCATTGGGCTTATTAAAGATTTGGTTGTCACTTTAGATCAGACCCCGGTGAAGAATTTTTTGATGGATGTGGTTGTGGCAGATATTCCTCCTAGATTTGGCATGCTCCTTGCCAGATCTTGGGGAGAAAAACTCAAAGGGACATTGTAGCTTGATTTCTTCTATGCTACTATTCCCGTGCTTGGTCAGTTGAGAAAATTATACCAGGAGAAAAAGATGAAGTACATGATCACTAGCAAGGAGAAAGCTCTAAATCATCCAATCAACTATGTACATACTGATTTGGAATCTTTTGTTTTATATTCTGATAGTTTTAATGATGTAAATAATCAAGTAGTTGAAGTAGAAGATATTCCAGAGATCACTGAAAATTTCAGAGTTGTACTAGATCAAGAAAGACGAAAGCTTGATAGTACCGCTGAGCAATCAGCCTTCTGATAGCAGCAAAAAGTTGATGGACAATAAGCAAAAGAAGAAGAGCAAAAAGAATTTCAGCATTTGGAAGATGAAGCCGGGTTGTGGAGCATGGACTTTGATGGCGCGGTAGGGAGAGAAGGTGTTAGAATTGGCATTTGGATACGCAGCCCTGCATTTCTTCCAAACAAAGTGCCAAGTAATGTAAGGGTATGTTTGTATAAATTGGCTTTTGATTGTTCAAATAATGAGGCTGAATACAAAGGTTTAATTGTTTGTCTGAAAATACTTAAGAAGTTAAATACTAAAATAATTTCAGTATATGGTGACTCTGAGTTAGTTATAAAGCAAGTGAAAGGTGAATACCAAGCTAAGCATCCTCACATGCGAGCTTACCAGAATGCGGTGTTAGATATTTTGAGAATGTTTCCAGACTACACTTTGACATGTGTCCCTCGTGTTCAGAATGTGATTGCAGATTCACTTGCAACAGTTGCAAGTAATTTGAAAAATTTGATGAATTCAAACAACAAGTTTGAGATTCATGTGAAACATTGCCCCGCTGTCCCAGATAACCAAAGGTATTGGCAGGTGTTTCAAGATGATAAAGAGATCGAGGAATTTCTGCAAAATGAAGGCAAGTACAAAGACACTTCTATAGATGGAGAGCATGATGATGGTGAAGCAGATATGGAAGTAAATTAGATGGAAGTTTTGCAGCTCAAGGACAATGTCATTCCTAAAGGTCTAATACCTTTAAAGGAGTTGTTTGATCAAGATGATGTAGCCCGAAAACCGAGCTTGACACCCACCGAGAAAGGAGTTGAAGATGTAAACATTGGATCAGCAGAAAATCCTAAAACGATCAAGTTATCAAAGGCTTTGCCTCCACAGGTAGAGGAAAAATACATTAGTTTATTATCTTCATTTACTGATGTATTTGCTTGGGAGTATTCATATTTGAAGGCATATGATAAGAGTATAATTCAGCACATTATCCCGATCAAGCCAAACCAAAAGCCCTTTCGATAGAAGTTAAGAAGGATAAATCCAAAGCTGCTGCCCTCAATAGAGAAGGAAGTGAATCGATTATACAAAGCTGGTATAATCGTTCCCATAAGATTTTCAGATTGAATTTCTAATTTGGTGCCCGTGCACAAGAAAACAAGTGAGATTCAATTATGTATTGATTTCAGAAATCTGAATAAAGTATCTTTGAAAGATAACTATCCATTGCCCAAGATGGATCACATACTTCAACGAGTAGTTGGAGCATCTCGCATGTTGCTACTCGATGGTTATTCTGGTTATAACCAAATTCTAGTCCATGAGGATGATAGAGACAAAACAACATTCACCACTCCGTGGGGAACATTCCATTATGCCAAGATGCCTTTTGGATTGAAAAATTCCGGTGCAACCTTTCATCGGGTTATGGATATTTCATTTCCAAATGAAGAGCACCTTTATCATTTGAAGATTGTATTTCAGCGGTGTAGAAAGTATGGCATATCCCTCAATCCAAAGAAAAGCTTGTTTGCCATGGATGAAGGCAAGCTTCTCGGTCATATCATATCCAAGGAGGGCATCCGCATTGATCCAGCTCGAGTGGAGGCCATTCAGAAAATTTATTTTCCATGAAGTAAAAAAGAGATCCAGTCATTTAACAGTAAGATGAATTTCTTACATCATTTTGTGCCAAATCTTGCAGAACATTTGAGGGAGATCACAAACATGTTAAAGAAAGATAGTGTTGTGAAGTGGACCGAGGAAGCCATCAAGTCTTTCAATTTGGTAAAGCTAGCCCTCTCTTCAGCTCCAATTTTGATCAACCCAAATTATTCCCAAGATTTTATTTTGTTTTCATTTGCTTTAGATCATACTATGGCAGCGGTCTTAATGCAGAAAAGAGACCAGCTTGAGAAACCAATTGCTTTTTTCAGCAAGTCAATAAGAGATGCAGCTTTAAAGTACAATATTATTAAAAAGCAAGCCCTTGCTTTGGTAAAGGCATTGAAATATTTTCGAGTTTATATTCTGCATTCTCATATCCTTGCCTATGTTCCTAATGCTGCCGTTAAAGATGTCTTAGTGCAAACAGATCCAGAAGGGAGACGAGGCAAATGGATCGCTACTTTGTTAGAATATGATGTGGAGATCAAACCAACAAAGCTCATCAAAGGACAGGGGCTGGCCAAACTGATGGCGGAATCTAATTTGCATGCCTTGGACATAAATCTCATTGCCGCTATGTCTGAAGACGATGAGGAAAGTTCTCTTGTTCAGGTAGCTGAAATGTTTTTACTTTCTCCTTGGTATTCAGATATTGTTTATGTGCTCCAACATCTTTCACTGCCACTCGGATTGCCTAAGAACAAAAGTAGGACCCTGAAATTAAAGGTTGTAAAGTTTTTTATAATGAATAATGCACTCTATTGGAAAGATCTCGGTGGTGTATTGTTGAATTGTTTGGTTGAAGAAGAAGCAAAATAGTCCACGTATGATTTTCACAAAGGAGATTGTGGAGGTCATCTTTTTCAGAAGACAACAGCCAATAAAAATTTTAGAGCGGGATATTATTGGCCAAATCTCTTTTCTAATGTGTACAAAACTGTTACAAGCTGCCATGAATGTCAGATTTTTCAAGGTAAAAGAAAATTACAACCTTTGCCACTCAAACCGGTTGAAGTAAGCACTCCTTTTCAGTAATGGGGTTTATATTTTATTGGTGAGATCCATCCTACTTCTTCAGCACGGCATAAATGGATCCTTACAATGACAGACTACTTCACTAAATGGATAGAGGTGATTCCTACTCAACAGGCAACTGATACGGTAATAATTCAGTTTCTTGAGAACAATATTTTGTCACGTTTTGGTTGTCCTAATAAGCTAATTACAGATAATGCAGCAACTTTTAAATCTAAAAAGATGATTGATTTTTGTAATAAATATCAAATTACCTTGGGCCACTCAACTGCATACTATCCACAAGGTAATGGTTTGGTGGAATCCTCGAATAAATCTTTGGTCAACATTATCAAAAAGCTGCTGGAAACAAACAAGAAGAGCTGGCACAAGAAATTGGTCAATGCACTATGGGCGGATAGAGTGAGTCAGAAAAAGTCAATAGGCATGTCCCCTTTCGAGATCGTGTATGGTGTGGACATGGTTTTTCCTACATCTCTCGCAGTTCTGATTGTTAAACTTCTGCAGGAAGTTGGTAGTGAGGAAGATCATTTGCAGCGGAGAATCAATCAAATGATCCATTTACAGCAGACTAGAGAGGGAGTTTTTTAGAATACCTTCAAGCTACAAGACATAATCAAAAAGATATATGATCGAAAGGCAAAGGTAGACAAGTTTCAAATTGAAGACATAGTGCTGAAATGGGATGCCCGAAACGAAGACAAAGGGAAACACGGAAAGTTCGAGAACCTGTGGAAAGGACCTTTCAAAATTGCTCCATACCGAGGTCAGAATGCTTTCTTGCTGAAAGAAATGGATGGAGAAGATTGTCTTGGTGGGCCGGTCAATGGTCGACTGCTGAAATGGTACCATATTTGAAATATCTTTTGTTGTCATATGTATCACTGTATATACTGTTTTATTTCCTTCATTGCAAGTGTGTACTGTGATCACTCATTCAGTTTGGGGCCCGAAGTGAAGGCTATAAAACTGAAGGTTTGATTTCAGTTTTGGTTTGGATTGTTTGAGTCAGTCTGAGTCAGATTTCAGTCTTGAAATTGAGTCAGTTATGAGTCAGATTTCAGTCCTGAAATTGAGTCAAATATTGGTTTTGTTTGTCGAAGTTATTGACTCCATAGCCCAATGGAAGAAGGCACTGTCTGCTTTCCAGAGGTCTGTAGTTCTTGGCACCTCCAAGGAGCTACCATCCCCATTGGAGCCAATGTTAGTGTCGGTATCTTCATCCCTCCATCAGTGATCAAATTCTCTTGTTGCATTACATGTTAGGTGTCTCACTCGATCAACTGCATTCCATTAGGGTCATGGATCATCTGATGGTAGTGGTATTTTATACATTTTCCCTCATGTCTTTTACCTGTTGGCCCATTTTCATACATCTAGATCATCTGCTGTCAATTTTTGTCTTTAAATTTACAAAAGTCATTGTTAGGGTTTTAGGTCTCATTAGGTCTAGGGTTTCATCAATAAGGTCTTCAAAATGCTCAATAATAGTCAGCAGGCACATGAGGAGGTCAAATAAAGTCTCAGTAAAAATAATTTCCATAATCACATGCTCAGTGATTGATTTTTCCTCAAAACCCTATTTTGAGGAAAAACAACGTTTTTTATGTTTTCATGTACAAATTTGATGTTATTTCATTTTTTCCATATGTAATAACTTCAGAGGCAGTCCTGGTCACCTTGCCAAGCCTTTGTAGCTTCACCACCTACAAAGCAAACAAAAATTCAAAGCATCAGTCCATCAAAAGCAAAAACAAAGCAAACTGCCCAAAAACAGAGTTTTAAAAGCAAGTTAAAAGCAAACATTAGAAGAGTGGGTTTTTGTAAATGAAAAATATAAACTATATGTATATAAACTATTTTTCATGTTTAGAAGATTCATTTGCATGCCCAAAGAGAAAGAGAGCAAGTCATTTGTGTTTTCAAGACCCAAAGGAGCTATTTTATGTTTGGAGGGTAAAAAACGCAGGCGCGGCACACTAGGTTTGGAGCGCAGAGCACTTAGAGAGCGCAGTGCATTGGGCAACAGTTGACAGTGCAAATTCATAATGGGTGCGACGCATTGAGAGGGCGTGGTGCACTTGTGAGGTGGCGTGGCGCACAGGGCTATAAGGCCGATTTCACTCACAACCTCTTCCAAAATTGCAAAATTTCTAAATCCTCACTTGTCCAAGTAAGTTAACATTCTTCCATGACCAATGAATGAGTTTATCTTTGTTCTTATGGTGATTTAATGGGAAAAAATTGAAACCCTACCTCCTTGCATTTCTTGTCAAAAATAATTGCATAGGGTTTATAAATTGTATTTCTTGTTGCTAATTCCACTCCTAAAGAATTTCTCACTTCCTCACTCCTTCATTCCCTCACTTCATTTTCTCCCTCTCTTTACATTCTCATCTACCCATTCCATATTCCCATATCCCTAAAATTACTAATCCTAAATCCCTAATCCCACTATCCCAAACCCTAGTCAAATATCCCAAAACCATAATTGCTATTCCTAAAATCTAAGTATCATCCCCTAAACCCTTCTATTCCCCAAAAACCTGTCAGCAACATTCCTAAATCCCTCATACACACTCCCTCCACAGTCCCTCATACATTCATATCCTTGGCGGCAAAAAACCTAAAGACACAATAAAATCTCTTCATACTCATCTAAGGAAACTCACACATTGGCAAACATGGAGTCAGATTCTTCCTATGACAAAGATGAGGGCACAGTGAGTGATTCTTCTAGAGAAATGCATGCACCAAGGAGGCCTCACAAGGGTGGAAAACATAACTGGGAGGAGCCTACTTCACTTGCCGAGCTACTGGCCTATCCTCTTGCTGTCACATGCTTTCAACACCAATCTTGTTATCAGTTTTGTGAGATGGTGGAGAGAGTCAAGTATCACCATGAGCTGGCCAGATTGTTTTTGCTCCATCTTCATAATGGCCAAGTCACTTTGGCAGGTGTGACATTCACCTTGACACCTGAAACTATTTCTCAAGCAACCGGCATTCCAAATGTAGGTGAGCAATGGAATAAGAGGCAGCTAATAGACAGAGATCATTATGAGCCTTACATCAAGGTTGGTTTTCAGAGACATATCAGTAGAGTTTTTCCTTTCAAGTATCTACAGGACACATATGCTCCCTTGATGAAACTCATAATTAAATATTTCAGCTGTGAGGGCAGATTTTCTCGTCTATATGCCTATCATATCAGATTGTTTAAGCACTTTACTAGGGTGAGGATGATGAACCTCCATTATTTCATTTGTTGGAACATTAAGAAGATGACCACCTTAGTGCAGAAGAAGCCTCCTCAGTAGCAGTATAGCAGCATATATCATTTTGCACTAATCAAAATTGTGGTCTTGCATTAGCTTGGTTTACCGAACATCTCATGGGAGGATTTCCTTGCACATGAGGTCTTTAAAGGTCCTCAAGTACCCACAGTAGTTTTTCATGAGGCAGAAGGGCCTTCACATCAGCAAGAGATTCGTAAGACACAAACCACTAGTGTGCCAGTGTTTGTCACATACCAAAAGGGCACTAGAAGGTTGTTTGCAGCAGCAAAACGAGTACTATCTCCACCTGAGGTGGAAGGGGTCTCATTTCCTCCATCATCAGAGCAGGTACATGACAAGGGAAAAAAACCCTTGCATGATGAGGGACCTTCAGGAGGTCATGAGACAGATTTGATCCTCATTCAAGATGAGGACACTGATTTTGGCTCATAAATCTCAAAGCTTAAAGAGATCATTCAGGAGCAGCAAGATGACGTTTAGCATTTGTCTCCCAACCTAGAAAGAGCCAAGTGGATCACTAATTATGTGGAGTAGAGGAACAAATATCTAGAAGATCAGCAAACCATCATGGAGCTCCAAAACATAAGGGCAAACCAGCAAGCTGCCAAGAGGAGGAAAATCAAGTTGAACACACTTGAGCAAGAAATTCAAGCTTATCGTGAATCTTGGCTTGAGAGGACAAAAATGCACCTATAGAGGATGCTAGAGAAGGCCAACAATGAGAAAAACATGTTGAGGAACATGGCATACCACTACTTGTCAAGAAATATGGTGTGCAAAGCAAGAATCAGGAATTTGAAGGCCAAATTGAAGAAAGCCACGAGGAAGAGAAAAGAGAAAAATAGACTCCAAATCTTGGCTGAGGCTTCCTTAGCCCAACACAACACCTAATAAGGAACACTCAACCCAAATTTCAAGAAATTTGAGAAGCGTTTTGCAATTTTGAAGTTTTTGGCCTAAAAATAGGCTTTTCTGCCCGATGCGCCGTGCCACTTGACGCACGCTTTTGTTAGAGACATCTATTTGAGGAAAACCCAGTATTTTGGATTTTTCATAGAAAAATATGAATTTCTTGACATGGACAAGAAATTTTGACAGGTTTGGAGCTTCCAAAAAGGTCAAAAACACCTCAAAAATGACCTTTCTGCCCCTTTTTCGACATACAGGAAGCAGTGTTGGGAGAACTCAATTTTGGAGGGGTAAATGGAGGCCAAATTCAAAAATTCCACTTGTTTTGGAAAGTAGACAGATAGAACTTTTCAACAAGCCCACTTGGAGCAAATTTTGTGCATGGTAAGGCCTCCAAAATCAGCTTAAAAAAGGCACTACGCATAGGGAAATCAGCGCGGTGCATAGAGTGAAATTTGCTCATTTTGGCCAAAAAACTCTGTTTTTCGCCTAGTTTCTTCACAGTTTGACTTTTCTCTTTCTAATAGTCAAACTCATGATGTAATTTAATGTGAATTTATGTATTTTAATGTAATTATGTTAAATTTTCACTCATAGAGGTAGATTCATCATGAAAAAGTAGTTTGCAACTGAATGAATCAGTTTCCTAGGTTTTAGAGGCATGCTGTTCCACTACCTACTTTTCAGTTCTTAGTTTAGATCTTGTTGAAACAACTCCTAAAATCATGAACTCGACCCCTAAAGCCTAGCATGAGTTGTTTGATGCCTATATCTAGTATTTTTTTAGTCATTGAGAAAGGTTGGACTCTTGTGAATGCTTTGAGCATTATTGTACATTCATTTTCAACAGTTTGGCAAAGGAATTGACCAGGGTTTGTAGCACTTTATGGGATTCTTGTGGCATCTTGATTTGGTATTGTGTTTCCTTCTATAATTACAAGTTTACATGTGTTTTATGTATGCCATTATCTCTCTTTGCTTCATCTTAACTAAATCAAACAAGGATAAAGGTAGAATACATTGAAATTGCAGTGCTCTACCTAGGGTTTTGTTTAGTTATTTATGTTTTCAGCTGTTGAAGAGGATCCCTGAGTCTTTCATGCCCTCTCCAACTCCTCACCAGTCTAAAATCTCTCCATCTCACTCAATTTTGAAGTGCTAAACCATTTTCCTACCTCGCCCCATAGAGATCTCTGCAAGACTGTGTCCATTCCCCAGACCCAAATCTGCCTTTCACAATTGAGCCAGCAAACCCATCTTAAATTCAATCAAACACCTCTATACACATACCTAGCCTAAAATCAGTCATTACATCAGTCATATCAAGCTTCATTGGCCATCTTTTTCTGAGATTGATAAGGAGAGAGCCCTCTCCCGACCTTGTAGGGCTAGCTAGCAAGTTAAGTGTGGTTTGATGTTACCCTAGATCCTGCCTTTCCCAGCCTGAGGTAGATTTAGGCCATAACAACATGGACAAGTGTAAACCTCCCCTTTCCCACCAGCTTTCATTTCAGGTGCATATCATGTCGAAAGGTAGAGGTATACACAGAACTGTCATCGATGAAGGTGCTTCAACCTGCATCATGTCGGCTTCATGTTGGCTCGCCCTGGGTTCCCCAACCCTATCCCCACCATCAAACTCCCTTAAAGCTTTCGACGGCCACACCTTTATCCCAAAAGGATACCTAGCCAGTTTTCCCATCACTTTGGCTGGGAAAACCGTAATGGTGGACATAGAAGTCGTGGACAGAAAACTCGACTATAATCTCTTGCTGGGTTGTAGTTGGACATATGCCATGATGGTCGTCGTATCTACTATCTTTCACATAATCCAATTTCCATTAGATGGAAAGGTTATTACAGTAGATCAGTTGTCTTTCTGCACCCTTGATTATTCACCATTACCAAGTGGCTTCGTACCCCTAGTAGGAGGTGGAACTAATAGTTACATCAGTATAGGTACCGGTCTGCTGAAGGTTTCTTCCCTCATGGTTTATTTCCCTCTTCAGCCGCTGAAGGTTTAACAGATGGTCAATATACTTTCATCTATTCCTCATGAACAGACCGATCCATGGATCCTACTGGCTCCTTTAGACATTGACACATACAGAGAACAAATGCCACCATCACTAGCTGAATTGGCCTGCAAAGCCATTCAAATTGCATCCGAATCTCTGGTCACTTTGGTTTCGGCCAACGGTACCACTGCCTCTCCCATAACTGCTCCTTCTTTCAATCCACTCAATCAAGTCCTACCTAAGGACGAAGATATTAGAGAGATCACGAGTTTGGAAGAGTGACCTTGGAAGGACTCGCACCATCATGTTTTGATATCTGATTCGGACATGATGCCTCTTCAAATCTTGTCACCTGACGCACATGAAATTGTTTCCTCACCGTATACAACTATCCAACTTTTGGACTCGGAAGGAAACAGGGGCAATATTTCAAAAACATTGCTCCTTGATATTGTTATAGACATTTTTGTGCCTTACAGCATTGAGCATGAAATGTCCATAATCTAAGGGATCCAAAGTCCCTAAACATGTTGTTCCTACCCCTAGAGGAACAAGGCTAACAAACTACAACAATTCACAGAAGTTCTCCACCAAAAACTACTCAAAACAAGTCAAATCAGGATCATGTCAATGGCTCCACTGACCATCTGCGCTAAATGTCAACTGCAACACTGGCTACCTGCATTGAATGTCAAAGGGAACACTGGCTACCTGCGCTGAGCGAGATTGGACATGTGGCAGGCTCATTCCTCAAGGTGTCAAAACCCAGGAAGCTTCCAAAATGACACTTCCCTCAAGAAATTCGACTGGTGATGAGTAAGAGGTTCCAAATCTCCAAGTGGAAGCAAGAACCTCCAAGTGGAATCAAGAACTGACAGAGGGAGAGGACACTAGTCAGATCTCAAGCTGACTCATCCTCTCTCCAAATATCTATATATGGATCTCTCCTCCATGAGATCTAGAGGCTGGAATGTTGTGAATGCAAAGAATTGTTGCTAGTTTGAGATTTGAATCATTGGGTGCTTAATGCTTTGAAGGGGGTGAAGATAGGAATTTCATTTGCTGGGAAGGAGGCGCTGGATTGGAGCCCTTTGGGTTGTATCTCTTCCCGAACCTTGTTATTCATCAATAAAGCTATCTTGTTTTCTCCTATATGCCCATGTATTCTTGATGTATGATTGCATTAGTGTATTTGATTTATTTCTAATCCTGAATCATTTATGAATATGAATATCTTTCTTTGTGTTGTGTTCTTCTCTTGTCGCAAGTAGCTGTTCTCTTGTGATCTCGCAAGAATCAAGTAGCTGTTCTCTTGAAGTTGGGCAAGCGAGGAGGCAAGTAGCTGTGAACACCCAAAGAGAAGAGGATCTAGATCGAGGGACAAATGGAAGACATTGGTAAGTCCATTGATCTCTCTTCTTTCTCAATTCATAAAGGAAGAAATACTTGAATAGCTGTCTCTGTTTGTTGCTAAGGCACTGTCACACCTTAGGTGGATAGGATCGTCCTGCATAGGCATTTTTCCCCACAACAAATTGGCGACTCCGCTGGGGAGATTTTTTTTAGTCATTTTATTTGTGTTTCTATCATTGTTTGTTTCATAGACTCAACAGCAACAATCGAACTGCATTCTCGAATGCAAAGTAAATAGTTGCTGCCTTGATCCTTCACTGGATTTTGTCTATGATCTGAACAATAGACTCACAAATGATTTGATGATCCTTTGTGATAGATCTTAGTACCCCTTCAAAGCATCCCTTTGATTATACCTTGCTTGTGTTTCTGATTTGGCCTGAAACCATTGATTATTGAGCAATCTGTGACCCAGAACCTGAGAGAAACGAGAGTTTCTCCTTCAGCGCAGACCCAGTGAAGGGATTCTACATTTCAACGTAGTTCTCGAGTGGGACACCTGCGCTGAATGTCAAAACCCCTGTGTTGAGGGTGCGTTGATCCAGTTTGGCCTTGTGCTGCTGGGGTTCTCTGCTCTCTGTTGCCCTGTTTTGATCTCTGTTTTTTGCAGCCTTTAACCAGCATAGGTACAAGTCTAAAAACTCCTTTTCTCTGCTTACATTCCGCCTCCTTTTGTACAAAAAGACTTTGAGTGTTTTTATGTGTTTGTGGCATCATTCAAAGTTTTCCTTTGCAAGAGTGAAATAGTCATCCTGTAGCCCTTGATTTAGATCTGTTGATTGTGATCTTAGGAGAGAGTTCATTGGTTGTTTGCAGATTGGTTATACATTCACTTTTGCTTGTGGTTTGAGTTTGTCTCTTTTAAGTGTCAAAACAAGTATTCATTTCGAGAATCGTTAAGTGTTGTAATCTCTTCTACCCTCTCTGATTTCGAAAAAGTAATCTTGTTTGTATTGATCATTTAAAAGAAAATTCAAAGTTGTACAAAAAGCTTTCTTTGTAGGCATCAATACTAAGAAAGCGGAAAACAAACACCTGCATTTTGCATTTTGCATCTTGATAGTTTGCATGTCTGATTTAGGAAAAGTGCATTAGAGTGTGCTGATTGCTCATTGAGAAAAGATGATGTCTTTCTTTTCCCTTTGTAGTTAGGATTTTCATCTGTTGAAAAGATATATAAAGCTTGCTTATCATCTTTAGACTGCATTTAGGAAGTTGTATCATACATCTCGTGGTGATCCATAAAGGAAAACTGCTAAACAAGATCAACCTAAAATAAACTGAATGAACTTAACAACGCTTTGTAACATAATGCACAACATAGAGGTCTAGGCTAGAGACGTGTTCCGGCGTCGTAAAACCTGGTATCTTACCGTTGAGTGGTTGGGTGATTCCTCCACGGTGAAGCGATAAGTATCAGTACGGATTGTGCTCCCACGTACCGTCGCGTATATATTGGGAGACCCCTATAGGAATAAAGCCTTTATCCATAGGAATCCGTGTCGGCCGCCCTACTGATCGCAATGCACTGAACACAGCATTCGGGAAGATTGACCGCCCGTACCTTAAAAAGTATTCTGCGGTTTTGCGAAAAGTTTGGCACACCCTCTACCTAGAACTCCAGAGCAGTTTCTTTTGGCCTTTTTCAGACTCTATAATAGAAAAAGTCCATCTGAGCATTTGTCACTTCGGGCTCGTTAAAACATTGAAGGAGACTAGAGTCATCTTTAGCTTTTTCTCGACTCTTTAAAACTGAAAAAGCAAGTTGTGTCTAAAAGCGTCTAAAAAATTCATTCAAATCGGAAACACATTTTCCCCTTTTATATTTTGGTTGATCGAGTAATCCGCAATCGTGGAAGAAAGTCAATTGAAACCCCGTCGTTCGCGGAGGCTTACGAGTCAACCGTCTTTGTCTCCGGAATCGAAAAAAGTACGGACAAAGCGAACTCGTTTAACCGGTTCAAAATCCCCTATAAAAGTTAGAACAAGTGTTCCAACAACATCTGAGATTCTGGTTACTCCAAACATTTCTGGGAACCCTGCCTCTATAGAAGAAGTTCAACAGCCACAGAGGGACAGTGATACTGATCCTAGTCTGAGAGCAAACATTTGTGTCACTGAACCAGTTCCATCTGTAACCGGTCCAGAGAGTCTTGCTCCTCAAACATCTATCGCTGTCGATTCAACCCCTTATTCGGCACCAGAAATATTTTACGGACCTGACGGTCTTCCTCTTCCACCTGGTTTGATTGCGATAGAGGAAATTGTAGAAGATCCGCAAGCAAGTACTCCAACACATTTTGGAGTAGGGGTCACTCTATTTCCTGCTACATCAGAAGTTAGTCTATCACCAGTGGAAGTTCCTGTAGAATCACTAGGCAATCAATTGGATAGACTCAAAATGTCTGAACAACCGTCAACATCTAGGACTGTGTCAAATGACACAGCGACAGCAGAACTCCCTGCCGTCAATCCGACAATGTTTGCCGGCATACCATCTGTCCCAACTAGCTCTCAACCGCTAGAAGGAGTCCATCCAGGGACTATTTCGACAGTGTGGTCTGTTCCTGTTTGTTCATCCGGAGTAATATCCGGTAACTCTTATGTTGAGACTCGACAAATTGATCCCTTTGGAGGTCAATTTGGGCCATCCAGTCCACAAGGGCAAGTAATTCCCTTGAGTTCCGGATTACCACCGTATGGGGGGCAGTATGCCCTTTCATTACCCCCTCTGGGAGGATATCCATACGGGAGTTCTCAACCATATTCAGGTTATACTGGAATTGCGACAAGTAGTTGGGTACCTATGCTACCCCAACAACCGAGAGTTGTATATTCTATGCAACAATGTGTACCTGTGACGAACATCCCGACTACACCGGCTACTGTAACCGTGTTGCAAGTTCAAACGATGCCTGTTGTATGTCAACCTCAGATCTCTCAGGTTGTCATGCAACAGCCCCTTGACCCTGCGACTCAACCACAATCGCCTACTAGTGGGGCGACACAAGTACAAACGGGCACAATTACCCCACATCTTGGTCCAACGGTTAGTATAGCGCAACAGAACATGGCTTCACAACCATGGCTGGTGCAATACCAACAACCACAATTCCAACAAGTGTACCAAGGTTCTGAGCAGCAGATCTTTGCGAACAGTGGACAACCGTACATCTAAAATGGTCAAAATCAACCACTTTACAGTGGTCAAGTCCACCAGCCATATCAGTCATACCAGCATCAACTCCATTATGCCGGTATGCAAAGACCAACTATTCAGGCAATCCCATCATACCCTGGGTATGCTTCACCTAACCTGAATCAACAGTTACCATTCGTGGCAACTTTAGAGTTACCAGATTTACACCGGTTAACAAACGATCCAATTGCTTATGCCCCTTGGTGGCCAGCGATTCCTCACAAACTTCCATCAGACATTCCTAAATTCAATGGAAATCCAGGTGAAGACCCATCGAATCACGTGATGACATTTCATCTGTGGTGTTCATCAAACACCCTAAACGATGATTCGATAAGGCTTCGCCTTTTTCAGAGGACATTAACGGGTCCAGCGGCAAAATGGTATATTGAATTACCTAGAGCTTCCTTCGACAATTTTAGCTCCCTAGCCACGACATTCTTAACCCATTTTCAATTACCAATAAGGTATGAAACGGGAACAAAAATATTAACCAACTTCAAACAGATAATGACTACTCATATATCTGATCATATACATGAGTGGCGACGTCGTCGTAGGATGGTAAAAACATACGTTCCCGATCAGCTATTAGCTGAATGGTTTATAAAGTCGTTACTTCCGGCCATAACGGAAGATGTGGCGAAGGGGGGAGTCGTAACAGAAGAGCAAGTTATCGCTCGTGCGCAATATCTAGACTTGGTCTATACTCAGTCTGGCACGCTCTACGACAAAATACCTGATGCCCCTAGACCGGAATTTTCAATTCCTCCTCCTCCTAAATCAAATAGTGACTCTCATGCTGGCGATGGCGTGATTGGCACGGAAAACGCGAAATCGACAAAGGCCAACTCCAAGAAGGCCCATAAGAATTCGAATCAAGATGCAAAAGAAGAGGTTCTTGCTTCGGAAGTAAATGTCGTATCAGCAGATAAGGGCAAAGAAACCAATCAACCAGGAAGCAAGAAGAAGCAAAACAAAGGAAAGAAGAAGAAACAAGGAGAGTCATCTCCTCAAAAAACTTCTTCAAACCCTCCTGGGGATAGGAAACCACCTTATCCATGTCAGATATGTGATGAAGATCACTGGACAAAAGATTGTCCATACAAAGCTGAACTTAAAAGATTCTTCAAGAGTTCGAAAACTTCAGTTGTGTTAACTGATCCGTTTCCAAATCCAGGTCAAAATATGGTTGATAGTGGAAATGCTTCCCCGTCGCAAGTGCTAATGTTGTCGATCTCCAAGAAACAAAATGATGCTTTGATTTCGACAAGGAACAAAGATTACGGGAATCCGCAGCTGTCGAACGGCAAGGAAAAAGATCAACCGAGCGGTTCGACAACAACTTCGACAGAAGTTGTACCACCCATCATTCCTGAATTAACAATAAAACCGCCAAAGGGAGTAGTACACAAGTCGACATTTAATCCTTGCGCCAGAGCAGCGCAGCATTATAACATAGTGGAAGATTTGGCCCAATCGCCATCCGCTATGTCGACTCTTGAAGTACTGCAAAATTGTCCATCCCAAAGGCAGGCGTTGTTATCAGCCATTGGTGGGGTTGATCCTAAAGATTCCAATCTTGTATCTTTTGATCACAAAGGATACGATCCTCAGTTACCAGCACAACTAGCTTTCCTTATCCAAGTGAAAGCCCTCAACAAAACTGTTCATCGAACAATTATTGATGAGGGGGCATCGACATTTATTATGTCGATGAGTTGCTGGAAAACTTTAGGATCTCCAACCTTGTCGCGATCCTCGAAAACATTGAAAGCATTCGACGGAAGGACATATACCCCATACGGTATCCTAAATAACTTGAAGGTTGAACTAGGGGGAAAAAAAATAGAAATAGATGTTGAAGTCATCGATGGGAATCTTGATTACAACATCCTACTAGGAAGGCCGTGGATTTATGCCATGTAAGCTGTTGTGTCGACCTATTTTAGAAAAATCGCATTCCCTTTTCAAGGAGGGATTACGATCGTTGACCAACAGAACTTCCTCCATAATGGTTCACAAGTTACAGGAAGCATTCCTATGATCCATGCAAGCGACCATTCGCTTCAAGATATTGGAGTAGGCCTACTGAAAGACCCCACCTTAATGGGAACTTTCGCACTTCCACCTCCGATCTATATAGGGGAAGTAGCAATGGTAAGAGCCTGCAATATGATATCTTCTACAAAGATCTCAAAAGACAATATCAACATGGATCATGCAATGGTTTTGCCCCCAAGCCCCGTAGAAATATTGTAGCAATCATTGTTTCAGGCATGGGAGGAAAACCCCAATCAACGCTCATCAAGTGTTTGGGTAGATAGGTCTAGAAAATATGGTACACCTTCAGATCCTTGGTCGAGAGTGCATGGAACCGACGAAGGAATTATCGAATCAATGATGATTGAAGGAAAACCATGGAATGATTACCACCATCATTCCCTTCTTCCAGATTGTGAAGAGGATACTCAAGAAGATCTCTATCACCCTTCAGTCTTTGAATTCCTTTCAAATACTGTAAATACGGTGGATTCTGAGCGAAACTTATCCAATATTGAAGAGACTATAGCCATAAATATCTCGACCAAAACAGATGTTGTAGAGAATATTCATGTTGGCAAAGGTTGTTCTCCTTCAGAACTGGAAATATATAACGCTCTTTTTCGCGAATTCAGAGATGTCTTTGCTTGGTCATATGATGAAATGCCCGGCATTGACTCGAGTATCGTTGAACACAAAATTAAGATGTATCCAGATGTCAAACCGGTAAGACAGCGGCTTAGGCAGGTGCACCCCAAGAAAGCTGCTGCCATTAAAGCAGAAGTTGAGAAACTCCTACATGCTGGTTTCATCTACCCGGTTCCTCTAACCGATTGGGTATCGAATATTGTCCCTGTTATGAAGAAACAAGGAACAATAAGAGTGTGTGTCGATTATAGGGATGTAAATCAAGCTTGTCCAAAGGACAACTACCCTACACCCTTCATCGACCAGATAATTGATGAATGCGCCGGGTGTGAAATCTTTTCATTTATGGATGGATTCTCTGGGTATAATCAAATTAATATCCGCCCACAGGACCAGTCAAAGACTGCATTCATCTGTCCGTGGGGCACATTCGCTTATCGAAAATTACCCTTTGGTTTAAAGAACGTAGGGGCGACGTTTCAGAGGGCGATGAATTATGCCTTCCATGACATCAAGAGCATCGTTCAACCATATCTCGACAACTTTCCGGCTCACTCGCGAAAGCGGACTGATCATCTGCAGCATCTAAGAGCGATATTTCTACGTTGCCGACACTACAAGATAAGACTCAATCCACACAAATGTGTGTTTTGCATAGGTTCTGGTCGTTTACTTGGCTTTGTAGTCTATAAGGATGGGATTCGTCTCGACCCGTGTAAGGTTCAGGCAATCATTAATTTGCCTCCACCTTCAAATTTACTTCAGATTCAGAAACTCCAAGGGAAAGCAAACTTTCTGAGGAGGTTCATTCCAAATTACACAGAACTTGCTAAAGGTTATACATGTCTTTTGAAAAAGGATGTACCCTTCGATTGGGACCAAGTTGCGCAAGCTTCCTTTGATGCTTTGAAAGAGTCTCTAGTAAAGGCATCATTAATGTATGCCCCTGATTATCTTAGGGATTTTAACCTGTATCTGGCTGCAGCGGATACGACCATTGCGATGGTTTTAGTTCAAGAAGTCAATGGAATTGAACATCCTGTATATTATTTAAGTAGAAACTTAAATGATACAGAAAGTAAATATTCTTACGTTGAAAAGCTAGCACTTGCTGCTGTTCAAGCGGTACAGAGATTTCGGCATTATATACTCTTTCGGAAAACTACCATTCTGTCAGATTGCAACCCCATGACTTATATACTATCGCGGAAGTTGCTTGGGGGCAAATATTCAAAATGGATAGCAATCCTTCAAGAGTTTGATCTGGAATTTGTAAAATCCAAATCAAAGAAAGCTCTAGTATTCGCAGAATTATTATGCGATCTCCCATCGTCGTCCAACGATGAAACCTCTGAGGAATCGATCGTGGATGAGACTTTGTTTCTGATATCTACAAGCAATGAGTGGTATGGAGATATAATCATTTATCTCCAAACCCAAAAATTTCGGCCAAACACCTCACACTCTGAACAGAAACGTATTCGATACCAAGCAAAAGACTACATGATCGTCGGTGATACTCTTTACCGTCGTGGTATCGATACAGTTCTGAGGAGGTGCCTCACTCATGAGGAAGCCGAAAAATCCCTGAATGAGTGTCATTCAGGCGCGTGTGGGGGGCATCAATCTGGTTTTGCTACAGCACAAAAGATCTTACGAGCAGGATACTTCTGGCCAACCATGTTCAAAGATTGCATAACCGCAGTCAGAAGTTGCCATGCTTGTCAAATCTTTGATAGCAAAACCAGAAGACCACCCGGACCTCTGCAGCCAATAGTTGCAGTTGGGCCATTCGCCAAATGGGGCATCGATTTCATGCAATGTAACCCCACCTCGACCGGGGGGCATGGGTATATTATAGTCGCCGTTGACTATTTTACCAAATGGGCCGAGGCGATGCCTACATTGGATAATACTGGTGAAACAGCTGCCCTATTCTTTTTCAATCATGTAGTCGCCAGGTTCGGCGTACCACAGGCTATAGTTACAGATCATGGATCACACTTCCGCAATCACATGATGGTTGAATTAGCTGCCAAACTAGGGCTATCTCACGACAGCTCTACTCCGTATTATCCGCAAGCCAACGGACAAGTTGAAGCAATCAACAAGGTCCTGAAGCGTATGTTGCAAAGGATGATCGGGGTTCACAAAAGAATATGGCACTTAATCCTATACGCAGCCTTGTGGGCTTACTGAACATCGGTAAGAAACGCAACCGGATTCACACCTTTTCAACTGGTGTATGGTCTGGAAGCAGTCTTACCGATCCAGTGCGAAATCTCGTCTCTTAAACTCGCAATTGATCTTCTCCCCGGAACTTCAGAAGAAGAGGCTCGTTTCTTGGAATTAATCCAATTGGATGAAACCCGTCGTGATGCCGCTTTGGTAACGAAGCCCATAAGAAACGAGTCAAGGCGCAGTTCGACAAAAATGTCAAACCCCGTGTCTTCTCGGAAGGTGATTTGGTCTTGCTTTATGACCAAGAATCCGATAAATTGGGAGCAGGTAAATTTAATTCTTTATGGATGGGCCCCTATATTGTCAAACGAGTGTTAGCAAAAGGAGCCTACGAGTTAATGGATTATGACGGAATTCCACTGGCGCAACCTCGTAACGGGTTGTACCTCAAGCGTTACTATGCTT
Source organism: Pinus tabuliformis (assembly GCA_031772625.1). Taxonomy (NCBI): domain Eukaryota; kingdom Viridiplantae; phylum Streptophyta; class Pinopsida; order Pinales; family Pinaceae; genus Pinus; species Pinus tabuliformis. Next base: position 905,802,021 of record CM062811.1, read on the forward strand.
AAATAGTAACCAACATGCTTTTGTTGTATTTTGTTTTCGCTAAAGTGGTTGTTATTGGTCGAGTAATCCACCTTTTTACATTCATTGCAGATGTCGAACCTTTTGGAGACATGTGTGGGATATGCCGACGGAGCGAGTCGTAGTTCGCGGAACCTATCCTCCGCAGCCTGGGCCATTTTTGATCCAAGCAGCGAGTTAGTAAGTTTCAGAGGGGTATGTATTGGTCAATCAATGAACAACATCGCTGAATATAGCGCGTTGATAAAACTACTCTCTGATGCCATCACCCATGGTATACGCCGACTAGTTGTCAGGCTAGACTCACAGCTCGTAATACTACAGCTCAATGGTATATATTCCGTCCGCAACCCAGCTATTTATCGCATGTTCCTGAGGGTTAAGATTTTGGAAAGACAATTTGATTCAATTCAATACCAACATATTTCCAGAAACTTAAACACATTAACCGACTCATTAGCAAACTATGTGTTAGATAGACATTTGCAACATTTATAAAAGGAAACACATCATCAATGTTGTACATATGGATCATAAAACTCAACCAGAATAAAACCCCGAAAATTAAAATATATATATAAAAGTTGTTTATGGTTTACATATAATGTTCTGTAACCAAGACAAAATCGGTCACATGACCCAAAAACTCAAAAATGCTAGGGGGCACCCTAGTCTAGTGATGCTCATGATAGCACGTCATGGCCTGTGCAATCATGCGCAAGAGACGAGTCCATCGTCTAGGCACACCAGTAGTATGCCGCTGCAACTGTAAAGGTAACTCATCGATCCTCACATCGGGAATGCCAAGAGTAAGGCTCTCAACCTGCTCCTGCACAGCTGTAAGGGTCTCGGCTACGTCAAGATCGCGAAGAATAACCCTCCCAGCAGTCTCCCCTGCTAGGGCAGCGACTGGCGCTCTCGAGCAAACTGCTGGACGAACAGGACCAACATCTGCAAGCACACATGAGTTTGATTAAAGTCTTGATAGAATAAAGCACAGGAACATTATGAATAAAAACAATAAACAGTGATATGGTCGAAATTCTTACCAGTAGCATCCCACTACTCGCCGTCTGGCAGTACCAAATCCGGATCACCCCGGAAATCCATACCAACATATGGATACTCGGAATAGACCATCTCCTGATGCTCGAACCACCTGAAGAAGGTAGCAGTGAAAGAAATCTGAGATTGACCAGCATGCCTAGACATGTGATCAACCCATCGCTGCATGCGTGGTTCAGTGGGAGAAGGCAAGCTGAGATCAATGTACTGTGGTTTCATCAGTGGTATTTTCTCCAAGGCAAAGGCAGTCTTCCCGTCCTTTACCTTGTTCAATTGACTTTTCATCTGAAGAAGTACTGCATCACACCAGTTGAATATTTTTGGTTGGAGACACTCCAAGGCATGCTGCACATAAGATCTGTTGGCAACATGAAGAGATGCGCTGCCAGCCATCCTACCAATAGTATACAGAATGGACCTGAGAGGCCTGCCAGTAATCTCACGGATAACAACCTTGCCATCTCTACTCGGCTGGGACCCTTCCCTGCAATACTGACGGACATAATCTCTCACGGATTCATTCCCTCGGGCCGAACCTGACAAAGAAACGGGGGCACCCTGCCTCGACAAACCAGTCAAGATGTAAATGTCTACCACGGTCAAAGGAATGGGTTTGCTCCTGATCTGAAATACTTGGTTGATAGGATCCCAAGCATCAAGCATATATTGCAGTAAGGAGATCTATGCTCTCATGCTAGAGATACGGAAAAACTTCAGCAGGCCACAGTCCCGCAGCGCGTTCACCATGACAGGGTCATGGCGGGAAATCATATCCTCTTCTTCATGTTCTCGTTCTCACCATGTAAGGGTCATTTTTCTCAAAAGCCCCTGCAAAACAAACAAGAGAAGGAGTAAGATCCTGGATTTGATGAGAAACTGGAAAAATTTTCATCAAAAACTGTGCAAAAGAACTGTTTTTTGCCCAACGCAACTGGCTAGTGTCCCACCTTCGTTGAAGGTCAAACTGCCTTCATGCAGCTTGACATTCAACGCAGGTTTCGAATGGACTGCCTGCGCTGAAGGTACAACGCCCTAACAAAACCCCAGGGGCTCAGGGAAACAGGAAAACAGGCACAGAATGGAAAAAGGAAACCATGAAAAGAAAGAGCTAGGGTTTAGCTCCTACCTGGTCTAGACGGCGCCGAAAATCGTCCGCAGAATCTCCTGGAATCAGCTGATGAAAATCAAGGGGAAAGAGGCTCCTCCAAAGCTCCAACAAACCAAGTTCAAATGAAATGGTAAAATGAGAGGTAAAAACACGTTTTGTTTTCTTTTTACGTATTTCAAAGTAAAAATTAATGTTTTAATCTCATTTTCAAACAAATGTTATTCATTTCTAACTAGTTTGATGCAGCAATTTGAAAAATGCAGTACTATCGTTGAAAAGAGAAAATCTAGTTATGGTAAAAAATCAAAAGTAGACCATGTATTCGAGCAGTTTTAGCACACAGTTCATGCTCATTAAAAAATAAACGCAAGATCTGAGCAGTTTTAGCGCATAGTTCATGCTCGTTAAAAAATAAACATAAGATCGAGCAAGTGTTTCAACCCGTGTTTAAGCTCGTTAAAAAATGAACTACCCGGTAAATAACCACTACGAATGTAAATTTATCAGCCATTAAAACCTTGGTCGTGTTTGCACCATCACCTCCACTTTTCTATTGGCCGATCATTCACCTCCATTTGATTGTTTACCCATTTTGAGGAACAGCTGCGAAGAGTGATTTCATTAAGCCCTCCTTGTGACACTGCCGTGATTGGAATATTCCAAGCCATACCTGGAACCTGCTACTGCCCTGTTCGTCACTCGTTCCTCAAAAGACGAGTCTTCTTTAAGCTCTTTTCAACTGACTCATAAAATATGAAAATATTGCCGAGTTTTGGCCTACCGGCTCGTTAAACGACCGGAAGAGCTATCCCTCCTCTAGATTTTAATCTTTTTTGGACCTGAGGGATTATTGCACAAAAAGATCGAGCGCTTGTTTAGTTCGGCTCGTTAAAACTATCGAAAATTCATCCCTTCTGTATTGTTTTATACTTTTTCGGACTTAAGGGATTAGATGACGAAAAAGGAACTTTGGAGTTAACTTTATGTACCTTTTTAGACTCTCCAAAATTGAAAAGGACCGAGTTATCTTTGTCGTTAGACTCATTAAATGCATTAAATAGCGACAAACTTGTCTTTAGACGAGAACGAGTTTCCCTATCGCTAGGCTCGTTAAAACATAGCAATGGGCTTGCCCGAAGGGCAGGTTATAGAACAAGCATATGTTATCCTCCTCAAGCTTGACAAAAATAAAGAGGTACTGGTCAGAAATGACTGGGGAAAAATTGGGAGAAACAAGAAAACTTTGATGGTAGCAAGTCGCTCTTGAACATGACACTTTTCCTCCGTACCACAATCGGGTTGGGTTGTTTCATTCACCGGTCACATCACCATGGTCTCGCCATACCATCCACATATTGGGGTAATGCTACCGATCCATCGCATCAGTGTCGCCATATGTTCAAGAGAAGTCGTTCAGAAGAGTCAACCGTGTCCCATCCACTGCCATACATTATCCTTCATCCTTTCATGACCGCCACCCTGAATCATATGTCACAGATCATTTTCACCTCATCAAAATCATTAGCTCCGTTCCGTGTCATTGATGTGGGATTCATTAAGGCCCCCCTTTGACGGATCGCTTCTTGTCGACATCAGCTCATTATCCAAGAAGTTGATCTAGGAACAACCCCTTCAGTACTTTGAAACTTGCATACCTCAATGGCAAGTTTCTCACTTCCGGCGACAGGTATACATCAATGACCTTCGACCGAAAGATTTTACGTGGTGTTCGACGCCAAGTCCTTTATTCACACCACGTGAATTGTACTGCAGTACCTTGAGGGTCAACATCCTTATCGGTGATTCCTCTCGCGCTTGTTAACAGTTTACATCATTGACTGGTAATCAAGTGATGTCTTTCCATGTTCGACTTCAGAAAATTCTCACATTGATCGACTTGTACATTGAGTGAAGATCGGACGAGATTGAATACCCCGGATCTAGTTTCATCCATCCGGGTTGCGATATATATCCAGGAAATAAAGACATTGACATGTACAGCATTGCAGCAGATAATCATCCTACAAAAAGGGATGATGATTTCATCAAAATCATCAGTCTACCATCAGACGATTGTCTGTTCTATGTACAGAAAAATGAATTTATAAAGCTGAGCATGGGGAATGCTCGACTTAGCTAGATCATGAAAGTAGTATGAAAAATAATGTATTGTATTGTATTGTATTACATGTCTCCTCCCAGCAATGAATGAACTTCGGATCCCCCTGATAAAGCATTTCGCCCGATAAACAGCCTCATACTTTAGGGGGCAACTGTTATAGACATTTTTGTGCCTTACAGCATTGAGCATGAAATGTCCATAATCTAAGGGATCCAAAGTCCCTAAACATGTTGTTCCTACCCCTAGAGGAACAAGGCTAACAAACTACAGCAATTCACAAAAGTTCTCCACCAAAAACTACTCAAAACAAGTCAAATCAAGATCATGTCAATGGCTCCACTGACCATCTGCGCTGAATGTCAACTGCAACACTGGCTACCTGCGTTGAATGTCAAAGGGAACATTGGCTACCTGCACTGAGCGAGATTGGACATGTGGCAGGCTCATTCCTCAAGGTGCCAAAACCCAGGAAGCTTCCAAAATGAGACTTGCCTCAGGAAATTCGACTGGTGATGAGTAAGAGGTTCCAAATCTCCAAGTGGAAGCAAGAACCTCCAAGTGGAATCAAGAACTGACAGAGGGAGAGGACACTAGTCAGATCTCAAGCTGACTCATCCTCTCTCCAAATATCTATATATGGATCTCTCCTCCATGAGATCTAGAGGCTGGAATGTTGTGAATGCAAAGAATTGCTGCTAGTTTGAGCTTTGAATCATTGGGTGATTAATGCTTTGAAGGGGGTGAAGATAGGAATTTCATTTGCCGGGAAGGAGGCGCTAGATTGGAGCCCTTTGGGTTGTATCTCTTTCCAAACCTTGTTATTCATCAATAAAGCTATCTTGTTTTCTCCTATATGCTGATGTATTCTTGATGTATGATTGCATTAGTGTATTTGATTTATTTCTAATCCTGAATCATTTATGAATATGAATATCTTTCTTTTTGTTGTGTTCTTCTCTTGTCGCAAGTAGCTGTTCTCTTGTGATCTCGCAGGAATCAAGTAGTTGTTCTCTTGAAGTTGGGTAAGCGAGGAGGCAAGTAGCTGTGAACACCCAAAGAAAAGAGGATCTAGATCGAGGGACAAACGAAAGACATCGGTAAGTCCATTGATCTCTCTTCTTTCTCAATTCATAAAGGAAGAAATACTTGAATAGCTGTCTCTGTTTGTTGCTAAGGCATTGTCACACCTTAGGTGGATAGGATCGTCCTACATAGGCATTTTTCCCCACAACAGATATTTCTATCATGACAGGTGGTGAGCTCCAGTATTGTAGCAATAATGCTATAACTCCTAGAGCTTCCTTCTCTAATTTTATCAACCCGGTAGTTTGTAACAAACTTGGAAGTGACGATGTTGTACGCACAAGTACTAGCTCTTGTCGCAGCTGTCACTTGGTCAGCTGGCACAAGTCCGCTAGGGCTCAAGCCAACTTCTATGAGCTCTTAGAAGAAGCTTTTTAACCAATGAACGAAAGCTAACTCAAAGGAGATTAACCTACTTTGCAAAAAGGAATTGAAAGCCAACGAGAAATGAAAACCCTAGCAAACCCTAGTTCTACCAGCTAGCCCTACTGATGCAACGGTGAGAATGCAAACTACTGAAAGTGATGCCATTACTTCTATTAAGGTGAGATGCATGTGTCTAGACTACTTTTATCTGAAGAGAACATATTTTTGTATTTTTGCTCAAGTTGTTGGACTTATTATGCATGTGCTTCTAACTGGGTCTTGACTGTGCAGGGATAGATCAAGGGGAGGAATGCTTGGAAGAGGTCAGGAAGGCTCAGAGAGGGTCTAAGGAATCCCTAACATCCTTTCAGAGAAGTTCACCAAGTCTGGATGTCAAGAAACCGTGTTTATGAGCTTCTGCAGAAAGTCTGCAGGGGTTCTACAGGATGTTCAGGTTTTCTACAAGAAGTTTAGGAATTCCTACAGGATGTTCTGCAATGGGATTGTTGGGTGATGCATGAGTGGAAGAGGCTGTATGGATGGATAGGGAGGTAGGAGGGGAGATTGTGATGGCTTATGGACAAAGAGATGAGGTGAAGAGGGGGTGTGCAAAGCTGGTTGGTCTAAAAGAGGGTAGAGGGAATGGAAGGCCGAAAAGGTAGAATAACGTGGGTAATAGAAGAGTTAGGAGGCAGGTGGTCTAACTGGGAGATGAATAGATGGCCTAGGCATGGCTGAGAAGGATGAGGGAGTGAGGGAGTGGTATTGCACAGTGTAAATGAAACAAATCATCCATGTCTTGCACATAACCGAAATTTCATCAACCTATTCTAACTGTTTTTATAAAACCAAAGAACAACAACGTGATTTTTAAGGAAAATCATGCATGGTACTGAAGCAAAGAATCATTCCACAAGATCTGAATGCATGGACATTGCTACAAACGAGAGCATTGCATCAAAGCCTGCATGAGCATGTAAAATAGTGTTTTTGGTGGGTGGCACGGTCTGCAATTCCAGTCCCTAAACAGAGGTGGAAGTGAGTGTGCAGTCAATCCTTTTCAGAACTCTGATTAACTCCAATCTCCTTACGCTAATCTAAACTACTGAAGCAACTCTGTTCATAAAACTAACCTACTTAACCACACCAAGAAATTAAACTCAGCAAACTACGTTTCCAAATGCATGTAAAGGAAAAGAAATACAATGCTGAAAGAAAGGTAACAATACAAAGGAAGGAAGCCTTAGGCTCTCAGGTTGGGCCCAACCCTGAGAGCTATGGCTCCTTTAAGAACTCAGAATTGAACTCAAATCTGCTTGCTTTTCATTGAAAGATAATAGTCATAGGTCAAATAACATGCCACAAAATGGCTTACAAATAGCAAAAAAGAGCTATCAGCTCGTAGTTCAGAATATGCAACAAGGTTTCAAAAAGTCCTTTTCGAAGGCTATAGCCTCATAATTTATACATTACGAGGGCCAAGCTGGCCTCCTAAATTAGTGGGATTCGGCTGACCAAACTAAGAGTGATCTGCTTCTTCCTCAAAATCCGTTTCGCTGCCTTCTAACTCGGTGGTTGACTGTTGGAGCTTGGAGTTGGGGGTGAAGATCACGAGGAAGGCCATTCAATGCTGTGGACAACCTTCCTACAAAATCTCAATCCCATCTTAGCTGTCTCCTAGCCCTCATCTGCGTGGTTTTGCTCCATTAAATGTCAAAAAACCTGAAATAAACATGTGTTAGCCACCTAGGAATAGTGACTTCCCTCATTCGTACAAATGACATAAATATACTAAAAAATGATGCATAAGTCATGAAAAATGAAGGGTTGAGCAAGGGTAGTTAGGCCAAATGAGCCCAAAATGTTACCAAATTTGGCGCTCATCATCACCCCCTAGCTAAAATGATTGCTCATCCTTGAGCAACTAATCCAGCTCCTCGTCCTTCATTGCCTTCACTGCCACCCTCACATCCCAAGATTCTGCAGTAGTGTCTTCTTCACTGATATGGAACCCAGCCTTTCTTTCCACCTCTTCCCACTGTTCATGCTCATCTTTCTTTGTGCTGCCTTCCATCAATCCTAACAGCAGAGGTGGGCTTAGCTTGAGGCCAATCCAGCTGGCCTGGAGGTTCTGCATAGATTTCTTATAGAGGGGCACCCGTACTAGAGCTTCCCTCATTCGAGTTGGAGTGTGATATTCCCTGATTTTTAGACTGTGGGCCAATGTGTTCCATCGGTGGGTGCAAGCTTGAGTACAGTTGTCCCCTAATAATCTCTCCATATCCTCGAAATGTGCTATTGCCTGGGCCTGTTGATCCATATATTTCAATGAAGCTTGAGGGTCGGTGGATAAGTGTTGGTGTGCAGATATTAACGCAGTTGGATCCCCTGGCTCTGCTCTAATTAATAATGGCTCATTCAGCTCTCAGTTCATGACTGCTTTGACTTCTGCTGCTCTTTTGTCTTCATGGTTCAACCATGAGGCAAATGCCATTAACTGCATATCCCCTAAGACCGTGTTTGGATCCCATGAAGTCACATTAGGAAGGGCCAAATTATGGAGATAGAACTCCGATAGTTTGGCCTTATCTTCTGATGAAGTGGTATTGCATAATTCAGTGAACTGCTGCGGGTCTTGGAGCTGAGAGATACCTCTTTGTGCTAATGTATTGATTTGAAATTGCAGCCACTGGTCTCTTAGGTACAGGCCATAGGATTTGGCCGGCTGTCTGCATTGTATAGCATCCATGGCCCAACTGGCCATGCAGGCCAATTGTGCCTCTTTTTGCTGCAGCTGCTGTTTGAGCGCTTGTATTTCAATTTGTGCTTGCAGCTCTGTTTCCTGTAGATGCGTGGTTGGCTCCCCAAGACCGATTTGCAGTTCCTTTCTGCCTTGCTGTTCTGCTGTGATGTCCCCTGCGGATGTGCCTGTTCCTCTCCTCAGCTCCTGTAGCTGCAGTCTAAGTTTTTCGTTTTCTTCCTGTAGGAACACCCGCTGGCAATTTGCCACATGTTTAGCCATAGCTAATTCCTTTCTTGCCTCCTTGAGTTGCTCCTCCAAGGGGCCTATGTCTACCACACCTTTTGATTTGGCTATTTTCATCCACGTGTGGGTTCGTACTCTCTCTTCCTCCAATGCAAATAACAGTGGTACAGTGAATTTTTGTGGTATAATTTTGCCAGCTTCTAAGAAGTTATAATATGAGCTCAGACTTGGTTGAGGGCTAGGCTCCGGAATATGCTCTTTCTCTTCCTCTCTTGGTGCCTCTACTTCGTCCTCCCTCGGTGGTGATGAGGGTGCTTCTCCTTCCATCCTCTCTGTTTCCTTAAGCCGGGCTAAGGTTTCTTGTAGAGCAGCCTCAGCATCCTGTAGCCGGGCTTTTGAGGCCAACTGGTCCAACCTCTCTTTCCAAGTAGTTGTTTTCGGGCTCCCCCTCTCATAGGTGACTGATATCTTTGAGGGGGACCTCTCCCTGGGCGAAGTAGGGGCATCCTCTATAGTGATTGGGCTGCTGGATGGAGGTTGTGGCTTGCCCGTTTTCATTCTCACACTTCTCCTAGCTTTAAAATATAGAGGGGCCTCCCTCTTTCTCTTTTCCTTTGGCTTAGGAGGTGTACTGAGGGTGGCCAGCACGGCAGCTGCCTCCCTTGCAAGAATGTCGGCTCTCCTTTCCTTGGGTTTTCTTTTCTCAAGGCTTCCTGTAGAAGGCCCTTTATCAGCTGATTTCTGGCTTCCTCTAGAAGCCGGTTTCGGTTTTCCTGTAGAAATAGGTGGCACCGTTTTCGTTTGTTTTGCTGAGGGTGTTGTGCTTTTTGACTTGGTCGAGGCTGCTGTCAAGGTGCCTTTACTGACGTGGACCTGCTCAGTCTTGTCCACCCTACTTTGTAACCTTTTCTCTCTGGGCGTCAGCATGGGTGTGCCATCCTTCTCTTTGGCAACCTTTTTCTCTTGTTTCTCCTTTTGCTCTTTCTTCGGTGCTTTGGCCGTGGGTCTTTGGCCTTTTTCCTTCCTCTCTGTGGGTACTGACTCCTTCTCCTTGCTGCTGGAGGAACCGAGCTCTTCAGTCAACATTTTTATATCGCCATCCTTAGTTAGATTTCGGAAGGCTTCCCACGAGAGAGGGACTTTGTATGTGTGGAGTGCATCCTCCGCGAGGAGCTTAATGAGCCTGTGATGAGCTACCTGGTTTGGTGTGCCTTCTCTCAACTTGGTGGCACATTTAGTCATAGACTGCAGTAGAAAGTAGGGAATACTTAGTTTGTTCTCTGCAGGTAGGTCCATCTGATGCCTTAATTCTGTGAGTAGCCGAAAATGGTACCCATACACAATGGTAAACCGACCTTCGCATGTGATGTATTTCATAATTTGGAGGCTGACCTCGCTCCAAAGTGGCAGTAAGCTGGCTCTGCGAACCCCGTTCTTATCTTCTGAGAATTGCTCCTCTGGTGGAAAGAATTCCTTCTTAGCCTTCTGGCCTAATTTCCTCTCTTCTTTGTCCCATGGTACCCCCATTGGGAGCTCAGTAACTCGGCTGATGAATTTTGGGGTGAGTCTGAGACTCAAACCCCTGAAATTGACTGTCGCCAATGTTTTTGATTTTGGCTTCAGAGCCCGCAAGAACTCCTCTGCCACCTCATCATCATATCCTTTTAATTTGTCGCAGAACGACATCCATTGCGCGCGAGTGAACAGCTCTACCACCTCAGGGTTCTCTTTTAATTTCTTTAAGTCGGTCGGTTCCTTTCTGATGAACCCACCCGGCATGGTGAAGATCTGCTATGTAGCTGGAGGTGGCAGGTGCGTACTCAAAAACTAGCTTTTTGGGGACAGAGCGTAGAATTACACCTCTTCCACGCACACAATTCGCGAAGACTATCGACAGATGAGTCTTAAAAAATCACCTCCTGTAGAAAACCTTTCATACACTTCGACGACAATTCATGCAAACAGAAGACAAATACTTGTAATTTTTATGGTCAGACTGTAGAACGTCGACTCCGCCACCCTCGAAACCAATTGCATGGGGGCATAGGTTCAGGCTTACCTTTTTAATCCACCACCTTTGACGTGAAGAGACCAATTTTCCTCGTGGTAGTGAGCTTCCTGTAGCGGAGCTTTCCTGTAGAAGCAGCACACAGGTTCTAGAGAGCACTACAGTGGTTCTGCGCCTTCTGTGCTGCCATCAGACGTTCGAACAGGCCGAAGACTTGGAGCGTCGAGCTTCAGAGGAATTCAGATGCTCACTCGACTTTGAAACAGCTGATGATAAATGTGTGGGGTTGCAATCTAGCCGATAGATTTGAATCTGGCGGAATCCGTGGCGTGGGGGTGAGCTGTCCCTGCCAGACCGTTGGACGACGTCACATAATCATTCTACTGCAAGTTCCCTGACTGCCGCATCATTCTCCGCAGATTTGTCGCCGCCATTTCTATTAAAATGCGCTTCTCCCCAACTGGATGGTTCTCACGTGTCCACTACCCATTCTTCTTGCCACGACCACCATTTTACACATCCGACTAGACCATCTAACTGGTCGACGTGGCCAGTCAAATGGCCATACGACCGCCCAACCCATTCATTTCATACTTGCAAACATTTCATAGTATTATTCATGTAATTCGACGAAAGAAAGGGCGAGGCACTTACCTGTGCGGCCGCGACATGATTTTCTAGGCTTCAGGACGATGATGACTAGATTTGCTTGCTGCTGCTATTTGCGCAGGCCCGGAGGTCCTTCCTTTTCACAGGCTGCTGATGATGAAGCTTGTGACTCGGCTACATGTGTCCGCTTTATTATTGCATGTTGCAGGCGATTGAATGGTGTACACTCTAGCTGGCTGAACTGCTACGGGATTCCTGTAGGATGTCCTATAGCAGTTTTTCCTCCTCGGGTGCATGCTGAACGGTGAAGACAGTGGCATCACGATCACGCTCGCAGGGCCCTTGGATAGTTGTGATGAGTATTTCATGGCATCTCGGCGTCTTTTTTCATTTAAGAATCGCTTCCTCTTGATAATTCAATGATCTGTTTTGATTGTGCAGGTACTTCTATTGCATGTCAATTGGGGTGGTAGAAGGAGGTGACAACAGTGTGTGATGGAGAAAATAGTAGCTTGCATGCCTCCATGTCGAACCTTGGTCATTAGATCTCCCCACACAATTAGTTCTGGGCCATCCAAAACTTCTACAAGAAGTTTCCTGTAGAAATACAGAACTTCCTGTAGAATGTCTGTAACTTCCTGTAGAAGACTAAGCTATGATGAAATCGTGCCCATACCTTGGAGAAAATGAGTGTTTTCGAAGGAGGTGCTGGTGGGGTCACCTGGTAGCATAATAAGGGCCCTTGTCTTTGAGTTGAGGGACCTCTTCTTCCTTCATAAAATACTTGCAACCTGCATGCATTGCCACATTGTGAACTTGTTGTCCCTGTTTTTTTGTGTTTTTGTGTTTTTTTTTTTTTTTTGAAAGACAGCAGGGGCGCCTCAATGAGGTTTTCACCCTTGCCATATGCCTTAAGCACCTCAGAGAGGTTTTCACTCAAGGGTCTTTTTCAAACCTTTTTTTTTTTTTTTTTTAAAGACAGCAGGGGCGACTCAATGAGGTTTTCACCCCTACCATCTGCCTTGGGAGCCTCAGAGAGGTTTTCACCCAAGGATCTTTATTCCTTTTTTTTTTTTTTTTAAGATCTTCAGGGTATGCACAAAACAGAGGCAGAACCCTTCTCTATGACCAACACTAATTTCTCCACAGTTTTGATGAATTCTTGTCTTGAGAGAGGTTTCCTATAGATTTTCAGTCGATGCCCATTGACAAGCATGGGGATGGCCTCCTCATCAATGGTCCGAATAAGAACAGATCCATTGTCATGACATTCTTCCACTGCATATGGTCCCAGCCATCTGGTTCTCAGCTTCCCCTTGAAATCTTTATGCCTGGAATCATACAACAACACCCAATCTCCTGGCTGAAATTGCTTGTCATTGAGGTGTTGGTCGTGCCACACCTTCCTCTAAAGTTGAACCACTTCTGAGTGAAGAAGGGCCTGCATTCGGTGCTCGTCCAATCCATTCAGCTGTAATAACCTTTCTTGTTGGGCATGGCTGAGATCTAGGTCCAGCTGAGCTGCCATCCTCAAAGTGTTGTATTCAAATTCAATAGATAGCAAAGCTCTCTTCCCATAGACCAGCTCATAAGGTGTGAAGCTGGTTGTGGTGTTGTAAGCCCATGTGGCCTCAACCAGGCGATCTGCCCAATCTTTCCTGCTGCTGCTCACCACCTTAGTCAAGATCCCTTCCAATGCTCTATTGGTGACTTCCACCTGCCCATTTGCTTGAGGATGATAGGGGGTGGAGGTCCTATGCTTGATTTTGTGATGAGCTAGTAGGTCTTCAATTAAGTTGGAGGTGAACTGGCTTCCTTGATCAGTGACTAGCTCTCTTGGGTAGCCAAATTTGTAGAAGATGTTTTCTCTTAAGAACTCAGCCACCTTTTCTTCTGTCGCTGCTTTGATTGCCTTGGTTTCTACCCACTTTGTCAGGTAGTCAGTGCACACAATGATGTAAGACCGTTGCCTCGAAGGAGGGTTGATGGGACCCACAAAATCCATACCCCACTTCTCAAATGGCTCAAGAGTCACTTGAGTTTGGAGAGGCATTTCATCCCTTTGAGTCGGTTTTCCCATCCTTTGGCATCGGTCACATTGGCTGATATACCTTCTGACAACTTGATGAAGTGTGGGCCAATAGTAGCCTGCCTGCAGGATTTTGAAGGCAGTCCTCTTTGCTGCAAAATTTCCTCCACAAGGTCCATCATGATAGGTGAGGAGGATATCAAAGACTTCCTCCTCGCTTACAAAATGCCTTAAGATCTGATTAGGGCCAAGCTTGAATAGATTGCCGCCGATCCAAGTGAACGAGGCACTTTTTCTGACGATTCTACTCTTCTCTCTTGAGGATAGGTGCGGAGGGAACTGTGCTGAAACAAGGTAGTTTGCTATATCAGCAAACCATGGAGAGAGTACTGAAATAGAAAACAGATGTTCATCGGGCATCTGGTCATCCACCGTTCCATCCTCATCTGCAGATAAATCCAATCTAGATAAAAAGTCAGCAACAACATTTTCTTTACCTGGTTTGTCAATGATAGTCAAATCAAATTGTTGCAACAAAAGTAACCATCTAATAATACGAGCATTCACATCTGGTTTATTCATTAAATATCTAATTGCGGCATGATCAGTATGTACAAATGTTTGATAGCCAGTGATATAATGTCGGAACTTGTTCAGTGCATGGACCACGACCAAGAATTCTTTCTCAGTTACAGTGTAGTTCAGTTCTGCTTTGGATAAGTTTTTGCTAACAAAGTAAATGGCATATGGAAGTTTTTGTTCAACTTGTCCTAAGGCTGCCCCTATGGCTTTGTTCGAGGCATCAATGTTGATGTGGAAAGGTAGGGCCCAGTTTGGACCTCTCAAGATTGGGGCAGACACCAACTTGTCCTTTAATTCATTCAGAGCCTTCTGACAATTGTCAGTCCATTTAAACTCCACATCTTTTGCCAAGAGGCCAAACAATGGCGAGGCTAGCTTGCTGAAGTCTTTAATGAATCTCCTGTAATACCCTGCTAATCCTAAGAAACTCCGAACATCCCTTACCTTTTGAGGAGGTGGAACCTTCTTGATGAGAGCAATTTTGTTAGGATCCACCTGTAACCCTTGGCAAGAAATGGTATGGCCTAGCATGGTCCCTTCAGTCATCAAGAATTCACATTTTTCAGGACTAAGGGACAGGTTCATCTCAATGCATTTGGTTAGGACTTTTCCTAGATTGGAAAATGCTTCCTGGAAGTTGGACCCATAAGGAGTGAAGTCATCCATATAGATTTCCACCGCATCATGGACCAGCTCAGAAAAGATGCTCAAGACGGCTCTCTGGAAGGTAGCAGGAGCATTGCATAGTCCAAAGGGAAGAACTCGGTAGGCAAAGGTACCCCAAGGACAAGTGAAGGTGGTCTTATCTTGGTCTTCCGGGATGATTTGGATTTGGTTGTACCTGCTAAACCCATCTAGGAAAGAGAAAAACTTCTTTCCTGCCAGTCCATCCAACACTTGGTCTATCAAAGGTAGAGGAAAATGGTCTTTCTTGGTAGCTTTGTTCAGTTCTCGGTAGTCCACACAGATTCTCCACTTCCCATTTTTCTTGGGAACCAACACCAGAGGGGACACCCATTCGCTATCCGAGATGGGGTAAATGAATCCGGCATCCAACAGTTTTTGCAATTCTTCCTCGACGATGTCCTTAAGGGCTGGATTCATTCTCCTCTGGGGTTGCCTAACCGGTTTACAATCCTCTTTGATGTAGATGTGATGGGTACAGACCGAAGGATGGACTCCTTTCATCTCCTTATAGCTCCAAGCAAAAGCATCTAGATGACTGGCCAACAGACTACACAGCTCCTTTTCCTGGGAAGGAGACAGGGAGGAGCTGATCTTTAACGTTCTCTCAGGGCCGAACTCCACATTTTTGACTCTGGGAGTGACAGGGTTGGTCTCACAAAGGTCCACTAAGGTGCTGGCTTGGGCATCCTCCACCAATTCCTCTAAGGATAGTGCACTGGGAGGTGGATTCTAGATCAAGGTCTCAATCAAATCATCCTCGGTTGGGGGATCTCCCCTAGTGGTGTCTAGGGTGCACAAAGGTGCTGAGTACACCTCATCCTCTTCTCCTTCCTCCAACCAAAGTGGTAAGTCATGCTCTAATGAGGGTTGGGCAGGAGGGTACAGGACTAGCTGCTTGGACATAGGACCATTTTTGATGGTCCTGTTTCCTGCACGGCAGCTTATGTAAGCATCTGTAGTGGCTAACCAAGGCCTTCCCAAAATAAGAGGATATCCAGTGAGCTTTGCCTTTGGTTGCAGAACCAAGAAATCTGCAGGGTATTCCCAAGAGTCAACAGAGACCAAGACATCCTCCACAATCCCTTCGGGAGTCACGGTGGAGCGATCTACTAGTTGTAGGACTATCGAGGTCTTCCTCAAGGAACCCTGAAGGTTGAGTTTGAGCATGGTATCTCCGGTCATCACATTAATGGCAGCCCCCAGATCAATCAAGGTGTGAGGTATGATGGTGCCATTGATGTGGACATCTACTACAGGACTCCCAGGATCTAGATACTTTGGGCAGATGACTTGTCCCAACATAAGGTCAGACAGTTGTCCTATGACATTGATGGTTGAAGCATCTCTCTTTCGCCTGCCTGGGTGTCTGAAACAGTTTTCCTTAACCAGTTTGTTGTATATTGGTACATCTTTGATGGCTTGGAGAAGTGGTATTTTCACACACAACTGTTTGAGTTCTCCCAGAAGCTCGTCCTCCTCTGGGTTGGGTTGTGTGGTGGCTGTTAGTCTCTTAGGAAAGGGTGGAATAGCCTTTGGTTCACTTTCTTGTTTATCTTCCTTGTCCTCTGGGGGAGGAGGTTGGCGATCTGGAAGAGTCTTTCCAGACCGCAGATTGATCTCCTGGATCTCCATAGCATAGGTAGGGCATGATGTTTCCCCAGTATATACCTGCTGGCCTTGTCTGTTGTTGGGGTTCAGGTTTGGTTGAGCAGGCATTTGAGGTTGCCTTGGAGGAGCAGGAGGTAATGGTTGCGGTTGAACTGGTGGTGGAGGCAAAATGGCGGGAGGAGTATTGTACTGGGGCCTCCACCCCGATTGAGGTGCATTCCACTGAGGCTGTGGCTAGGCATGTGAGTGATATGACGGAGTAGTGGGTTGAGTATGGTACTAAGGTGGGTAAGACCATGGAGGAGGCATGGACCAGGAAGGATGAGCAGGGGGACCCCGGGAAGGCATAGGAGTAGATTGCGTGGGGCTGTAATAAGCTTGGGGTGTCCCTTGCATCCTCTGTTGGTAAGGTCTAGGTCCTTGAGGCCTCCTTTGGTTGAGGAAATAGAGAGGTTCAGTGGGTGCTTCTGTCCCTTGATACATGGCTTTAAGCCCAGGTAAGGTTGGACATTGGTTTGTGGGGTGGTCCCCCTCACAAACAAAACATACTTCTACCGAATGTAATGGGCATTCGTTCTTGGGATGTTTCCTCGTACACCTAGGGCAGAAGATAGCCAAGGCCCTCTCAGCTTCCTCTTTCTTCTGCTAGATTCGGAATGTATCAAGTTGCATGGCAATGGTCTGTCTCACCTCACTCTTGAGATCCTATAATTGATTTGCAAACTCATTTTTGGAGAAAGGAATACCAGCTAAGAGGGGGTTTCCTCTACCTCTTTTCCGGGCTGCCCTAGAATGGTTTCTAAACACAGTCTTTATGTCCTCATAAGGTAGTTGGTAAATATCTCCTCTAGCTAGCATGTGAAAGGTATCTAAGATGTCTTCAGGGACTCCTCGGAGCAGAACCAACTTGAGGGATTCAGGGTCAAGTGTGCACCTGGCCCGTTTATAGCTAAGTTGGAACCTTTCCTCGTAATCCTCTAAGGACTCATCATTCCCCATGGTCATCCGAAAGATTTCTCCCTTAGTTTCCTTAGACCTACAGTAGTCTCGGTATTTGGTATTGAAAGCTTGTTGCATCTGAGCCCAAGTAGTGATATTGTTCCCAGGTAAGCCCATGAACCAACGTAATGCTGCATCCTTAAGGGTTGAGGGGAAGAGTTTCAGCTTCTGCTCATCTTCAGTATAGTCATAGGTTTGACAAAGGATAGCAAACGCAAACAGGAAGGTGTCAGGATCTTCAGTAGTCAGTCCATGGAAGTGAGGTAAAGCGGAGGGGCTAATGTTCTTCATTTTCATATCTCCACTGGTCTCTCGGATGGGGAAGGCACCTTCTATTCTCTCATATTCTCCCCTATTGTCAGCCATAGCTTCAGATGGAATGGTCTCTAACTCTTCTTCTGCTATAGGATCTTCGTATATCTCAGGAGGTTCACCTATAGGTTCTTCTAGATCACTGTCACCAAAGAAGAGAGAAGGGTGACTCAGTGATGTGGTGGGGGTGTTGGGTAAGAATTTGCCTGTTTTATCTCGATTCCTACGAGGCATGAAATGGAAAGACTTTTGATTGCTTTTGTTTTTTTTGCTGGTACCTGCAAAACTGAAACAGATTGATATACAACTAACTATCTTGCTGAAATGAAAATGCAGAATTGAAATGAAAGCAGGAAAGAACTAATCTACTTTGCTCAAATGAAATTGCAGGAATGGAAATGCTAGTCTACGCTTGTAGTATTGAAATGCTAATCTACGCTTGCAAAAATGAAATTGCGGAATTGAAATGTTAATCTATGAAAGCAGGAAATGTCTATGCTACTTTTGCAGAATGGAAATGAAATAAACTACTTAGCAGAAGGCAAGAGTAGGAAAATAGAAGAAAAGCAACAATTACTAATACTCTGACGCTTCCCCGACAACGGCGCCAAAAAGATGGTGAGCTCCAGTATTGTAGCAATAATGCTACAACTCCTAGAGCTTCCTTCTCTAATTTTATCAACCCAGTAGTTCGTAACAAACTTGGAAGCGATGGTGCTGTATGCACAAGTACTAGCTCTTGTCGCAGCTGTCACTTGGTCAGCTGGCACAAGTCCACTAGGGCTCAAGCCAACTTCTATGAGCTCTCAGAAGAAGCTTTTTAACCAATGAACGAAAGATAACTCAAAGGAGATTAACCTACTTTGAAAAAAGCAACTGAAAGCCAACGGGAAATGAAAACCCTAGCAAACCCTAGTTCTACCAGCTAGCCCTACTGATGAACTGGTGAGAATGCAAACTACTGAAAGTGATGCCATTACTTCTATTAAGGTGAGATGCATGTGTCTAGACTACTTTTATCTGAAGAGAACATATTTTTGTATTTTTGCTCAAGTTGGACTTATTATGCATGTGCTTCTAACTGGGTCTTGAGTGTGCAGGGATAGATCAAGGGGAGGAATGCTTGGAAGAGGTCAGGAAGGCTCAAAGAGGGTATAAGGAATCCCTAACATCCTTTTAGAGAAGTTCACCAAGTCTGGATGCCAAACAACCATGTTTATGAGCTTCTACAGGAAGTCTGCAGGGGTTCTACAGGATGTTCAGGTTTTCTACAGGAAGTTTAGGAATTCCTACAGGATGTTCTGCACTCGGATTTTTGGGTGATGGATGAGTGGAAGAGGCTGTATGGATGGATAGGGAGGTAGGAGGGGAGCTTGTGATGGCTTATGGACAAAGAGATGAGGTGAAGAGGGGGTGTGCAAAGCTAGTTGGTCTAAAGGAGGGTAGAGGGAATGGAAGGCCGAAAAGGTAGAATAACGTGGGTAATAGAAGAGTTAGGAGGCAGGTGGTCTAACTGGGAGATGAATAGATGGCCTAGGAACGGCTGAGAAGGATGAGGGAGTGAGGGAGTAGTATTGCACAGTGTAAATGAAACAAATCATCCATGTCTTGCACATAACCGAAATTTCATCAACCTATTCTAATTGTTTTTATAAAACCAAAGAACAACAACGTGATTTTTAAGGAAAATCATGCATGGTACTGAAGCAAAGAATCATTCCACAAGATCTGAATGCATGGACATTGCTACAAACAAGAGCATTGCATCAAAGCCTGCATGAGCATGTAAAACAATGTTTTTGGTGGGTGGCACGGTCTGCAATTCCAGTCCCTAAACAGAGGTGGAAGTGAGTGTGTAGTCAACCCTTTTTGGAACTCTGATTAACTCCAATCTCCTTACGCTAATCTAAACTACTGAAGCAACTCTGTTCATAAAACTAACCTACTTAACCACACCAAGAAATTAAACTCAACAAACTGCGTTTCCAAATGCATGTAAAGGAAAAGAAATACAATGCTGAAAGAAAGGTAACAATACAAAGGAAGGAAGCCTTACGCTCTCAGGTTGGGCCCAACCTTGAGAGCTATGGATCCTTTAAGAACTCAGAACTGAACTCAAATCTGCCTTCTTTTCATTGAAAGATAATAGTCATAGGTCAAATAAAATGCCACAAAATGGCTTACAAAGAGCAAAACAGAGCTATCAGCTCGTAGTTCAGAATATGCAACAAGGTTTCAAAAGTCCTTTTCGAAGGCTACAGCCTCATAATTTATACATTACAAGGGCCAAGCTGGCCTCCTAAATTAGTGGGATTCGGCTGACCAAACTAAGAGTGATCTGATGCTTCCTCAAAATCCGTTTGGCCGCCTTCTAACTCCGTGGTTGACTGTTGGAGCTCGGAGTTGGGGGTGAAGATCACGAGGAAGGCCATTCAATGCTGTGGGCAACCTTCCTACAAAATCTCAATCCCATCTTGGCTATCTCCTAGCCCTCATCTGCGTGGTTTTGCTCCATTAAATGTCAAAAAACCTGAAATAAACATGTGTTAGCCACGTAGGAATAGTGACTGCCCTCATTCGTACAAATGACATAAATATACTAAAAAATGATCCATAAGTCATGAAAAATGAAGGGTTGAGCAAGGGTAGTTAGGCCAAATGAGCCCGAAATGTTACCAAATTTTGGGGCTCATTAATAGGCATCGTGGAAAATATACAGAGTGGAGCCAATCACAATCCTGACGAAATTGTGAGCTTCACCTACCCATTTAGGGACTTCCACGATGTTTTTCCTTGGTCTTATGAGGAAATACATGGCATAGACCCTTCTAATGTCAAGCATGAGATCGAGAAAGATCGAGCATTATTTTTATGGTATTTTTCTTGCTCGTTAATCCGAAAAATCCTTGAGTCTCCTTCTTTGGGCTCGTTAAACTATCACGAAGAAGATCGAGCATTATTTTTATGGTATTTTTCTTACTCGTTAATCCAAAAACCTTGAGTCTCCTTCATTTGGCTTGTTAGACTACTACAATGAAGATAATAGAGCACTTTTAGGGATATTTTATTGCTCTTTAAAAAATATAAACATCTTTTAGTTTTCATCGTTGCGCTCGTTAAATATATGAAACGATAGTTAGAGCACTTTTAGGATATTTTATTGCTCTTTAAAAAATATAAACATCTCTGAGTTTTCATCGTTGAGCTCGTTAAAAACTATCCAACCATGGATAGAGCACTTTTAGGGATATTTTATTGCTCTTTAAAAAATATAAACATCTCCGAGTTTTCATCGTTACGCTTGTTAAAAACATGTAACGATGCTCTGAGCAACTATTTTTTGATCTTTTTCCAGCTCATAAACTAAAAAAGACCAAAGGAACATTCTTTTTAGGTGCTTTTTTCTCGCTCTTTAAACTGAAAAAATCCTGAGCTATGTCTTGCGGCTCGTTAAACTTGCTAAAGATAACCCAAGCATTCTTTTAGGTACTTTTTCTTGCTCGTTAAAAATGAAAAATCCCGAGTTTTTGTTACTGGCTAGTTAAAAATAGACGGCAGCAGCAAGAGCACTTTCTTTTTTGGGACAATTTCTCGCTCTTAAATCCAAAAATCCCTGAGTTTTTTCCCCTCCTTCGAACTCATAAAACTATGAAGAAGGGATGAGCCATTCTTTTCCATCTTTTTCTTGCTCATTAAACTGAAAAAAATACCCTGAGTTTTATTCATTAGACTCACTAAAAATTTTGATGAAGGTATTGAGTTTGTCGTTGCGTGACTCATTAAAAATTCACGACGAAACACGAGTTTAGTCCATCACCTCATACTCGTAACAAAATGAGGTCAACATCTATTGGAAAAAGGTTTCTCTTTATCCGGGTTCAATAGATTAAAATACGGAAAAGTAACTGATCCGGGTATACTATCAACCTTTTGTCACACCCGGTTAACAACTATGACAAAGGGACCACCATGGAGTCTCTCTTTACAGTCTTTTCAAACTCTCTAAATATGAAAATACCACCGAGTTTTCTAGTCTAGACTCTTTGAATTACATAGACAAGATATAGAGTCATTTTTTTACGATACTTTTCAAACTCTTAAACATGAAAAAATCGACGAGTTTGCCTGTCTAGACTCATTAAACTAATTAGATAGGGCAAAGAGTCGTTCTTTTTGTGATCCTTTTCCGACTCTCTAAACATGAAAAGATCGATGAGTTTACCCATCTGGACTCATTAAATTAATCAGTCGGGGAAAGTGGACAATACAACTGTATTCCGTATTTGAAAGTGTGGTTTGGTAGCAATCGTTCCCTTGAACATGGCACTCCCTCAGATAAACCTTCATTTTGATGGCCTCTCAATATGAACCCTACCAACCTATGAGTTTTAGCCTATATATTGTGATGTAGTTGCATCTCCGTATCCTAACACTCTGTAGTGTTCATGAGTCTAGTGCTGTTCGGTTAAAACTGTTGTCGTGCCTTCTATTGTTCAAGGGTTCCCATATGTTTCCTCTATCAACCAATCATACATATCCTTTCATCATGCCCTCCATTTTTTAGACCCAAATGCTCAAAAGATTCCTCAAAAAACAAAATCATTCTTGTTTGGTTTCATGTCGACTGATGTAGGACACGTCATTGCCTACCTTTCGACAAGTTTCTTCCTATCGACTTGAACACTCTATCTAGGAAGATAACCCAGAAACACATTCAGTGCCTTGGTACTTGCAGACATTAGTGGTAGGTTACCTTGTGTTTGATCATTGGTTTTCATTATTGGCTCCTAGTTAAGCGATTCTATGAGTGTTCGACGACAAAGAAATTTTTCACACTCGCTAGTTTGCACTGTGCATCTTGGAGACCATCACCATTATTGGTGACCTTCCTCGCATCTGTTAACGGTCTTCATTATTGACTGGTAATCAGATGATTCTATGCATGTTTGACGTCAACACATCTTATCACATGTACCGATCTATTCTGTTCGGTGAAGCGGAAATCAAGACCTTGGGTAGAGGCTTGCATCATTCAGCCTTGTTTCGTCTCCCAAGCTGCGGATATTGTTCTTTGGAGACAGCTATTTCAAGATGATCTATTATGACACTGGATCCACTAGGTGCTTATCGACGGCCAGCATTGTTATATCTCAAAAGAGAAAATTACTCTAACATAGCTACTAAGATGGGAATGCCCGACTCAGGACATGATTTTAGCAGTTTATATATATGTATATGTGTTGTATCAGGTTTTCCTTGACGCCCGAAACTTCTCTCTCTCTACAAAATTTTGATAGAAAAGTATTCCAGCCATGGTTGCTACCTCTGATCTCATACTTTAGGGGGCATTTGTTATAGTACAAAATGACCCCCTCATCAACTCAGAGGTGAAATACAGGATGACTGAAGAAAAGACCACAATTGCAGGCCTTAATTCCACACTAATGCTCTCTACACACTGCTAACCTGCTTTATAAAGCTTGTTACCAAGCATAGAGGAGCGTTAGTCACCTTGCTAACTCAAGTAGTTAGACCACGGGGAGCGTTAGTGAAACTAAGGGAAGTTCAGTGGGTCAAGCCAACAAATCTGCTCACAAATATCTAGATATTTATCCCTAAATTTGCTCAAGAAAAGAAATGAAACTCCAAAAGTCGAATTATTTGGGGAAATTCCAATTTGAGAATGAAGGCAAATGGGAAAAAGCTTGAAAATAGGGCAGGTTCATGGCTTTTTCCCTAATGAACTCTAGGAGGAGCTTGGCAGCCCTAATTCGATTGCTACATAAGCGACGATAGGGCCATTGTGAAAGGGGTCAGAGCATTTGAAAGGATATCCCATTAAGCTGTTGTGAAATTGTCATACACTTGAAGAAGTGAGATGAAAGAGGGAGAGAGAGAGGAAGAAGGGGCAAGGGAAGGATAATAAAATGGATGGTTGTAATCACTCTTCCACTATAAATACAGAACTACAGTTGTGTGCCCTACTCCATATTTTCGGTAATGTTGTTCATTGTTTTTTTCATTTTGATGCTTGTCGAGATGAGTAGTTAAGTTATACACTAATATATCTTTATTGTGCATTCTTACATTAGTTTTCAAGAGCGTATGCTGTGATTGGTTTGCCTTGTCCTTTGTGCAGGAATTGTCTTGGAGCTGGCCTTGAAGGAGTTCTTCTTGCTACATAGAGATCTCCAAACAAATCTAGAAGGAACTAAAGATGATCCTCTTTCCATACCTTGTCAATTTATGTTTGATAGATGAACATGTGCATAACTTGGTAGCTTTTGTAGATAATCTTAGAGCCTGTCAAAGGTCCTGGGAAGGCCTTTGAGGGTAGTTTTCATCTTACATACACCGTGCATTTTACCCCATAGCAATAACATGAAGATCTCAGCTGTAATGACCACAATCAACAAGCATATGACTGCAATTCATATAACAACAAGTTAACTACCATGGATGACTATATGATGCATGTGCATATGACTGCACTGGTCAACTAGCACCTATCATGCATGTAACCACAACATTAATAGAATGGCAGGCATGCATATAACTACAATTCATATAATAACCATTAATCATCATACATGTATGCCAAACATATAAACCTATATGATGATCTGATCTTACCCCGAGGTCCAGTGTTGCAACCTTGCTCTGATAATCTACATATTCTACTCCCTCTCAGCCAACATATCAGCATCATAACATACCAAAAACATCATGATGACGTAAATGGTATAATGACCACCACAATGCATGTCTAACCTAGTATGCATGCATAACTATATACATTTAGCCCATCTAGTCAAAGTGTTTGAACCTAGAAGCTATAATACCAATATGTAATGATGCCACCCCACACTTACCTACTTTTACAAGCCCTCCAAGTAAATGTGAACTAAAGTGCCACTATGACATTACCCAATCTCCAAGTTCTAGTTAAGGAAGTGGGGCCTACGAACTGAAATCTTTATGACCTTCCTCAGGTGCTACAAACCATCCATGCACTAAATAACCACCCTAGGTGACCAATCCTTGAGTTGGAACCTTTACTCACTAACCTAGACCTAAAAATGCACCCTTGACACTACTTCCATGCAGTTATGAGGCTATAACTACACTCATCGGCTTGCCTCCATGCAATTATGGCCCAACAACTCTAGTTATATGCCTGCAGTTCTGGGATATGAGACACTTTTTAAGATATCCTTTAGGATGCTTCCCAGAACTTGTTGTAACTTTCCAAAATAATAATTAAGATGTTAAATATTGAACTTGAAGGTAGAACTTGACCTAGACTGAAGAGAACATACTAGACATTTCATCAAACACGTGGTAAACATGTAAGATACAAGTCATGAATGCATATATATGTGTAAATATTTTTACTTTAGTTGAAAATCACCAATAAGGTATAATTACCTCTCAGGTAGCTACAATAATACTTGTTATCCTATGCATTCATCAACCATTAATTAACTCATCAAAGCATAATAAGAAACATAACTAGAGCACATCTTAAATCAAGATTATAACCAACATATAACTAAAATATTAATCATCAAACAAAAACCATCAAAACAACATAATAACAGGTACAAATTCTCACTGAGTACAGTAGAAAAATAAATCATAGTAACATATGCAAAATCCAACCAAGTGAGGGACTTCCACATACCACCCGACCATAGATTGAGCCGAACCAAATCTTTCTTTCAGATAATCATCCCCATGCTATATTCCAAACATGAATGTTGGATCTCATGGGATAAACCAATATATAAAAAACTAAGGGAATCCAAAGTTTAAACCACCTCCGCCCTCAAACTACCACAATCTCACAAAAATTGGTCAAGAGATAACAAAACCAAAACAAGATTGAATGCCTCATAATTTCTTCACCATACCTTGAACAATTTCCTGTCTCCACCCACTTGTCGAGAGCTTCTCGGAGAAATCCATCTCCATCCCCAACCCTTGGGAATTTTCCTAAGACCACCTCACCTGGTTCCAAAATATTATGTCAATCCAAAGCTTAACCAATAAGGAATCACATGACACCATGGCTATCCAGGAAATGATAAGGCAAGGCTCAAAGCATTGTCACTCCAGGAAAGGTTCATGCCAATAAAAATAAATGAACCAAATAAACAAATTCATGTACCATGTATTGACATCCCATGAAGGAAATCACAAATGCAACCCATTACCGGCATAATCTTCTTGATGAAGTTGTTGATCCAACCTCCTCCTTACTTTTCCTTTTACTTTTCTTTGCTTGTCCTTTTCCTTTGTTTAATTTCCTTTGCTTTCTTTTCCACGTGGTTGTTATCAATCCTTTGCTACAATTTCTCCAAACATGGGAAAAAGCTATGAACTGGTTCTCAGGTTCCATTTTATTATTGATGCCTCTATTTTCTTCATTTTTCTTCATTTTCCTAATTTCCTTAACATGAAAAATTTTGTCTCTTCACCTCCATTTTCTCTTATTTTCCTTTATTTCTCATAAATAAATTCCAATTAATGCCTCTTTACTTTTCTAATTATTTTGCCAATTTCCTTATCCATAAATAAACCAAAAGTGATGCCCACTATATTGATTTTCCCAACATTCAATTTGTAATATGTGTCCCATGACCTTGGTCTTATTTTTCCTTTATTAACCTTTATTACATGAAATTTTAACCTAGGGTTGTTACAGATGATATGTTATTCATTCATGATATATTATTGTTAGGCCCCTATACTACTAGTGTAACCCATTATTGTTATTAGTACAACCCCCTTATTATATTGTTGTACGCATGTACTCCCCATATTGTTATTATTGTGCCCCATAGAAGCCCACTATTGTTATTATTGTGCCCTTACATTATTATTGCTATGTCGGTTATGATTATATTATGACCCCTTAGACTCCTATATATAGAAAGGAGGTCTTGTCATTTGTATCGTCTAAGAATTGTTCATTTTGTGTAATGTAAAGGAGGTTGCCCCCTCGAAGAGGCTTATTTCTAAGGTGTTCATCTATCTTTTCTATCTTTCTGTGAGCTGGTTTCATAACATTTGGTATCAGAGCTTTGGATTCTAGGGTTTCGCTGCTCCAAACAGGTCATCGTGGAATTTTCGCTATAACTTTTTTTCAGCGATGTTTCAGAAGCAAAAACAAAAACCCATTTGAGACAAAATAGCGCTGAACCTCGGGTCTAAATTTTAGACTTTTTCCTGCTATATTTTCGATATGGTCCGAGGAAGTTAGGGTTTCTGCAAGCTCCAAAATTTAAGCTAAAACAAGTCATCGTGGGATTTACGCTATAACTCTTTCGCTATGGAGTTTCAGAATGTACAACAAAAACCCATTTGAGAAGAAGTCGGTTTGAACCTCGGCTCTGAATTTCAGATCCTGTATCGCTATATGTTAGGATATATAGTCTGAGGAATTTAGGGTTTTTGCAGACCCCCGAATTACATTCCAAACAGGTCACTGTGGGAAAATTGTCATAACGGTCTCTCTGAGCATCAGATTGAAATTTCGTAACAAGTTACAAAAACAGGATAGACTGTAGTTTCTTGTATATATTTTTCAGATCTAAAGGTCAAAACAGGGACACGTGGCACTTCATTCAAGTTCGCTCTACTGAAACATTATATAATCAGGTCATCTTAGGAGATTGGGCATAACGCTTTCTTGGAGAATCAAATACTGATCAGACTTGCAGGGTTAGAAAGAGGACTCAGAGGTATACTGCAAGAGACAATTTCAGAACTTTGAGATCTGAAAGTACAGAGTTACAGTCATTTCAAGATCGAGCTCCTGAAATCAAGAAAAGGTGATATGAGGAAGTTTGATGGAAAGGATCCAGTAAATTGGATACTACGGATGGAGCAATATTTTGATCTACATGGTGTACCACTGTTACAAAAGGTATGTATTGCATCTTCATATTTAGAAACAGATCAATTTTTATGGTATAAAGGGCTTTTTTTCTCGTAAACAACTTGTTACGTGGTCAATTTTCATGGAGGAAATGATAGAACATTATGAGGATACAAAGAGAAACACCTTCTTTAGAGCAACACCACAACAATTGGAAGAAAAAAGAGAAAAAGGGCTTTGTTACAAAGTGGAAAGAAAAATTATGGCAACAAGGAAGTCTACCACTCATAACCATAAAGATGGAAGTGTTGTTTCCCCTAGCCTTCCACAACCTACAAGGGTTACACCACAACAATTGGAAGAAAAAAGAGAAAAAGGGCTTTGTTACAATTGTGATAGAAAATGCACTAAAGGTCATAAGTGTGGTAAGAAGAAATTATTTTACATATATTATGAAGAGGAGGTAGAAAAAGGTCAAGAAACGTCGAAAGAAGAGTATATACACCAGGATCCAACCCAAGAGAAAGAAGAAATGAATCTGACCATATCTTGTAAAGCGTTAGAAAGAATTACTACTCCTCAAACTCTTAAGATAGAAGGACATATCAAGAAGAAAAAGGTTCAAGAAGTGAAATACCACATCAAGAAAGAAGAAATGAATCCAACCATATCTTGTAATGCAATGGCCAGAATTACCATTCCTCAAACTATCAAGGTAGAAGAACATATCAAGAAGATAAATGTTCAAGAAGTGAAGATCACATAGAGCATCAAGAAATGAATCCGACCATATCTTGTAATGCACTGGAAGAAATTATCACTCCTAAAACTCTCAAGATAGAAGGACATATCAAGAAGAAAAAGATTCAAGTAGTGAAAGATCACATTGAGCATCAACAACAAGTTCTCCAACTTTTAAAGGATAACACCACTTTGGTGCAGAATTGGATGAAACAATAAGCATATCAACATCGAAATTAAAGAAGTTTTGATGTAGGCGATTGGGTATTTTTATGGTTACATACATACAAACAAATGTTCCTCAAGAAAGCTATTTATGAGAAGGAAATGTTGGAAATACTACATGCACTTGAGAAATGGCGACCTTACCTAATGGAAAGAAACTTCAAGGTAAAAATGGATCATGATAGTATTAAATAATTTTTAGAACAAAGTTTATCCTATGAAGAGCAACAAAAGTGGGTCACAAAGATGTTGGGTTATGACTTTGAAATCATCTACAAAAAAGTGAAGCAAAATGTTGTGGTAGATGCACTCTCAAGAAAGGATGAGGATATGGAAGCATTGTTGTGTGCCATTTCTATTATCCAACTAGATTGGATAAATGAAACAAGGTATGAATGGAAGAATGAAAAAGAAGTGTGGCCACTCATTCAAAAGTTGCAGAAGATCCCAATTCAAACAATATTTCCAGAACTTGACGAGGAAGGAAAAATCATATTGGAGCCTGGAGTAGTCATAGAAACAAGAACTCGACAACTACGAAATCGATCAATTTCAGAGTATCTCATCAAGTGGAAGAACTTACGTGCTGAAGATTCCACATGGGAGGACAAGAATTTTTACACAGGATCGTCAAGAACTACTCAAGTGTTGAGGAAAACATTTTTTGAAGGAGAGGGGCATGTTAGGCCCCTATACTACTAGTGTAACCCCTTATTGTTATTAGTACAACCCCCTTATTATATTGTTGTACCCATGTAGTCCCTATATTGTTATTATTGTGCCCCATAGAAGCCCACTATTGTTATTACTGTGCCCTTACATTATTATTGTTATGTCGGATCTGATTATATTATGACCCCTTAGACTCCTATATATAGAAAGGAGGTCTTTTCATTTGTATCATCTAAGAATTTTTAATTTTAAAGGAGGTTTCGCCCTCAAAGAGGCTTATTTCTAAGGCGTTCATCTATCTTTTCTATCTTTCTATGAGCTGGTTTCATAACAATTATTTTGAACATCTTACCAATGCACTTGTAGAGATAATAAATGCATATGTGATTTTGACATTGTCAATTAAATAGTTATCATCCAATTGTAAAAGAAATGTCTTTATAATGCATATAAACAAAAAGGAGTGTTATTCAAGACAATAGGTGTGTGGAGAAAGTAACAAAAGCTTCCTCCCCTATGTACACTTCTAGAAATGATCCTTCACACTTAATATTATTTCCAATCTACAGAAAATTAGGTAACATATAAAAGCTCAAAGAAAATGCTCAAAAATATAATTGCAATTAATGTTTTAGAAAAAAATCTCATTTCTTTTTCAAAATTGGAAAATACACTTAGAATTCAAACATATAGTAATCATAATTGAAATGAGATTTGAATACAGAGTCATAGTTCAAAGAATAATCTTTTTACCATAATGCACTTACCAAAATCTTGATACCTAAACCATAAAAGTAAATACATTTGTTGCAATGGGAAATGGAATTGGGATCCCATAAATGGTAATGTCAAAAACACATCTGCAACAAAAAATAAGAAACTAGATCAAGTAATTAGATTAGTTTATGGCGTATTTGGTGATGCTTAACATTGTATTCAATATCAAAATACAAACTATCTTTGCCAAAATTGTTTTGGAAGTAGTCTGGTGTTTGGTTTTAAAAACTATGTTCTGTGGCTCTAAGTGCAGAGGTACGATTGTGCAAAGGTATTAAAGGAGAACAATGAACAATTCTTACGCACCTCTACATTAATTATTTTAAAAAAAATGTTGTTCAACTGAATTTGATAGTAATTTATTAAAATTTTAAAATATACAATATGCCAAGTAAGGAGGAAAAAATCTTAACTCAATGTAGTACCTCCTCTTTAGGAAACTCCCCCGCATACAAGTTCTCTGCACAACCTTTCTCCTACACTTCCCACACACCTGATCAATTCCCACTCACACAATTTCTCTGTACAACCTTTCTCCTGCACTTCTTGTACACCCTTTCTTATTCCTCCACAATAAATAAAAACAATGAAAGCTTCTTCCACACCTCCACATTAACTATTCTAAAAACAATGTTGTTAGGATAAATTTAATAGTTAGTTGAACCTGCATTGCCTTATATTTCTATTTTTTAATTAATTTTTAACTTTACCATTGATTGTAGTTTTTCACTCCGCACAATCAAAGAGGTAGGCATACAATATAAGTATGCCAAATAATAAAAGTTCTTATTCCTTATTGTGACATCCCCTAACTTGAAGCTTGTTTTGTAAATTTGTAAATATGGTTAAGTGTGATTTTGTCTTAACATTAAAAGACTTATCTGGAAATAGTTTATTAGTGTGATAAACTGATAAAGTTTGAATATAAATCTTGTATTTATTATGATGTTGATAAAAATAAAACATCATCCACGGGGTCTTGGATAGATGGTGATCGGGTGTGATTTTAAGGCACTCCTAAATGTTAAGTCACTAGTTCAATTCCCTGCCCTATTCGGGTGTTATTCTTGGACATGACCATGATGTAGCCTCACCCATGCCAAACTTACAAAAAAATAAATTAAATAAAAATAAAAATTAAAAGTCTAGAAATTAATACAGAATCTACATCTGGCTAAAAGAGATAAAGATTATGAGGTAATTTTGGTTATTAATTACCCATTTATTAATTTCTAGGCATCTAATTTAAATGATTGGATTAATTATGATTATGGATATGATTGATCCATAACTTCCCTAAAAGACATGATAATGTATTTGGAAGTGGGAAGTAGAGCTCATAAATGAGCTAGTAACTACCTGCCACATGTTGGGTGAGGTGGAGGTAGTTGCCAAATACCAAATTATTGGTAAGGGGTAATTTTGTTTTGTGTTATTATTGGAAGGAAGTATGCAAGTTTGAAAAATGTGGAAAAGAAAGAGAAATGAGAAAAAGAAAAGAAAAAAACTTGTAAACTTGTGCTCGGGGGAGGCAGGCGGGATGCTTTGGAGGAAAAAGTGTCATTGATTGGGTGGAGCTAGTGAGCTCCTATATTAGTTCCAAAATTATATTATCAAGTTTGTACCCTGAACTTCTATCATATGGATATTTTTCTTAATTATGTGAAACTATATATTGCTATGTTACTTACTCTCATGTTTCATTTTATATGCATTCACTTATGCATTAAATATTTGTACAAAAAACTATAGTAGTAGTTAGTCTAAAAGAATTAATTTTTGTTCTATAGATTTCATGCATGAAAGTAAAATAATTTATGTGCAAAAGTAGATATCTATTTGAATGAATAGTTGTTGTAGTTCAATATTTAAATTGTGCTTATATATGCAAATACAAGTAGTTGAAATTTAGTCGGCTAAATATTGGTGTAAAGTAAAACATATGAAACATATATATAATAATCCTAGAAGAGTGATTATAGGTCCTCAAGAAAACTATCAGAGATGTCACTTATATAGCTACAAATTTTACATGGTAATAATGAATGATGAATATTGTATATAAGGTATAAAATATCGAGCAATCAAAAAGTTACATAGGAAAATAAGATAAAACTGTAAATTATTGTATAAAGAACATGAGAATATAATTATATGGAAGACAATGATACAACCAAAAAATTGAGATACATAAATATCCTTTGTATATAATTAAGAAGAAAAACTTCCATAATGGCAGGGTAGGTTGAAAACGAACTCTGTAAATATCTATTGACAATATTTATGAGTTGTAAAATACCCTTATAATTACAATCATATTTAAGCATAAAATCATGTAGTTATAAAACTTCCAGTAAGGAAGTGAATGCTAAAAATATCAACTAAAATATTGAAAACATATATTATAAAGACTAGTATTTGTCTTGAACTCAGGAGTCATCTGCAAGTAGATAAGAAGCCAAAGGTACCAGAACATCTAACCTAGTAAGACAACCTAATGTCTGTAAGTTTTTGAGAATCCCAAGCTATAAAAATTAAAGGAAAAAGACTTAGAAGTCTCGTAAAAGAATTAATTGCATATATGCGAGGAGAAGAAAAATTTTGTTATGGAGGAGGGAAAACTGTGTAATACTTACCTTGGGTTTAATCCCTTACAATGTCGTACTCCATCGCTTGTTGACTACCTCGTCACCATGATGAGCCTCCATCCTACTCGTTTAGCACTCTCTATTCAAATACCTTCCAACACGTCATCGCCTTCCGCTCATTGCATTTGCTGCCACGGTCACGTCCTACAACAATGGTCACGAATCCATCGCCACTAGTGTAACCCACCATCAACCAATCCCAACAACAGAGCCATCACCCAAAGCACACAATGTCGTCCACAACCTTACCACATCTCCAACACCTGGCGTGAACAGTTCTCCCTGGCTACAACTATTGACCAAAGCAACCCATCATGGCTATTCAAGCATCTGAACCCTGCAACAATTTATCCGTCCAAAAATACAGTTAATCCTCTCATTACAGTTTTAAAGGATTCCATTGCCCATAGACAAAACATTGGGTAAGATTGGGTCAATTATATATCATACATATTTTTCTAATTACAAACCAATTACCAACATATTTCTAGAGTCACGACCTTTCAACAACTTGATTCAAAAAAATATTATTAAAGGAATAAGAAAAATTCCTCATTCATAATTTTTAAAAGGGTTATTGTAATATATATTATAATAAAAGGGTTATTTGAAAAAAATAAAAAAATGAGAAAGGAAAAAAAATGACATTATTACTAAGTGGAATATATATAATTTAGAAAAATAAAATTTAAAGTATCATTTGATAAAATTATCAAATACGAAATGGAATAATATTCGAAGAAAAAAAAGAGGAGATAAAAGATAATTTCCACAAAGAACAACGGTTTCTTTTCAAAATTTCTCAGTTTTTGTTCAGATGGATATTCTAATTGTCAAGAGTCATTCAAAAATCAAAATGTGGTTTACACAAATTTTTACAAAACTTTTACTTTAGTCAAATATCTAAGTAATGCAAGTTTTTTTTTTTCAGCCCGCTGGCTCTGAGCTCCGACAGGCTCGGATTGAAACCGCGCAGCATCTGCGTGACCTAGCCCACTACGTCGCCCTCCTGGGGACGCGTTCTGGTTCAGCAGCGGACCTGGGCAGCCATGCCTGGTGATGGGGAGGCAGATCCTCCCCCCCTCCCCCCAGAAGTCATAGAGTTTTAGAAAATAATAGAAGCATGCAACAGGCGCCCCCCTTCTGCTCAACAACAGAAATTCGTCAAAAAAAAAGACTGCATTCCCACGGTGGCTCTCCCCGAGGAAGAAACCTGCCGCTCGGCTCTGAATCTAGCAGATAGAGGGCTCATAGGACAGTTCACCGGCCTTTGGCCATCGCCCAAATCTGTAGAAGACTGGATCAAGAGAAACTGGACCCCTCTGATCAAGGAAGGAATTAAATCTTACTTCGTTGGTAAAGGCTTCTTTGTTTTTGTCTTTGAATTAGCAGAAGATCGGAGCCTCATCTTCAGGAACGGGCCATATTTCATGGGGCCACAGGGACTATACTTAAATAAATGGTCCCCAGATTTCGATCCGACCCAGGATGTCCCCTCTGCGGTTCCCGTATGGGTGCGGCTTCCCCATCTCCCCCTGCATTGCTGGAGTCAGAAATCCCTCCAAATCATCGGCAACTCTCTGGGCAAATACATTGATCAGGCCGCAAGGAAAGATCAATACTCCTGCGCCCGAATATGCGTGGAAGTAGATCTGGAAGAAGGACTACCCGAAGCAATAAAACTCACTGTGGCAGGATGGTCCCATATTCAAGAGCTGGATTACGAGCAGATCCCCTTTAAATGCAGACACTGTCACAGCTATGGCCATTTCGCAAAACACTGCAAGAAAAAATCGGAAGATCAGAGCCATCCCCCCAAGGGAGATCAATGGACTACAATCCAGAAAACGGGCAATGCAAAAGCAACAGGGAAAGGAGCCACAAAGGGGAACAATCAAGGAAAACCCAGCAAAGAAAATGAAACCCAACAGAATTCGGATGAGATCACAAATCCTGAAGAAGCCTCTCCTTCAGATCCCCCAGAAACAGATCTGATCACACCAGCACAGGCCGAAGATCCACAGGCAAATAAAGAGCGAGGTGGAGAAGCACCGCTAGACTCTACTCAGGGCAGCCCCTCCAGGCTCTCATATGCAGATATAACAAAGAAGAATAAAGTGCCAAAACCTTCAGACTCCTCAGAGGAAGAGACCTTCGAGAGACCCTCGAAGAAAGCAGGCAGGAAGACCCACAAAGCAGTCAGGGAGGAGGAAGCAGAGCGTCTCAAAATGCAAGGCAGCCAATCTACAATAGAGATGACCATAGGAAGAAATACTAGAGGAAGATCCATCAAGGGAGTAATCCCAAACCCCTCGCCAGGTAAATAATGAGAATAGTCTCTTGGAACTGTAGAGGCTTGGGGACTCAACCAAAAATTGAAGCCGTCAAAGATCTAATAAAAATAGAACCCTCAGACATCCTCCTACTCCAAGAGACCAAAATCGATGGGCAAACTCTCAAGGATATCAGCAAATCTAAATGGAAAAAGAATGAAGGTATAACAGTCAGCTCAAGAGGAACCTCGGGAGGCGTTGCTACCCTCTGGTCGGAAGATCAGTTTCATCTGGCAAACTCCCATGAGACGCAACATTGGATCTTCACGGAGCTAAAGCATATAGAAAGTAAGTTATCTATAGCCTTATTCAATTTATATGTTCCTGTTAACTATGCAGAAAAAAGAGACTGTTGGAATACTCTCTTGGCCTTTTTAGATCAGCACTCCCCAAAAAATATTGTCCTGGGAGGAGATCTCAACTTAGTAATGAAGCCTAAAGAAAAAAGGGGGGGAAACAGCAATAGAGATCAGATGCTCCCTTTGGTAGAGGAAATAATGCAACAGTGGGATATTCTAGACTTTGCCCCGGTGAGAGGCAAATATACTTGGACAAATAACAGAACTGGGCCTGATCACATCGCTGCCCGGCTGGACAGATTTCTAATTCATAGCTCCCTGCTGATGGAAAAACTCCTCATATCAACAAAAATTCTCCCCAAGCTCTCCTCGGATCACAAGCCTATCCTTCTCCTTCTGGCCCCTGAAGAAGACCTTGGGCCCATCCCCTTTAAATTTAACCCACTATGGATCGAAAAAGAAGGGTTCATGGAAACTATCCAATCAGCTTGGGACATCCCCATCAATGGATCACCAAGTTACGTGTGGGAGCAAAAATTAAAAGCCACCAAACAAGCTCTAAAGAAGTGGCAAAGGAAACTTCAGAACCCCACCACCCACCAGAGAAAAATCGATGTCCAGCAGCTGGAAACCTTGCAAATAGGTATGGAAGGGCTTCACATCACCCCGGAAATTTTAAACAAAGAAGCTGCCTGTCAAAGAAACATCCATCAATCCATCAGAAGGGAAGAAGAGCATTGGAGACTTAAATCTCGCAGCCTCTGGTTAAAGGCAGGAGACCGAAATACTTCCTTTTTTCACCGACAATACAAAGCCCGTCTCTCTCGGAACCATATTACAGAGATCAAAAATGATGAAGGGCAGATCTGTAATAAATTTGACCAAATAAAAATTGCAGCTGAAAATCACTTCAAAGATCTTTATGGCACAAGGCATGAAGGAAGCAAAGAGGATTCTGAAAATCTGCTCTCGCATATTCCTCACCTCATCAACCATGAGGACAACCAGGCATTACTGAAACCAGTATCTGAAGAAGAAATCATCAAGGTAATTTGGGCAATGGACTCAGACAAGGCCCCCGGGCTGGACGGCTTCACAATTCACTTCTACAAAGTCTGCTGGGACATCATCAAAACAGATCTGCTGAAAATGATACATGGATTCTTTGGGAAAGCTAAGATTGGGGGAGGCATCAATTCCACCTTTCTTGCATTAATACCAAAAGAGGTCAATCCGGAAACATTTGGCAGGTTCAGGCCCATCTCCCTGTGCAATGCCTCCTATAAAATTCTGTCAAAAATCATGGCAAATAGAATTAAACCCCTTCTTGACAAACTAATATCCAGAGCCCAAGGGGGATTTGTCAAAGGCAGACACATCTTGGATAATATCATCCAAGTGCAGGAAGCTATCCACTCCAGCAAACAGAGGAAAGAGAAGGGGATGCTGATCAAGCTTGATATGGCGAACGCATTTGACAGAGTCAATCATGCCTATCTTCTCCAAGTCCTACGAGCCTTTGGCTTCCCCCCTCAGTTCATCAATCTCATAAAAGCTTGCATCTCATGCCCTTGGATTGCCCCCATGGTCAACGGTCGTCCAGCAGCCTTCTTTCAAGCTCACCGCGGATTAAGGCAAGGCTGCCCCCTCTCACCTTTCCTGTACATTCTTATGGCAGATTCGCTCAGCAGGAAGCTGGCCGCGGAAATGAACACAGGTGAACTCCCTGGAATCCGAATCACAAGTGCTCTAAACCCAATGAATCATGCTCTTTTTGCAGATGACTCTATTCTTCTAGGAGGGGCCTCCACTAGAATAGCAGCCAATTTTGATGCTGTTTTAAAAAGCTATTGTAGAGCATCAGGAGCTGCAGTAAACGACAGGAAAAGCTCGATTTTCGGATGGAATGTGAGTCAGCCCAACCTCAATAATATAGCCCAGATCCTAGGATTTGAGTGCTTCGCCCATTGGGACAGCATCAAATATTTAGGCCTTCCCCTCACACCTGGAGTCAATAACAGATCTTTGTGGCAGGGGGTCATTAGCAAAATTAAAGATAAGATTAACTCCTGGGGAGGCTATTGGTTGACCAAGGGAGGGAAAATCATCCTTATCAAATCTGTCTTATCTGCTCTTCCCATTTACCAAGCCTCCTTTCTTCTGGCCCCGAAACACATCATGGAGCAGATCTCTTGTCTTCTAAGAGACTTTCTCTGGAAAGGAGGCAGAGGCAATCAAAATAAAATCCATCTGGCAAACTGGGAATTAGTCAAGCGGCCAATTCTGGAAGGCGGGCTTCAGATCAGAGATCCTGCACTTTCGAATCTGTCTCTTGGATGCAAGCTCTTGTGGAAAATATATTCAGATCCTACTCATCAGATCAGCGAAACATTCATCGCCAAATATGCGCAGGGGATCCCCCTCAGACATCTGACAGCAAACAACACAACAACAGGTACAAATACTTGGAACCTCTGTAGGAAAAGCATGAGTAGTTTCAGCAAACATCTATACCGCATCCCGGGTAATGGGGAAAAGACCCTTCTCTGGAAAGATTGCATAATGAACAGGCCTCCTCTCAGCTCCCACACAGAAATCCGGGACATCAGGAACTGGCTACAAGATGCAGGAATAAGAAAGCTGAACGACATTTCTGAGTGGGACAGCAGAGGGAATTGGGTGGATTGGGCAATCCCTCCTGTGCCAGAGCAGCTCCAACAGCAAACCGAAATCCTCAAATCTCTGCTCCTAAATGCAGCGCCTGTACACCGAAACATCGCAGACAGATGGGGATGGGGTGAAACCGGGTTTTACACGCCATCTTTGGGCTACTCTGCCCTTCAGATCAAAAAAGACAGCATGAGAACACCAGCGTTCTGGAAATAGGTATGGAACGCTAAAGGACTTCCCAAAGTTAATTTCTTTTTTTGGATCCTCATGCAAAATAAACAGCTCACAAGGGGACAATTTGTCAAAGCGTAACTTTGCTGGGCCTCATAGATGTGCAATGTGCAAAAACTCAGGAGAAACAGCTCCCCATCTGTTTACTGACTCCATTTTTGCTAAAGAAGTATGGGCACTAACTCTACTTGGACTGCCTGTCTCCCCGCCCCAGCACAGCTCCATAGTAGACCTTTTCTCCAGATGGCTCCAATACTACCCTCAACCCATCCCAAAGAAATCCCTGTGGATCCATATATGGCTTTCCATTCCCAAATTTGTTTGTTGGGAAATTTGGCTTGCCCGAAATGACTTAATTTTCAACAACTCCTCTCGCTCTCCTACAAAAACCGCCTCAAGAGCTAAAGGCCTTCTTCTTGAATCTGTCCTCCAGCATTCTCAAATCTCTGAATCCTCCCTTCTTCCCTCTGAAAAGGCATGGCTGAACCTCCACATCCCCTATCCCTCTAGCAAAGTTCGTCCCCTCCCCCCTCCCCTCCCCCCTCCTCCTTGGAAAATCAGAGAATTTGAAGAAGCCTTTCAAATCTGTTGGAAGACCCAAAATACAACTTCAATCTTCTTTGACGGTGCCTCCAAAGGAAATCTGGGGGCTGCGGGTGCTGGAGGAGTCATTTACTTCGTTGACAATCTAAGGAAGGCCCATTTCTGCTGGGGGCTCGGCATCACCACAAACAATCAAGCAGAGCTTCTTGCCCTCACAAAAGCCTGTCAAATAGTCAGGGACGAAGGCATCAAAGAATGCCAAGTATTCGGTGACTCTGAAATCCTCATCAGGAAGATCAACTCAAAAGAACAGTTCAACAATGCAATCCTCAATAAGTCCCTAAACAGACTAAAGATAATCCTGCAAGATTTTACCTCCTGTAAAATATTCCACATCCTCAGAAGCTTGAATAAGGAGGCAGATGGAATGGCAAACAAAGGTTGCCTGTTAGTTCTGGGAATTCTCAACTACAATGGCAATAGTGTTATCTCAAGCAGCATACCTTAGCACAAGGGTAGATCAATCCAAAAAGCAGGAAGACTGGAGTAAGCACTCTGCACAGGCTCAAGAAGAATATGTTTGATACCTCTGGCACATTATCTGAACTGACCACTCCAAAATGGGCACAGTTACTCTTGGGGAAATTTCATTTCAATCTCAATGCACAGGGAAGGCGCAGCCAGGAAAAAAGGGAGGCCTGTAAGTTCAAGATCTGAATAGAGGAGCCTAGTTCATTGATTTGGAAGGTGGCGCAAGTGTCTCTCCTCGACATCCAAATGGTCTCAATCGATTTTATTTCAATCTCAATGCACAGGGAAGGCGCAGCCAGGAAAAAGGGAGGCCTGCAATTTCAAGATCTGAGCAGAGGAGCCTAGTTCATAGACTTTGAAGGCGGCTCAAGTGTCTCTCCTCGACATCCAAATGGTCTCAATCGACATCCGCAATGAGGACGCCTCTGTAATCCGAAAGGAGCCGGATGGAGGACTGCAAATCGGACTCCTTC
The DNA here is from genome assembly GCA_031772625.1 of Pinus tabuliformis. Taxonomy (NCBI): domain Eukaryota; kingdom Viridiplantae; phylum Streptophyta; class Pinopsida; order Pinales; family Pinaceae; genus Pinus; species Pinus tabuliformis. The sequence goes on from CM062811.1 coordinate 905,841,629, forward strand.
TTGCCAGCGACATCGCCCCAAGCTGCAGGGTTCCTCACTGGAAATCATTGGCCAGAGACTGATACGAAGTCAGCAATCCACCGTCTCTGTCCTCATCGCCTTCCAGCAAAAATTCAGCAAAGCTATCCTCTCTGTCGGAAATGAGCAGAGCTCTGAGAGGTTCAGGCATTTCTCAGGCCCGCAGAATCTTCCAAGGCGGGAATTAGGAATGGAAGCAATGTAATAAAGTTGAATTAGTCTTGGCTCACCCCGATTTTAAATAAAGGATACCCGTTATTGTTAAAAAAAAAAAAAATATCTAAGTAATGCACAAAAAAATTGTTAGCAAGAGATATAGAACAATTAATGGCAACATTTAGGCGACAACATGCAAATTTTAATAAGGAAATGAAGAAAACGAAATCCAAATTTCAAGTTGGACACCCATAATTTCTCCTACAAAACAATGTAATCCAATCTACTAAGAAATTGTAGCTAGAAGATCAAGAGAAAGACGAAATAGCCAAACATTGGAAAAACAAGAAAGCATTACAAAAGGAAATAAAGATATTGCAGATATGCATTACAAGGAAGCAATGGAAAAGGATGAAGAAATTTTTCACCTCAAGGACCACTTGAAAAATTATAGGCACAAGTGAAGAAGACTAAGGTCACAAAGAAGCAACTCAAGAAGCACCTATTAGAACATGAAGAGACAAATTTACATTTAAAGAACCTTAATAAAAAATTATTAGAACAAATCAAAAGTTTAAAAGATAAAGAAAAGGATACTAAGGACAAAGTCAACAATTCCAAAAATGACGAACTTTCACATCTAAGGAATCATAATCAAAACCTTATTATACAAACAAAGAAGCTTAAAAGTGACAAGAAGCTTCTAAAAGATAAGTTATAACAACTTACTCATGAAGAAGTATTGAAGTCTCCAGTCATAACATTCCTAGTTGAAGTTAAGGGAATGAATATTGATCTAGTTAATATCAAAACTCAAGAAGAGGATAAACCCAGTCAAAGTGAAGACGTACTCAGAAGTTACAGTTCAAGCAATGGAGATTTCAAGTGAAGGTTTCACAATTAATCAAGTGACTTCTATACTTGAAAGAAATCATATACATTTAGAAAACCAAGAAATTACCACAAACAAATTAAGGGAGATTAAATCACGATAACTCCTTATCACGATTCAAATTATAAAAGAAGATATATCAACCAAAATAAGTGACTTATGTTCCCAAGAACGTCAATGTCACCATAATTTAGTCTGCTAATAATAATCCATCTCAAGTTTCTAGTAACCACAAGATTCCACAAAAAAATCATTTAGGTTGGTTAGATCTCTTTTCAATTTGACTATTTTGTTTATCACTCAAAGGATCTTATCATCTTATATCAATAAAGATGACAAATTGAAGAATTCCAAGAGATACGAATAGATGACTAAGACAAAGGACATATGATATGCACTACCAACAATAGGATTTGAGGACAAAGCCTTTTCAAGATGAAGGAAATGTTATGAATAATATATATATATATATATATATATATATATATATATATATATATATAATGATGATGATAATTGTAATAATGATTAATTAATTAGTGATTATTATTGAAGAGGCATGTCTCTAAGGACATGACCATTTGTGAAGGGGTACCTGGCTCGGTATATAAGCAAGTCCTCACCATCATTTGTATTCACCATCATATAACTTGTATTCAAATATTATTCTATACTATATTATATGTTCTGTGATAAACATTATTTATATACCATATTTTCTGAGTGTTTTGCTGCATATAAATACCTTGTTCGTTACATTGGTATTAGAGCATTCCTCTGAGTATATGAACTTTGTTTGTTACATTGGTATCAGAGCATTCCTATGAGTATATGAACTTTTTTCATTACATGCACTCTAAGGAGTCACAACTAAAGAAAGAAAAAGAAAAGTCTAGGAAAAAGAAAAATAAACTTGTGCCCTCACAAGTGTTGAAGAAAGAGTAACTAGGTTCGGAATTTACAAATGTAATTTTGATCTTTGTACTTGTCAAGAAAAGAAATATTATTTTCTGTGAATTAAAAGAATGAGTTTCTTGCTCATTTCTTAGGAAAGTCAAAGAGTCAATGTCATGCTCTTCTTGAGCTTATATGTAATGTAAATAAGTCAACCTAGTGTCTAGATCAAAGCCCTCCAAGATAAGCACCATCCCCTTGAAGAAGGTAGCAAGCAAAATGAATTATTAAGAACAATCATGTCGGCTTGCAAATGAATTATCTAGCACAACCATGTCGGCTCAATAAGAAGTCACAACCGTTCACACTGTCATGTCAGCTCAAATACTTAGGTTGACCACTATAAATATGCGGCTAGGGTTTATGCAAAAGAAGAAGAACAAAACATGCATTCCTCTAAAGTTTTAGATGGTAGCTACAAGTCAAGGATCCACATTACAGGAGTGAGGATCCTCTGCAATCTTTGGAAGGGTATGCTCTCTGTGATCCGCACTACAGGAGGATAATTCAGATGGGTAATTACAGTGATAGCGTTTATGTGTCTCAGCCACCTCATGATCACAATCTCAGCATACTAAAAGAAGTCATGATACATACAAATCACAGTCTCTGTCTCAAGATGAAGGTATGGTCTTAGTTTTGAAGGCATGGTCTCGATACACACCCTGCATACTCTTTAGGAATAGTCAAGGTGTAAGTGTGATGACAAGGATCTCGGTGATCCCACAGAGACACACTCTGTCTCATATTCTGAACGCAGTCATAATCTCGGCAGAGTGATTTCATGAAGATATAATTATGAAGTCATCATTATAATGAAAGATTTTGGTGCAGCTTCAGTATAAATATTTAGTTGGTACAAAAATTATCTCAGTGAAGGTACAATAATAATCTCAGAGAAGGCACAACTATGATCTCGGTGAAGGTACAACTACAATAGCCTCAGTGATGAAATTGAACTTTGTATAGTAACAATGATGATGATGATCTCAACAATGTCAAAAAGAGGATTGGTGTCTTGGTCTTGGAGTGGCTTAATAGGTCAAGGGTCCAGGTCTTGGTATTCGTCAATTTAATCTCCATAAGAAGAATTTCATGCAGATTTTCCTCTCCAAGAGGGAGAGGTTTTTTCCCTAGAAGAATACCAAACATCTTATGTCTCTTGTCTCTCTGTTTAGGTACGTGTAATTGCGGTGATGAATGTCATATTTATTTTTCATGATGTGGCCTTTGCCATTGGATTAACGATCTCTTTAGGAATTAAACTCCTTGTAATGGTGCAGTCAAACAATTAGGTGATTAATGGAGGTTGAAACGGTCTTAGATGTGGAAGCTAGGGTTTGGAGGATATGTGGAGCGAGACTGTTGGCAGGAGAGATGAGACATAGGGTGAGGTGGCGCGACAGGAGTGGCGGTTGTGATAGGACTTGCAGGCAACCATTGGTGGGAATTTGCATTAAATGGGAAGGAAATACCGCTTTCAGAGGGGAGGTGTGGTGGTATCAGGTTTATGGAGAGGGGGGGGGGGTCTGAACTCACCTGATGGCGCCATGTCGGGGGGTGGTAAACCGCTTTTCGGACCCCCCCCATCATTAAACCTTGTTGCTTCGGGGGGGTCCGAAAAATGTCATGGGCCGTTGGATGTTGGCGATGAGTAATCGAGTGGTGGTGAAGTGTAGGGGGAGTTAACACATGAGGGCCCGCCTAATGTTTTGATGCATAATACATAACCCATAGTGAAAATTTTGGATAAAAGACTACTTGAGACATCTTGGGTAGAAAATGTTCCTTTCCCTATTCTAATGCTATTTAAAAGCAAATATGGGTGCATTTGAGCTTGCAAACCCCTTCAATTTTTATTCTTGGAGACAAAGGCTATTTATTTCAAACACTAGAATAATATAATCAGTGAAATAAACAAAGAATGAACAATTGGATTAAAATTATTCACCTGTTTCTACCTATCTAATATTCACCAAGATTAAATTGTTTGATTAAGTTATTCACTCTAACCTAATTGACATAAATTGAAAACAGCTTGAGCATGATTAAACTATATGTCCCAAGCCAAAAGGGATTGTGCATTTTAAACAAGTTGCACACAATTTCATCTATTTATTCTTTTACAAAGCCTAAAGGCTAGTAGTGGAATTTAAGCTAGCATCACTTTCAGTTTTATTTATTTTTTTGTGGGGTTCATTTATCATATCTTTTCTTTTATTTTTGTATTTATACCCCATTTTCATTTTTTATTTTCCTTTCTATATTTTTTGGAAATCATTTACAGGAAGCTATATTATTTACAATTTGAAATACTGAAAGAAAATACTCAATGATCATTGATCCTATAAATTATAGGACCCTAACAGTGGCTCCAACTAGGGATGGCACTTCCTGGTGAAGTGTTAAGAACATCGTAGACCAGTAGCCTTGAGTCCTTATCTTCAATATTTACTGCATCTGAGTTTTTTTGTTTTCTGTAGTTATGGTGGAAAAATGTCTCAAATCTTAAGGCCTTCTCCACGAGCTTCAACTTTGAGATATAAGCCACCCACTCATGACAATACAAAATTAAATGTTATAAACAATGATTGTGATAAAACACTTTGTTAGTCTTGAAAAACATAATGTTTGAGCATCCTGTCATTGACAAGTCCTCCAAGTGTTTTTGTCCCATCTGTGCTCTTCAAAAACAAGGAATTGTTACCTCGGTAAGAATCAATAATGTAAGTTCCCATCCACAAGTTGTCAAACTTACCATGCTTTCATTTTTCTTCCCTTCTGGAATCACATTTCAAAACATGATGATCAATCTAAAAGTCATCAGCTTTCGTCCTTCGGTCAAATGTTTCCTTGATTCTATCTTGGATCACCTGAGTTCTATTATGAACCACTTCTCTGGTTTGATGCAAATGGATGGTCTAGTTTATTCTCCTCTATAAATCATTTGGTTCCACCTCCAACTCTTGCATCATCTTTAAAACAGGAATTCCCAACAAATTTGGAAAAACAACATCTATCCCATACACTAGCTAATATGGAGACATGCCTATTGACTTTTTGGTAGTAAGCCTGTCTTCCCATAATGCATTAACCTATTTGATGTGCCATGATTATTTATTGTCTTGCAACATCTTTTTGATGATGTTAACCAAGATTTTATTAGAGGATTTTGCCAGTCCATTTCCAAGAGGGTAATAGGCTATAGAATATCCCAATTTTATCTAATATTTATTGCAAAAATCTATCATATTTTTTGAGTTCAAAGTTGTAGCATTGTCAGTAATAATCTTTCTAGGGCAACCAAATATAGCAAGGATATTTTTTCTAGGAACTTTATGATTATTGCATCAGAAGCTTGTCTGGTAGGTATGGATTCTATCCATTTTGTAAAGTAATCAGTGGCTGTTAGGATCCACTTATGTTGGTAAGATGAGGCAAGGTGGATTTCTCCTATAAATTCAAGGCCCCATTGTTGGAAAGGAGTTTCAACAATTATAGGCCTTAAAGGTAAAGGAAACAACTTCTTTTTACCTTCGAATATTTTGCACGTGTGGCATGAAGTAACTTTCTTTTGTATATCACAAAATAGAGTGGGCCAGTAAAAACCTGCCCTTAGAATATTATTTGCAATAGTTTTCCAATACAGGTGTCCACCGAAATCTCCTTCATGGAACTATTGCATGACTTTATCTACTTAATTTTCCAATAAACAATTTCGTAAAACACCACTAGCATCTTTCCAGTACAAATTTTCATTCAAAATACAAAACTTAACAACTTTTATTTTACTAAATTTAGCCTTTGTTTTAGTTAAACCAAGAGGAGATTGTAAATCATGTAGCACATAAATAATCTGCATACCAGGGAGAGGTAGAAAAAGCTTTTGCTACCATTGGACTCGCCAACTCATCTAGTTCATTAAATAATGCAAAAAAAATTATATCTAAAGCATGCAAGTTATATTCTGCCATTAATTTGCTAACCCTTGACCTTTGATGAGTTTAGTGTGTCAAATTTCAATATCATATTCTAGTATAACAGAAATCCACTTACCCCTTTTCCCATCTGGATTGTTTTGAGCCAGTATCTCTTTAACTACTACACTTGGAACAAAAGCATTGATGTGAAAATGGAGAATATATACTCTAAAGTCTTTTATGGCCTTTACCAAGGCAAAGGCTTGTTTTTCCATAATGTCATACTTCAAGGTTGCATCTCTCAAATATTTGCTGAAAAAAGCAATGGGTTGTTCATGGCCCTCATCGTTCTTTTGTAGGAGAACTGCAACAATGGTGTGTTTTGAAGAAAATGAAAAAATTAGAAAATATTTAGTAAAATATGGACTAATTAACACAGGTGCCTGAGTTAAAGCTTGCTTTACACTGTTAAATGATTGTCTAACTTCCATGTTCCATTTCACCTCAGTATCCTTTTTTAGCATATTGGTAATATTCTTTAAAAGTTCAGCTAAATTCAGAATGAATCTCCTTAGAAAATTTATCTGTCCAATAAAAGATTGAACTTCTTTTATATTCCTTGGGGGATTAATTTTCAGTATAGCTTCTATTCTACTGGGATCTATCTTGATTCCTTCTTTCGAAATTATGTGTCCCAATAGTTTTCCTTCTTGCAAACCGAATAATGTTTTCTTAGGATTGAGGGAAATGCCAAATTTTCGACATTTTTCAAAAACTCTTCTCAGGTGATTTAAGTGTTCCTCATCTGTTTTCGAAAAAACAGTGATGTCATCCAGATATGTAATTACAAAATTACCCATTTCATTAGAAAAAGTGAAATCCATGGCCCTATGAAACGTTGCTCCAACATTCATTAGACCGAAATGCATTTTCACATACATGAAAGTGCCCTAAGGTGTAGTAAACATATTTTTCTCTTGATCATCTGGGTGTACTAAGACCTGGTTATAACTAGAAAATCCATACAACAAGGAATCCTGCTGGATTAAACTACCTTCTATAATATGTGGTCCATCTTAGGTAGAGGATAATTGTCTTTTAGAGAGGCTTGATTTAAATTCCAGAAATCAATGCAGAGTCTGATTTCACTAGTCTTTTTCTGAGTAGGCACCAAATTGGACACCCATTTGGAATATCTCAAAGCAACTATAATTTTGGCATCATACATTCTCTTTACCTCTTTTTCAACCAGAGGCATAAGCATTGGATTAATCCTCCTTAATTTTTGTTTAAAGGGTTTATGATCTTCTTTCAATGGGATTTTGTGTTGTATGATACTAGTGTCATAGGATTTTAGGTCCTCATAACTCCAGGAAAAAACATCAATGTATTCTTTGAACAATTTAATGTAGTTCAACTTTTCAGCTGGAGGTAAGGATTTAGACAGTTTGATCATTTTGGGTTGAAGTTCAGTCCCAATGTTATGTTCCTCAACACTAGCTCCAGTGGGTTCAATTTTGGGCTTCTTCGCTACATCATTGAAATCAAATAAATCTTCTAAAGGAACAAGCCCTCTAGGCAGGATGTTGTCTTTCAGTTGTAAAATATATGTTTCTTGTTTTTCTTCATTTATTTCATGCAATTCTAATTTATTTACACTAGTATGTACAATATCTTCTATATCAAATTCTACATCTATATTAGTATCTTCAAATTCATCTTTAGACTGCAAAAAGTTTTCAATCTGAGCATCATCTCCAAAAACCTGCCAGTATCTAATGTTATCAGGTACAGTAGGTCTATTTTTCACTTCGACTATATATGGATGAGTAGGACGAAATGGTAATTTACAAGTACTTGCCGAAGTAGCAAGACCATCAAGCAATATATTTTGATCTCTTGAAACTACAAACAAACTATATTCAGTGAAAGAATCAAGAAATTCTAACACAATGTTTCTATAGGCTCTCATCCTAGGATGTTTTCCAGAGTAACCTCCTTTGATTTGTTTTATCACTAACTCAGAATCTCCATGAATCGCAATTTGTTTAGCACCAATATTCTTCAGGATTTGTAAACCTAAGAGTAAGGCTTCGTACTCTGCAACATTATTGGAACACTGAAATTTTAATTTGTAGGACTGACCTTCTAAGTGATGAGTATATGAACTAGAAACCCATACACTAGCACCAACCCCTTCTTTACACACTGATCCATCAAAACCCAAATTCCACAAGACTTCATTTGAATTATCCTGGTCAATGATTAATGTTTGACCATCAACATTGAGACAAAAATCAGTACTATGGTTTTGAATTTGTTCTTGTGTGCTTACATCATTGTAAATAATAAATGAGTCCAAATTAGAATGAACATAATATATAGGATAATTGTTAGGCCTATCCTGAGTGGTGACCATGAATTTCATGAGTTTTTCTCTATAGAGTCTTTTTTTCTGACCAAAGACATGGATTGTTGCATAAGACATATCCATCTGTAAAGTTCCTTGGAGTTTGGCTCCCCATGAATGGGAAAGCAACATTCCATATTTGGGTGGAATATCGGCAATAATTATATCCACAAGTACACTTTTGGCAAGGATTTGGACATAAATATTTTATAACTCCTAGGCACTTAACTTGAATACAATCAAATGAATACAGGTCTTTATACCTTCTCATAATATCTAACCCCAACTTCTCCATAATTAATTTCGGCATAAGGTTGTGGCAATCCCTTGAGTCAAGCATAACATTGTGTAAGATTTTGTCATGAATAGTTAGACTAACATAAAAGGGAGGAACATATCCCTCTTTGTTATAGCTCCAAATCTCACTCTTGGGGTTTGTGATGCTGAACTCATGGCCCAGGGCAACCCCTCCTTCTAGACCTGGTCCAAAATTTAAAAAACAGTTTTTTATTCCCTATACGCGACATTGCCCTGAGCTAAACGCGTGTATACGCGGGTCTGCGTATACCCAACCCACGTATATGTCTTAAAACACTTAAAAAAAATTAAATCTCCTTAATTTCGGGCAGAAATCACAGGTCTTACCTGCTAATCACCTGTTAGTTCCCGTGGCCCAACTGTTCCCAACGAATTCCCAACTAAAAAACTACTTTGGGAGAAGTATAAAAAGGCTTCAATGGGAAGGCCTAAGGGAGGAGAGAAGAGAGAGAAAGGTTACTATGCTGAGATTTCCCTGACCAGGTCTGAAGATCCTAGTGCCTCCTGCACTTCCCCCATTTTACAGGAAACCCTTGTTTCCTTGTGTGATTATTTCTATCTACTACTTGTGATATCATGGAGTAAGTCATGGAAGGAGTTTGTTAAAGGCTTGAGACTGGACGAATCCGGAGGATGGTTCCGCTTGGAGCCTGCGAAAGGACGAATCAGGTGAAATTATTCCTTTTTGTACTTTATTTGTCTATAATAAAAGAAACACTTGTCCTTGTTCCTGATATAAATCTTCTTCATGTTTATGATATTCATGTTAGAATTCATATGTGAATGGTTGTTTAATTGCATAACTAGCTACCTTTCTTTATAATATGAAGATGATTTCTTTATGATGTTTAGTCCATATACTACTGTACTTTCTGGAATTGGTTGTTTTGCAAGTTGAAGGAGCAAAAGGAACTCCAAGAAGGGTTTGGACCCTGGAGGGCTCTTCTCGAACGTAGGACCTCAGGTGCACCCCTATCATATAGTTTGCTTACATTAGCATTATGGTTGTATGGAATGTGTGTTTCTCTGTATAGACAACTTTCAGTCTGCTAGGGTATCAGCCCAAGACCCTAGGGGAACTTTTCCCTTAACAGAATTGGCGACTTCGCTGGGGACAACACCATTGTTGTTCCTAGTTTGGGTGTGTTCAAGCCAATCAGGGCTTAGCTGTCTGTTTGCTTGCTGTTGCTGTGTAGTCTGTTCCTGTAGGAACTTGAATTGTAAGTTTGGTCAGTTTCTTCAGACTGTTTTTTATTTTTTCTTGAAATCTTTTATATACGTTGTTTTTCTTGTTTACAGAGGCGTATATACGCATGTTTCCTTAAGTGAACCTGCGTATATGCAGGTTTCCTTAGGCACAGTCGCGTATACACGCAACTGTACATCGATACAGTCACGTATATCTTGCAATTTTCAAGATTTTTTAAATATTTTTGTCTCTGAAGATCTGTCTGCTGGTTTGATTCAGTCCTGAACATTTACTTTCCAGTGTCAATTGTTAGTTTTATAGCAAGTATCTGATTTCAAATTCTCTGTGATTGTGAGAAGTGTTGGTCTTGTTTTTGTTTTTGCAAGCGTCATCGTTTTTTCTTAAGCACACAAGATTTCTTGCTGGGAATCTTGGCTGCTCTGGTTCATCAGGGAAGGAAGATTGATTTCAATCTTTGTGTTAAATCTTGTTTTTGGTGACCTTTTTGTTTGCTTGACAAAACTATTTTTTGTGACCATCTACTTTTCTTGTTTCATGAAAGTTGTTGATTGACACTTTCTTGAAAATTGTCTTTTTGATCGTTTGGTCTTTGTTGCCAAAGCTTTCATTCCTGCTTTTGGTTGTTAAGAGAATCTTTAAACACATTTCTTTTTGTTGAGTTTTCATCCATTGTGTGTTGTCAACTTGCAAAAGTGTTTGTTGCCTATTCTTCAATCATAAAGTTTTAGTCTTGTTGAGAACATTTTTGAAAGGACATTTTTGTTTTTGCTGTTGAAGAAAACGTTTTGAAAAACTTGGTTTTGCTTTCTTGAACTTTGTTTTGAATTGGTTTCCTTTTAGTGAATGAAAGTGCATTTTTTTTTGTCTTGAAACTTTTGTTTAGTGTTTAGACGAAATGAATGGTAGCAACTCATATTCCATCTAAACATTTTAAGTGGCAAAATAAAAATTGATAAACAAGCAACTTTCATTTCTTGATTTAGAGTAGTATTAAGTCTTGCATCAACATGTACTCATTGCATTAGGATAGATTTGCACATCTTTTTAGGCATCGATGGCTTTGTTAACATTTGTGATTGTGAAGCGTGAGTAAAAGAGAAGAAAAGAAAATTTGTTGTTTTCTTGAAGTTCCTCTGAACCCAGTAGAAATTTCTTTTCATCGAAAAACGAAAACAAGTGCATTTGCATATAGTTTGGTTTTTATTAATTTCTTTTGCGTAAAAACACTGCTAGTTTCACTTCTGCTTATCCCTTGACTTAAATAACAGCCCATTTAAAAACAAGCGCTAATTAAAATATACTAGAACTTTTTATAATTGTCAAGTTAGACACACCAACAAGTTTTAGGATATTTTAGGGCCTTGGATTAAGCAAGTGGAGAGATAACTCTCCAAGGCCATTTAAAGTGTCAAACATAGGAGTCTGAATAGTGAGTGAAAATCCAATAGCGTTAGGGAGACCAAGAAAGCTCCAGATCTGGGAGTTAAGCACGAGGGTTCTTGAAGACAGGGAAGAGAGATACCCCCTCTCCTACTGGTCAGATCTAACCTCAAGACTATTCCGCCTGGCTTCTGATACGACTTGGTAACCTTAGTTGCTACTCCTAGGTATCTACACAGGTGGCTGCAGAGGGGAATCCCATGGCACCTGAGGTCGACGTTGTATCACTCTCAACGGTACTACTGGAGGGCACCCTTGCGAAGCTTGGGGGCTTGCACCGGTGCAAGCTGTTGTTAGGAGGTCAGCATAACTTCCTATGTTACCTTCACTGATAGGACTGGGTCGTCATTATCCCAGACTATCTTCGGAAGGCCCCTTAATTCACTTTCTTGTATTTTGGTGTCCGGTCCTCATCACCCGGAGCAGAAATACTTGGAAGTTGTTTGACTGGCTGATATCTTTTAGGGACTTTATAGTGTGTGCTCTGTGCTCTTAGTTGGCCTAACTTTCAATTTTTTGAGTCTTTAGTTAGATCTTAATAAAAAATTCAAAGTGGCTGACTGATCACCTAGACGGTCTCGAAGACTTCGTGGTCTTTCACCACCAAGTTTAGAGCCTTCTCCTAGAAGGCACAGAGGTAATACTGCTGGTGGGTTTCGTCCCATGGCAGCTGACGCATCGAGGATTGATCCTCCTCTCGGGGGCATTAGTGTTCAAGTAAGGCCTAAAACTTCCGCAGAACAAGAGAGGAACACTCCAGTTCTTTCTTGAGTTCTCTTTCAAACAGAGAATAACATAGAGGTAGAATAACTCTCAGAGTCATTAGCGGCTCTGAATTCTCCCCTACCATATAGCTATCTGGAAGTATTACAATATGTTGGGACTCCGACGCATAGACCATCAAGTCCAGGTCACATTACGCACTTACCGTCGATGACCACTACTGGAAGCATGGCTTCTACTACAAGTGCTACAACTATGCAGACTCCAACATCAGTACAAGGGGGAGGAACTATTTCCATCCCCTCTGCATCTTTATTTGGGTCTTTTGCTAGCACATATTTAGTTGGGTCTACCTCCATTCCTTCCATGAGTGGAAATTCCCAAACCAATGATTTTAGTTCTGGATTCTTCCCATTTGGCACCCATTCACAGGGTATTCCATCAGTTCCGTTTAGTGCCACCACATCCATGATGGGTGGATTGGCTTCATTCCAGGGTTTTCCTTTTGGAAGTGGTCATATACCACATTCCAACCCAACAATTGGATCTATGCCTTTCTCTTCTTTAGGACAAAGCAGCAATCCTTTTCAAGGTTGGACTAACCCTGCGGTTAGTGGCATGGGAACTGGGAATCCGTTTTTCGGCCAACAAGGGAATAGGCCGTACTCCATAGTTAGTTTGTTTCAAAGTATTCCTCCCTTAGCTTCTACTTGGAATCCTTATCAGGGGTTATCAACTCCTTATAATCCTTTAGGAGGAAGCTTCGCCGGTTATGGAGGTTTTGCGGCCGGAGTTGGTCAAACTTCGAATTTTGCTGGATCACAAGGCTTGCCTTTTGGTTCAGCTAGTTCTGCTGGTTACTTCGGGCAGCCTGGTGCCTTCCAAAATCCAGGCCAATCTTTTCAGAACTTTGGGAGCTCCGCCCAGTCTGGGTGGAATCCCCAAGGTCCTCCTAGGCTTCCGTTTCTGGTAACTTTGAACTTTCGAGATCTCACTAAATTAACAAACGATTCAATCAAATACAATCCGACCTGGCCTCCGGTCCCAACCAAACTCCCTTTGGACATTCCAAAATTCGAAGGGAAGAGCGGTGAAGACCCAGGCGACCATGTAACCACATTCCATTTGTGGTGCTCATCTAACTCCCTTATCGATGACTCAGTTAGGTTGAGACTTTTTCAACGCACCTTGACTGGTAATGTGGCCAAATGGTATATAGAGTTGCCAGGGGGAAGCTTTACATCTTTTGCCGACTTAGCTAATATTTTCTTAAATCATTTCTAGTTGCTTGTCCATTATGATGCCGGAACTGAACTTTTGGCCAATTTTCGTCAGGACACGACAACTCACATTTCTGATCATATTCAGGAATGGAGATAGAGAAAGAGGCTCATTAAAGCCGAAATCCCTCTGGAGTACCGTCTCGAATGGTTTTTGAAATCTTTACAACCTGAGATCTCTAAGGATGTCTCCATGTCCAGAGTCTATTCTGTGGAGCAAGCCATTTTTAGGGCCCAGTAATTAGAATTGATATACTCTCAGTCTAGGATCCTACAAAAATACTTGCCAGATGCTCCTGGGTCTAAGGTTGATTTAGCCACGCTGAAGCCAGGTCCCCATGTGGATGGTATCATTGGATCGGTAGACACGAATGCAGTGAACTTGTTGAGCCAATTGCAGTAATTGTCTTTACAAACTGCTTCTAACAATCAAGTCACATCGTCTAACCCCTTGTCTTCCCAACCCTCTTCAATTAATGCCGTCCAGTCCAACCCCAAAGGAAATCAAAATTCCAATGGGAAGAGGAAAGGACGAGGTAAGAAAAAGAGTCAAGATGGGAAGACTGATGTAAATAATCCTGGCAACAATGCTGGTGGTGGTGGAAATGAGTCTAAAAAGAAAGTCAAGTTTCCATGCAAGTTATGCGGTGGAGACCATTTAACTCATCTCTACCCCAAGATTGAAGATGCTCAGTGCTTGTTAGGGTAGCAAGGGACTTCTAGTTCTCAAGCTTTGTTAACCAACCCTTTTCCCCAAGGGCAACAGCTTCTTGCGGGCGTGAGTTCAAACCCTGGTACCTCCTCAGGGGGCAACCAGGAAGGGGATAAATCATCAAATGTTTTCATGATGGGTTCTCACGCTAATGTGGCCACGCAGTCACGTGATTATGGTGAAGGTGAAACTTCCAAGGATAAAACAGTTCCCGAAACTAACAACCCACTTCATATTGAGCGACCCTCTATCGAGACTATACCACGGGTACCGAAAGGTTCCGCTAAACGCGCGACTATCAACCCTAATATTAGGGCAGCCCAGAATTACTCCATTGTTGAGGATCTAGCGCAGAGTCCATGTGCTATGTCCACTTTAGAGGTGCTCCAGTCATGTCCCACTCAAAGAAGTGCCTTGCTATCGGCAATGGGGGTAGTGGATCCAAATAATTCGTTAGCTCTCACTTTTGATATGCATAATGTCAAAAAGAGACTTCCTCATCATATGGCTTTCCAGATAAAGTCTACCTACCAGAAAACTAATATTTTTCGGACGGTTATAGATGAGGGAGCTTCCACATGTGTCATGTCTATGTCATGTTGGAAGGCCATTGGATCACCTTCGGTTGTTCCTTCACCTACCCTCTTGACAGCATTTGATGGTCATTCTCATAGGCCATACGGGATTATCCCGGCCTTTCCTATATGTGTTGGGGGAAAGGTCGTTAATATTGAAGTAGAAGTCGTCGACGCTAACCTAGACTATAATCTCCTCTTAGGAAGGAACTGGGTATACGAAATGGAAGCCGTTGTTTCGACTCTGCTTCGTGTCATTTGCTTTCCTCATGAAGGGAAAATCGTTAAGGTTGATCAATTGGATTATTGTCCAGTCGATCCTCGAGCAACTTCGGACTCTACTGTTCCCTTAGTGGATAACCCTCGTCCGCCTACTGAGAATCTAGGAGTTGGGATTTACTCTTCATTGATGGGTATGCTTGATCTTCCCCCTCCTACGGCTAGAATAGATACAATTTCATTCTCCAGGGACCCTTTATGGAAAGAGTTTGTTCAAGCTCATTATTTTTCGGATCCTGGACCCTTACTTTCATCTATGACCACATCAGATGACGGCAAGGTGAGTGAAATAGAATCTCTTATGTCTGCAGTTGAAGCTAGATGTGAATCTATCGATAACTCTGCAAATAACCATTCTACTCCTTCCTCTGAGAAAGAGGCAGATAGTGATGTGGCTCATCCTCGGACCCTTGATTCCACTTCTACGTTGGATTGCTTGAATATTGTTTTTCCATCTGATGAAGCGATATTCGAAGCAATGACGGTTGTAGATCGACCTTTGGAAGATTTACATCGTCGGTCATGTTTTCATTCCCCTTTGCATGAAGTCGGATCCAGGTCCTCCAATTCCACTAACGATGTTTGTGTGGTCCCTTTAGCTCCAACACAGTCATTCGCCGAAGGAAGTATATTGATTGGTTCGATAATAGTACCGATAAACATCCCTAGGAGCAAGTGGGCGGAGCCCCCTGACGGGCTCTACCTTAAGAAGTACTTTGCTTAGTAACTAGGCAATGGCTTCTTTGTATATTATGTATATTTGTACATATCTCTTCGAGAGTTTTTTTATATCAACAATTTTTGGTCTACTATGGCTGGTGTTGATGGATGACTGGGTCTATTTTGGATTTGCCGATGGTGCTAGTCGGCATACTCGGAACCTCGCTTCCGCAGCTTGGGTACTCTATTATCCAACTGGTCAATTGATGGTATCAAGGGGTGTATGCATTGGTCCCACATAATATGGCTGAGTATACTACCGTCATTAATTTACTATCCGAGGCTATTTCTCACAGAATCGACTCATTGGTAGTTTATCTTGATTCACAATTGATAGTGTCGCAATTAAATAACATTTATCGGGTCAGGGATCCATGTTTATATCGCCAGTATTTAAGGGTGAGGTTGTTGCAAAGATCATTTACTTATATTAATTGTTTGCACATTCCAAGATCTCATAATTGGTTCGTTGATTCTATCGCTAATCAAGCATTAGATTGGCACATTAATCATTCATCACAATAAAATCAAGCATCAAAAAGTCAAACTGTATATATATATATATATCATAAAACATCCTGAGTGTACATAAGTCTGTCCAAAAAATATACAAAATTGGGACTCAAATGCCCATAATCATGTCTGGTATATCTAATGCCTCGACTCAGGATGAGTGGCTAAGTAGGTTGCTATCGCATTAGCTACATGCCTAAAAGCGCGAACCCAGTCATGTGGCATGCCAACCACATGACGCTGCATATCCTCAGGAAGGTCCTCTACGCTAGCCATCGGTACTCGGTGAGTTAGTCTCACCAAGTGTCACTGAACTGTATGTAGAAGTCGTTCTGTATCAGCAGCTGCCTCTTCGGCTCCTCGGCCATGCTATCCATGCCGCGAGAACCCATCTGGTCGTATCGACCCAATATCTGGAACATGATCATTATATTAGTCATTTGAATCCCATCAAAAATATTTTTCAAAATTCATTATTATATTTGAAAAATCCAAAAAAATCATAAAATCAAAAAAATACTTACCAATGTCGCCCCATGCTGCGGTCGGTGGTAATGCCAGATCGGGATCTCCTTGGAAATCCAACCCAGGATAAGGGTAGTCATATATGGCGATGATCTGCTGATCCCACCAGGAAAAGAAATCATCGTCAAATGCAGTCCGTGGGACGTCCCCACCCCCTAGACATTTCATCAGGTCAGCCCACCTGCCCATGCATGGATCTTGTAGGGTACTGATGGAAACCGCTACCCTAGGGTAGAGTTCGGGGACCCTCTCAAAAAAGAAAGAACACAAAATAGTCCCATATCCAAAGTTTTTGGTCTCTCCTCTCTTGATGGAAGTGAGCTGGCTTTTTAAGCTGGCCAGAAGAGGAGTACACCAGTCAAATACAGTGGTGAGACAGTCCAGCACCAAGCTCATGGTTAGCCGTGATGCATGGTGCAGAGAAGCTGATCCGTTCACTCTAGCTATGGTGAATAGGATTATCCTCAGCGATAGACTCACCACATGTGTGATGGAAATTTGACTTCCAACCTTCTTTGGATGTCCCGGGCAATATATCTATACGTAGTCCTCGATCGAGAGACTGCTCCGTGTCCTACCCCGGGAATGTACTACCTCTCCCCTTCGGGAAAGGCCGATGATGAAAAAGATATCTTAGACTTCTATCCTGAGTGGCATCTGGTCAATCATAAAGGCATCCTCCTCGATATTCCAGTAATCAATGAGCATCTCAAGCAAACGTGTGTTTGCTTTCATATTCGGCAGTTTGAATAATTTAAGCAAACCACATCCCCGTAGGGCATCCAAAGCATCAGGATCATTCATGACCTCATCATCCACTGCAGTATGCTCTCTTTCTCGCCAAGTGACCGGCATCATGAATGAAAAATGATTTTCAACCGTTAGTTTTTTTGTTTAAAATGTTTGTGGCATATACGCAGGTCCCTTTGCACACAGTCGTGTATAGGGCCCACGTTTACGCGGGTTTCATCTTACCAACCTGCGTATACGCCACGGTGAAATTTTTGGAAAAAAAATTCAACGGTAAAACATAAATTAAAAATTCTAAAACTAGTCACAATGGATTGCAAGACAAGTATAAGAGTTACCTAGAGGTTTTTGAAGAATCTGAACGGTTGAATTTGGTGTATAGAAAGTTTGCTCCTTTTGCTCCACTTCTCTGCTCTCAAACTCAAATGGTGAAAATGGTGAGTCCAAAAACTCTTTTATAGGTTTTGAAAATGCAAAATTTTTTCAAAATTTTATTTTGTTTGGCCTCATGTGACTTTTAACTTGGGAGCTTGGAATGTCGAGAATGGTGTGATTTTCAAGACATTTTGGACATTTTTTCGACAATTTCAAGACGGTTCCATGATTGCTAACCCGTCATGGAAGGTATCGTTTTCTCACTGGCATATAGGTTAGGGAAGCCATTTTATCCGTTGCATTATGCATACTAGCCTCCATCTATCGATACATTTGCCATAGAGTCGATCCCATCGTGTTATGGTTCATAAACCATCTTCACTCACAGATTTTTTAAATCATGACACGATGGTAGAAGCCATCCTTTACATGGGCATCGTAGTTAGCACCTCACTGACATTTGTTGCCCATGCTGCTCCAATTTGAGTAGGCTCAGGAGTCCTCTGTAGTCCCACCATGACTTATGCGATGAAGTCTCATTCCTCTTTGCTTCTTCTCTTGCGTTCTGGCCTTATACCCTAGAGGCTCCTTTGTGTTAAGTTGTACTACTGCATTGCATTTTGACCATTTGCACCTTTTGGCCTTTAGCGGGCTTCACTTGGACTCATGTTTAAGCAAACTTTTGACCATGACGACTGCAAAATCAAACTTTCATACCTTTAACTTCTGCAACTTAACACACCTTGACCCATGGAAGGAACACACCTTTGAGTGTCATTGACTAGTTTTCACCTCCCTGCATTGAGCATAGGAATGTTCCAATCCCAGGAACTAGATGATCTGTTCCACCGACACTCGTTCCTTCCACTATACTATAGCATTATTTTATTCTTTTTCCAGCTTAAAAGAAAAATACAAAAAAATTATATATTCCAAAAAGAGCGGGAACGGGACAATATTTCCATTTATTGTTGGCAGCTAGAGTCAGTCGTGTTGCCCTTGAACAAAGCACCCAAAACAAAGTCTCCTCCATTTGGGCGGGATTTAGTTTGACTTAGGTACACCTTAACCTTGTTATTGAGTTAGTTCTCCCTCGATTGGTTATCTCTTCCAATCATATGGAGGGTGCGTTCATGCCTCCTGCATGACGAACTTATACAGAGTCATCATATGCTACCACATAGTCACATTAAGTCGTGCTTTTGTTCAAGGGAAGTTAGCCTGAGTAGGCCTCTCTGCAGTGTCTCTTGACTCATTTTTCAGTTAGCCGTCCCTGGTTGTCAGTATCATGTCTATCATCACATCAGCTGTATTGGTCCTTTACTCGTGCCGGTTTGAGAAGGTCCCCATTGACTTCTTGCTGGCGGGTCTTGTCCTTATCGACGACGACATCTTGCTCTGAGGACAGGCCTAGAGCTGCACCCTGGCCCTATTTTCATTATTGATAGGTCACCTTGTGCTCAGCATCGATCAGTATCATGGGTCTTTGACTGAGTGGTTTCCCTTGTGTTCGACATCAGCTTACATTATCACACATTGGGATTCATGCAGTACCTTGGTTTCCATTTGACCCTATTGGTGGATGCCTCGCTTCTGTATCAGCTTTCATTATTGGTTGGTTCAGACGGTTTCTGTCGTGCACCAGCTACATCTTGTGTATGCCGGAAATGTACTTCAGTCGGGTTACTAAATCTCTTTCATCCAATTCCTTCCACATTATTGGCCTACGGGTTACACTCGTGCTAGATTGATGAAGGATGCCTTAATGCCTTCCTTCTAGCGGATCTTTCCCCATCGACTACGATTCATTGCTCTGGGGAAGAGATCTAGAGTCCATTGGTAGTACCTTGGGGTTTGCAGTCATTAGTGGTTAGTGGGAAACCATCATTGTCTCCTGATCGATAGATTCTCCCAGGTGTTCGACTCCAGCTCATCTATTCACACTTGTTAGATTGTACTAGGTACCTTGACGCTCATTATCATTATCGGTGAGTAGTCTCGCGTTTGTTAACGGTATACATCAATGACCGGTAATCAAACAATTTCTCACATGGTCAACTTCAAATCATTTATTCCCATAGTGCAGAAATGTACCATGATGGTCGGTGAAGACCTCAGGTTGCATCAGCATTCATTGGTTCACTTGACAGTTCCTCCTGTTGCTGCTAGTTGATACCACTCCACCTTATATGTTGCAGTCATTCATGGCGACATTCTATATGCTGGCACCTGAGTTTGCAGTGTAGTACCATCCTATTCCATCATGTTCAGTTGGTACCTTTTGTGATCAGTCTTTGATATCAGTGATCCGATTCATTCTTCAGCATCATTGACATTCTTATATGTGATATTCAGACATGTACTTGTTCGATCATGATCAGATGATCCATTATGTTTTTCCAGTTCTTTATACTTGTATACTTAGTGGATCCGCTTGTACTTGATATGCGGACATGCCTTACTTTTTCTGAGCATGGGTATGCCCGCCTCAGATAGTGTTTCTTTCTGATCTCCTTTTGTGGCTTGGCAGGCTGAACTCTGGTGAAGTCCTTCTTAGTTTTTGGCAGATTTCCTTTCCATGTACTTTCTTAATACATTTCGGCCATCATGTATCCCTTCTAACCTCATATATTAGGGGGCATCTGTTATAGCTCCAAATCGCACTCTTGGGGTATGTGATGCTGCACTCATGGCCCAGGGCAACCCCTCCTTTCAGACCTGGTCCAAAATTTAAAAAATAGTGTTTTATTCCCTATACGCGACATTTCCCTGAGCTAAACGCGTGTATACGCGTTCTGTGTATACCCAACCCATGTATATGTATTAAAACACTTAAAAAAATTAAATCTCCTTAATTTCGGGCGGAGATCGCGGGTTTTACCTGCTGATCACCTGTTAGTGCCCGTGGCCCAACTGTTCCCAATGAATTCCCAACTAAAAAACTACTTTGGGAGAAGTATAAAAAGGCTTCAATGGGAAGGCCTAAGAGAGGAGAGAAGAGAGAGAAAGGTTACTACGCTGAGATTTCCCTGACCAGGTTTGAAGATCCTAGTGCCTCCTGCACTTCCGCCATTTTACAGGAAACCCTTGTTTCCTTGTGTGATGATGTCTATCTACTACTTGTGATATCATGGAGTAAGTCATGGAAGGAGTTTGTTAAAGGCTTGAGACTGGACGAATCCGGAGGATGGTTCCGCTTGGAGCCTGCAAAAGGATGAATCAGGTGAAATTATTCCTTTCTATACTTTATTTGTCTATAATAAAAGAAACACTTGTCCTTGTTCCTGATATAAATCTTCTTCATGTTTATGATATTCACGTTAGAATTCATATGTGAATGGTTGTTTAATTGCATAACTAACTACCTTTCCTTATAATTTGAAGATGATTTCTTTATGATGTTTAGTCCATATACTGCTGTACTTTCTGGAATTGGTTGTTTTGCAAGTTGAAGGAGCAAAAGGAACTCCAAGAAGGGTTTTGACCCTGGAAGGCTCTTCTCGAACGTAGGACCTCAAGTACGCCCCTATCATATAGTTTGCTTACATTAGCATTATGGCTATATGGAATGTGTGTTTCTTTGTATAGATAACTTTTAGTCTGCTAGGGTATCAGCCCAAGACCCTAGGGGAACTTTTCCCTTAACACTCTTGAAGTTTTCCATGAAATTTAAGGCCAAATAGTAACTCAGGTTGGTCATATGATACATTAATTGTATCAGTGTCTTCTCCTATGCTCAATGATTTCATTACCTCGGATCTATAAGGAGTTTTACTCATAAATTTTGTCAATGGAATAGGGATTTTGAGTTTTGCCAATTTGTTTTCTATATTAAACGATGTCTATGTTTTATTTGAATTGACAACTTGTAGTTTATCAGCCACGTCTCTTTGGAGTATATCTCTTAGTTGGCTAGTAGAGGGATCATTTGTTTGAATTGTTTTGGACACAGTGTCAAGTTTTTTTCGGGAGTATAACATCAGGATTCTTTCGAGTAAGGATCTGAACAATCTTTTTGGCAGGTGTTTCAGCTGGTTTCTTTGGAGGAGTATCGGGTGATTTTCTACTCTTGAGGTTGTATTGTTTATGAACTTCCATAATACCATTCTCAAATCCTTTCTTGTAATTTGTGTTTCTTTGGGTTGTATTTCATTTTGGGTGTTGGGAACAGGTTCCCCCAAGAGCAGTTTTGGGGCTAAAAGCCCATGTTTTGGGACAATTTTGTAATAAAGTTGTAAAGTCTCCACATTTTGTGGTTGCGGAGTATGAAGGTGTCAAGAGTCATAAAGCGTTGTCCGCCATTATTTTCTAAAGTGTCAAGTCAGCTGTAAATATCCACCCATGGTCTGCGGACCATGGGATTGTATAAAAAGGAGCTAAGTAAGTAAGCTCTAAGTACTTAGTAGCAAAGTAGAGTGGAGATGGTTTCTACAAAGTGATCTAGCTTGGAGAAGTCTAAGTGTTTTCAGGTCTTAGCGTAGGTAAAGGCTCTACAGCTGAGTGCGCAGAGGCCTAGTGTAGAAGTTCGCAATTGAGTGTGCAGACCCCTGCAGCTGTATGCGTAGGGTGGATAGAGTCTATATTAAACTGGAGATATCAATAAAGAGAAACATTCTGTAATTACTGTGTATTTAGTCTTTGTTAATGCATCTGATTATATTGCGTTACGATCTGGGTTTATATTACAATGTTTATTTGATGCGTGAATGTATGTGATTATATCTGTTAATTGAACGCAAGTAAGAATATCAGTCTATGTGACGATAACTGTAATTCATTAATAGAATAAGTAAAACACTTGAGATAATTTGGGAACCTATACAATACATCGTCATAGGAGCGCAAAAGTAGTTGAACTGCTAATTAAGGCTGTGTGAAGGTCAATTGTACACCTTCGCGAAGGTACTGAAGGGCGGGATAGAGGGTAGATTGATAAGCCCTAAGGCTTAGTGACCTGCGTGAAGGCAGGAGCAGGAGGTATAAACCGACATCACGACCATCTCAGGGTGTGGAAACTTGGTTCTAGCATCCCCCCATACTGCTTCGGGTGAGAATTTGGTCCGTGCTACGTAGTGTTATCACTCAGGTTGTCCCTTGGTTCCTTAAGGGATATGGCCAAGGTAACCACAAACCAATCTTTGGATTGCAGGTTCTAGCCTACCTGCAATCAGAGAGGGCTCTCTCTTTGAAATTTAGCTTTGTTTTGATATGATTTTAGGCTAGTTATGATATACATGGGTTTTGTTTGAAGTTTGGTGGGAAGGATGATGTTTTCAAGCAGAGTTGGATGCATAGTGTGAGAAGTTCAAACCATTGGGCGTGGAGTCAAGGATAAGGGCTGCTGGTGTGTTTTCTTGGTCACAAGAGGAATACAGAGCAGGATAGCTACACATAGAACAATATCAAGCTAGAATAAGGATGAAATGGTGGTCAGTAAATGAAATACAACTAAGTAACTCTCATTATGCTAACAGAGGGAAGGTGAATGAACATTTATATAGGAGCAATCAAGGATTCCTAAACAACATTCATATATGAAGGAACTAGTGCTAATATGAGCAAATGAGTATTCATATTCAGGACTAATTCAGAGGAAAACATGTAGAAATAACATAAATTGAGCATAGAGTGATGCTAAGAAAAGTCTAAGCTATTCTTCCTTCCTGTTATTTAGATGGTGACACACTGGTGGTATAAACACATATAAACTGTAAACAGAGTTAAGAAACACTTATTGGGCCATGTAGAAGCATTATATTTCCATAGTCACTCTTCAGCCATTAGAACACAACTGACAATTTATCATCCAAGCATCCCAACGATCTTTGATTATAGAGGCTCTCAAAAAATACAGCGAAGTCTGGAGAGGAAGTTAACAACCAACCAACAGTTTAAACAATGTAGAGGGTGGTTTAAATAGGGAAAAATATGTATAGACCAAATCTCTTAGAAGATCTCAAGGGAAAAATATCTCAAAAATATCTACAAAACAGATCTCAGGGAAGATCTGTGGTAATAACTATGATATAGCTACCTTCTACTGAACATAAATGCAAAAATATCTATCTAACAGCTGCACTGGGGCAGCTGGCATCTCAAAATATCTATCTAAGGCTGCGTATGAGGCAGTAGCCTCAAAAATGAGTTGAAATTTGTCCTTATGGCTCTGTGCTGTTCATTTATCCATAAATGTGCTTTGGGCTTTGATCCCCTGCTCCAAATGTGGCTTGATACATTGTTCTGGTAATAACTGGGCTTTAAATTCATTCATCTGCGCCTACAAGTGGTTCTACTGCCTTAAGTGGCCAAAACTATGAGTTGGTGAACCTTAATGGCTCAGAGCTGCTTTATTGACTTTGCTGGGGGCCTTTATTGCCCATCTGCTTTGGAATTAAAGTCTCCCACTGATATTTCTTCACTGATACACTTTTCTACTTCATTGATACTCTTTTAATTGAATCTGGGCTTTATCTTTCCTCTGATACTCTTTAAACTATCAAATCACCCCTTTATCTGCCAATTTAATGCAAAAATAACTGCTGCAAATGCTTCCATGGCCTTTGGGATGCTATCAGCGCTGGGCCGATCAAGATAATGCTTAAACTGAAGAAAACTGCAAAACAGGAGGAAGAATGGATGCTGATAGCTTTGCCGAGGCCAAAATCCTGCATCTGGGGCCGATCTGTGGAGGATCGATTTAAGATTGATGAAGAAATGATCTAGGCCGCCCCTGGAGAAAGAGCACACAGGAGCGATGTAATAAAATCTTAGAAAAGGCCCTTTCTGCCTAACAAGGCAAAAAATGCCTTTAAATGTGAAATTTCATGAAAAATTGGGGCGGGAGCGACACTGTTCATTAGATTAAATCCTGGCCGTTGGATCCGACACGGGCTGATCCAACGGCTGGCACTAAACCGGTGATTGGAGGATCAGCGGTCCAAACACATAAAACCTCTGATGAGCGATATAGCCCGCGGACCCGAAAATGCATTAAGGCCCTCTTTATTTGAAATCCGATCCGGCCCATTGGCGGACCCAAATCGGCGGAGTTTAATAAAAATGGGTCATCGGACCAGAAACCCTTTAACATTGGATTCTATAGCTTTTCGGGCCATGAAACGGAGGGTACAGTACTAACCCTTTTCGGGCCCGACACACTTTAGGCCTGCTTTATTGTTATTTCGGCTCCGGAAGATCGGAGCAGCCCCTCTTTGTTGTACAAAAAGGCCTTTTGGAACCCAAAAAAACTATATGCCGCGCTTTATAACTTTTCGACTCCGCTGGTCGGAGCCGTATATGGGAATGATGCGATATAACATGGTCCGTTGATTTCCGGGCCCGAATGGGCGGCTGAGATTAACTCAGAATTTCGGCAATCGGCGGGGCGGAGGGTATATACATATATGTGATCGCCGAAAATGGCGATCTAGACTGTTGATATGGGCGGGACGATAGGTGGCTATGATCACATCGGCGCTTTACCATCGGGGGAATTGCGATAAGGCCTGCAATATATGAAAATGCGGGGTTTTTACGTTATAACTTAAGTTTTATAAAAACTTAAGTTAAACGGTAAAGCGGGGATATGCGATAGAGCGGAGATATATGTGTATTAGGGGAATGCGATAAGGGACGCTTTCCGATGTGATACGCTTTCGGGTGTGATAGCGATATCGCAATCGGCGGAGGAGTGGGGCCATTGTAACATGGGAACAAAGCATTGCGATACGTCGATGCGATGTTGTGATCGGTGATAAACCATCGGACAACACATATATGGGCTTTTACATATCACTGCCCCCTCTCGACTGCGATATCACATCGGAGGGGGTACTAAAGGGAGCTTTTGTATTCGGAGCAAGGTTTTGACACTAAAGGGAGGATTTGTGAAATCAGAGGATCCCTTTTAATGCTTTGAAGGGATTTCTAAGGCATCAGAAGGGGTCTGATAGCCTAAAAAGATGGGTTTTAATGCTTGGAAGGAGTCCAAAAGCATTTAAGAGGAGTCTATGTGTTTTGAGAAGGGTTTTGAGCCTTGAAAAAGATTAA
Organism: Pinus tabuliformis; assembly: GCA_031772625.1. Lineage (NCBI taxonomy): Eukaryota > Viridiplantae > Streptophyta > Pinopsida > Pinales > Pinaceae > Pinus > Pinus tabuliformis. The sequence goes on from CM062811.1 coordinate 905,867,448, forward strand.
AACATGGCTAATGGCGGGTTTTGCCCATCAGAAGAGGGATTTTATGAAGAAATAGGGGCTTTTATGCATTGGAAGGAGTCCAAATGCATTAGAAGAAGGTTTAAGGAGGAAAGTGAGGGTTCTTACTAAGTTTCAAGTAAACTTAGTAATTCCCAAGCAATATTTATGGTTATATTTCAACTAGTGGAAGGGGATATGTACATAGGGGAGCTATTTAGCACAGTTTTAATAGGGGGAGGGAAAATAGATAGGGATTTACATAATAGAGTTAGAAGTTAATATGAAAATGACAAGAAAGCGCTAAGTTTAGGGATATTAGGCTATTTTAAAGGGGAAAATGACTCAAAGAGTGAATAAGAGTACTCCTAAGGATAGTAAATCCTTGCTTGGGCAAGTGAAATGGAAAAATCATGAATTTAAGAGATATCAAGCAGATCTTGACCTCTTTGGGGAAGTTAGTGAGTGATTTGGGGAATAAGAAGAAAGGGGAGTCAGACATGCCTCGCCTAAGCGGCTCTAAGGGAAAATTGCCTTATACTTGTGATCTAAATGGATATAACACTTGAAAACATGAAACTGATCACAATCATTGATTCTGCAACCTCAAAACTACCTACCCAACCTACTTACCTAGCATTGTTTCTTCTTTTTGGTTTGGGTGCACTTGAACTAGCAAACCTAGCTTTTCAACTTTTCTTTTGCTATCCTCCTATCTAAATCGATCCTTATTTCTTCCGGGGCTCAGATTAAGCTGTTGAGTTCCCAAGATTCTCTACCTATCTACAAATCTGCCAAGATTAAACAGTTTGGACAGATATTCATTCTCTATATTCTAAAACAAGAAATTGAAACCTAGGGAGGCCAAGATTAAGCTGTTTGGCCTTCCCTTAACTGAAAATTCTTCAAAAATGGAATAACTCATCAAAATTGGAATACAACAGTGGCATTTAGACTAGCACACTTTCATGGCCTCTTCTTTGGCCTCTTTTTGGAAATATGGAACCTTGCAGCATGAAAAGATGACATATTTGGCACTTTCAATTGTCAATCATGAAATATGAACACCTATTGCAATAGGAGGCTAACAGTGGATCCACTTGGGGATGGCTTTTCCTTGTGAAAAGCCAAGAACAGTAGGTCAGACTGCCTTGATCCTATATTGTTTTTGTTGACTGAAACTTCCCCTGTGTTGGCTGTTAAATGATTGAAGCTTTGAAACCTGAACACAACATTCTCATAAACTGAATTTTTATACAATAACAGCACTGCCTGCTTTCTTCTGTGTGCTCTATCATTACATGCACCTCTACCTGAGAACCTGCCTTTGAAATACATGCAAAATAGGGAACAAAACTGGAGCCCTTCCCTTGATTCTGTCTTGAAAAAGGGTGCTGATGTAAACTGAAAATCCTCCTTTCTTTTGATATTATTTTGACTGAAAAAACTGCCTGTGCTCTTTTGTTGAGATTAATGCAATGACAGAGATCTGAAATGGAGGACTTGCTTTGGTTTTGCCTTTAAAGAACTTTGTTGTGTTGTTCTAATATTCGACCTACTGTACAATAAAAATAAAAAGTGTTGATAATATACAAATATCAATGTACAAAGAGATATATACAGAACTGCGTTATGTTCAACAAAAAGGATCATGATAATTCTTTAACATTCGGCCATTAACAGGGCCTTCTTCAGCTGCGCTGCCATCTACAGATTTGAGGAAATATGTGTTATTGCCCTGCAGAGCGCTGATAACAAATGGGCCTTTCCATAGAAAATCAAATTTTGCATGTTTGCCCTTGTCTTCTCTTCGTGAGTCCCACCTTAGAACTTTGTTGCCAACACAGAAATCCTTAGCCTTAGTCCTCTTGTCAAATACTTTCTTTAGCTTCTCTTACAAAATTTGAGCTCTATGATAGACTTTCTCTCTTGTCTATTGCAGATGAATTGTTTGGTTTATCCTCCTTTGTATATCATTTGGCTCAGCTTGAATCTCCTGTAGCAGCTTAATTACAGGATTGCCCAAAGAAGATGGAAATCTGGCCTCCATGCCATATACTAGCTCATAAGGGCTCATCCCAATGGATCTCTTGGTTGACAATCTGTCTGCCCATAGGGCATTTACCAGCTTTTTGTGCCAGTTCTTCTTGTTTTCCTCCAGCACTTTCTTTATGATGTTGATGAGGCTTTTGTTGGATGATTCGGCCAAGCCATTACCTTGAGGGTAATAGGTTGTGGAGTGGCCCAGATTGATGTGGAATTTAAGGCAAAAATTGATCATTTTATTGGATTTGAAGGCAGCAGCGTTGTCTGTAATGATCTTCTCAGGGCAGCCAAATCTAGAAAGGATGTTGGTCTCAAGGAATTGGATAATGATGGAGTCATTGGCCTGCCTACATGGGATGGCTTCAATCCACTTGGTGAAATAGTCGGTGGCTGTTAGAATCCATTTGTGCTGGCCTGAGGAAGAGGGATGGATTTCTCCAATGAGGTCAAGACCCCATTGTTGAAAAGGCTTTTCGGTTGAGATGGGCTTAAGGGGTAAGGGTAGTAGCTTTCTTTTGCCCTCAAAGATTTGGCATTTGTGGCATGAGATAGCAAACTTTTTCACATCTGCAAATAAAGAGGGCCAATAGAAACCAACCCTTAAAATCTTGTCAGCAGTGGACTTCCAATACAAATGTCCTCCACAGTCACCTACATGAAATTCTTTCATAACACTATCAGTTTCATTCATAGTTAAACAATTAAGCAATATACCTTCATGATTTTTCCAAAATAAGGCATTATCTATGACACAAAACTTTGAAGCCTTCATTTTTAAAAATCTTTTCTTGATTCTGGACAATCCTGGGGGAGTAAACAGGTTTAACAATACAAAAAAAAATATCAGCATACCATGGGGATTCCAAAAAAGCATCACTGATCTATGGAGTCGCCAGCTCTTGTTCATTATCCAGTTGGTTAATGTCTAAGGCTTGAAAATTTGTTTCGGACATCAGTTTGGCCAAACCTTGTCCCTTTATCAGCTTGGTGGGCTTTATCTCAATGTCATACTCAAGGATATTGGCAATCCATTTGCCTCTTTTGCCTTCTAATCCTTCCTGAGTTAATATGTCTTTTACAACAGCATTTGGGACATAAGCAATCACATGTGAATATAAAATGTAAACTCTGAAATCTTTGATTGCTTTAACAAGGGCATAGGCGTGTTTCTCCATGATTTGGTACTTCAAAGGGGCATCCCTAAGGGCTCGGCTGAAAAATGAAATTGGCTTTTCATTTCCTTGGTCATCCTTCTGTAATAGGACAACAACAATGGTGTGTTCAGATGCAAAAGAAAAAATGATAAAATCTTTGTCAAATTGTGGACTTGTGAGGATAGGGGCTTGAGTTAATGCAGTTTTTATCCCCTCAAAGGCTTGCTTGGCCTCTAGAGACCATTTTACCTTGGCATCCTTCTTTAACATGTTGCTTAACAGTCTTATCATCTCAGCTAAGTTTGGGATGAATCTCCTTAGGAAATTGATCTTTCCAAGGAATGCTTGCAACTCTTTTATGTTTCTTGGATAGGGGATTTGAAGGATGGCTTGAATTCTTTCAGGATCAATTCTAATCCCATCTTTTGAAATGATATGGCCTAGTAATTTTCCTTCTTCAAGGCCAAATAAAGACTTCTTGGGGTCCAAGGAAATTCCATATTTCCTACATGTTAGGAACACTTGTCTCAAATGTTTTAGGTGATCTTGATCAGATTTGGAGAAAGGGGTAAGGTCATCAAGATATACAACCAAGAAATCATGTATTTCCTTGGAAAATGCAATGTCCATGGCCCTTTGAAAGGTAGCACCTGCATTCTTTAGGCCGAAAGGCATCTTCACATACTTAAATGTTCCCCACGGTGTTGTAAAGGCTGTCTTGTCTTGATCATCCGGGTGAACCAATATTTGATTAAAACCTGAAAAGCCATCTAGCAAAGAAATTCTTGATGACCCAACTACTCTTTGTAGAATGTGGTCCATTTTGGGCAATGGGTAGTGGTCTTTAAGGGAGACTTGGTTCAGATTTCTTAAGTCTACACATAGCCTAATCTCACCTGTTTTCCTTCTGGTGGGAACAAGATTGGATACCCTTTCTGAAAATCTAATGGGTGCTATAATACCTGCTTCAAACATCCTCTTTACTTCTTTCTCAATCAAAGGGAGAAGCACAGGATTGATTCTCCTTAGTTTCTGTTTGAAGGGATTTTGATTTGGCTTTAAAGGGATGGTATGTTGAATAACTGAGGTTTCATAGGACTTCAAGTCCTCATAACTCCATGCAAATACATCTTGAAACTCTTTGAACAAATCCACATATTTCGGTTTTTGATCAGGTGGCAGATTTTTGGACAATTTAATCATTTTGGGCTTCTCTGCTGTCCCAATATTGCAGTCTTCAATTGCAGCGTTTAAGGGCTGCATCTTTGGTTTCTTGGGGACATCATTAGCATCAAACATATCTTCTAATGGAGTGAGGCTAGCAGGCAGAAAGTTGTCCTTTAAATCTGTTATCACTGAAAATGCTATTGTCAAAATTTTTTTAGTCTAGCTTAAAGTCAGGGTGTTTTCGCAGCGCCTGAATTCTGTTTAGCAGTTTCGCAGCGCCAGGATTCTTTTTAGCAGTTTCGCAGCGCTACCTGTTTGAGTGGTTTCGTATCGTGCTACGAAACTGGGGATTTGTTTGAGTTTTCAGTGGAGGCCTGAATCATAGCATGTCTATTGTACACTGACTGCAACTGCTGTGGATGAGGTTGATGTGCTTAAAGGTCTAATGTTGACTAAAGGATATAACTCTGGTGTTGTTGCATATGATACTCTGATCTATGGATTTTGCAAAATGGCCAGAGCAATCTGAAGAGCTATTAGGGTTGATTGTCGATTCTCTCAAGGCACACGGGTTTTAAAAATGACTGATATAAATGAAAATGGCGTGAATGTTATTAAGCACGTTGTTTCATTATTAATGCATGTTATGAAGTTATGAAAACGCTCTTATGAGATGTAGTGGTTAACGCCAAGTGTCAAGTAGCTTTCATAAAGATTTGGTCGCCACAAGGTCGCCATTATTGGTGACACCGGGATAGAAATGTGGCACAAAAGCGGGAATTATGTTAACTGGTGTCATTAACAGATGTGTGCGCAAAACAAAAGAAGGGTGGCGCAATTACTACGAGAGATACTATCAATTCAGGGCTTCTTGATCTGAACACTCCAAATGATCTCTGTTTGGCATTAATTTTTCAAATCATCTTCATAATCAAATGTCGATGGCAGAGAGGAGAAATCGTTGTCGTAGATACAAGGAAGCAAATGGCAAAGAGTTCGAAATAGACAAGTTTCCTCAGTCAATATGGACTGTATCGTTTAGGTGTTGTCTTCTATAAACGTGGTTGCCGTGCCCGTTATATGCTTCAGCTGTTAGCTTTGAGAAGGGGGATTGTCATATATCATTAGCGCTCACTTCAAAGCCACGGATTAAGAAAATAAGATTACCAGAAGATGTGATATTGGATGGGAAAGTTTAGATAAGTTTAGGTAAGAACTGGAAAGTTCAGCACGGCATCCAGTATCTTATACATCTCGGCTTCTTATGATAAATTTGTAGAACCAGGGTCACATCGCCGGATTAACTTGACATTATACATTGTACAGTCAATCAACGTTGCAAAGGATTTGTTTTAGCTTTGCTCTCAGGATTTCTACATTTCTGTTCATATTTGCCTGATGTGGGAACGTTCTTTTGGTCATTTATTCAAACAGAGACAGTCATTTACACAATTATCTGCTCTGCAACAACCATGTTTAGGCTCAGGTGTATGCAATCAGTGGTTTCGTTGCACAGTGGTACTTTCAAGTATCTGATTGTTGAAAAGGCGCGCACTAGTGGCAAAGCCAGTAGTAGATCATCAAGTCAAATTCAAAAGGAGATTGTAAATATTCCAAGAACCATGGCTCTCAGAAGACTCGCGCTATATTAGATTTCATTTATCACATTTTTGATGAGTATGCTGTTAGTTCTGCACTCTGTAGCGGAAGTATTAGGCATCTTACCTTCCATGTTTTGTTGAACTCAAGAAATATGATTGGAGAAGATGATGGACAAAGAAAATGTAAAGAATACTTGCAGCCTCTGATTGAGCAGTTAGAGAAAGAAAAAGGAAAGGATTTTTCAAATCTCGGGATGCAGTTTCAAGTTATCATGTCTGAAAGCTGGGACTCAAATGTTGTAGATGTTTTGTTCTCTTCTTATAAAAAGAGGCCTGTGGGAAACTGGATCTGTCAACTTATTTGTCTTGTACCCATTCAAATAGCCCGGGCTGAAAACAACGGATTACATTATTGGCTTGATGGACTGTGTTGAGTAAGTGAGATGGTAAAATCATGGTGGTCTCATCAATTGCAGTTGGTTCATCTGATGAAAGTTCATATACATGGAATGTGATTCTGAATCTCAGCATAGCAAGGGTGAAACTGAAGATTGGCAACATCAGCTATTCAATTTTGTGAGAAGTTTAAAGGAGGACTGTGTTTTTAAATCACACAGCAGTTTCGTAGCGCGCTACGAAACTGCTGTAGGTGATGATTTAAAGCGCAGGGCAGCTAGTCTGACACGGTGAGCGGGAGTTGAGGAAGAAGAACAGTTGTCTATCAAATACCACCTACAACACATCAGAAGTCTGGCATCATTCCATATTTGGGGTTATTAAAACATTTGGGAGCAGGCTGCTATACTTTAGGAGAATGTTGGGAGACAGAAGCCGATAAATAGGAGCACACCTTCTGATCATTAAATGAGCCATCAGAGCTTTCAAAGCATCCCAAGTCAGCATTCATTGCATCCCTAACTCAGCCATATCAGATTAATTGAAGGAGGACAGCTGTCAAAGCATTCAAGGAAGCATCAAGCATACGAGGAGAGTGAAATTAGTATTTTAGTTTGATTAGGATTTTATGTAATTACAGCCCAGCATGATTGTAATTAATGCATTAGTTAGTAGCATGTAGGAATAGTTAATAGCCACCTTCGAGGCTCCCCTCATGCTGGAGGAGGAAGCTCGAGGTGTTTTAGTTTGCTTGCCTATATATGGGCCAAGGTGAGATGTAGAAGGGGTTGGATACTTTATAGAAAAACAGTGTTGTTTTGGGCCATTGTAAGACCTTTTTGACAGTAATAGTAAAACAGAGTTATTCTCTTCTCAAGATTCTTGAAGGATTGTCATGATCAAATGTAGTGATGATGTGTTGTACTTTATGTTATTTTATGGTTTTGTTGTATGCAATCACTCAGAATTCATAAATATATGCTCTGACTTCCTGTGTATACAGCAAGCTATGTTTTGGTGAAATATGTTTGACATGTAATGCTAAGAGCCTTGATTTCTATGAGGTCACTGTGTTTTCCTTGTTTACTTGATATTATAGACTCCATAGCCCAATGAGAGCCAGTTTGATGTGTTTCCAACCAGTTATGCTTTCATAAGTGAATAAAGAGTTAGCCATCTAGTGTTTGAAGGATTTTATCAAGAGTTGTGAGAGAGCCCTCTCTGATTAGGAAGGCTAATTCCTAATCTAAAGTATGGTCTGAAACAGTTACATGAAACTTGGCTTGGTTGCAGCCCCTAGTACTGGTTTTGTGATAACAAAATCCATCACTTCGGCCTCTGCTTCAGCTACTTTATCTAAATTCATTTGTTTCAGCTCTTGAATGTTTTTGTCATCAAAAATAGTTGGGTGCAGCATTTGTTTTGCTGCTTCAGCTGTTATGGTCTGCTCATTTTGGTTTACTGCTTGTTGTGGATCATCCATGGCATCCATATCAATGTTTAGGCCTGAAAACTCATGCTGTAAGGTAAGAAAATTGTTGATTTGAGCATCATCCTCAAACACTTGCCAGTCTTTGACATTGTTAGGGACAGAAGGCCTGTGCTTTATCTCAGCTGTAAAGTGGTGATTGGGCTCAAAAGGAAGCTTTCAAGTGCTAGCAAAAGTAGCTAGGCTGTGTGCATGTAGATTATGGCTTCTTGGAATTTTAGCAAGCTAGGATTCAGTGAAGGTATTGAGTATTGCAGTGGCAGCAGTCCTATAAGCTCTTAACCTTCTATCATCGGTAACAAAGTTGCCTTTCATTTGTTGTATGATTAAATCGGAGTCACCTAGAATGGAAACTTTTGCAACTCCTAGAGATTTGATTAGTTTAAGGCCTAAAAGGAGGGCTTCATACTCTGCCATGTTGTTGGTACATTTGAAGTTAAGTCTGTAAGCATGACCCTCTGCATGATTGTTATGTGTATTGTGAATCCATATTCCTGCCCCTGCTCCTAGCTTATTAACTGAACCATCAAACTCTAAATACCATGTGATTTCTTGCTTGTGGTTAGTATTAAGAGTTTCAGTCATTTTAGGAGTGGGCAGAGTTGAATTTTCTGTTTCATTGAGTTCTTCTTGTGTGCTGGTTGCATTGATTGTTTTGACAGTTTCTTGGGTATGGGCAACCGATTCCTCATTTATGCATGTTTCTTGTTCTAAAGCCAAAGGCTTATCATCAGTTGGAGGACTTGTTTCATCATTAAACAAAATAAAAGAATCTATATCAGAATGGATTGAGTAAATTGGAAAGTTTTGGGGCTTTGCCTCACTACTTACCACATACTTCGTCAGTGTTTCCCTATACAGTCTCTTTGGTTGCCGAAAGACTAAAATAGTGGCATAAGAGAGGTCTAATTGGAGAGATCCTTGGAGTTTTGCTCCCCAAGATCTTGATAACAGCATGCCATACTTTGGTGGAATGTCAGCAACCACCACGTCCATTAGGATTGTTTTGCTGGGATATTGGACTAAAGACATACGTAAATCTTTGATTAAGCCTAAAAACTTGACCTAACTTGAGTCAAAGAAGAATAAGTCTTTGTAGGGTCTTGTAACATCAAGGTTTAGCTTCTCTATTATAGCTTTGGGCATAAGGTTGTGTGAGGCACTTGAATCAAGCATGGCATTATGTAAAACTTTATCATGGATATGCAGGCTAACATAAAAGGGTAAAATAGCTCCATGTGCTGATTTTCCATTGACTTCAGGTCCGAAAAGGAGCTCAGGTTGATCATCTAATACATTCACATCATCCCTATTCTTTGGCATTTGCAGTGATCTTTTGATTTGCTGCCTATACACATCATGTTTGGCAAGTTTAGAGAGAGGCATAGATATCTTCAGTTTACCTATTTCTGCCTCTAAATCAAATGGTTTATTCGATTGGGTTTTAGTATTGTGAGAGGCAGGCTTCCCTTTTTCCGTTGGAGTATCAGCGATTTGCTCTTGTTCTTCGTTGATTTCTTGAAATTTTTCTGTTTTGGGAAGGCTTTTAGGAGTGCTGTTCAAATCTTCTTTTGATGAAGAAGGTAGCAGAGGCTGATCATTATAGGGATGCATGTCTGGTGTGTCTGTTATATCCTCTATTGTGACTTCTTTTGAATCTGGGACTGTTTGTTTAGTCGGTTCTGTGGAAGTAGCCTTGTCCTTAATCTTCTTGGGCGCTTTGATTCCTTCTGTTTGATGAGCTCGGGCACATCAATTGTTCTAGTTCTCAGTTTATATTGTTTGTGCACTTCATACACAGCCGAATCGTATCCTTGCTTGAAGTCAAAAGACTCGCCAGACTGAGTCTGAAATTGATTAAAGTCATGCTCATCTTGGTCTTGTTGGGTTAGAAAAATTTGTTGCTCACCCTTCAAATCCATCAAGTTCATATGAGTGTCTTCTATGGGCTCACTAGATGTAGATGCTTCTGTATAGTTTTCTTGGAAAGGAGGCCTTATCTCATGGTCTGGGCTAGACCTACCAGTGTTTGTGTTCTGAGTTTTCTTGAAATTTGGGTTCCTTATGGTATTGGGTTGTTGTCCTTCCCATGATGATTTCCTCTCAACACTCTCTACTCTGTCTCCCAGCCTGTGCATGCCACTGATTATAGCATCCAGCTTTTGGTCTAAGGCTGAGGGTTCTTCCTTGAAGGTGGTTCTTCTCTCAGTTCTAGCTCTATTTCTTTTGGCAATTAGATTTTCCTCTACACTAACAGCAACATTTTGCATGTCTGCAAGGATTTGAGGGGCACTTTCCCTTAACTGATAAGCCATGTCAGTATCAAAACCATCAGGGAATTTATACAAAGCAAGATCAAGTGGAGGTCTTAAGTTCTGTGGTATTGCATTATAAACATTATTAAATCTTGCACAATAGTCCAAGACAGCCTCTTGAGAGCCTCTTTTAATGGTGTCATATTCAAATAAGATGTGCAGAGGATCGTTCTTTTTCTCCCATCTGTTAAGAAATGTTTGGTAAAGGGCCTCTAGGTTAGCTATGGAATTTGCAGCAAGGCCTCTAAACCAGGGCCTTACATCTCCTGTTAAACTTTGGACAAAAATCTTCATTCTTACACTATCATCATCTATCTCATAGTTCTCAAAATAGTCTTGCATCTTCTTGGTATGTTGCAGGGCTGTGCAAGAACCAGTACCATCAAAATATGTGATTTTAGTTTGGTAATTCTGAGGCATAGCCCCTGAATTTGCTAGCAACTGCAAAGGTGCATATCTATTTGCCATATTCACAGGGATAAGTGGAATAGCAGGGATAAATGGAATGACTGGGACAACGGTAATAACATTGGTAATGGGAGTATGTGTAGTGAATGGAGGTGTGGAGAAGGTGCTTTGAGAGGTGGGTGATGAACTAGGGGAAGTAGGGGTTGAACGAAACAAAACTTTGACAGGGATTGGAACACAGCTTGGTTGAACTGTTTCAGGACTAGAATTAGCAAAATCTTCTCTTCGCTCTAGCTTCCTGAGGTTCCTTGGGATTATATTGGAATTTTCAAAAGCAGCTGGGGGATTTGGGTCTAGATTTGACCTTGTATAACGTGATTTCTTTTTGGGAGCCAGCTTCTAGCTTGTTTTTTGGGGTTTTTCTAGGAAAATATGGGTTAGAAAGAAACTTTTGAAGGTCTGGTTCTTTCCCAATGGAGCTTTCCAACTTGATTTGTGAAATTATCTGAGGATTTTCCCCAGCGGAGTCGCGAGTATGTTATCACTCAGGTTGTCCCTTGGCTCCTTAAGGGATACGGCCGAGGTAACCACAAACAAATCTTTGGATTGTAGGTTCTAGCCTACCTGCAATCAGAGAGGGCTCTCTCTTTGAAATTTAGCTTTGTTTTGATATGATTTTAGGCTAGTTATGATATAAATGGGTTTTGTTTGAAGTTTGGTGGGAAGGATGATGTTTTCAAGCAGAGCTGGATGCATAGTGTGAGAAGTTCAAACCATTGGGCATGGAGTCAAGGATAAGGGTTGCTGGTGCGTTTTCTTGGTCACAAGAGGAATACGGAGCAGGATAGCTACACATAGAACAATATCAAGCTGGAATAAGGATGAAATGGTGGTCAGTAAATGAAAGACAACTAAGTAACTCTCATTATGCTAACAGAGGGAAGGTGAATGAACATTTATATAGGAGCAATCAAGGATTCCTAAACAACATTCATATATGAAGGAACTAGTGCTAATATGAGCAAATGAGTATTCATATTCAGGACTAATTCAGAGGAAAACATGTAGAAATAACAGAAATTGAGCATAGAGTGCTGCTAAGCAAAGTCTAAGCTATTCTTCCTTCCTGCTATTTAGATGGTGACGCACTGGTGGTATAAACACATATAAACTGTAAACAGAGGTAAGAAACACTTATTGGGCCATGTAGAAGCATTAGGATTCCATAGTCACTCTTCAGCCATTAGAACACAACAGACAGTTTATAATCCAAGCATCCCATCGATCTTTGATTATAGAGGCTCCCAAAAAATAGAGCGCAAGTCTGGAGAGGAAGTTAACAACCAACCAACCCTTTAAATAATGCAGAGGGTGGTTTAAATAGGGAAAAATATGTAGAGACCAGATCTCTTAGAAGATCTCAAGGGAAAAATATCTCAAAAATATCTACAAAACAGATCTCAGGGAAGATCTGTGGCAATAACTATGATCTAGCTACCTTATACTGAACATAAATGCAAAAATATCTATCTAACAGCTGCACTGGGGCAGCTGGCATCTCAAAATATCTATCTAAGGCTGCGTATGAGGCAGCAGCCTCAAAAATGAGTTGAAATTTGTCCTTATGGCTCTGTGCTGTTTATTTAGCCATAACTATGCTTTGGGCTTTGATCCCCTGCTCCAAATGTGGCCTGATACATTGTTCTGGTAATAACTGGGCTTTAAATTCATTCATCTATGCCTGCAAGTGGTTCTGCTGCCTTAAGTGGCCAAAACTGTGAGTTGGTGAACCTTAATGGCTCAGAGTTGCTTTATTGACTTTGCTGGGGGCCTTTATTGCCCATCTGCTTTGGAATTAAATTCTCCCACTGATATTTCTTCACTGATACACTTTGTCGCTTCATTGATACTCTTTTAATTGAATCTGGGCTTTATCTTTCCTCTGATACTCTTTAAACTGTCAAATCGCCCCTTTATATGCCAATTTAATGCAAAAATAATTGCTGCAAATGCTTCCGTGGCCTTTGGGATGCTATCGGCACTGGGCCGATCAAGATAATGCTTAAACTGAAGAAAAATGCAAAATAGGAGGAAGAATGGACGCTGATAGCTTTGCCGAGGCCAAAATCCTGCATTTGGGGCCGACCTGTGGAGGAGCGATTTAAGATTGATGAAGAAAGGATCTGGGCCACCCCTGGAGAAAGAGCGCATAGGAGCGATGTAATAAAATCTCACAAAAGGCCCTTTCTACCTAACAGGGAAAAAAATGCCTTTAAACGTGAAATTTCATGAAAAATTGGGGCTGGAGCGACACTGTTCATTAGATTAAATCCTGGCCGTTGGATCCGGCGCGGGCCGATCCAACGGCTGGCGCTAAATCGACGATCGGTGGATCGGCGGTCCAAACACACAAAACCTCCGATGAGCGATATAGCCCGCGGACCCGAAAATGCATTAAGGCCCTCTTTATTTGAAATCGGGTCCGGCCCATTGGCGAACCCAAATCGGCGGAGTTTAATAAAAATGGGTCATCGGACCTGAAACCCTTTAACATTGGATTCTATAGCTTTTCGGGCCACGAAACAGAGGGTACAGTACTACCCCTTTTCATGCCCCACACACTTTAGGCCTGCTTTATTGTTATTTCGGCTCCGGAACATTGGAGCAACCCCTCTTTGCTGTACAAAAAGGCCTTTTGGAACCCAAAAAAACTATATGCCGCGCTTTATAACTTTTCAGCTCCACTGGTCGGAGCCGTATATGGGAATGATGCGATATAACATGGGCCGTTGATCTCCGGGCCCGAATGGGCAGCTGAGATTAACTCGACATTTCGGCAATCAGCGGGGCGGAGGGTATATACATATATGCGATCGCCGAAATGGGCGATCGCCGAAACGATTTGGACCGTTGATTTGGGCGGAACGATGGGTGGCTATGATCACATCGGCGCTTTACCATCGGGGGAATTGCGATAAGGCCTGCGATATATGAAAATGCGGGGTTTTTACGTTATAACTTAAGTTTTATAAAAATTTAAGTTAAACGGTAAAGCGGGGATATGCGATATAGCGGAGATATATGTGTATTGGGGGAATGCGATAAGGGACACTTTCCGATGCGATACGCTTGCGGGTGCGATAGCGATATCACAATCGATGGAGGAGTGGGGGCATTGTAACATGGGAACAAAGCATTGCGATACACCGATAAGATGTCGCGATCGGCGATAAACCATCAGACAACACATATATGGGCTTTTACATATCACTGCCCCCTCCCGACTGTGATATCGAATCGGAGGGGGTACTAAAGGGAGCTTTTGTATTCGGAGCAAGGTTTTGACACTAAAGGGAGGCTTTGTGAAATTGGAGGAGCCCTTTTAATGCTTTGAAGGGATTTCTAAGGCATCAGAAGGGGTCCGATAGCCTAAAACGATGGGTTTTAATTCTTGGAAGGAGTCCAAAAGCATTTAAAAGGAGTCTATGTGTTTTGATAAGGGTTTTGAGCCTTGAAAAAGGTTAAAACATGGCATATGGAGGGTTTTGCCCATCGGAAGAGGGATTTTATGAAGAAATAGGGGCTTTTATGCATTGGAAGGAGTCGAAATGCATTAGAAGAAGGTTTAAGGAGGAAAGTGAGGGTTCTTACTAAGTTTCAAGTAAACTTAGTAATTCCCAAGCAATATTTATGGTTATATTTCAACCAGTGAAAGGGGATATGTACATAGGGGAGCTATTTAGCACAGTTTTAATAGTGGGAGGGAAAATAGATAGGGATTTACATAATAGAGTTAGAAGTTAATATGAAAATGACAAGAAAGAGCTAAATTTAGGGATCTTAGGCTATTTTAAAGGGGAAAATGACTCAAAGAGTGAATAAGAGTACTCCTAAGCATAGTAAATCCTTGCTTGGGCAAGTGAAATGGAAAAATGATGAATTTAAGAGATATCAAGCAGATCTTGACCTCTTTGGGGAAGTTACTGAGTGATTTGGGGAATACGAAGAAGGGGGAGTCAGACATGCCTCGCCTGAGCTGCTCCAAGGGAAAATTGCCTTATACTTGTGATCTAAATGGATATAACACTTGAAAACATGAAACTGATCACAATCATTGATTCTGCAACCTCAAAGCTACCTACCCAGCCTACTTACCTAGCATTTTTTCTTCTTTTTGGTTTGGGTGCACTTGAACTAGCAAACCCAACTTTTCAACTTTTCTTTTGCTATCCTCCTATCTAAATCGATCCTTATTTCTTCTGGGGCTCAGATTAAGCTGTTGAGCGCGCAAGATTCTCTACCTATCTACAAATCTGCCAAGATTAAACAGTTTGGACAGATATTCATTCTATATATTCTAAAACAAGAAATTGAAACCTAGGGAGGCCAAGATTAAGCTGCTTGGCCTTCCCTTAACTGAAAATTCTTCAAAAATGGAATAACTCACCAAAATTGGAATACAGCAGTGGCATTTAGACTAGCACACTTTCATGGCCTCTTGTTATAGCTCCAAATCTCACTCTTATGGTTTGTGATGCTGCACTCATGGCCTAGGGCAACCCCTCCTTCCAGACCTGGTCCAAAAATTTAAAAAACAGTGTTTTATTCCCTATATGCGACATTGCCCTGAGTTAAACGCATGTACACGCGGGTCTGTCATACCCAACCCGCGTGTATCTATGAAAACACTTAAAAAAATAATAAATTCCTCTTTTTCGGGCGGAGATCGCGGGTTTTACCTGCTGGATCACCTGTTAGTGCCCGTGGCCCAACTGTTCCCAACCAACTCCTAACTAAAAAACTACTTTGGAGAGGGTATAAAAAGACATCAAAGGGAAGGCCAAAGGGAGAGAGAAATGAGAGCAAGATTATTATGTTGAGATTCTCCCCTTAGACCAGGTCTGAGGTCCTTGGTGCTTTCTGCACTTCCCCCATTTTTCATAGGAAACCCTTGTTTCCATGTGTATTGGTGATCATTCATCCTTGATATCATCATTGAGTAAGACTTGGAAGGAGCTCTTGTTGGAGGCTTGAGGCTGGAACGAATCCGGGAGGAAGCTTTGCTTGGAGCCTGCTGAAGGTGTTCAGGTGATATCTTTACGTTATATGTACTTTATTTGCCTATATATATAAAGAAACACGTCTTTGTTCCCGAAACAATCTTTCTTTATGCTTATGAGATTCTTGTTTTGAATTCTTATGCAAGTGGCTACTTAAAGATTTTTATAACTAACTTTATAGCATAAAGATGATTTATACATAAGTATCTGTACATGTACTGTTGTGTTCTTTGATTTGTTTGTCTTGTAGGTCAAAGGAAGAGGAAGGGAACTCCAAGAAGGGTTTGGACCCTAAAGGCCTTCTCGAACGTAGGACCTTAGGTACGTACCCTTAACATTAGAATTTGCTTAAAAGTAAAAATGATGGCTGTGTGTGTGTTTCTTTGAATAAGCAATTTTCAGTCTGGTAGAGTCTTAGCCCAAAGGACCCTAGGGGTATTTTCCCTTCAACCAGAATTGGCGACTCCGCTGGGGACAACACTCTTGTTGTTCCTAGTTTGGGTAGTCTTCAAGCCAATCAAGGCTCAGCCCCTCTGTTTGTTGGCTCTGACTGTCTGATCTTTTCTTGAACTCCAAGCTTTTCCAGTTTTTTCAGTCCGTGTTTTTTTATTTTTCTTGAAAGACTTCGGATTCGCTCTTTTCCTGGATTACAGAAGTGTATATACGCAAGTTGCACTAAGTGAACCCGCGTATACACAGGTTTCCTTAGTTATAGTCGCGTGTACACGCATTCTGCAAATAATTGCAGGCGCGTATATTCCATAATTTTCAAGATTTATAAATTTTTTTTTTGCTGAATGTCTGTCTGGTGGTTTGGGTCAGTTTGAAGCAGTCACTTCCCAGTGACAGTTCCCTGTTTAACAAGGGGCATCTTGTTCTGAACTCTCTCTAGTTATAAGGAGTACTAGTCTTGTTTTTCGTTGATTGCAAGCGTCATTGATTTTTGACACACAAGATTTCTGTTTAAGAATCTTGATTGCTCTGTTTCGGCAGAGTGGGAAGATTGGGTTCAATCTTTGTGTCCATTTTGCTTTCATGACACTTTTGTTTGCTTAACGAAATAATTTTTACGACCATTCGCTCCTTCGTTTCGGGAAATTTGTTTGTTACCATTTTCTTGAAACTTGTCTTTTGATATTTTGGACTTTCATTGCTGCTTTTGATTGTCAAAAGCGATTTCAAACACATTTTATTTTTGTTGAGTTTTCATCATTTGAAAGGTGTCAATTCACAAAAGTGTTTGGTTGCTTGTTTATCAATCATTGGTGTCAGTATTTTTGAGAGCTTTCCTTTGAAAAAGACTTTTTGGTTTGATTGAAAGAAAATCTTTTGAAAGTTTTGAGTTTCGCTTTCTTAAACTTGCTTTTCATTTGATTTCCTTTTTTTTGCGAAGTGAAAGTGCTTTGTTTTTATCTTAGAACTTGTTTTTATTCTTTGGACGAAATGATTGGTAACACATCATCTTCTATCTAAGCATTTTAGTGGCAAGACAAAATTTGGTAAAGCAGCAATTTTCCTTCTTTGTTTTTAGAGTAGTCTTTGAATCTTGCATCCACATATAGTTCTTGCATTAGGGTAAGATTTGCATCTCTTTTTAGGCATATTTAGTTTTGTTAGTTTTTGTGAGTGTGGAGTCTGAAAAGAAAAAGAAAATTTGTTTATATTACAAGTACCTCTGAACCTCATAGAAATTGCTCTTCATCGAAAACAAAAGTGCATGTGCATGTAGCTAAGTTTTATTAATTTCTTTTGCGTCCATAAAAACACCACAAGTTTCACCTCCATTACCTTGTGACTTAAAGAACAGCCTAATAAAATCAAGCGCTTAATTAAAATCCACTAGAACTTTTTGTTTTAGTTATTACACCAACAAGTTTAGGATTTTAGGGCCTTGGATTAGGCGAGGGGAGAGTTAACTCTCGAAGGCCACATAAAACGTCAAACATAAGAGTCTGATTAACGAGAGTAAATCCAATAGCGTTAGGAAGACCAGGAAAGCTCCGGATCTAGGAGTTAAGAACGAGGGTCTGTGAAGACAGGGAAGAGAGATACCCCCTCTCCTACTTGTCCGAACTTACCTCACGACTGTTCCGCCTGGCTTCTGCGACGAGTTGGTACCCATAGTTGCCTCTCCTAGGGATCTGCATAGGTGGTTGCGGAGGGGAATCCCGTGGCACCTGAGGTCGACGTTGCATCACTCTCGACAGTACTACTGGAGGGCACCCTTGAGAAGCTTGGGGGCTTGCACCGGCGCAGGCTGTTGTTAGGAGGTCAGCGTAACTTCCTCTGATACCTTCGCTGATAGGACTGGGCCCTCATCATCCCAGACTATCTTCGGAAGGCCCTTTGATTCACTTTTCTCGTATTTTGGTGTCCGGTCCTAACCACCCGGAGCGGAAATACTTGAAAGTTGTTTGACTGGCTGTATCTTTAGGAGCTTTATAGTGTGTGCTTTGTGCTCCTAGTCGGCTTAACTTTTAATTTTTTGAGTCTTTAGTTAGATCATAACAAAAAATTCAAAGTGGCTGACCGGTCTCCAAGACAGTCTCGAAGACTTCGTGGTCTCTCGCCACCTAGTTTAGAGCCTTCTCCTAGAAGGCGCAGAGGGGATACTACCGGTGGGGTCCGTCCCACGCCGGTTGACGCATCGGGGATTGATCCTCCTCTCGGGGATATTAGCGGCCAAGCAAGGCCTGACACTTCTGAACAAGAGAGGGACACTCCAGTCCTTTCTCAAGTTCGCTTTCAAGAGGAGAATAACGTAGAGGTAGAAGAACTTTTAGAATCATTAGTGATTCCAAATTCTCCACTACCATCTAGTTATCTAGACGTATTGCAATACGTTGGGACTCTGTCACATAGAGCAGCGAGTCCAGGTTACGCTACGCGCTTACCATTTATGATCACTACTGGAAGCATGGCTTCTATGAGTGCTACGACTATGCAAACCCCAACATCGGTGCAAGGGGGAGGAACCATTTCCATCCCCTCCGCTTCCTTGTTCGGATCGTTTGCTAGCACATCTTTGGTGGGGTCTACCTCCATTCCGTCCACGAGTGGAAATGCCCAAACCAATGCTTTTAGTATTGGTTCCTTCCTTTTTGGCACCCAATCACAGGGTGTTCCATCGGTTCCGTTCAGTGCCGCTACGTCCATGATGGGCGGATTGGCTTCATTCCAGGGTTTTCCTTTTGGAAGTGGTCATATCCCACATTCCAACCCAACGGTACGATCCATGCCTTTTTCTTCAATAGGACAAAGCAGCAATCCTTTCCAAGGTTGGAATAACCCTGGGGTTAGTAGCGCAGGAACTGCGAATCCATTTATCGGCCAACAAGGAAGTAGGCCGTATTCCACGGTTAGCATGTTTCAAAGTATTCCTCCCCTTGCTTCGGCTTGGAACCCATATCAGGGGTTATCAACTCCTTACCATTCTTTAGGAGGAAACTTTGCGAGCTATGGAGGTTATACGGCAGGAGTTGGTCAAACTCCGAATTTTGCTGGACCACAAGGCTTGCCTTTTGGTTCAGCCGGTTCTACTGGTCACTTTGGGCAGCCTGGTGCCTCCCAAATCCCAGGACAATCTTTTCAGAACTTTGGGAGTTTTGCCCAGTCTGGGTGGAATCCCCTAGGTCCTCCTAGGCTTCCGTTTCTGGCAACGTTAAACTTGCCAGATCTCACTAAGCTAACAAACGACCCTATCAGATACAATCCAGCCTGGCCTCCGGTCCCAACCAAACTCCCTTCGGATATACCAAAATTCGAAGGGAAGAGTGGTGAAGATCCGGGCGATCATGTAACCACATTCCATTTGTGGTGCTCATCCAACTCCCTCATCGAGGATTCGATTAGGTTGATACTCTTTCAGTGCACCTTGACTGGTAATGCGGCTAAATGGTATATAGAGTTGCCAAGGGGCAGCTTTACATCGTTCGCAGACTTAGCCAATATCTTCTTGAATCACTTCCAGTTGCCTGTCCGCTATGATGCCGGAACTGAACTTCTGGCTACCTTTCGTTAGGATAAGGCAACTCACATTTCTGATCACATTCAGGAATGGAGACGGAGAAAGAGGCTCATTAAAGCCGAAATCCCTCCGGAGTACCGTCTAGAGTGGTTTTTGAAGTCTTTGCAACCCGAGATCTCCAAGGATGTCTCCATGTCTGGGGTCTATTCTGAGGAGCAAGCCATTTTCAGGGCCCAGCAGTTAGAACTGATTTACTCTCAGTCTGGGATCCTCCAAAAGTACTTGCCAGATGCTCCTGGATCTAAGGTTGATTTAGCTAAGCCAAAGCCAAGTCCGCACGCGGATGGTATCGTGGGGTCAGTAGACTCGACTACAGTGAACTTGTTGAATCAATAGCAGCAGTTGTCATTACAAACTGCCCCTAACAACCAAGTCACAATGTCTAATCCTCAAGCTTCCCAAAATTCTTCCATTAACGCCGTCCAATCCGATAACCCCAAAGGAAATCAAAATTCCAATGGGAAAAAGAAAGGACGTGGTAAGAAGAAGAACTCGGATGGGAAGCTCGATGCAAATAAATCCGGCAACAACGCTGGTGGTGGTAAAGGTGAGTCGAGAAAGAAAGTTAAGTTCCCTTGCAAGTTATGCAGTGGGGACCATCTAACTCATCTCTGCCCTAGAATTGAAGATGCTCAGCGCTTGTTAGGACAACAAGGGACTTCTAGTTCGCAAGCTGTGTTAACTAACCCGTTTCCCCAAGGGCAGCAACTTCTTGTTGGCGCAAATTCGAATCCTGGGACCTCCTCAGGGGGCAACCAGGAAGGGGAAAAAGCATCAAATGTTTTTATGATGGGTTCAAATGTTAACGTGACTACTCGGTCACGTGATTATGGTGAAGCAGAAACATCTAAGGATAAAACTGCTCCCGGAAGTAATGACCTTCATATTGAAAGACCTCCTGTTGAGACTATACCTAGGATACCGAAAGGTTCCGCCAAACGCGCAACGATTAACCCTAATGCTAGGGCTGCCCAAAATTACTCCATTGTGGAGGATTTGGCTCAAAGCCCATGTGCTATGTCCGCTTTGGAAGTTCTCCAGTCATGTTCGTCTCAGAGAAGTGCTTTACTTTCCGCCATTGGAGCAGTTGATCCAGCTAACTCTTTAGTGCTCTCTTTTGACATGTCAAATGTCAAAAAGAGACTCCCTCATCATATGGCTTTTCAGGTAAAGTCAACATACCGGAAAATCAATATTTTTCGCACCGTTATAGATGAAGGAGCTTCCACATGCGTCATGTCCATGTCATGTTGGAAGGCTATTGGTTCACGTTCGGCTGTTCCTTCACCAACCGTCTTAACTGCATTTGATGGCCATTCTCACAAGCCGCATGGGATTATCCCGGCCTTTCCTATATGTGTTGGAGGGAAGGTCGTTAATATCGAAGTTGAAGTCGTAGATGCTAACCTAGACTATAATCTCCTATTAGGAAGGAACTGGGTGTACGAGATGGAAGCCGTCGTATCGACTCTGTTTCATGTCATTTGCTTTCCTCATGAGGGGAAAATCGTTAAGGTTGATCAATTGGACTATGCTCCAATCGATCCTCAAGCAACCTCTAACTCTACTGTTCCTTTGGTGGATAACCCTCGCTCGCCGACTGAGAATTTAGGAGTAGGGATGTATTCCTCATTGATGGGTACGTTTGATCTTCCCTCTCCTTTTGCAAGAATCAATGTTATTTCATCATCCAAGGAGTCTTCTCGAGAAGAGTTCTTCCGAACTCATCATTTTTCCGACCCTTGGACCTTGCCTTCACCTACGACCACATTAGTTGAAGGGCAAGTTAATGGAATGGTGTTTCCTATATCTGCAGCTGAGCTTAGATATCAGGCTATCGTAGACTCTGCAGATAACCATTCTACTCCTTTTTCCGAAGAGGGGCTAGATGGTCATGTGGCCCCCGCTTGGAGTTTTGATTCTACCTCTGCCTTGGACTGCTTAGATTCGGTTTTACCTTCTGAAGAAGCAATCCTCGAAGTAATGATGGGTATAGATCGACCTTGGGAAGACTTACACCATCGTTCATATTTTCTTCCTCCATTGCAGGAACTAGAATCTAGATTCCCCGAGCTCGTTGGTAGTGATGTTTGTACGGTGTCGAACCCTTTGGCTCCAACACACGCACGTGCCGAAGGTAATATGTCGGTAATTTCCAAAACAATACCTATAAACATCTCTAAGGATCCTAACATCATCGAGAATATCTTCATCGGAAGTGAGTGTTCCCCTGAAGAAATTCAAATTTACACCGACCTATTCAAGGAATATCGCGATGTATTTGCTTGGTCTTATGAGGAAATGCCTGGCATTGATCCTTCTATAGTCCAACATGAGATCAAGACATACGAAAACGCAAAACTGATTCGTCAAAGGCTTCGGCCGGTTAACCCTAAGAAAGCAGCGGCTATCAAAGTTGAGGTTGAGAAGCTGCTAAGGGTGGGTTTTATATACCCTGTTCCTCTTACGGATTGGGTCTCGAATCCAGTCCCTGTGGACAAAAAGCAAGGAACAATCCGCGTATGCATCGATTTTAGGGACTTAAACAAGGCTTGTCCAAAAGACAATTACCCCACGCCATTCATTGATTAGATTATCGACGAGTGTGCGGGTAATGAAATTTTTTCCTTCATGGACGGTTTTTCGGGTTATAATCAAATCTCTATCCGTCCTGAAGATCAGCATAAGACAGCCTTCATAGGTCCCTGGGGTACCTTTGCATATCGAAAGATGCCTTTTGGTCTTAAAAATGCTGGAGCCACCTTTCAGCGGGCCATGTCATATGCTTTCCACGACATCAAACATATCATCGAGGCATACTTAGATGATCTCGTTGCTCGTTCTCGAAAGAGAACTGATCATCCTAGTCATCTTTGATTAGTCTTTGAGCGATGTCATTTCTATAAAATCCGGTTGAATCCCAATAAATGCATTTTTGCAGTTACATCCAGTCGGCTGTTAGGGTTTATTGTGTCCAATGAAGGGATTCGGGTTGATCCCTCAAGGTTGAGGCAATAGTTCAGTTGCCTCCCCCGTCTTCAATTCGTCAACTTCAAAGTCTTCAAGGGAAGGCTAATTTCTTAAGAAGGTTTATAGCAAACTATGCCGAGATCACTAAAGGGTTCATGCGTTTGCTACGGAAAGGAGTTCCATTTGTGTGGGACGACATTGCGCAGCGGTCGTTTGATGCTTTGAAAAAGGCATTAGTCTCTGCCACACTTTTGAGTCCACCGGATTATGGTAGAGACTTCCTTTTATATCTCACTGCAGCAAAATCTACCATTGGTATGGTTCTAGTTCAGGAAGACGATGCTCTTGTCGAGCACGTGATTTATTATTTGAGCCGAGGCTTAATAGGCCCTGAACTCCGCTATTCTCTGGTTGAGAAGTTGGCCTTGGCAGCTGTCCATGCTGTCCAGAGGCTCCGTCATTATATTTTGCTACGCAAAACTTTTGTCTTAGCAGCGGTCAATCCATTCCAATTTGTCCTCGGTAGGCGAGTGATTGGGGGCAAATATAATAGATGGATAGTCATTTTACAAGAATTCGACCTCGAGTTCTTGTCCGCCAAGTCTAAGAAATCTATGGTCTTCGCGGAGCTAATTTCTGAGATTCCTTGTGGAGAGGATATTGTTTATGAGGAAAGTTTACCCGATGAACATATATTCCTCATCTCTTCACAAGACCCTTGGTATGGAGATATCATTGTTTATCTCCAGACTTCGAAGTTTCCCTCTACTTTCTCCAAGGATGAACGTCGCAAGTTACGTCACCTGGCTAAAAACTATGTTATCATTGGTGACACATTATATCGTCGAGGGGTTGATTCAATTCTTCGACGCTGTTTAACCTTAGAGGAAGCAGAGTCTGTGCTTAATGATTGCCACAGTGGAGCTTATGGTGGTCATCTATCCAGGCTTGCTACAGCCCAGCGCATCTTACGTGCCGGCTACTTTTGGCCTTCAATATTTAAGGACTGTGTGGAAGCGGTCAAACGCTGTCACCCGTGTCAAATTTTTACTCGAAGATGCACGCGCATCCAGCTCCCCTTTTTCCCGTTGTCACCGTCGGTCCCTTCACTAAGTGGGGTATTGATTTTATGACTTGTAATCTGCCTTCAACGGCGAATCACAAGTACATCATCGTGGCTGTAGACTACTTCACGAAGTGGGCTGAGGCCATGCCTACTTATAATAATGACAGTGACACGACAACTTTGTTTCTTTTCAATCAGGTTATCTCAAGATTCAGTATCCCAAGAGAGATTGTCACTGACCATGGCAGTCATTTCCAAAATCAGCTAATGTCCGAATTGGCTCTTAAATTAGGTTTCCGTCAGGAGCATTCGTCTCCTTACTATCCTCAGGCCAATGGACAGGTCGAGGCGGTCAATAAAACTCTTAAGACGATACTCCAACGGAAAATCGATAAAAATCGGTCCAATTGGCACATTATGTTGTATCCGGCTCTTTGGGCATATCGAACCTCCGTTAAAACGGCTACTGGTTTTACTCCTTTTCAATTGGTTTACGGGATGGACTCTATCTTTCCGGTCGAATGTGAAATTCCATCTCTGAAATTGGCTGTTGAGCTTCTTCCTGAGACTTCGAGTCTTGAGGAGCGCCTAGTTCACCTGGAACATCTCGATGAGCAGCGTCGAGATGCCGCCACGATGAACGAGGCCCATAAGAAAAGGGTCAAAACTCAGTACGATAAGTCTGTCCATCCTCATGTCTTTTCTGAAGGTGACCTTGTCTTGGTCTATGACCAAGATAAGGATGCCTTGGGGGCAGGAAAATTTAAGCCTATGTGGTACGGTCCTTTCATTATCAAACGAGTCTTAGAAAAAGGATCGTATGAGTTAATTGATTTCGAAGGAAACAAGCTGGCGGAGCCCCGGAATGGGCTCTATTTAAAGAAGTATTTTGCTTAGTTTTACCAGGCAATGACTTCTTTGTATTTTATGTATATTTGTACATATATTGTCGAGCATTTTCTGATATCAGCACTTTTTGGTCTGCTTTGGCAGGTGTTGATGGATGATTTGGTTTATTTTGGATTCGCCGATGGTGCTAGTCGGCACACTCGGAATCTTGCTTCCGCAGCTTGGGTACTTTATTACCCAACTGGTCAGTTGATGATATCGAGAGGCGTGTGTATCGATCCTGCTTCAAACAATATGGCCGAGTATACAGCTGTTATCAATTTATTATCCGAGGCAATCTCTTATGGGATCGACTCGTTGGTAGTATATCTTGATTCTCAATTGATAGTGTCTCAGTTAAATAACATTTATCGGGTTAGAGATCCATTATTATATCACCAATATTTAAGGGTGAGGTTGTTGCAAAGATCATTTATTTACATTAATTATTTTCACATTCCAAGATCTCAAAATTAGTTAGCTGATTCTATCGCTAATCAAGCATTAGATTGGCATATCAATCATTCATCATCATAAAATCATGCATCAAAAAGTAAAACTGTATATATATATATATATATATATATATATATATATATATCGCAAAGCGTCTCGAGTGTACATATGTGTGTCCAAAAATATACAAAATTGGGACTCAAATGCCCATAGTCATGTCAGGCATATCTAATGCCTCGGCTCTGGATGAGCAGCTAAATAATTAACTATAGCATTGGCCACACGCCGGAAGACGCGAACCCAGTCACGTGGCATCCCAACCACATGACGCTGCATATCAGGAGGAAGGTCCTCTATCTCGGCCATTGGTACTTGGCAGCTTAGTCTTGCCAAGTGTCGCTGGACGTTGTTGAGAGTCCTTTCCGCATCCACAGCCGCTTCTTCGGCTCCTCGGCCACGCCGTCCATGCCGCGGGAATCCATCTGGTCGTACGGGCCCAATGTCTGGAACATGATCATCATATTAGTCATTTGAATCTCATCAAAAAATATTTTCCAAAATTAATTATTCTATTTGAAAAATCCAAAAAAATCATAAAATCATAAAAATCAAAATTCTTACCAATCTCGCCCCATGCTGCATCCGGTGGTAACACTAGATTAGGATCTCCTCGGAAATCCAGTCCAGCATAGGGGTAGTCATCTATGGCGATGATCTGTTGCTCCCACCAAGCAAAAAAGTCATCGTCGAATGCATTCCTAGGTACTTCCCCACCCCCCAGATGTTTCATCAAGTCAGCCCACCGGCCCATGCGTGGATCACGTGGACTACTGATGGGAACTGCTACCCTGGGGCGGAGTGCGGGAACCTTCTCGAAGAAGAAAGTGCATAAAATGGTTCCATACCCAAAGTTCTTGGTCTGTCCCCTCTTGATAGAAGCAAGCTGTTCCTTCATGTTGGTAAGAAGAGGAGTGCACCAGTCAAACACCGTGGTGAGATAGTCCACTGCTACGCTCATGTTTACCCATGATGCCTGATGTAGCGAGGATGATCCGTTCACTCGAGCTATGGTGAACAAGATTATCCGCAGTGACAAACTCGCCGCGTGTGGGATAGAGATCTGGCTCCCGACCTTCCGATGACCTGGGCAGTAAAGTTGTACATAGTCGTCTACACTGAGGCTATTCCGGGTCCTACCCCGGGAATGTACTACCTCTCCCCTTCGGGAAAGGCCCGTGATAAAATATATATCTTCCACTTTTACCCTGAGTGGCATCTGATCAATCACAAAAGCTTCTTCCTCGACATCCCAATAATCAATGAGTCTCTCGAGCAGACACACGTTTGCTTTCATATTTGGCAACTTGAAGAATTTTAGCAATCCACATCCCCGTAGGGCATCTAATGCCTCATCATTGTTCATAACTTCATTATCTACGGCTGAGTGCTCTCTTTCACGCCTTGTGAGAGTCATCCTGGAAGAAAAAAATCATTTTCATCCGTTAGTTTTTTGTATAAAATTAGTTTGCTACGCACACGCGGGTTCACTTGTATACAGTCGCGTGTAGGGCCGTCGTATATGCGATTTCTATACAGCCAACCCGCGTGTACGCCGCAGAGTGATTTTTTGCAAAAGTCTAACAGTGAAACATTAATTAAACTTCCTAAAAACTATCACAATTCATTGCAAGACAATTTTAGTGCTTACCTGGAAGTTTTCGGCAAGTTTGAACGGTTGAATAAGTCACGGGGAAGTTTACTCCTTTTGCTCCACAATTTTTGCTCTCCAAGTCAAACGGTGAAAATGGTAAGTCCAAAATTTCTTTTTATAAGTTTTGAAAATGCAAATTTTTTTCAAATTTTTATTTTGGTTGGTTTCATGTCACTTTTAACTTGGGAGCTTGGAATGTCGAGATTGGGTTGTTTTCCAGGACATTTTGGACATTTTTCGACGGTTCGAGACAGTTCCATGACTGCTGACCCATCATGGCAGGTATCGTGTTCTCACTGGCATATAGGTTAGGGACACCATTTTTCCGTTGCATTATGCATACTAGCCTCCATTTGACCGATACATCTGCCGTAGGGTCGACCCCATCATGTTATGGTTCGTAAGCCATTTTCACTCGCCGATTCTTTAAATCATGACATGATGGTAGAACCATCCTTTTACATGGGCATCCTAGTTAGCACCTCACTAACATTTGTTGCCCATGCTGCTTCGTTTTGAGTAGGCTCGGGAGTCCTCTGTAGTCCCGCCATGACTTATGCGTTGAAGACTCATTCCTCTTTGCTTCTTCGCTTCGTTCTGGCCTTATACCCTAGAGGCTCCTATGTGTGTTGAGTTGTACTTCTGCATTGCATGTTGACCATTTGCACCTTTTGGCCTATAGCCGGCTTCACTTGGACTCGTGTTTAAGCCAATTTTTGACCATGACGTCTGCAAAATCAACCTTGCATACCCTTGACCTCTGCAGCTTGACATACCCAGATCCGTGGAAGGAACTTACCTCTGAGTGTCACTGACCAGTTTTTCACCTCCCTGCATTGAGCATAGGAACGTTCCTTTCCCAGGAACTAGATCATCTGTTTCACCGACACTCGTTCTTTCCACTGTACCATAGCATTCTTTTATTCTTTTTCCAGCTTATCAGAAAAAGACAAAAAAAATTAAATATTCCAAAAAACAGCGGGAACAGGGACATTATTTCCATTTATTGTTGGCAGCTAGAGTCAGTCGTGTCGCCCTTGAACAAAGCACTCAAAACAAAGTCTCCTCCGCATGGGTGGGATTTAGTTTGACTTAGGTACGCCATAACCTTGTTATCGAGTCAGTCCTCCCCCGATTGGTTATCTCTTCCAATCATATGGAGGGTTCGTTCGTGCCTCCTGCATGACGAACTTATACAGATTCATCATATGCTACCACATAGTCACATTGAGTCGTGCTTTTGTTCAAGGGAAGTTAGCCTGAGTTGGCCTTTCTGCGGTGCCTCTTGACTCATTTTTCAGTCGGCCATCCCTGGTTGTCAGTGTCATGTCTATCATCACATCAGTTATATTGGTCCTTTACTCGTGCCGGTTTGAGAAGGTCCCCATTGACTTCTTGCTGGCGGGTCTTGTCCTTATCGACGACGACACCTTGCTCTGAGGACAGGCCTAGAGCCGCACCCTGGCCCTATTTTCATTATTGATAGGTCACCTTGTGCTCAGCATCGATCAGTATCATGGGTCTTTGACTGAGTGGTTTCCCTTGTGTTCGACATCAGCATACATTATCACACATTGGGATTCGTGTAGTACCTTGGTTTCCATTTGACCCTATTGGTGGATACATCGCCTCTGTGTCAGCTTTCATTATTGGTTGGTTCAGAGGGTTTCTGCCGTGCGCTAGCCACATCTTGTGTACACCGGAAACGTACTTCGGTTGGGTTACTACATCTTTTTTCGTCCGATTCCTTCCACATTATTGGCCTACGGGTTACACTCGTGCTAGATTGATGGAGGATGCCTTAATGCCTTCCTTCTAGCGGATCTTTCCCTATCGACTCCGACTCATTGCTCTGGGGAAAAGATCTAGAGTCCATTTGGCAGTACCTTGGGGTTTGCAGTCATTAGTGGCAGATTCCTCGCTATCAACAGTGGGAAACCATCATTGTCTCCTGATTGATAGATTCTTATAGGTGTTCGACTTCAGCTCATCTATTCACACTTGTTAGATTGTACTGGGTACCTTGACGCTCATTATCATTATCGGTGAGTAGTCTCGCGTTTGTTAACGGTATACATCAATGACCGGTAATCAAACGATTTCTCACATGGTCGACTTCAGATCATTTATTCCCATGGTGTAGAAATGTACCACGGCGGTCGGTGAAGACCTCAGGTTGTTTCAGCATTCATTGGTTCACTTGACAGTTGCTCCTGTTGCTGCTAGTTGATACCACTCCACCTTATATGTTGCAGTCAGTCACGACGACATTCTATATGCTGGCACCTGAGTTTGCAGTGTAGTACCATCCTATTCCATCATGTTCAGTTGGCACCTTTTGGGATCAGTCTTTGATATCAGTGATCCGTTGCATCTTTCAGCATCATTGACAGTCTTATATGTGATATTCAGACATGTACTTACTCATTATGATCAGATGATCCATTATGTATTTTCCAGTCATTTATACTTGTATACTTAGTGGATCCGCTTGTACTTGATATGCGGACATGCTTTACTTTTCCTGAGCATGGGTATGCCCGCCTCAGACAGTGTTTCTTTCTGATCTCCTTTCGGTGGCTCGGCAGGCTGAATTCTGGTGAAGTCCTCCTCGGTTTTTCGGCAGAGTTCCTTTCCTTGTACTTACGTAATATATTTTGGCCATCATGTTCCCCTTCTGACCTCATACATTAGGGGGCATCTGTTATAGCTCCAAATCTCACTCTTATGGTTTGTGATGCTGCACTCATGGCCTAGGGCAACCCCTCCTTCCAGACCTGGTCCAAAAATTTAAAAAACAGTGTTTTATTCCCTATACGCGACATTGCCCTGAGTTAAACGCGTGTACACGCAGGTCTGTCATACCCAACCCGCGTGTATCTATTAAAACACTTAAAAAAATAATAAATTCCTCTTTTTCGGGTGGAGATCATGGGTTTTACCTGCTGGATCACCTGTTAGTGCCCGTGGCCCAACTGTTCCCAACCAACTCCTAACTAAAAAACTACTTTGGAGAGGGTATAAAAAGACATCAAAGGGAAGGCCAAAGGGAGAGAGAAATGAGAGCAAGATTATTATGCTGAGATTTTCCCCTTAGACCAGGTCTGAAGTCCTTGGTGCTTTCTGCACTTCCCCCATTTTTCATAGGAAACCCTTGTTTCCATGTGTATTGGTGATCATTCATCCTTGATATCATCATTGAGTAAGACTTGGAAGGAGCTCTTGTTGGAGGCTTGAGGCTGGAACGAATCCGGGAGGAAGCTTTGCTTGGAGCCTGCTGAAGGTGTTCAGGTGATATCTTTCCATTATATGTACTTTATTTGCCTATATATATAAATAAACACGTCTTTGTTCCCGAAACAATCTTTCTTTATGCTTATGAGATTCTTGTTTTGAATTCTTATGCAAGTGGCTACTTAAAGATTTTTATAACTAACTTTATAGCATAAAGATGATTTATACATAAGTATCTGTACATGTACTGTTGTGTTCTTTGATTTGTTTGTCTTGCAGGTCAAAGGAAGAGGAAGGGAACTCCAAGAAGGGTTTGGACCCTAAAGGCCTTCTCGAACGTAGGACCTTAGGTACGTACCCTTAACATTAGAATTTGCTTAAAAGTAAAAATGATGGCTGTGTGTGTGTTTCTTTGAATAAGCAATTTTCAGTCTGGTAGAGTCTTAGCCCAAAGGACCCTAGGGGTATTTTCCCTTCAACCAGAATTGGCGACTCTGCTGGGGACAACACTCTTGTTGTTCCTAGTTTGGGTAGCCTTCAAGCCAATCAAGGCTCAGCCCCTCTGTTTGTTGGCTCTGACTGTCTGATCTTTTCTTGAACTCCAAGCTTTTCCAGTTTTTTCAGTCCGTGTTTTTTTATTTTTCTTGAAAGACTTCAGATTCGCTCTTTTCCTGGATTACAGAAGTGTATATACGCAAGTTGTACTAAGTGAACCCGCGTATACAAAGGTTTCCTTAGTTACAGTCGCGTGTACACGCATTCTGCAAATAATTGCAGGCGCGTATATTCCATAATTTTCAAGATTTATAAATTTTTTTTTTGTTGAATGTCTGTCTGGTGGTTTGGGTCAGTTTGAAGCAGTCACTTCCCAGTGACAGTTCCCTGTTTAACAGGGGGCATCTTGTTCTGAACTCTCTCTAGTTATAAGGAGTACTAGTCTTGTTTTTCGTTGATTGCAAGCGTCATTGGTTTTTGACACACAAGATTTCTGTTTAAGAATCTTGATTGCTCTGTTTCGGCAGAGTGGGAAGATTGGGTTCAATCTTTGTGTCCATTTTGCTTTCATGACACTTTTGTTTGCTTAACGAAATCATTTTTATGACCATTCGCTCCTTCGTTTCGGGAAATTTGTTTGTTACCATTTTCTTGAAACTTGTCTTTTGATATTTTGGACTTTCATTGCTGCTTTTGATTGTCAAAAGCGATTTCAAACACATTTTATTTTTGTTAAGTTTTCATCATTTGAAAGGTGTCAATTCACAAAAGTGTTTGGTTGCTTGTTTATCAATCATTGGTGTCAGTATTTTTGAGAGCTTTCCTTTGAAAAAGACTTTTTGGTTTGATTGAAAGAAAATCTTTTGAAAGTTTTGAGTTTTGCTTTCTTAAACTTGCTTTTCATTTGATTTCCTTTTTTTTTGCGAAGTGAAAGTGCTTTGTTTTTATCTTAGAACTTGTTTTTATTGTTTGGACGAAATGATTGGTAACACATCATCTTCTATCTAAGCATTTTAGTGGCAAGACAAAATTTGGTAAAGCAGCAATTTTCCTTCTTTGTTTTTAGAGTAGTCTTTGAATCTTGCATCCACATATAGTTCTTGCATTAGGGTAAGATTTGCATCTCTTTTTAGGCATATTTAGTTTTGTTAGTTTTTGTGAGTGTGGAGTCTGAAAAGAAAAAGAAATTTTTTTTATATTACAAGTACCTCTGAACCTCATAGAAATTGCTCTTCATCGAAAACAAAAGTGCATGTGCATGTAGCTAAGTTTTATTAATTTCTTTTGCGTCCATAAAAACACCACAAGTTTCACCTCCATTACCTTGTGACTTAAAGAACAACCTAATAAAATCAAGCGCTTAATTAAAATCCACTAGAACTTTTTGTTTTAGTTATTACACCAACAAGTTTAGGATTTTAGGGCCTTGGATTAGGCGAGGGGAGAGTTAACTCTCCAAGGCCACATAAAACGTCAAACATAAGAGTCTGATTAACGAGAGTAAATCCAATAGCGTTAGGAAGACCAGGAAAGCTCCGGATCTAGGAGTTAAGCACGAGGGTCTGTGAAGACAGGGAAGAGAGATACCCCCTCTCCTACTTGTCCGAACTTACCTCATGACTGTTCCACCTGGCTTCTGCGACGAGTTGGTACCCATAGTTGCCTCTCCTAGGGATCTGCATAGGTGGCTGTGGAGGGGAATCCCATGGCACCTGAGGTCGACGTTGCATCACTCTCGACAGTACTACTGGAGGGCACCCTTGAGAAGCTTGGGGGCTTGCACCGGCGCAGGCTGTTGTTAGGAGGTCAGCGTAACTTCCTCTGATACCTTCGCTGATAGGACTGGGCCCTCATCATCCCAGACTATCTTCGGAAGGCCCTCTGATTCACTTTTCTCGTATTTTGGTGTCTGGTCCTAACCACCCGGAGCGGAAATACTTGAAAGTTGTTTGACTGGCTGTATCTTTAGGAGCTTTATAGTGTGTGCTTTGTGCTCCTAGTCGGCTTAACTTTTAATTTTTTGAGTCTTTAGTTAGATCATAACAAAAAATTCAAAGTGGCTGACCGGTCTCCAAGACAGTCTCGAAGACTTCGTGGTCTCTCGCCACCTAGTTTAGAGCCTTCTCCTAGAAGGCGCAGAGGGGATACTACCGGTGGGGTCCGTCCCACGCCGGTTGACGCATCAGGGATTGATCCTCCTCTCGGGGATATTAGCGGCCAAGCAAGGCCTGGCACTTCTGAACAAGAGAGGGACACTCCAGTCCTTTCTCGAGTTCGCTTTCAAGCGGAGAATAACGTAGAGGTAGAAGAACTTTTAGAATCATTAGTGATTCCAAATTCTCCACTACCATCTAGTTATCCAGACGTATTGCAATACGTTGGGACTCTGTCACATAGAGCAGCGAGTCCAGGTTACACTACTCGCTTACCATTTATGATCACTACTGGAAGCATGGCTTCTACGAGTGCTGCGACTATGCAAACCCCAACATCGGTGCAAGGGGGAGGAACCATTTCCATCCCCTCCGCTTCCTTGTTCGGATCGTTTGCTAGCACATCTTTGGTGGGGTCTACCTCCATTCCGTCCACGAGTGGAAATGCCCAAACCAATGCTTTTAGTTTTGTTTCCTTCCTTTTTGGCACCCAATCACAGGGTGTTCCATCGGTTTCGTTCAGTGCCGCTACGTCCATGATGGGCGGATTGGCTTCATTCCAGGCTTTTCCTTTTGGAAGTGGTCATATCCCACATTCCAACCCAACGGTAGGATCCATGCCTTTTTCTTCAATAGGACAAAGCAGCAATCCTTTCCAAGGTTGGAATAACCCTGGGGTTAGTAGCGCAGGAACTGCGAATCCATTTATCGGCCAACAAGGAAGTAGGCCGTATTCCACGGTTAGCATGTTTCAAAGTATTCCTCCCCTTGCTTCGGCTTGGAACCCATATCAGGGGTTATCAACTCCTTACCATTCTTTAGGAGGAAACTTTGCGAGCTATGGAGGTTATACGGCAGGAGTTGGTCAAACTCCGAATTTTGCTGGACCACAAGGCTTGCCTTTTGGTTCAGCCGGTTCTACTGGTCACTTCGGGCAGCCTGGTGCCTCCCAAATCCCAGGACAATCTTTTCAGAACTTTGGGAGTTTTGCCCAGTCTGGGTGGAATCCCCTAGGTCCTCCTAGGCTTCCGTTTCTGGCAACGTTAAACTTGCCAGATCTCACTAAGCTAACGAACGACCCTATCAGATACAATCCGGCCTGGCCTCCGGTCCCAACCAAACTCCCTTCGGATATACCAAAATTCGAAGGGAAGAGTGGTGAAGATCCGGGCGATCATGTAACCACATTCCATTTGTGGTGCTCATCCAACTCCCTCATCGAGGATTCGATTAGGTTGAGACTCTTTCAGCGCACCTTGACTGGTAATGCGGCTAAATGGTATATAGAGTTGCCAGGGGGCAGCTTTACATCGTTCACAGACTTAGCCAATATCTTCTTGAATCACTTCCAGTTGCCTGTCTGCTATGATGCCGGAACTGAACTTCTGGCTACCTTTCGTCAGGATAAGGCAACTCACATTTCTGATCACATTCAGGAATGGAGACGGAGAAAGAGGCTCATTAAAGCCGAAATCCCTTCGGAGTACCGTCTAGAGTGGTTTTTGAAGTCTTTGCAACCCGAGATCTCCAAGGATGTCTCCATGTCTGGGGTCTATTCTGAGGAGCAAGCCATTTTCAGGGCCCAGCAGTTAGAACTGATTTACTCTCAGTCTGGGATCCTCCAAAAGTACTTGCCAGATGCTCCTGGATCTAAGGTTGATTTAGCTAAGCCAAAGCCAGGTCCGCACGCGGATGGTATCGTGGGGTTAGTAGACTCGACTACAGTGAACTTGTTGAATCAATTGCAGCAGTTGTCATTACAAACTGCCCCTAACAACCAAGTCACAATGTCTAATCCTCAAGCTTCCCAAAATTCTTCCATTAACGCCGTCCAATCCGATAACCCCAAAGGAAATCAAAATTCCAATGGGAAAAAGAAAGGACGTGGTAAGAAGAAGAACTCGAATGGGAAGCTCGATGCAAATAAATCCGGCAACAACGCTGGTGGTGGTAAAGGTGAGTCGAGAAAGAAAGTTAAGTTCCCTTGCAAGTTATGCAGTGGGGACCATCTAACTCATCTCTGCCCTAGAATTGAAGATGCTCAGCGCTTGTTAGGACAACAAGGGACTTCTAGTTCGCAAGCTGTGTTAACTAACCCGTTTCCCCAAGGGCAGCAACTTCTTGTTGGCGCGAATTCGAATCCTGGGACCTCCTCAGGGGGCAACCAGGAAGGGGAAAAAGCATCAAATGTTTTTATGATGGGTTCAAATGTTAACGTGACTACTCGGTCACATGATTATGGTGAAGCAGAAACATCTAAGGATAAAACTGCTCCCAGAAGTAATGACCTTCATATTGAAAGACCTCCTATTGAGACTATACCTAGGATACCGAAAGGTTCCGCCAAACGCGCGACGATTAACCCTAATGCTAGGGCTGCCCAAAATTACTCCATTGTGGAGGATTTGGCTCAAAGCCCATGTGCTATGTCTGCTTTGGAAGTTCTCCAGTCATGTTCGTCTCAGAGAAGTGCTTTACTTTCCGCCATTGGAGCAGTTGATCCAGCTAACTCTTTAGTGCTCTCTTTTGACTTGTCAAATGTCAAAAAGAGACTCCCTCATCATATGGCTTTTCAGGTAAAGTCAACATACCGGAAAATCAATATTTTTCGCACCGTTATAGATGAAGGAGCTTCCACATGCGTCATGTCCATGTCATGTTGGAAGGCTATTGGTTCACCTTCGGCTGTTCCTTCACCAACCATCTTAACTGCATTTTATGGCCATTCTCACAAGCCGCATGGGATTATCCCGGCCTTTCCTATATGTGTTGGAGGGAAGGTCGTTAATATCGAAGTTGAAGTCATAGATGCTAACCTAGACTATAATCTCCTATTAGGAAGGAACTGGGTGTACGAGATGGAAGCCGTCGTATCGACTCTGTTTCATGTCATTTGCTTTCCTCATGAGGGGAAAATCGTTAAGGTTGATCAATTGGACTATGCTCCAATCGATCCTCAAGCAACCTCTGACTCTACTATTCCTTTGGTGGATAACCCTCGCCCGCCGACTGAGAATTTAGGAGTAGGGATGTATTCCTCATTGATGGGTACGTTTGATCTTCCCTCTCCTTTTGCAAGAATCAATGCTATTTCATCATCCAAGGAGTCTTCTCGAGAAGAGTTCTTCCGAACTCATCATTTTTCCGACCCTTGGACCTTGCCTTCACCTACGACCACATTAGTTGAAGGGCAAGTTAATGGAATGGCGTTTCCTATATCTGCAGCTGAGCTTAGATATCAGGCTATCGTAGACTCTGCAGATAACCATTCTACTCCTTTTTCTGAAGAGGAGCTAGATGGTCATGTGGCCCCCGCTTGGAGTTTTGATTCTACCTCTACCTTGGACTGCTTAGATTCGGTTTTACCTTCTGAAGAAGCAATCCTCGAAGTAATGATGGGTATAGATCGACCTTGGGAAGACTTACACCATCGTTCATATTTTCTTCCTCCATTGCAGGAACTAGAATCTAGATTCCCCGAGCTCGTTGGTAGTGATGTTTGTACGGTGTCGAACCCTTTGGCTCCAACACACGCATGTGCCGAAGGTAATATGTCGGTAATTTCCAAAACGATACCTATAAACATCTCTAAGGATCCTAACATCATCGAGAATATCTTCATCGGAAGTGAGTGTTCCCCTGAAGAAATTCAAATTTACACCGACCTATTCAAGGAATTGTTGGTCGCTCTAATTGTTTTCACAATTCGAGCTCCACATAAATTGTCAACCCGAGAAGGTCTTTTTATTCCAAAGGTAATAGCGCACTGGATATGCTCAATTTCAAAAGCAGTTCAATGTTGTAGTAAAAGAAAGTCACACACATTTGTTAAATTCATCAATCTATCAATTCACAGTCTACTTAATTAAAGCTGAAGTCAATTAACTTATAGCAGACACGATTTCTCTGTTACAGCAAAGGGAAATAGATGTATAAGAAAAGAAATCATTCAACCATATCAGGAACAGGACCCTATTCCTTGGTGGGAACTTCAGCACCTGCTGCCTGGCACTAATCACACTGTAAAAGCAGTAACCTCAAGAGGTCAAGACCCTATTCCCAGGAACAGGAATCTTCAGCACTTGGCCTCTTGTTTCTAATCACACTGCAAGTAAAAGAAAGCAATCAATGGGAGCAAGACCCTATCCCTCTGTACAGGGATCTTCAGCACATGCTCTCATCATCCACTCGTGCAATCAATACATGTAGCGCTAAGAAACAGAGTATCACAAACCATGTAACTAGTGTTTCAGCAACAGAATCAAATACAATGCAAATACATAAGAAATAAACAACTACAGGAATAAAGGGGTGGATCTTGTGAGGAAGGCGGGCCCTTTCCTTCTCACAAGATTCCCCAAGAGAAAGAATTAAACTAGAATGCTCAAAACAAGTCTTTATTCATCTGTCAAGAAACTGATACATTACAAAAAGGAGACTAGCTCCTGCCTCACACAATGTTGTTCTATGAATTACAGTTCGATCCCCTCTAATGATGATGTCTCCTCTTTTTAAAGAGGAGACATCATTTACAATTTTACACAAGAGCGAAGATCTCGATTCTGTTCGAAACAAAACTATTCTGTTCTTTCTTAAAAAGAGATACTGTTACAACCGAGACAACAGAAATGCTATCTTCAAGATAATCCAGGTAACGTATCTTTGGGCTGCTGCTATTATCCACAAAAAGTTCTTCCAGAATCGCAAATTACGCATAGCGGGAGTTGCGTGCTTGACGGCTGTTTCAGCAACTGAGTTAGCTGTTTCAGCATCGGGACCAGCTGTTTCAGCAACGGGACCAGCTGTTTCAGCAACGGAGTTGGCTGTTTCAGCAATGAAGTTCAACTGTTTCAGCAACGGCCGCTCATTCCCAACAAGGCATATATTATCTGCGATCTTTGACTTGTGTTAGCAACAATGCACTTCAATAATTGATAAAATATAAGAGTATTATGGAATTAAATGTAAGACAGATTAACCAT
This sequence comes from Pinus tabuliformis, assembly GCA_031772625.1. Taxonomy (NCBI): domain Eukaryota; kingdom Viridiplantae; phylum Streptophyta; class Pinopsida; order Pinales; family Pinaceae; genus Pinus; species Pinus tabuliformis. Next base: position 905,905,063 of record CM062811.1, read on the forward strand.
ATAATAAAGAAGAGGTTTCCATATACCTTAGGATAAAGTGAATGAAAAAGACATTGAGGTTCATGGTTCTAAGGGTAAAGTGATGTCAAAATATATAACAAAAATGGTACATATTGGAGTCCTAACATCCCCCCCAGCTAAAAAATGTTGCATGTCCTCAGGCAACCCCTTCGTCTGAATCAGAGTCTGAGTACTGGGACTGGCAATGCAAATTACTCAAGCAGTAGCTGGAGAAGGTGGCGTCTGTAGGAGCTCGGAATCCGCTGTTGGTCTGCAACTGTCGCCATGCCGAGGCTTCCTCTCTGTTAGTCAACTGATAATGACTTTGATATTTTTCTGAAGGCAGCCATAAGATTGGAAAACGGAAATGATACCCAATCCAGTTGACTCCACAATGTTGAATGCATTCAATATACTTAGGGACCCTGTATAATGCAGCTTGAAGATTCAGAGGGTTAAAAGGATGATAATCCTGTCTTTCCTTGCATGACTGCTGCCAAAAGATATCATTGGCCTCCAATGCAGCAGGACCCTTCAATCTAATGTGCTCTTGACACTTAAAAATGATTGAAGCCTGTAATTGCTCTATGTGCTCACTCATTCCCGGCTTCTGCAAGAATTCATAATACTGTGCTATAAACATGGCTGGGCTTACAGGCTCTGGTCTAATCCACAGGAGTTTATTCTCCTCATTATGACTGCTTGCATTGAACGCAGTCTGCCATGTGAGCTGATTAGACAAAAATGAAGCAAATGCCCTAATTTGTATATCACCTGCAATTGGGATAAGATTAACTCTCCTTTCTTCAGGAATAGCCTCATTATGAAGGTAGAGTTCGCACAGCAGATGCTGGTCACTTTCCGGGGCCTCTTTAAAGGTCTCAACAAATTTCTCAGAAGTCAGTAATTCATGTGGTCTGCCATGTGCTATTGATTTTATTTGAAAGTAGACTAGTCGTTCAGTGAGAAAGAGAGAGTAATTTACAGAGGGTTTACGTGTAACCATCAACTTTCGCACCAATGAAAACATCAAGGCTATCCGTTCCTTAGACTGTCTAGCTTCCTTCTTATATTCCTTATGCTCTTGCAGGATTTGTTCCCAGCTATCCCAGTTAGTATATACATAGCTCTGCCATTGCAACTTATGCTGTTGTAATACTATCTTCTGTTCTTCAGCATGTTGCTTCTTCCATCTGTTGAATTGTTCCAATGGGTCCCCTAGCCGAGTCTGTGTCTTTTTAACAGAAGTAGTGGGTTGGGACACTATTTCCTCTGTCTGAATGGCTGCCTCAGAGGTAATACATTGGGGCATTATTTCTTCTGTCGGGATACTTGCATCAGTAGTGTGCTGAGGCAGTGTTTCTTCTGCCGGGATACTTGCATCAGTAGTGTGCTGGGGCAGTGTTTCTTCTGCCGGGATACTTGCATCAGTAGTGTGCTGAGGCAGTGTTTCTTCTGCCGGGATAGCTGCATCAGTAGTCATTTGCTCTGGCAATGTTTCCTCTGTCGGAATATCTGTATCAGTAATCATGTGCTCTGGCAATGTTTCTTCTGCCGGAATATCTGAATCAATAGTAGTATGCTCTGGCAGTGTTTCTTCTGCCGGGATAGCTGCATCAGTCCCCAAAGGATGAGATATCTCTTGTTCGATTTCTTCTTCTTCTTGCATCATAGGGGGTCCTACTGATTCTTGTGGAGCAGTAGGGCACTCCTCTTGTGTTCCCTCTGTCATAATTGTCTCAGGGAGTGGAATTTCAACTACTTTATAGCCTGCATTCTGATAAATGGTGCCACACTCTTTGCACATATATTCTATACATGTCTCCCTGTTTTGCATTGAGGCTACTTGTGCTAATGTATGGAGATTGAGTTCTTTTTCAAAAGCCTCTTGAGCCATGGCTAACTCAGCTTTGTAAGCTTCTATTTCAGACTTCAGGAACTCATTTTCCTGCAGTAGAGATGTCATCGTATGTGGGCCTTGTATGCTGCTTGTTTCTGCTGGGATATTTTGCTGATGCACAGTGGTAGCTGGTTGTTGCACCACAATGGGTGCCTCTTGTGTTTCATCCATCGTGCTAGGAATGGATTCTTGTTCTCCAATAACTAGTTCTGATACCACAGTAAATAGTCCTCGTGCTCTATCAGGAATAAATCCTTGTTCCTCAGCAACTAGTTCTGATACCACGGTGAGTGGTGCTTGTATTTCCTCTATCGGACCAGTCATGAATTCTTGCTTCTCAGTGACTAATGCTGGTACCACAGTGGGTGGTTCTTGTGTTTCATCCACCGGGTTAGGAATGGATTCCTGTGTTTCAATCTCCAATTCTGGTATTTCAATCTCCAGTTCTGGTATTTCAGTCTCTGGGCATTTCCCACTATCATCTTGCTTTGTAAATTCTTGTGCCTCAGTGACTGGTTCTTATGGAACAGTCACTGGGCATTCTTCAGTATTGACCTGTTCTGTAAATTCTTCTGCCTCAGTGACTGGTTCTTGTGGAACAGTCACTGGGCATTTCCCATTATCGACCTACTTGGTGTATTCTTCTTCCTCAGTGACTGGTTCTTGTGTTGCAGTCACTGGGCAAGTGACTGGTTCTTGTGGAGCAGTCACTCCTTGATCCATAACCAATGTCGTATTATCCCGAGGCACTGATTTTTGTGTGACAGTGTCTTTGGACGAGACCGGCTGGGGAGTTCGGGATGGGGATAAGGGTTTCAATACAATAGTGGGAGGGTTAGGGAAAATGGAAGTGGATTCTGCCTCAACAGTCTTTGTCCTCTTTCTTTTTGGTAGGAAGGCAGCAAAATCGTTGCCTTTCCTTTTCCTTGAACGGGAGGGCTTTTTCTTCGGGACAGGGTTTTCCGGAGGGGTAGGAATTTTGGATGTGGACCTTGTCCGTGGTCTAGAACTTGTGACTGCTGGGGTTTTCCTCTTTTTCTTAATGGGTGAAGAAGGGGGTGTTGGAGAATCGTCACTAGGGACAGGAATAGTAGAGTGTTAGCTCTGCTAACTGAGGCGAGCTCGGGGTTGGGTTGACGGGAGAATTCAGGGTTTCCTCCTGTTGTTCTTTATGAGGATTTTCAGACGGTTGGGACGTTTTCTCTTGCTGAGGAGTTTCGGGTGGGGCTTGCAGAGGGACTTCAGGTGGTTGGGGAATTTCTGGTGGGGCTTGCAGAGGGACTTCAGGTGGGGCCTGCGGGGGAATTTCAGGTAGGGCCTGCAAAGGGGGATTTTGCTGAGCAAAACCCCTCCGTATTAGCAGCTGGCATAAGCGGTGATGGGTAAGGGATGACATTGGAGATTTGGCTCGCTTACAATAATACGACATGTTTTTAATACAACCAAGCAGATAATAAGGGATATTAATCAATCTTCCATTCCTCAAATGATTCAGCAGAACAAAGTCATGATTGTACACTACCTGATAATGCCCTTCGCATGTTAGGTAGTGTTTGACGAATTCTGCCACTGATGGCCATGGTTGAGGAAGTGAATGCAGACTGACCCCGCGGCCTCTAGGTTCCACTTGCTCGTCCAGCCGCAAAAAGTCTTGCTGCGCGTTAAGAACGACCTGCTTCCTGCTAAACCAGCGAATGCCCTCAGCTGGCAACCCTGATACCTGAACTATGTCATCCTCTGTCACTGAAATGCGAACCCCTCGGACCACTGAGAAATTGTCTTCAAAGTTCTGTGCAAACTCTAATACTTCTTCTGCGTTAAAATCTCCCAACCTTTCAAAATATGCTGTCCACCCTGCTTGTTGGAAGATCTGATACACTTCAGGAAAGAGCTGTAGAAGACTTATGGAGCCGGGCTCATTTCTAATGGCCGCCTTTCCCATGGCTAAAGCTCTGAGTTTTTCCACAGAGGCACAATTCAGTATTCTCAGACCCTGATCAGACTAGTTGTTGCAACAACGGCTGCGTAGTCTAAATGACGGCAAAAATGGATATGATAACAGGCGGCAGGTTGGTTCATGCGAAATAATCATTCCATTTTTGGAATTCGCCCCCCCTACGTATGGTGTAATAATGATTGGACGTGGGAAGATATGCAATCATTATGAAATGAAATCCTCTCTTTTAATATGATTTAACCGAATTACATTAAAACCATATACCTTATACTTTACCTTTAATTAATAATTCGAAGTGTCGGTTGCAATAGCCTTGAATGATCATAGAAGGGTCTGTGTAATTGATTCTGGTATATGCCAAATAATTTTCACCAAAAGGATCTGAAGTATGATCGTGAAGGACCAGAAAGCTTATATGTCGACAAAGAGAGATGCTGCTTTGATAATAACAAGTTGCTGAGACTGATGTTTGAGCAACTGACAAATGAACGATACATTGCTGAAGCAAGTGTTTCATCAATCGGGGGAAATTGATAATATATTGCTGAAACAGGTGTTTCAGCAATGGGTAGAATCAATGATATGTTGCTGAAACAGGTGTTTCAGCAACGGAAAAAGTTGGTGTTACGTTGCTGAAACAGGTGTTTCAGCAACGGGAAAAATTGGTATTACGTTGCTGAAACAGGAGTTTTAGCAACGGGAAAAATCGGTATTACGTTGCTGAAACAGGAGTTTTAGCAACGGGAAAAATCAGAAAATTGTGATAACTGACTTAGGTCTGTGAATGATAAGGGATTATTTTCAGCAGTAAGGGATGGGTAACACAGACTGAAGGAAGATATTTCGGGAGTGGTGGGAATGAAATAATGGAGGGATATTACTTTAGGGGAGAGGGTAAAATGATGGGAGGAAGCTTCTTGATTTAAAGCTTCAGATCTTCTCATGATGAATCTGTCCTCCTTATTGCCTTTCCAGAATCTGCAAAATTCAATTGTAACATGCCAATCCTTGACAGGGATTATTAGTGCTAAATCTAATCTACTACTAAAAATATAGTGCAGAAAATTAAGTGCTGTGAGGAGCAGAAGACTCCCCTGGAAAAAGATAATGAATATCAGTCATGCAAGCAGTCTTGAAATCTTCTTTAGAAACAGGGCGCTCATATAAACGGAGCCTATGGCCATTGACTAGTAGAGGTGTTTTAGCATCATCAATTGTTACAAGTCTTACCGTTCCGTTTGGAAAGACATCTTCTACTTCATACGGTCCAAGCCAACGTGTACGTAGCTTTCCCTGAAAATTTTCAAACCGAGAATCATACAGCAAGGTCCAATTACCTTTTTGGAACTGCTTGTGTTTGATAATTTTGTCATGCCATTTCATCCTTTGTTGCTGAATCATGTTTGTTTGGTGAATGGCATCCAATCTCTTTTCATCCAACTCCAAAAGTTGCTGCAATCTAGCTGTCTGCACATCATTCAAATCAAGATTAACAGCTAAGGCAGTCTTTAAAGTTTTAATTTCAAATTCCACAGGAAAAATAGCATTTTTACCATAAACCAATTCATAGGGAGAAAAACCTGTAGTGTTTCTCCAAGTAGTCCTGTAAGCCCATAATGCCTCAGGGAGCCTTTGGGACCAATCCTTTCGGTTGTCCTTCACTGTTTTAGTTAGAATGGCCTCTAAAACTTTGTTTATGCTTTCCACCTGCCCATTGGCCTGGGGGTGGTATGGTGTAGTCATTCTATGTTGAATATGATATTTGTGAAGGGTAGATTTAAAACCATGAGAATTGAATGGAGGTCCTCCATCAGTAACTAGCTCTCTGGGGATTCCAAATCTCGTGAAAATATCTTCAAACAAGAAGGACAAAACGGCCTCCTCATTGGCTCTAATAAGTGCTTTGGCTTCCACCCACTTAGTCATATAGTCTGTACAGACTAATATATAGGTCCTTTGGTTGGATGGAGGGTTAATGGGTCCTATGAAGTCCAAGGCCCATCTTTCAAATGGTTCAGAAAATACCTGGGGGTTTAATGGCATTTGGTCTCTATGATTGGGTTGACCCATTCTCTGGCAACTGTCACAAGCCCTTACATATTTCTTTGCATCCTTAAATAATGAGGGCCAATAGTACCCCATCCTCAAAATTTTATGCGTTGTTCTTTTATCAGCAAAATGGCCTCCGCAAGGGCCATCATGACAAGCTTTCAATATGTCGTACACTTCATCTTCTCTAATGCATCTTCGGATCTCCTGATCAAGCCTAGTATAGAAGAGACATCCGCTTATCCAGCTATACCTGGCACTTTGTTGAACAATTCTTCTCTTTTCTCTATATGACAGGTGTGCTGGTAGTTTTCCTGCAACCAAGTAATTAGCAATATCTGCATACCATGGAGAATGAGCAGAAACTGCAAACAAATATTCGTCAGGAAAACTATCATCTACTGGAATATCATTATCAGTTTTTAACCGTGAAAGAAAATCAGCCACCACATTTTCCTTACCAGGCCGATCTACAATTGTAATATCAAATTCCTGCAATAGTAACAGCCATCTGGTAACTCTAGCATTTGTGACAGATTTGTTCATTAAGTATTTAATAGCTGAATGATCAGTGTGCACAAAAGTAGGATACCCAGTAATATAGTGTCTGAATTTATTAATGGCATAGATTACTGCAAGGAACTCTTTCTCGGTAACTGTATAGTTAAGCTCAACAGAGGTCATATTCTTACTGATAAAGTATATAGCATAAGGAAGATGATTTTCCTCTTGTCCCAGGACTGCTCCAATAGCAACATCTGAAGCATCAGAGGATATGTGAAACGGAAGATTCCAGTCAGGCCCCCTCAAAATAGGAGCAGTAGACAGCTGATGCTTCAATTCTTCAAAAGCTTTTTGACAAGAATTAGTCCACTTGAATTCAGCATTTTTCATAAGCAATACAAACAATGGAGAAGCTATTTTAGAGAAATCTTTAATAAATCTCCTATAATAACCAGCATGCCCTAGAAAACTTCTCACATCAGTTTGAGTTTTAGGAACAGAAAGATTCTGAATGACTAATATTTTAGATGGATCTACCTGAATACCTAGAGATGAAATAAAATGTCCAAGCACTATTCCCTCACTCATCATCATGTGGCACTTTTCGGTACTTAAGGAAAGGTGGGCTTGAATACATCTTTTAAGTACTTTCTCAAGGTTTTGTAATCCCTCTTCAAAAGACACACCATAGGGGGTAAAATCATCCATAAATATTTCCATACAGTCATTCAGCATATCTGAAAAAATTCCTATAACAGCTCTTTGAAAGGTTGCTGGTGCATTGCATTATCCAAATGGGAGAACTCTATAGGCGAAAGTTCCCCAAGGGCTGGTGAAAGTGGTCTTGTCTTGATCCTGGGGTGCAATTTTTATCTGATTATACCCACTGAATCCATCTAGAAAAGAAAAGAATTTCTTCCCTGCAAGACTGTCCAACACCTGATCAATGAAAGGTAAGGGAAAATGATCCTTTTGGGTAGCTTTGTTTAAAGCTCTATAGTCAACACATACCCTCCATTTCCCGTTTTTCTTTGGAACAATTACTAACGGGGAAACCCATTCACTGTCAGATATGGGGTATATAAATCCTGCGTTAAGCAATTTTTGAAGTTCTTCTTTAACAATTTCTCGTAAATTAGGATTCATTCGTCTTTGGGGTTGACAAACAGGTCGGCATCCTTCTTTAATGTAAATTCTATGAGTACATAATTCAGAAGAAATACCTTTCATGTCCGTGTAATCCCAGGCAAATGCCTCCTTATGTTCGTGTAACAACTTCATTAGTTGCTGTGTTTCAGCATCTGTTAAATCAGGATTTATGTTTAATGTCTTACCGGGTTCTATTTCAACTGTTATGCTCTTAGATGGAATCGTGTTTAAAGTTTGAGATGAATCTTCAGGTTCAATCTTTTCTTGTATATCAGTTTCAAAAATTGCAGTTAATTGATTGTGTGTTTCAGCAATAACAGAAGAAGGTTCACAAATAAAATTATTGATTATTTCATCTTCTGTATTGTCTTTAAGAGTTAAAGCTTGTCCTATAGTTAGAATCGGCTGAACAGCATTATCATCATAATCCATCCATATAGAATCTTCATTATTAACTACTGGCGTAGCGTGAGGATAAAGAGTTAATTGTTTTGTTTCATAACCATTAGAAATTGTCATTGAACCAGATCTGCAACTAATAAATGCATCAGCTGTGGCCAACCATGGCCTTCCTAGAATTAAGGGATGTCCTCCCAGCTTTGTTTTAGTTTGCAATACAACAAAATCAGCTGGATATTTCCAGGATTCAACTGAAATGAGCAGGTCTTCAACAACCCCTTCTGGCTTAATTGTGGAACGGTCAGCTAACTCTAAAATGGTGGGTGTATCTCTGATTGTGTTATTCAGCTGTAACAATTGTGAAGTTTCCAGAGTCATTATATTAATTGCTGCACCTAAGTCTACCAAAACTCGGGGGATTACTGCTTTACCAATCTGAACTGTGACAGTAGGATGGCCAGGATCACCATATTTTACAGGAGGGGCTTTTCCAGACATTAATGCAGACAAGTCTCCCATCACATGTACTGTAAGGGGATCCTTGGTTTTCCTACCAGGTTTCTTAACACAAATATCCCTTAATGTTTTGGCATAAATTGGTACGTCTTTTAATGCTTGTAAAAGTGGAATTTTAATATACAAATTTTGCAATTCCCCCATAAAATTAAAAGCAGGTGTTTCAGCTGTTTTGGTTAAAACCAAACGCTCGGGGAATGGTGGTTCTGTTAATTCAGCATTTTTGTTAGGAGGTGGTTGAGCTTCTTTTTGCTTTTCGGTTTCATTTTTATCTGAATCAGTTATATCATCAATAATAGGCTCTACTACTCTTCCAGATCTCAAGTGAATATCATTACATTGCATAGTAGGAAATATAGACTGATTCTGAATATCAATGACTTCCACAGCTTTATTATTGGGGTTAGGATTTGGTTGCGCAGGTAGTTGGGGTCTCATTTGGTTGTTTGGTGGGGCATTTGATGGCAGAGAGAGTGATTGTTGGAATTGAGGCTTTTGATTTGGGTATGGGAGTGATTGATTATTCCAACTTGGGTTCCAAGGATTGAAAGGAGGTGGTTGCTGTGGAGGCCAAGGAGTCCACATTGAAGGGTCAACAAAGGGAGGGTTTTGCATTTGCATGGGTGGGAAATTCATTTGACTGAAAAGTGGATATTGCATTTGATTGAAGGGGGGGTAGCTTGTTTGGCCAAAAGTAGAATAATTGTTCCAACGATTAAATGGCATACCAGAGTTCGTACCTTGCCCTTTAGGTTGCCATTGTCTTCTTTGAGTTAGCAGGTAGACTGCTTCAGCTTCTTCCTCTGTTGGCTGCATCGCTGCTTTTATCCCTGGTAGAGATGGACACTGCTCTGTCTCATGATCTTTCTCACAAAGGGTGCAAACTGGTACTTTATCTCTTGGACACTCCCTTAGTGGATGTTTATCTCTACATTTCGGGCAATAGACAGCCAGAGTTGCTTCTGCCTCAGCCTGCTTCTTCTTAACCTGCAAAGTGTCAATCTGTGAAGCAAAGGAACTTAGCATTTCGGTTTTAAATTCTTCAAGCAAATTACCTATCTCTGCTCTTGTTGCTCCTCCATTGGCTAATTTCTGTACCCTTGAATAGGTGGAATCTCTTATTCTGTTTCTTGCAGCTCCCCTAGAACATCTTTTAGCAAGTTCACAAATCTCATCATATGATTCTTTAGATATATCTCCCTTAGCAAGCATATTTAACATATTTAAACAATCATCCCTTAAACCTCTAAGTAATATTGTTTTACGAATTTCCTTACTTATATCTGGATGATCGGATCTCTGTATGTTGTATTGCAATCTTTCGATGTAGTCCTCCAGGTTTTCATCCGATTTTTGTGCCATATTGAATAATTCATCCTTCTTCTCTCTCGTTCGGCAGTAGTCCTGATATTTAAGCAGAAATTTTTGTTTCATTTGCTCCCATGTTGTGATTACCTGACTTCCAAGGCTCATGAACCATCTCAAGGCATTCCCTTTTAAGGTGGCTAGAAACAGTTTCAACTTTTGAGCATTAGTAACATAATCATAACTTCTGCATAAAATATCAAATTCAAAAAGAAACTCGTCAGGATCCTCAGTAGATAAACCATGAAAGTTAGGTAGGGCAGACAATGGGATATTTTTCATTGTTCCTGCAGGAAGATCACTGATGGGAAATCCCAGGGTAGAAAGAGAATTTTCATCCCTTCTTTCTTCTTCAGGACCTGTACGTTCTCCTCCAAAGAGGAGATTATCATTGTTATCTTCCATTGTTGGTCCTCCTACTGCACTTTCTCGATCGTCAGAATCCTCTATTGGTTCTTCAATGTTTCCTACCGGTCGTCCAGCGCTTTCTACTATCTCCTCAATATGTTCTACTATTCTGCTACTTTCCTCTGATTCTTCAGCGCTGACTGCTGGTTCTTCTGTATTTTCAGGACCCACAACTTCCTCTGTTCTGTAATCTGACTGAGGGGAACGCTGAAGTTTTGATTTCCGAGAACTCAATCTTTGTGATGATTCAGCCTTTGATACAATCTCGTCAATAAACGTTTTTCGTCCTCCCCAGCCCTTGCCACCTGCGCGGTTATTTTTCTTCTGGTTTCCTCGTCCTCTCATACAATCTGCACATTAGAAAAAAAATAGATAAATGCTTTTTGAAATCTATAATTACCTTCCCCGGCAACGGCGCCAAAATGTTGGTCGCTCTAATTGTTTTCACAATTCGAGCTCCACATAAATTGTCAACCCGAGAAGGTATTTTTATTCCAAAGGTAATAGCGCACTGGATATGCTCAATTTCAAAAGCAGTTCAATGTTGTAGTAAAAGAAAGTCACACACATTTGTTAAATTCATCAATCTATCAATTCACAGTCTACTTAATTAAAGCTGAAGTCAATTAACTTATAGCAGACACGATTTCTCTGTTACAGCAAAGGGAAATAGATGTATAAGAAAAGAAATCATTCAACCATATCAGGAACAGGACCCTATTCCTTGGTGGGAACTTCAGCACCTGCTGCCTGGCACTAATCACACTGTAAAAGCAGTAACCTCAAGAGGTCAAGACCCTATTCCCAGGAACAGGAATCTTCAGCACTTGGCCTCTTGTTTCTAATCACACTGCAAGTAAAAGAAAGCAATCAATGGGAGCAAGACCCTATCCCTCTGTACAGGGATCTTCAGCACATGCTCTCATCATCCACTCGTGCAATCAATACATGTAGCGCTAAGAAACAGAGTATCACAAACCATGTAACTAGTGTTTCAGCAACAGAATCAAATACAATGCAAATACATAAGAAATAAACAACTACAGGAATAAAGGGGTGGATCTTGTGAGGAAGGCGGGCCCTTTCCTTCTCACAAGATTCCCCAAGAGAAAGAATTAAACTAGAATGCTCAAAACAAGTCTTTATTCATCTGTCAAGAAACTGATACATTACAAAAAGGAGACTAGCTCCTGCCTCACACAATGCTATTCTATGAATTACAGTTCGATCCCCTCTAATGATGATGTCTCCTCTTTTTAAAGAGGAGACATCATTTACAATTTTACACAAGAGCGAAGATCTCGATTCTGTTCGAAACAAAACTATTCTGTTCTTTCTTAAAAAGAGATACTGTTACAACCGAGACAACAGAAATGCTATCTTCAAGATAATCCAGGTAACGTATCTTTGGGCTGCTGCTATTATCCACAAAAAGTTCTTCCAGAATCGCAAATTACGCATAGCGGGAGTTGCGTGCTTGACGGCTGTTTCAGCAACTGAGTTAGCTGTTTCAGCATCGGGACCAGCTGTTTCAGCAACGGGACCAACTGTTTCAGCAACGGAGTTGGCTGTTTCAGCAATGAAGTTCAGCTGTTTCAGCAACGGCCGCTCATTCCCAACAAGGCATATATTATCTGCGATCTTTGACTTGTGTTAGCAACAATGCACTTCAATAATTGATAAAATATAAGAGTATTATGGAATTAAATGTAAGACAGATTAACCATATAATAAAGAAGAGGTTTCCATATACCTTAGGATAAAGTGAATGAAAAAGACATTGAGGTTCATGGTTCTAAGGGTAAAGTGATGTCAAAATATATAACAAAAATGGTACATATTGGAGTCCTAACAGGAATATCGCGATGTATTTGCTTGGTCTTATGAGGAAATGCCCGGCATTGATCCTTCTATAGTCCAACATGAGATCAAGACATACGAAAACGCAAAACTGATTCGTCAAAGGCTTCGACTGGTTAACCCTAGGAAAGCAGCGGCTATCAAAGCTGAGGTTGAGAAGCTGCTAAGGGCGGGTTTTATATACCCTGTTCCTCTTATGGATTGGGTCTCGAATCCAGTCCCTGTGGACAAAAAGAAAGGAACAATCCGCGTATGCATCGATTTTAGGGACTTAAACAAGGCTTGTCCAAAAGACAATTACGCCACGCCATTCATTGATTAGATTATCGACGAGTGTGCGGGTAATGAAATTTTTTCCTTCATGGACGGTTTTTCGGGTTATAATCAAATCTCTATCCGTCCTGAAGATCAGCATAAGACAGCCTTCATATGTCCCTGGGGTACCTTTGCATATCGAAAGATGCCTTTTGGTCTTAAAAATGCTGGAGCCACCTTTCAGCGGGCCATGTCATACGCTTTCCACGACATCAAACATATCATCGAGGCATACTTAGATGATCTCGTTGCTCGTTCTCGAAAGAGAACTGATCATCCTAGTCATCTTCGATTAGTCTTTGAGCGATGTCATTTCTATAAAATCCGGTTGAATCCCAATAAATGCATTTTTGCGGTTACATCCGATCGGCTGTTAGGGTTTATTGTGTCCAATGAAGGGATTCGGGTTGATCCCTTCAAGGTTGAGGCAATAGTTCAGTTGCCTCCCCCATCTTCAATTCGTCAACTTCAAAGTCTTCAAGGGAAGGCTAATTTCTTAAGAAGGTTTATAGCAAACTATGCCGAGATCACTAAAGGGTTCATGCGTTTGCTACGGAAAGGAGTTCCATTTGTGTGGGACGACTTTGCGCAGCGGTCGTTTGATGCTTTGAAAAAGGCATTAGTCTCTGCCCCACTTTTGAGTCCACCGGATTATGGTAGAGACTTCCTTTTATATCTCACTGCAGCAGAATCTACCATTGGTATGGTTCTAGTTCAGGAAGACGATGCTCTTGTCGAGCACGTGATTTATTATTTGAGTCGAGGCTTAATAGGCCCTGAACTCCGCTATTCTCTGGTTGAGAAGTTGGCCTTGGCAGCTGTCCATGCTGTCCAGAGGCTCCGTCATTATATTTTGCTACGCAAAAATTTTGTCTTAGCGGCGGTCAATCCATTCCAATTTGTCCTCAGTAGGCGAGTGATTGGGGGCAAATATAATAGATGGATAGTCATTTTACAAGAATTCGACCTCGAGTTCTTGTCCGCCAAGTCTAAGAAATCTATGGTCTTCGCGGAGCTAATTTCTGAGCTTCCTTGTGGAGAGGATATTGTTTATGAGGAAAGTTTACCCGACGAACATATATTCCTCATCTCTTCACAAGACCCTTGGTATGGAGATATCATTGTTTATCTCCAGACTTCGAAGTTTCCCTCTACTTTCTCCAAGGATGAACGTCGCAAGTTACGTCACCTGGCTAAAAACTATGTTATCATTGGTGACACATTATATCGTCGAGGGGTTGATTCAATTCTTCGACGCTGTTTAACCTTAGAGGAAGCAGAGTCTGTGCTTAATGATTGCCACAGTGGAGCTTGTGGTGGTCATCTATCCGGGCTTGCTACAGCCCAGCGCATCTTACGTGCCGGCTACTTTTGGCCTTCAATATTTAAGGACTGTGTGGAAGCGGTCAAACGCTGTCACCCGTGTCAAATTTTTACTCGAAGATGCGCGCGCATCCAGCTCCCCTTTTTCCCGTTGTCACCGTCGGTCCCTTCACTAAGTGGGGTATTGATTTTACGACTTGTAATCCGCCTTCAGCGGCGAATCACAAGTACATCATCGTGGTTGTAGACTACTTCACGAAGTGGGCTGAGGCCATGCCTACTTATAAGAATGACAGTGACACGGCAACTTTGTTTCTTTTCAATCAGGTTATCTCAAGATTCGGTATCCCAAGAGAGATTGTCACTGACCATGGCAGTCATTTCCAAAATCAGCTAATGTCCGAATTGGCTCTTAAATTAGGTTTCCGTCAGGAGCATTCGTCTCCTTACTATCCTCAGGCCAATGGACAGGTCGAGGCGGTCAATAAAACTCTTAAGACGATACTCCAACGGACAATCGATAAAAATCGGTCCAATTGGCACATTATGTTGTATCCGGCTCTTTGGGCATACTGAACCTCTGTTAAAACGGCTACTGGTTTTACTCCTTTTCAGTTGGTTTACTGAATGGAATCTATCTTTCCGGTCGAATGTGAAATTCCATCTCTGAAATTGGTTGTTGAGCTTCTTCCTGAGACTTCGAGTCTTGAGGAGCGCCTAGTTCACCTGGAACATCTCGATGAGCAGCGTCGAGATGCCGCCACGATGAACGAGGCCCATAAGAAAAGGGTCAAAACTCAGTATGATAAGTCTGTCTGTCCTCGTGTATTTTCTGAGGGTGACCTTGTCTTGGTCTATGACCAAGATAAGGATGCCTTGGGGGCAGGCAAATTTAAGCCTATGTGGAACGGTCCTTTCATTATCAAACGAGTCTTAGAAAAAGGATCGTATGAGTTAATTGATTTCGAAGGAAACAAGCTGGCGGAGCCCCGGAATGGGCTCTATTTAAAGAAGTATTTTGCTTAGTTTTACCAGGCAATGACTTCTTTGTATTTTATGTATATTTGTACATATATTGTCGAGCGTTTTCTGATATCAGCACTTTTTGGTCTGCTTTGGCAGGTGTTGATGGATGATTTGGTTTATTTTGGATTCGCCGATGGTGCTAGTCGGCACACTCGGAATCTTGCTTCCACAGCTTGGGTACTTTATTACCCAACTGGTCAGTTGATGATATCGAGAGGCGTGTGTATCGATCCTGCTTCAAACAATATGGCCGAGTATACAGCTATTATCAATTTATTATCCGAGGCAATCTCTTATGGGATCGACTCGTTGGTAGTATATCTTGATTCTCAATTGATAGTGTCTCAGTTAAATAACATTTATCGGGTTAGAGATCCATTATTATATCGCCAATATTTAAGGGTGAGGTTGTTGCAAAGATCATTTATTTACATTAATTATTTTCACATTCCAAGATCTCAAAATTAGTTAGCTGATTCTATCGCTAATCAAGCATTAGACTGGCATATCAATCATTCAACATCATAAAATCATGCATCAAAAAGTAAAACTGTATATATATATATATATATATATATATATATATATATATATATATATATATATATATATCGCAAAGCGTCTCGAGTGTACATATGTGTGTCCAAAAATATACAAAATTGGGACTCAAATGCCCATAGTCATGTCAGGCATATCTAATGCCTCGGCTCTGGATGAGCAGCTAAATAATTAACTATAGCATTGGCCACGCGCCGAAAGACGCGAACCCAGTCACGTGGCATCCCAACCACATGACGCTGCATATCAGGAGGAAGGTCCTCTATCTCGGCCATCGGTACTTGGCAGCTTAGTCTTGCCAAGTGTCGCTGGACGTTGTTGAGAGTCCTTTCCGCATCCGTAGCCGCTTCTTCGGCTCCTCGGCCACGCTGTCCATGCCGCGGGAATCCATCTGGTCGTACGGGCCCAATGTCTGGAACATGATCATCATATTAGTCATTTGAATCTCATCAAAAAATATTTTCCAAAATTAATTATTCTATTTGAAAAATCCAAAAAAATCATAAAATCATAAAAATCAAAATTCTTACCAATCTCGCCCCATGCTGCATCCGGTGGTAACACTAGATCAGGATCTCCTCGGAAATCCAGTCCAGCATAGGGGTAGTCATCTATGGCGATGATCTGTTGCTCCCACCAAGCAAAAAAGTCATCGTCGAATGCATTCCTAGGTACTTCCCCACCCCCCAGATGTTTCATCAAGTCAGCCCACCGGCCCATGCGTGGATCACGTGGACTACTGATGGGAACTGCTACCCTGGGGCGGAGTGCGGGAACCTTCTCGAAGAAGAAAGTGCATAAAATGGTTCCATACCCAAAGTTCTTGGTCTGTCCCCTCTTGATAGAAGCAAGCTGTTCCTTCATGTTGGCAAGAAGAGGAGTGCACCAGTCAAACACCGTGGTGAGATAGTCCACTGCTACGCTCATGTTTACCCGTGATGCCTGATGTAGCGAGGATGATCCGTTCACTCGAGCTATGGTGAACAAGATTATCCGCAGTGACAAACTCGCCACGTGTGGGATAGAGATCTGGCTCCCGACCTTCCGATGACCTGGGCAGTAAAGTTGTACATAGTCGTCTACACTGAGGCTATTCCGGGTCCTACCCCGGGAATGTACTACCTCTCCCCTTCGGGAAAGGCCCGTGATAAAATATATATCTTCCACTTTTACCCTGAGTGGCATCTGATCAATCACAAAAGCTTCTTCCTCGACATCCCAATAATCAATGAGTCTCTCGAGCAGACGCACGTTTGCTTTCATATTTGGCAACTTGAAGAATTTTAGCAATCCACATCCCCGTAGGGCATCTAATGCCTCATCATTGTTCATAACTTCATTATCTACGGCTGAGTGCTCTCTTTCACGCCATGTGAGAGTCATCCTGGAAGAAAAAATCATTTTCATCCGTTAGTTTTTTGTATAAAATTAGTTTGCTACGCACACGCGGGTTCACTTGTATACAGTCGCGTGTAGGGCCGTCGTATATGCGATTTCTATACAGCCAACCCACGTGTATGCCGCAGAGTGATTTTTTGCAAAAGTCTAACAGTGAAACATTAATTAAACTTCCTAAAAACTATCACAATTCATTGCAAGACAATTTTAGTGCTTACCTGGAAGTTTTCGGCAAGTTTGAACGGTTGAATAAGTCACGGGGAAGTTTGCTCCTTTTGCTCCACAATTTTTGCTCTCCAAGTCAAACGGTGAAAATGGTAAGTCCAAAATTTCTTTTTATAAGTTTTGAAAATGCAAATTTTTTTTCAAATTTTTATTTTGGTTGGTTTCATGTCACTTTTAACTTGGGAGCTTGGAATGTCGAGATTGGGTTGTTTTCCAGGACATTTTGGACATTTTTCGACGGTTCGAGATGGTTCCATGACTGCTGACCCGTCATGGCAGGTATCATGTTCTCACTGGCATATAGGTTAGGGACACCATTTTTCCGTTGCATTATGCATACTAGCCTCCATTTGACCGATACATCTGCCGTAGGGTCGACCCCATCATGTTATGGTTCGTAAGCCATTTTCACTCGCCGATTCTTTAAATCATGACATGATGGTAGAACCATCCTTTTACATGGGCATCCTAGTTAGCACCTCACTAACATTTGTTGCCCATGCTGCTTCGTTTTGAGTAGGCTCGGGAGTGCTCTGTAGTCCCGCCATGACTTATGCGTTGAAGACTCATTCCTCTTTGCTTCTTCGCTTCGTTCTGGCCTTATACCCTAGAGGCTCCTATGTGTGTTGAGTTGTACTTCTGCATTGCATGTTGACCATTTGCACCTTTTGGCCTATAGCCGGCTTCACTTGGACTCATGTTTAAGCCAACTTTTGACCATGACATCTGCAAAATCAACCTTGCATACCCTTGACATCTGCAGCTTGACATACCCAGATCCGTGGAAGGAACTTACCTCTGAGTGTCACTGACCAGTTTTTCACCTCCCTGCATTGAGCATAGGAACGTTCCTTTCCCAGGAACTAGATCATCTGTTTCACCGACACTCGTTCTTTCCACTGTACCATAACATTCTTTTATTCTTTTTCCAGCTTATCAGAAAAAGACAAAAAAAATTAAATATTCCAAAAAACAGCGGGAACAGGGACATTATTTCCATTTATTGTTGGCAGCTAGAGTCAGTTGTGTCGCCCTTGAACAAAGCACTCAAAACAAAGTCTCCTCCGCATGGGTGGGATTTAGTTTGACTTAGGTATGCCATAACCTTGTTATCGAGTCAGTCCTCCCCCGATTGGTTATCTCTTCCAATCATATGGAGGGTTCGTTCGTGCCTCCTGCATGACGAACTTATACAGATTCATCATATGCTACCACATAGTCACATTGAGTCATGCTTTTGTTCAAGGGAAGTTAGCCTGAGTTGGCCTTTCTGCGGTGCCTCTTGACTCATTTTTCAGTCGGCCATCCCTGGTTATCAGTGTCATGTCTATCATCACATCAGTTATATTGGTCCTTTACTCGTGCCGGTTTGAGAAGGTCCCCATTGACTTCTTGCTGGCAGGTCTTGTCCTTATCGACGACGACACCTTGCTCTGAGGACAGGCCTAGAGCCGCACCCTGGCCCTATTTTCATTATTGATAGGTCACCTTGTGCTCAGCATCGATCAGTATCATGGGTCTTTGACTGAGTGGTTTCCCTTGTGTTCGACATCAGCATACATTATCACACATTGGGATTCGTGCAGTACCTTGGTTTCCATTTGACCCTATTGGTGGATACCTCGCCTCTGTGTCAGCTTTCATTATTGGTTGGTTCAGAGGGTTTCTGCCGTGCGCTAGCCACATCTTGTGTACGCCGGAAACGTACTTCGGTTGGGTTACTACATCTTTTTTCGTCTGATTCCTTCCACATTATTGGCCTACGGGTTACACTCGCGCTAGATTGATGGAGGATGCCTTAATGCCTTCCTTCTAGCGGATCTTTCCCTATCAACTCCGACTCATTGCTCTGGGGAGAAGATCTAGAGTCCATTTGGCAGTACCTTGGGGTTTGCAGTCATTAGTGGCAGATTCCTCGCTATCAACAGTGGGAAACCATCATTGTCTCCTGATTGATAGATTCTTACAGGTGTTCAACTTCAGCTCATCTATTCACACTTGTTAGATTGTACTGGGTACCTTGACACTCATTATCATTATCGGTGAGTAGTCTCGCGTTTGTTAACGGTATACATCAATGACCGGTAATCAAACGATTTCTCACATGGTCGACTTCAGATCATTTATTCCCATGGTGTAGAAATGTACCACGGCGGTCAGTGAAGACCTCAGGTTGTTTCAGCATTCATTGGTTCACTTGACAGTTGCTCCTGTTGCTGCTAGTTGATACCACTCCACCTTATATGTTGCAGTCAGTCACGACGACATTCTATATGCTGGCACCTGAGTTTGCAGTGTAGTACCATCCTATTCCATCATGTTCAGTTGGCACCTTTTTGGGATCAATCTTTGATATCAGTGATCCGTTGCATCTTTCAGCATCATTGACAGTCTTATATGTGATATTCAGACATGTACTTACTCAAAATGATCAGATGATCCATTATGTATTTTCCAGTCATTTATACTTGTATACTTAGTGGATCCACTTGTACTTGATATGCGGACATGCTTTACTTTTCCTGAGCATGGGTATGCCCGCCTCAGACAGTGTTTCTTTCTGATCTCCTTTCAGTGGCTCGGCAGGCTGAATTCTGGTGAAGTCCTCCTCGGTTTTTCGGCAGAGTTCCTTTCCTTGTACTTACGTAATATATTTCGGCCATCATGTTCCCCTTCTGACCTCATACATTAGGGGGCATCTGTTATAGCTCCAAATCTCACTCTTATGGTTTGTGATGCTGCACTCATGGCCTAGGGCAACCCCTCCTTCCAGACCTGGTCCAAAAATTTAAAAAACAGTGTTTTATTCCCTATACGCGACATTGCCCTGAGTTAAACGCGTGTACACGCGGGTCTGTCATACCCAACCCGTGTGTATCTATTAAAACACTTAAAAAAATAATAAATTCCTCTTTTTTGGGCGGAGATCGCGGGTTTTACCTGTTGGATCACCTGTTAGTGCCCGTGGCCCAACTGTTCCCAACCAACTCCTAACTAAAAAACTACTTTGGAGAGGGTATAAAAAGACATCAAAGGGAAGGCCAAAGGGAGAGAGAAATGAGAGCAAGATTATTATGCTGAGATTTTCCCCTTAGACCAGGTCTGCAGTCCTTGGTGCTTTCTACACTTCCCCCATTTTTCATAGGAAACCCTTGTTTCCATGTGTATTGGTGATCATTCATCCTTGATATCATCATTGAGTAAGACTTGGAAGGAGCTCTTGTTGGAGGCTTGAGGCTGGAACGAATCCGGGAGGAAGCTTTGTTTGGAGCCTGCTGAAGGTGTTCAGGTGATATCTTTCCGTTATATGTACTTTATTTGCCTATATATATAAAGAAACACGTCTTTGTTCCCGAAACAATCTTTCTTTATGCTTATGAGATTCTTGTTTTGAATTCTTATGCAAGTGGCTACTTAAAGATTTTTATAACTAACTTTATAGCATAAAGATGATTTATACATAAGTATCTGTACATGTACTGTTGTGTTCTTTGATTTGTTTGTCTTGCAGGTCAAAGGAAGAGGAAGGGAACTCCAAGAAGGGTTTGGACCCTAAAGGCCTTCTCGAACGTAGGACCTTAGGTACGTACCCTTAACATTAGAATTTGCTTAAAAGTAAAAATGATGGCTGTGTGTGTGTTTCTTTGAATAAGCAATTTTCAGTCTGGTAGAGTCTTAGCCCAAAGGACCCTAGGGGTATTTTCCCTTCAACCACCTCTTCTTTGGCCTCTTTTTGGAAATATGGAACCTTGCAGCATGAAAAGATGACATATTTGGCACTTTCAACTGTCAATCATGAAATATGAACACCTATTGCAATAGGAGGCTAACACATAGGATGATGCCGAAAGGGCCAGTAGTGTAGGGATTTGTTTGGCTGACTAACGCTGAACCTGGGTCAGGGCCCACGAAGCTAAAAAATGGTTCCATTGTCCGGATTGGGAATCTGCATGAGAGATGTGTGATGTCGTATCACTGGAATCCAACTAAGAAAGAGATCGAAGGCTAGTTGGATAGGAAGATCCATGAAATCAAGGTGCAGGAGAATAGAAATCTGTGGCTGACAAAGGAACAATGGCTAAATATGTACCTGTATATAGAAATCCATGAGATATTTTTCTGTTCCTTTCCAGTTGACTTATATGAGTGGATCGCCAAGCTAGCGGATAGCCAAGGAAGGTGGAGGATTGACGGTCCTATTGTTTGGACCCTGGAGTTAGTACAGAGACTGGAAGCCTCTGAGGATAAGATCACTTGCGTTGTTGATCTTTGGCTCAATCGTATCATAGGAGGGCTTGTGACTGAATTCGCGGTTGATACCTCAGTCAGTTACAACGAGGCGGAGTGATAATTTTTCAAAGGTCTGTGAGGTAAGTACTTGAAGTCTTTAAATACTTGGATTAAGATGTTATAGTGCAAAAGGCGAGTTATGCAGCTACCTTGATGTTCAAAGGTATGCGAAGTGGAAAGACTTACAAGAACAAAGGAAGAAAGGGTCCCGAATATAACCCACTGATTTCACCTCCTTTGAGTGATGACGGGGGAGTAGCGCAGGCTTCTCCGCGAAGTGTAGTTTAGTTGATAAAACAAGAGTTCCCACGACTACCACCTCCACCTACACCAGCTCCACCTTCACCACTATCACTTGCGACATTGCCCACACCACCATCACCTCCACTACAGTTCAACACGGTGAATTCAATGAAGCTACCATTGTTTAAGGGCTTGGGAATTGAGGACCCAAACCAGTTATGGTTTGTCGTAAAAGGACATCACAAATGATTGCATGAAGAAGGTGAAATTGGTTAATGCTTTGTAGGATCACTCTCTAACTTGGTACATAAAGTACTCTAATGATAACCCAAACACTGCGTTGGAAGAGATCTAAACCGTGTTGAATAAAGAGTTTAGTAGGCCTAAGTCTGAGGCGTAGTCGATTGTGGGGTTCAAGGAAATCGCGATGAAACCAGGTGAGACACCTTGGGAGTTGGATAAGAGGTTAAAGTGTACAATCCATGAAGCTAACATGAACTTAATGGATGGGCAGCACCACGAATGGTTCATGGTTTCTCTCCTGACACACCTAAGGGTTACGCTGTAACAACAGAAGATTACGACTCAGGCAGAGGCCTTGGAGATTGCAATGAGGCTACATGAAACACCGATGCAAGATCCAAGTCTGGGGGTTCAGCAGATCCATGTGCAGTTACAAAATATTTGCCTCAAAATGCATATTCTGAAGCAGGACAGAACATTTCGGCTAGAGGCACACGAAGAGATATGGTGCCTGGAATGCAAAGGTCAAGGGCATGACAAAGACCATTGCCCAGTCTTTGCAAACTATATTGCAGGAGGAGGACTGATGCCTTTGAGGCTGGAAGCCCAAGTAGGGCCGAGCATGGGGCTTGCGTTGTGATGCGGTATATCTCAGGTAGCAGGGAAACATACGACTGATAATTGTCATTTGCTGCAGAAGTTTCTACAAACACTGCAACAACTGTTCTACAACTTTTGTAAGTCGGTAGGGCATGGTGAGCACAATTGTCGGAGTTGTGAATTGATGATAGATAGAACACCCACCTATAGAGTTCAAGTAGAAACGCAGCCTCCTGACCAGGGTGCTGGGATGGTGCAGACAAGTTTTCAGGGGCGCAGACGAGGCCGAGGCAGAACAGGACTTGGCAGAGCTCGGGGACAGCTGATCTGTTACAATTGTGGAGGACTAGGCCACTATGTCTGTGAATGCATTAACCCAAAGCATCCGTCGTGCAAATATTGTACTCAGTTTGATCATGAGACTAAGGACTATCCTACACTGGTAGCAAGGATATGCGACAAAGGGGTGCTACCTCCACAACCGCCTCAGAACCTGTAAAGGATGAGGGCTAAGCCTCACAAAGAATATCCAAATGTGAATATAGTGCTCCGAAGTGGAATTGCAATGGGTGACGATAAGGGGAAACAACTTGAAGACAATACGTGGGTTCGTAAAGATCCAGAGAAGGAGGCTGAATTTGATTTGGAGCGTGCACACGAAATGTTCATGGAAGCAAAGAAGAGCTTTATTGAGGCCTCTACCTTAGGGAGCCAGGATAAACCTATTTAGGAAATGGACCCTTCTATGCTTATGACCTTTCTAGAGACCTGCATGAAGTTGTTGCACGATAGCAAAGCTATGAAGGGGTTACAGGAACTTATAAATAAATGCGCCGGAAACACTCCAGGTGAACCATGCGTGGTATGGAAGATTGGTAAGCATAAGGCAAGGACAGGACATGAGATGAGACTCACCGCACAGATAGGAGAATATGAAATTGATCAAGTTATTCTGGATCTGGGGTCATATGTGAATGTTTTTCCAAAGTAGCCTTGGGAGCAGATGGGGAGACCCACGCTTCAGTGGTCTCTAATTCAGTTAAGGATGTGTTGATGCCTTGAAAATCGTTGCATCAACATCGGGGAAAACCACCCAATCCGGACCTTAAAGGCAGCTCCTTTTTCATTTGGTTTGGTGGCTCCTACTGGATATAATGGGACCAGTTTCCCAATGGTTTGTAAATAGGATGGATAAGTGGTTGATTTTCTATTTCTAATGATAATGGATGGATGATTTAATCTAAAAAGTAAAATTATAAACAACTAATCTATCCTGGGAAATTTCTGCTTTAGTGTAACTTTTGATGATCTTTATCTACAAACAGTAATATAGATGACTCTATTGGTAAACAAAGACATTTATTCATATGATAATTACTTTGTTCAAGTAGTTGAACAAAGTAATCACTAAAACATTGTTACACTATTCTTCATATATCATTGACATAAATATGATTGAAAGAATAACACTCCTTAAACATTCAATAGTGATAAGTATAAGGACTGCTGTTAAAATACATACATATATCCAATGATAGTAAGATTAAATAAATGCTGATTCATATGAAAGAATGGAGAAAAAACATAGATAATAGTACCATATGTAATTTGGATCACTCCCAATATCAATCGCATTCAAATTCCTTCTTCTAACTTAGAAACACTTCCACAAAAAGCAATAGTGCATATCTCATCAAAGCATTCTTCATTAAAATTCAGAATATTGGCCCAGTCTTCATAAAAAAATATATCAGAAGCACAATAGTGTGACTTCCTGATCCAAGTTTATACAAAAATTGAGGACCCTTTCTAAAGACATGAAAGGGTCTATAAATACTATCTAAGCTAACTAATTATGAAATAAAAATGCTATTAGGTGGTATAACCAAATCATGAGAATCTCCTTGAAATAGGCCTGTTTGCAGTCGGTAGCATGATTCACTGTTTCAGCCGATCATCCTTTGGCTTGAGCTAGCAGATAGCAAGCATTGGTTGCAATTCTGGAGGGTGACTCAGATGAGAATGCAGTTGGGCTGAATACGTAGCATCATGAATTTCGAGAATCATATAACCCATCGCATCGGTTAAACATTTGAGTGCTACCCTTTGACTGTATGGTTTAACTAGGAAGAACCAAAAGGTATCCCAAGTTAAACTTTGGATGCCGGGGATTAATTTTTCCTTCTTTTCCAATTCTTGGTTGCATGTCTATTTCAATTCTTTGGCTGATGGCAAGTTACCTGGAGTGCACTGTGAAATCAAATTAGACAGATAAAGAGTATCATTTATTAACTCGATCAAATTACTGGTTGCTGATCTGCATCTTGAAGTTTCCCTTTCTGCCTTCATCAATTACGACTGCCATTCTAGGAAAAGGATCTCCTTGTGTGATTCTAGAATTTTAGGTAGATTTGCAGCTTTCCCTTCACTAGTTTCTTGCCAAGCAGGAAAGTTGGTTAAAGTCTCATTAGCTTGTTCAAAATTCTGCCCAGCGTCGACTGATTTGTCTAGCATTGATGAAGTAATCTCACAGAGGGGCTCAACAAGGGAAATATTATGACATAGTAAATTTAGCTGCTTAATCAATGCTTTATTAATCTGGAGAGCCTCGGACCTAAACTCTACTGGTTGAGGAAGACTTTTGAACCTTTCTATCTGTTGTGATAATTAAGCGATTTGCTCATCTTTTGTTTTACTCATTTGTTCATTCATTGTCTTCAGCTTGGACAATGCTGTGGATAATTCCTTTTGTTTCTGCACTACGCTTTGGTCTATCCTCTATTTCTCCTTGAGAAATTGCTCATTTAGTTGGTTGTTTACTTGCTGCTAAGCTGCTAACTATTGTTCCAATTGATCTACTCTCTATTGTTTTTCAGACACCTGTGCCTCCAATGAAACAATTGTCTGATCTTTTTCTTTTAATAAATTGCTAACCTCTAATGCTTTATCCATAGTGGCTTCCGAATAGGCCCCAGCATATTGAGAGAGTTTTTTGAGGTCTTCAGAGGGATTGAATTCTTCTTTCCATACCACATTAGCCATCTCTGTTTGTACAGGTAAAAGGGAAGATTGATCAAGCCTTCTCCTTTTCCTTTGTCTTTTTACTACAGCCCTATGTTTAGGACTGTAAAAGACATCTAATGGTGGTATGTCTTCTATCTGCAAAACAATTTCATCCATGGATCCTTAGGAATTATTTCTACATCTTTGTTGGTGGGTAGGCCGTTGGTTCCTTCAATTGGAACCGTACTTGTTGCTGTCTTGTGACCAACTATTACTTCAGGTGTGTTGAAACCCTGTGAACTTTTAGGATTTCTTATAATGGAATCGAATTGTTGCCATTCTTTAAGGAGCTTGGGATCAATCTAAGTATCTATATCCATGTGTTCACTGCCCTTTTCCTATTCTTTCTCCTGTTCTTTCTCTTTTCCTTTCTCGGGAATCTTCTCCACAGCAGGAGGTTTTTGTTGTTCAGGCTCACTTGACTAGATTGCTGGGGTGGTAGCTAATAAGTCCAGAGGCAGAGTTTGCAACCTCTGTTCTCTGAGCCTATTGAATACTTCCAGCCCTTCATCTTTATATCTGATCTTGGCCAATGTTTTTACCTGAAATAATGATTTTGCTGAGGAAAATAGGTCATCAAAGTCATCCTTCTCATGATCAAACTTTGCAAGTTTGGCCTGCTCCAGAACATTATAGACAACTTTCCTTGGATCATATTGTCTGTTGGGAATTGTTGCAAGATTGAGAATTTTTATTTTTTTTGTTTCCTTCTCTGCATGTTTATAATCATGGAGAGTGTAAACACCACATCTCAAAGGAAATGAAGGCCATACCTGCTTCTTAGAATTTTTAAGGGTTTTGGATGTCCCTTCCATTGTTATCTGGTAGGCCAATTCCCGAGCTAACAGCTTATCGGGCACATATAAGGGGAGAACATGGGGTTTTGTAAGGCTACCAAAAAGCCTTATATAGGTGAACTTGTCTTCTCTGAACCAATTTCCTACTGCAGTCAAGTCGATCCCTGCTTCCTCGGAAATCCTAGGTGCAGGTTTATCAAAAATGGCATAGTAGATAGGCAACATAAAACCATTACAGATTTTGTACAAATGATCTTTGTAATGAGCTTTCCATAATATTTGATGATAAATTTGGATTGGCTTAGGGTCTTTGGGAGTCCATCTCCATCCGAGTATCGGATATTCGGAATTAAAACAGAGAGTATCCATAATATAAGCACTATAATAAAAAGGGGGAATGGTCCTGGTAGTTTTGCGTGAATTTGATCTAAATTCAAGAATTGTTGTGGCTAATTTGTCGGACAAGATATTTTCCCAATCCATCACATAACTATTGACTGCTGCTTCCATTAAAGGGACCATTTCAATAGTAAATTTAGCAGAGTCATGTATCCCCCACATTCTACACATCATAGCCCCAGCATAACAGTAAGGAGAAGCTAATGAGTCCACGGAGTACTTACCAGATGATTCATGCTTGTGTTTCTCGGGATTATGTCTCCACTGCTTAATCGGGGCTGATTTTGTCTCGTTCTCATTTGCAAATTTTTCCAGGAAGGCTTTGTTGTACCTCTTTTCAGGCTCGGGAAAGTGATACATTTTCCTTAGATCTTCAGGTTGAAACGAGCCAAAAATCCTTCCATCAATTGTGCAAAATGTTCTGTTTGAGACTGGAATTTCCTCTACCACCCATCTCACCACGTCAGTATATGGGAGGATTTTTTCTCGTGCTGCTATTCTGTGCAAATATGAACATGCTAAATCCTTGAGGGACACTTCCAATTTGCTAGTTGAGTCAGCCGTGGCTTCTTCTGATATTTCCTCGGGCTCCTCTGCTTCAATTAAATTGTAAATGCTCTCCCAACTGGTATTTCCAAGGCCGAGGCATGTAGTGTCTGAAATTAACCCTTTTTTGCTTGGCCCTAGATCCTTGGCTGGCTGCACTGTTGCTATAGGAGCCTCTGCTGTTGTAGATTTCTTTGATCTCTTTCCCATTTGTTTCAAATTCCTTATTTCAGCAGAGTTTTGCACAAACAATGAGAAAAATGTGATACAGAGAAATGTTGCTATAGACTAATATGAAAGAATTACGTCGATCAGCAAGTGATAATGGATTATAGTGAAATTTCCGCGGATAAAATCTAAAGGAAAATATTCCCTTAACTGCTTCATTGATTAGCCGTTTAACCTGTCAATCATGGTAAAGGAGGTTTTAAATGCCCATCACGTCATTTATATGCCAAATGATTCATTGAAGTGTGGCTTAGATTTCTTTGACGGATAATTAGAAGTAAATCGCAATCGGCGATCGGTAACGTGAAAGGAAAGGTTTTAATATTTGTCTTAAACATCTTCCGATCACCGAAAGGTGATACAATGCATGCAAGCCTTTTAAATATGTTCTCGAGATATGCGCCTTATTAATGCATCACAATCGAGGGATGGGTTCGGGTTTTATTACCGTGTCAATGTGATTTCGCGAATCGCCAATTGCGATATGCCTTATCGCATCGAAAGATTCAAGTGCCTTCAATCATATGTTGACTTTTTATTGTCAATCGCCGATGGCGATACGCTTTATCGCATCGGAGACATCCAGGGGGCTATTTCATTGTGCTTTGTGATTTGCTTTTCCCAATATCCGATTGCGATTACCTTTTCGGATCAGAGTAAATGAATGTGTCTTTATATATGTTTCCCTTGTTATTGCGATATGCGATCTTACGATCGCTTTATCACAATAACGAAGAACTTTATAATTTTTTAAAGACCCACTTTATTCCTATTCAAAAGGATTTTAAAGTACTTCATTTAAATTAATCCTTTTGATAAGGGTTTTTCTTATGATGGGTTAATACCAATTTATTCACACATCTAATGCTTATTTTAAAAGGGACCCATTTCTTATTATGATTTTCTATAAAAAAATTATGAAACAGGGGGTTTGTTGTACAGAACAACAGGATGGAAAAGTAGCAAAAGATCATCCCCATGGGACTGTTTCAGGGAGTAACTATAGATATTGATGGTGCAAGCGCATTGGCTAATTTTGAAGTAATAGAAATTGTGGATGACAGAA
Source organism: Pinus tabuliformis (assembly GCA_031772625.1). NCBI lineage: Eukaryota > Viridiplantae > Streptophyta > Pinopsida > Pinales > Pinaceae > Pinus > Pinus tabuliformis. Next base: position 905,933,490 of record CM062811.1, read on the forward strand.
ACCCCTACCCTACACTCCTTGGCATTGATTCAGCTACTAACATGAACTCAACCTAAAGAAGTGAAAGATTATATTTGAAAATAAATTGCTTCGCGTAATAGTACCCCTATATCCTGCAGAAGGATCACGCTATACTGAACTAGTCCACGATTACGAAAGCGATGATGATTTGGACTGCATATATAAGATAACAAAGAAAGACCAAGATTGGGTGAATCTGACAGCATATGGACTAATTACATGGGATCGTGAGAGTTCCTTCACCTCAGACTCAGACGAAGAATTAGAGCACTGGTAGAATCAGCTACATGAAGTAACTACGATGAGTTGTAACATGATGACCTGGTTAATGCACTGTGTGTCATCAGAGGTAAGAAATCTACCCACTTATGATGGCTTGAATGATGTGAGTGTGTTTTTGGATGCATTTGAGAGGGAAGTGCCATAGAAGAAGTGCTCCCAAGCTTTGGACTAGGCACTGCGCGCTATGCCCGCGAGATGGTGGGGTACGCACAAGAGTAGTTTTGATGATTTGTTAAAATTGGAAACTAGGCCCAAAATCCATGTGGATCACCTTATTTATGGCGTATGATATTTTTCCTAGATTCCTCTCATCGAGAGGTGTAGGATGGATCTAAAGAGCATCTGATTCTGATAAGTATTTATGGAGATATGAATTTATTTTAATTATGGACAAATTGTCAAGGTCGGCCAACAAACTTATGTAGGCTCAAAATCCCAACAGTCATGTCTATTCAACCTCAACGTTTGCATATAAATACAAGGAGCATTCTCCTCATTTGGACAATTCAATTTCACTCATCTTCTCTCTCTCTCTCCTACGCATAAAAGGAGCCTATCTCTCTCTCACGTGTGGCTGAAAGGAAGACATCATAGGGCAAGGAAGACACAGAAAGAAGGATGCTAGGGTAGCAAGTCATCTCTTTGACCAGCGTTGACCAAGTGTTGACCTTCCAGAAGTGTGGAATGGGTGTGGTTGCCTCTCCTAGGCAGGCCACAATTTTTGGCATGCAAATTGAGGTGATCTGACCTCTAGTTTGACCGATGTTGATTGCCCTAGTTTAGGGCTGCAGGTTGACTTCAGAAATTTGCAAATTGACTAAATTTTTGGGGTTGTTCAAGGGTTGTTTCTTCAGGCTGTTTGAGGACAAGTTGATTGGAAATTGACCAAGTATTTTAGAGGTCAATTTCAGCTAGTTTGACCAAATTTGACTTTGCTGATCTAGGGTTTGGTGCTAATGATATAAAATTACAGAATTTAGATTTTGTACTATTTCTCTCTACTAAACTATTGAAGATAAAAGAAGATTTGATCAAAGGGTTTCCCCGCATTGGGGTTTGTCCCTAGCTAGCTGCCACATCTTGTGTCTCTTGTCTTGGCTTGTTTTCTGTTGATCATTTAATGTTATATCTTCAATTTACTTAATGTATACATGATTGCTACTCTGTGGCTAATAAGAAGAAAAATATGTAAACTTCTCTAAGCATAGAACATACCATAATTTGTGAGGACAAAGCCCAAGCAAGAGCAAGAGCAAGAGCAAGAGAAATCACTGAAGAGAAGGTTGGCGAGAGCAAGAGAAATCACAGAAGAGAAGAGAAATCATGTGGTCCTCAACACACTTCCCTGTTGAAGACAAACTCTATGAGAAGTCTAACTATCATGGATGGAAGATGTCTCTCGATCTAACATTAGAAGAGCAGGAAGTGTTGGACCATGTGAGAGGTGGGATTGTTGAGCCTCCATCAAATGCATCTGCTGTTGCTAGGAACAAATGGACCAAGGGAGAAGTTAAAGCAAGGAAGATCATCCGGGACTCTATCGACAAGCGCTTGGTGGCCTATGTTTCCGAGTTGAACACCTCCAAGGAAATCTATGATAGACTGGTGAGTTTATTTAAAGTTAATAATGCAAATCAAGTCTTGTTTCTTAGAAATAAGCTGAAGGAAATTAAGAAGGGCAAAGATGAGAGTGTGCAAGCATATTTCTTAAGGATCACCGAGATCAAGAATGATCTCCTATCTATTGGGGAAGTATTTCCTGATAGGGAAATGACACTCACAACTCTTGGAGGATTGCCATCTGAATGGTATATATTTAGGATTACTCTTCTCAACAATAACGTAATTCTTGGATTTGTGGAATTAATGGCCAGATGCAGTCAAGAAGAAACGAGGATGGAAGAGAAAGAAATGCCCATACTTAAAGGTCGTCCCTCTGCCTTTTCTGCTCATACTAAAAGAAGAAACAATTCCGCGGCTAAATTCAAAGGAAAGGCTGGACCAAAGGGTGGAAGAAAAGGATGATGTTACAATTACAATAAAATGGGTCACTATGCAAGGGAGTGCCCTGATAAAAGGGACTCACAATGGGACGATGATCAAAATCCCTCTCAAGGCAATCAAAGGAATGGCAGGTCAAATGGCAAAGGTAAAAGAGGTGTTGGAAATCAAGGAAGAGGACAACCATTCAAGAAGGAAAGAAATTCCAGGTATGAATCTAAAACTCTTAACAATAAGAAAGATGAATATTATCTACCAGCAGATCTATCTACTACTGCTCCCCCGGACTCGCTGGGAAATTGGCTTATTGATAGTGGTGCCTCAAGGCACTTCACTAGTTACAAAGAAGCTCTCTATAATTTGATAGAGAAGGAAACCAACCTGGAAATTGTACTTGGAGATAATTCAAAATATCCCATGAAAGGCATAGGAAATGTCAAACTTCAATTGAATTAGGGCAATACCATCCACTTACAAGATGTATTATATGTACCTGATCTAAAAAAGAACCTGGTATCCATTTCGACAATGGAAGACAAAGGCTACAAGGTGACCTTCAATGATGGCAAGGTACGTGTATGGAAAAAGAACTTTAAAGATGCTTTTACTCTTGGGTTTCGATTTGATTCATTATATCAGGTCAGTGGAAGTCCGCTGGGTGTCATGTCTTGTGACACATCTCTTCAGTCCAAACTATGGCATTGGAGGTTTTCTCATCTTCATTATAAAGCTCTACTCGATGTAAGAAAAATGGTGACTGGGATGCCCAAGTTCAGATTAGAGCAAGAAGGTGTGTGTCCAGGATGTGCCGAAGGGAAGCTCAAAAGGGGACCATTCCCCTCAAGCCAAAGCAAGACCTCTGATATATTGCAGTTGGTTCACTCAGAGATATCCGGTATGATGCCTATGAACTCCTCGGGAGGATATTTATATTACCTCACATTTACAGATGATTGTTCTTGCAAGACTTGGATATACTAGTGAGAGCCAGTATTGCAGCAAGAATGTAGCAACTCCTGAGCTACCAACTTTACTTTTATCAACCCAGTAGTTCGTAACAAACTTGGAAGCGTCGGTTCTATATGTACAAGTACTAGTTCTCACTGCAGGTTGTCACTTGGTCAGCCGGTGCGATATCATCAGGAGCTCAAGCCAACTTCTATAGATTTCAGAAGAATCGCTATGTGTGATGAAAGGGAAGAAATATTACTCTACAGATGCTATTCTAACTGCAGAAAGGAGAAAGACTGGAATGTAAAGAAAAACCTAGTAAACACTAATTAACAAGCTAATTCTACTTTTTCCAAAAACACTATGAAAACCATGAAAGAAATGCCATTACCTACTCAAGTAAGTAAACAACATCTAACCATGCTATTTCTGGAAGTAAATAAGCAAAAAATATATTTTCGGATTTTTATGTGTTTTTATGTGAATTTAACATGCATCTAATTTATTGTGTGTGAGTGTGGCAGCGAACAGGTGGCGTTAGAGGGTGGTTTTGGAGCTTGGGAGGATGTAGGATGGTGTGGATGAGTCCTAGGAGGTCTTAGGTGGCCCTCTGGAGGCTTTTCCCACACTTGGCCTTCAAAAGAAAGCCTATAGGAAAAACTACAGGAGGACACAGGAAAACTACAGGAGGAAAATAGGGAAACTACAGGAGGCCTACAAGAGGAGGCCGAGAGAAACTTTCGTTGTTTTGAAGGTGTGAGAGTGGGTGGAAAAGGTGGATGAAGGTTGGAATGAGGTGTTAGGGCACCTAAGGTCTACCATGAATCACCAGGAGAGAGAAATATGATTGGGTTTGCTCAAGAAGAGATGAAGAAGTTCTATGAAAAATGAAGGAAACTAGGGCAGAATTGAGGTGAGATTTGGGAGAACTATAAGGCATGGATCAAATGGAGGGTGTGATTGTTGGTAATTTGGCCTACATCTGGAAGAGATTTGTTGCATAGAAACTGATAGTAAACCAAGAAAATGAAGCAACCAATGAAATGAGTGCATCCTAGGAAAAACAGAGTTTTGCATTAAAATGGCTTAAACTATGATGTATAGAAGGAAATGCTGGGAAATGCTATAAGAAAGGAAAGCATGCAAAATGACTATTGAAAATCAGGAAGTGAACATGATAAAGAAGATATAAAGCAAAGAAAATTTGGACTATCAACCAACTAGAGAGTTGTAAACACTAGAAGTCATAGGAATGAGGAAAATCTGTGTTTTTAGGACAGCAAGAGAGTCTTTGCCTCAAATCATGGTCCCAGAGGGAGGAAGAGAGGCCAAGGCACTGTTGCTATCCTTTGAATCTTCTCTAATCACTGCTTAACTTGCTACAAAAAGCACAAATGGAAGCAAGCTACTAAATCATCAAAAGCAACCTATTCTTAACCATAAGAGAAATACATCTAACAACAAACTAATCTACAAACTGAAGTAAAGCATACAAATACAAGTAAAGAGAAGCTTGGTTGCTTGAATTGGGCCCTAACCCAAGAGCTTCATCCCTCTGAGGTAACTTGGTGCTAGCTCAAAAAGGATTCCATCTTCATTTTCAAAAAATAGCAAGATTATATAAAACTGTCATAAAATAGTAAGCTTGAAATTTAAGCAGAGTTTACACAAGAAAAAAAGTTGACCCTAGTGAGGCTCTAGGTGTCTCTACTTATACATCTGAAGCTACCAACAACTTCCTTAAAATCACAGAGGCTTGGCTACAAAAACTCGAGATAACTATCAATCATCTTCCACTTGTTCTGCTGTCTTCTAGTGCACGATTCAACTGCTTGTACTCCAAGCTGAATGAAGGGGAATTCAAAGTGAGGAGCAATAAATGAGGGGGATTCCATCCTATAAGTCCTCTCCTCTATCTACTTCAAGTTATTGCTACAGTTTGACCACTAGATCCTTGACTTTGACCTCGAAATCCATCAATAATATGCATTAAATACATGTTAGACCACATGTCATAATAACTAACTCAACTCACCCTATAAGCATAAATGTAATCAGAAAATCATACAATAAGCTAAGATAATGGTTGATTTGACTAGGTTAGGAGGTAAAATGAGCCCATATAATTACCCATTTATGAGGCTCATCATCACCCCCCTACTGAAGGTGTTGCTCATCCTCTGAGCAACCTAGTCAATCTCTTGGTCTTTCATGGCCCTAGTGGCCTCCTTAGCATTCTAGGCTTCTGATGTGGTCTACTCATGTTCTCCATAAAATCCTACCTTTATGTCTATGTCCTTTCACTGCTCCTTCTCTTCTTCTTCTCTTCTGCCTTCCAACATGCCTAATATGAGTGGAGGACTTAGTTTGAGGCCAATCTAGTTGACCTTCAGCCTTTGCATGGAGCACTTGTACATTGGCACTCTTTTCAATGCCTCCTTCAGCCTCATGGGGGAATGGTATTCTTTGATCTACAAGCTGTGGGGTAGGGTGTTCCATCTTCTCTTGCATGCATGCACAAAGTCATCCCTAAGTAGCCTAAGCATATCTTCAAAGTGTGCAATGGCTTTTTCCTGATTGGTTAGATATTTCATGGCAATCTGAGGGTCATTAGCAAGCAGGTTGTGTGTGCTGATGAGTGCCATAAGATCTGATGACTCAGCTCTCATCATCAATGGTTCATTATGCTCTTTTATTAACATTATTTTCATTTCTGTTGCCCTTAATTCTGCATGGTTCATCCATGACGCCATGGCCATTAATTGCAAATCCCCTAGCTTGGCATTGGGGTCCCACACATTCAAGTCTGTGAGGGCCATGTTGTGTAGATAGAACTCTGCCATATTTTCTTTGCCCTCGAAGGTGCTTTGGTCACACAAATCCATGAACTTCCTATAGTCTTGGAAAGGCATTATGCCTCTTTGTGCCAAAGTTTTTATTTGGAATTGAAGCCATTTATCCTTCTGATAGAGGCCATAAGATTTGGCTGGTGTTTTGCATTGTAATTCTTCTATGGATAAGCTGGCCATCTCCTGTAGAATTATTTTAGCCTCCTGTAGGTTTGGTTTGGGGTCCTGTAGAATTTCCTTTCCATTCCATGTAGAAGATATTGTAGGCATCCTTTCATAGGTTATGGGTGTATTGGAAGGAGATTCTTTCACCTTGGCAGATGGTGAATCTTCAATGTTAATGGGAGTCTTTGATGAGGGATGAGGTTTGCCCGTTTTAATTCTAGTACTCTTCCTTGCACTGAAATACATGGCGGTTTTTCTTTTCCTCTTCTGCTTACACTTGAATGGTGTACTGAGGGTAGTGAGGGCAGCTTCTGCTTCTCTTTCCAAAGTTTCGGGGGACTCTTCTATTTGCTCTGCCCTCTCTACCTCCTTTTCTCCCTCTTCTGTCACTTTTTCCTCTTCCTGCTCTGTCTCTTTTTCTACCTCATGTTCTGTCTCTTCAACTCTCCCCTCCTCTATTTCTTTTCTTTCCTCCTTCTTCTCTTGCTCTGCTATGTCACCACTAGCTTCATCTTCTCCTCCTTGTTGTTCTCCATCCTCACTGACAGTAGGAATGACATCATAGGTTAATGCCTTGATGTCTTCCTCAACTATCATATTTATGAAAACTTCCCATGCTATAGGGATTGTAAGGGTATGGAAGGCTTCTTTTACTAGGATCTTGATTAGGCCATGGTGAGCTAGCTACTGTGAATTTCCTTCTTGTACCTTGGTGCTAGAGTTAATGAGGGACTGAAGAAGAAAGTAAGGGATACTGAGCTTTTGATGTGCTGGGGTATCCATGCCATATCTCAATTCTTGGAGGATTTTGAAATGATATCCATACACAATGATTTGCCTCCCCTCACAAGAAATGTATTTGATCACTTGGTAGCTAACCTCATCCCAGGGATATGGTACACTAGCCCTCCTAATTCCATTTTTGACTTCAGCAGGGGTTTCAATATCTTGGAAAAATTTCCTTCTAGCAGCTTGGCCAATTATTTTCTCATCTTTACTGCTAGGAAGCCCAAGAGGAAGGGTACTGACCCTACTGATGAATTCAGGGGTTATTTCAATGGAGAGGCCTCTAATTGTTACAGTAGCATGAGTTCTTGTGTGAGGGACCAGAAAGAGAGCAAATTCATGGCAAATTTCATCAACAAACCCTCTAAACTTCTCAAAGAAATTCATCCAATTTGCCCTTGTAAATATTTCCACCACTTGAGGATGTGCATAGAGTCTAGTGGAGTTAGTGGGCTCTTTTCTCATAAACCCCCCTGTCATACTACCTGTACTCCTTTTGAAAAACCAGATATGGAGGTGGAGACAAAGAATTTTGAGTGAAATAGAAAAACAGAGGGGACTGTGACTTTTTTTTTTAAACAATTTTTTTTTTTTATGTATTTCTACCCTCTTAAAGACTCATTTTATCTTCAATTTGAGACCAAATCTTTCACATTTTGATATTCAACAGAGGGAATTCATGAACCCTACCTCTTCAGACTAAAATTTGTGCCAAAAATCACGTTTCCTTCCTTCAAAATGATTCACTGCCCCTCCTGTAGAAGCCCACTGTCCCTCCTGTAGATTTCCTATAGGTGCTCCTGTAGAAAATGCCGAGAGAAAAAATATGGAGGAAATCGATGGAGGATGGTGGATACGAGGCTATGGGGGCATAAGAATATTGCTGTGTGGGTGAGTTGCGAGGAGAAACTAAAGAAAAGGTGGTAAGAATGTGCGGGGAGGAGTGCTCATTACCTTTTATGGTTGTTTTCAGTTATGAGTGTTGATCTGACAAGGTGTACGTTGCCCAGATTAGTACCTTTGGTCCCCACCTACTTGGTCATCATGACCCCCCTTGTAATCATCCCCTCATTACTGCATCGGAGTTAACTCTTCCTCCCACTACCTGTCCTTCACGTCTTTTGCTTGAGTTGATTGTGCGCATGTCTGGGTGATATATCGGTTAAGTGGAGTCAACTAAATGAAGGTGGCCAAGTTAATTGGCCACCTTTCCCTCTTTCTATTTCAACCATCGTTTTGCCTTCATATGATTCCTAATTACACAAATGTAGATAGAGGAGTGACTTAGCTACTTACCTGTAATCCAAGTGTATTTGTTGCCATCGACTGTGAGGTGTTGTGGTTTTCTCTGCTGCAAGCCTTCATTTTCCTTCATGCATGTTTTCTTTGCTTGCTGATGTGTTTTTGTGTGTCTTTTTAGGTTCTTCTTTTGCTGGAGCTGAGATGCATGTGCCTTTTCAAACTTCAGAAGTGTTGTCCCTTGCTGCTGGTGCTGGACTTCTATGGGATAAGCTGCTACAGGAATTCCTACAGGAGCTCCTGTAGCCGCTTCTCCCCTTGAAACTTTAGTTATTTCCCTATGATTGGAGCTCGATAATGATGCTAGAGGTGGAGATGATTGATGGAGGGATAGTAAGTAAGCTTCAGGTAAAGTTAATGGTGCCTTTTCCTCCTTTTATTTTTGTTTTTTTTTTCAAAACTAAAAAACTGTTTTTCTGTGTTTTTTTCTTGGAAAGGAAAAAAATAATAATGATGCTTGGAGTGTGATGCAGGCTTGGAAATTATGGCAATGAGGTTTGAAGATGGTAAGAGGGATTATAGGTTCCTCATGAAGCTTTTATTGTCTCTCAAACTACCTCCTGTAGACATTTTTGGCTCTCTATAATTCCTACAAGAGCTCCTGTAGAAAACACAGTTTTGGAAGAAGAGGTACAGTGGGGTGAAAGAAATGCCAAAAATGATGGAGGAAGGTGTGGAGACGATGAGATGGATGCTGGTATGAATGTCAGGGTCCCCTTGGCACCTTCTTTTGCTCCTTGTAATCCTCCTGCAAACCTGCAATGCAATAAAGATTCATTTTTTTTTTTTTAAAACAACTAGGGCGCCTTAGAGAGGTTTTCACCTTAATTGCCTGCCCTATGCACCTCCAAGGGAGGTTTCCACCCAGGGATCTTATTATTTTCCCTTTTTTTTAACATCATTGGGCTGCCTCAGAAGAGGTTTCAACCCAATGATGGGACTCAAGCGCCTCATGGAGGTTTTCACTTGATTCCTTATTTTTTCTCTTTTTTCTTCAGTGAGTGGGTGAAGTGGAAGCTAAGACATGCTCCACTACCATCACTGTTTTATTCAAATCTTCAATAAACTCTCACTTGGAGAGGGGTTTCTTGTAGACTTTCAACCGATTTCCATTGACAAGAATGGGGAGCTTCATCATCAATGGTTTTGATCAGAACTAAACCATTGTCATTGCATTTCTCCACAGTGTAGGGTCCCAACCATATTTTCCTCAGCTTGCCTTTGAAATCCTTGTATATTGAATCATAGATTAGTGCCCAATCTCCCTCTTGGAATTGCTTCTCCCTGATATTTCTTTCATGCCATATCTTTCTCTGAACCTGAACTACCTCTATATGGAGAAGGGCTTGCAATCTCTATTCATCTAATCCACTGAGCTAAAGTAATCTCTCCTTCTGTGCATGGCTGAGGTCTAGGTCTAGCTGAGCTGCCATCCTTAGGGTATTGAATTCAAACTCTATTGACAACAAAGCCTTCTTCCCATAGACTAGTTCATAGGGTGTGAACCCAGTGGTGGTCTTCCATGTTATGCTGTAGGCCCAAGTGGCCTCAACTAATCTGTCAGCCCAATATTTTCTGCTGCTGCTCACTACCTTGGTTAGGATCCCTTCCAATGCTCTGTTAGTGACCTCCACTTTCCTATTGGCTTGTGGATGGTAAGGGGTGGAAGTCTTGTGCTTGATCTTATGATGTGTGTGCAGGTCTACAATCAGGTTGGAAATGAACTGAATTCCTTGTTCTATGACCAACTCTCTCGGATACCCGAACTTGTAGAATATGTTTTCCCTCAAAAACTCAGCTACTTTTTCCTTTGTCATTGCTTTGATTACTTTTGTCTCCGCCCACTTTTTCAGGTAGTCGGTGCACACAATGATGTACTACTTCTGCTTTGAAGGGGGGTTGATAGGCCCCACAAAGTCCATGCCCCACTTCTTAAGTGGCTCAAAGGTCACTTAAGGTTTCATGGAAATTTCATCCTTTGGAGTGGTTTTCCCCATCCTTTGACACTGATCACACTTGCTCGTGTATCTCCTCACATCTTGATGAAGAGTGGGCCAGTAGTAGTCTTCTTTCAATATCTTGAAGGCGGTTTTTTTTGTTGCAAAATGACATCCACAAGGCCGTCATGACAGGTCAAGAGGATTTCAAAGACTTACTCCTCCTTGACACATCTTCTCAAGATCTAATCTAGGCCAAGTTTGAAGAGATTGCCTCCAATCCAGGTGAAAGGGGCGCCTTTCCTTACTATCTTGCTCTTCTCTTTTGAGGATAGGTGTGGTGGGAACTGTGTTGAAACCAAGTAGTTTGTTATATCAACAAACCATGGAGAGAGTATTGATATAGCAAATAGGTGTTCATTTGACATTTGGTCATCCACCATTCCTTCTTCACCTGTAGAAAAATTTACTTTAGACAAAAAGTCAGCAACAACATTCTCTTTACCAGGCTTATCAATAATGGTCAGATCAAACTGCTACACTAAAAGTAACCATCTAATAATGCGAGCATTTACATCTAGTTTTTTTCATTAAACATCTAATTGCACCATGATCAGTGTGCACAAAGGTTTGATAGCCTGTGATATAATGTCTGAATTTGTTTAAGGAATGCACAACAACTAGGAGTTCCTTTTAGGTCACTATATAGTTTAACTCTGCCTTTGACAAGTTTTTGCTTATAAAGTATATGGCATAAGGTAATTTTTCATCAATGTGTCCTAAGGTTGCTCCTATTGCTTTGTTTCAAGCATCTGTGTGAATGTGAAAGGGTAGGGCCCAGTTTGGGCCTCTGTGAATTGGGGCAGTCACTAGCTTGCTCTTCAAGGTATCTAGGGCTTCTTAACAATTTTCCGACCATATGAACTCAACATATTTTCCTAGGAGGCCAAACAAAGGAGAGGCTAACTTGCTGAAGTCTTTAATGAATCTCCTGTAATATCCAGCTAAGCCTAGGAAGCTTCTGACATATCTCACCTTTTGAGGAGGTGGGACCCTTTGGATGATGGCAATTTTGTTGGGGTCCACCTGCAATCCTTGTTGAGATATTGCATGACCTTGGACGGTCCCTTCAGTCATCAAAAATTCACATTTTTCCAAACTAAGGGACAGGTTCATCTCAATACACTTATCTAGAACTTTTCCTAGGTTAGATAAAGCTTCCAGAAAGTCAGAGCCATAAGGAGTAAAATCATCCATGTATATTTCTACTCCATCATGAACCAGTTCAGAAAATATACTCAATACCGCTCTTTGGAAAGTTCCTGGAGTGTTGCACAAACCAAAAGGAAAGACCCAGTACGCAAAGGTAGCCCAAGGACAAGTGAAAGTGGTCTTATCTTGGTCTTCTGGGCTGATTTGAATCTGATTGTACCTGCTAAACCCATATAGGATGGAGAATATCTTTTTCCCTGCCAAACCATCTAACACTTGATCTATGAAAGGTAAAGGAAAATGGTCCTTTTTAGTGGCTTTGTTCAATTCCTGATAGTCGACACAGATTCTCCACTTACCCTTTTTCTTTGGCACTAGCACCAAAGGAGAGACCCATTCACTGTCAAAGATGGGATAGATGAATCCTGCATCAAGCACTTTCTGTGGTTCTTCCTTAACAATATCTTTAAGTGATGGGTTCATCCTCCTTTGAGGCTGCCTAACTAGCTTGCAATCTTCCTTGATGTATATATGATGAGTACATATTGAAGGATGCACTCCCTTCATCTCCTTATAACTCCAGGCGAAGGCATCTAGATGTTTTCTCAGTATGTTGCATAGCTCCTTCTCCTGGGAAGTAGATAGGGATGGATTGATTTTCAATGTTCTTTCTGGGCCGAACTCTATATTTTTAACACGGAGAGAAGTAGGGTCAGCCACACAGAGATCATTTGATGGATTGTTTTGGGTTTCTCTTACTATGTCTTCTAATGGTGATACACTGGGAGGTGGATTCTAAATCAAATTTTCAATCATATCATCCTCATCTTGCGGTTTTCCCCCCATGGCGATTTCTAATGTACAAAGTGGTGCAGAATAAACTTCATCCTCATCCTCCTCCTCCAACCAGAGAGGTAGATCATGTTCTATCAAGGGTTGGCCAAGAGGATATAGGATTAACTACTTGGACATGTGCCCATTCTTTATGGTCACATTCCTAGCTTAGTAGCTGATGTAGGCATCGGCTGTAGCCAACCAGGGTCTTCCCATAATGAGGGGATACCTAGTGAGCTTTGCCTTTGGTTGGAGAACTAATAAATCAACAGGGTACTCCCAAGAATCAATGGAGACCATCACATCTTCACAATCTCCTTAGGGGTCACTGTGGAGCAGTCTGCTAGCTACAGCACTGTCGTGGTCTTCCTCAAGGAGCCTTGGAGGTTAAGTTTGAGCATTGTGTCCATTGTCATCACATTAATGGCAGTTCCCAGATCAATCAAGGTATGTGGGACCATTGTGCCATTGATGTGGACATCAATTACTGGGCTTCCAGGGTCCAGATATTTTGGAAAGATTATCTGCCCCAACATCAGGTCAGACAGTTGTCCTATGACATTAATGGTTGGGGAATATCTCTTGCGCCTTCCTGGATTCCTAAGGAACTTCTCTTTGATCAACCTATTGTAGATAGGCACATCTTTTATGGCTGGGAGAAGTGGTATCTTCACACATAAATGTTTCAATTCTCCTAGTAGTTCAGTCTCTTCTGGGGTAGGGTGGATTGTCATGGATAGTGTTACCGGGAAAATTATCCATTCAGAAAGACCCTATCCCACTAAGGTGTGACAGTGACCTTAGAAACAAATAGAGAAAACTACTTGTGTATTCTTCTTTATGAACTGTAAACGAAGAAGGAAAGGATGAACTAACCGGTGTCTTGCGCTAGTTCCTTTGGCCCAGTTCCTCTTCTCTTTGATAGCTTCCAACCACTTGCTCCTTCACTTAGCCAGCTGCACAATACCTGCAAGATCAAAGAAGAAAGAAACTATACAAAGACATGGGTTTATGTTCATAAAAAGTTTAGGATCAGATATAAGCTAAACATACAAATGTAACAAACATCAATGAAACACAAGTATGTAGGAGAAACTCAAATAGTTTTATTGATAAAACAAGAAGATCCAGGAGGAGTTACAACCGATGATTCCTGATCCAGCATCAACCTCCCAGCATAGAAGTCCCTTCTCACCTCCAACAAAGCATAAATCACCCAATAGTCTAATTATCTCTCTCAAAACCAACAGCAATTCTCTGCAATATCAAAATTCCAGCCTCTGGATCTCTTGGATGAGGGATCCATATATAGATGTATGCAAGGAAGATGAGTCAGCTTATGATTTGACTAGTGGCTTCTCTCTGTCAGTTCTTGCTTCCACTTGGAGACTGAGAGCCTCTTACTCATCCTTGGTCGAACTCAGTGAGGCAAGTGTCATTGGAGAAGATTCTGGAAGCTTCCATTGTCTTTCCACCTCGCGGAATGGCACTGCCATTTGTCATTTCCCGCTCAACGCACCCTGGTAGTGCATTCAAGTGCGTTGCAACGCACCTAGCCAGTGTATTTGGGTGCTATGCAACGCAGCTAGCCAGTGGAGCAGCTGAAATGATCCTGATTTGACTGATTCTGAGCAGTTTCTGGTGGAGAACTTCTGGGAGAAGCTGTAAGTTGTTGACCTTGTTCCTTTAGGGGTCGGAACAACATGTTTAGGGACTTTGGATCCCTTGGTTTATGGACATTTCATGCTCAGAGCTGTAAGGCACAAAAATGTCTATAACGGTTGCCCCCTAAAGTATGAGGTCGTTTATCAGGTGAAATGCTTTATTAGGAGGATCCGAAGTTCTTTCAATGCTGGGAGGAGACCTGTAATAAGATACAATACAATACCTTATTTTCATACTATTTTCATGATCTAGCTAAGGCAGGCATTCCCATGCTCAGCTTTATAAATTCATTTTCATGTACATAGGACAGACAATCGTCTGATGGTAGACTGATGGTTCTGATGGAGCCATCATCCTTTTGGTAGGATGATTATCTGTGCTGAAATGTTGTACATTTCAATGTCTTTATTTTCCTGAATATATATCGCAGCTTGGATGGATGAAACTAGATCCGGGGTCTTCAATCGCGTCCGATCTTCACTCGAAGTACAAGTCGAGCCATGTGAGAATTGTTCTAAAGTCGAACATGGAAAGACATCACTTGATTACCAGTCAATGACGTAAACTGTTAACAAGCGCGAGACGAATCACCGATAATGATAATGACCCTCAAGGTATTGCAGTACAATTCACGTGGCATAAATAAAGGACTTGGCGTTGAACACCACGTAAAATATTTCGGTCGAAGGTCATTGAGGTATACCTGTCGCCAGAAGTCAGAAACTTGCCATTGAGGCATGCAAGCTTCAAAGTACTGAATGGGGTGTCCCTAGATCAACTTCTTGGATAATGAGCTGATGTCGACAAGAAGCGATCCGTCAAAGGAGGGCCTTAATGAATCCCACATCAATGACACAGAACGGAGCAAATGATTTTGATGGAGGTGAAAACAATCTGATCATATATGGTTCAGGATGGCGGTCATGAAAGAATGAAGTATAATGTATGGTAGTGGATGGGACACGGGTGAGTTCTTTTGGATGACTTCTCTTGAACATATCGGCAACACTTATGTGATGGATTGGTAGCATTTACCCCAAATGTGGATGGTATGGCGTGACCATGGTGATGTGACCGATGAATGAAACAACCCAACCCGACTCTGGCACGGAGTGGAAGTGTCATGTTCAAGAGCGACTTGCTACCAATAAAGGTTCTTTGAGTTTTCTTCCCAATTTTTCCCCAGTCATTGCTGACCAGTACCTCTTTATTTTTTTCAAGCTTGAGGAGGATAACATATGCTTGTTCTATAATTTTCCCTTTGGGCAAACCCATCGCTATGTTTTAACGAGCCTAGCGATAGTGAAACTCGTTCTCATCTAAAGACAAGTGTGTCGCTATTAATCTTTTTAACGAGTCTAACGACAAAGATAACTCGGTCCTTTTCATTTTTAGAGAGTCTGAAAAGGTACGTAAAGCTAACTCCGAAATTCCTTTTTCGTCATCTAATCCCTTAAGTCCGAAAAAGTATAAAACAATACAGAAGGGATGAATTTTCGATAGTTTTAATGAGTCGAACTAAACAAGCGCTCGATCTTTTTGTGCAATAATCCCTCAGGTCAAAAAATATTAAAATCTAGAGGAGGGATAGCTCTTCCTGTCGCTTTAACGAGCTGGAAGGCCAAAACTCGGCAATCTTTTCATATTTTATGAGTTAGATGAAAAGAGCTTAAAGAAGACTCGTCTTTTGAGGAACGAGTGATAAACAGGGTAGCAGCTGATTCTAGGTAAGGGTTGGAATTTTCCAATCACGACAGTGTCACAAGGATGGCTAGTGAAATCACTCTTCGCAGCTGTTCCTCAAAATGGGTAATCAATCAAATGGAGGTGAATGATTGGCCAATGGAAAAGTGGAGGTGACGGTGCAAACACGACCAAGGCTTTAATGGCTGAAATGCTACATTCACGGTGGTTATTTACTGGGGAATAGTCCATTTTTTAACGAGCTTAAACGCGAGTTGAAACACTTGCTCGGTCTTATGTTTATTTTTTAACGAGCTTGAACTATGCGCTAAAACTACTCAATGCAGGTTTATTTTTTAACAAGCTTGATCCCTGCAGTAACACTGCTCGTGATAAGTTTGCATGTCCCCAGCATAATAACGCGAATCGAGGTGCATGCCCCCCAAGCTTCATTGCATCCAACTCAGTGGGTGGAATGAAGGTTTACCTTTGAGATTTGGAAAGGGGATTTGTTTCATTTTTTAATGAGGTTGACACAGTAAAAGAACCATCCTCAAGATTCCTTGTTTCATTTTTTAACGAGGTTGACACGAGATAAGAACCATCCTCGAAATCCAAATCCATTAGATATAGAAGATTTCATATTCCGCTGTGGCCATTTCTGCCAGATTACTTGGAGGCGGTAGGGCAAAAGTACCCATTAAGGCAGGGTCTTTTAGGAGACCTACTCCGATATTTTGGAGCGAATGATTGCTTCCATGGATCATTAGAATGCTTCCCGTAACTTGTGAACTGTTGGAGAGAAAAGTTTGTTGGTCGATGATTGTAATTCCTCCTTGGAAGGGAAATGCAATCTTCCTGAAGTAGGTCGACACAACTGCGGCCATGGCATATATCCAGGGCCTTCCCAGTAGGATGTTGTAATCAAGGTTTCTGTCGATTACTTCAACATCAATTTCTATTGTTTTCCCTCCTAGTTCAACTTTCAAGTTACTTAGGATACCATATGGGGTATATGTCCTTCCGTCAAATGCTTTTAATGTCGTCGAAGATCGCGACAAGGTTGGAGATCCTAAAGTTTTCCAGCAACTCATCGACATAATGCATGTAGATGCCCCCTCATCAATAATTGTTCGATGAACGGTTTTGTTGAGGGCTTTCACTTGAATAAGGAAAGCTAGTTGAGCTCGTAACTGAAGGTCATATCCTTTATGATCAAAGGCCACAAGTTTGGAATCCATTGGGTCAATCCCACCTATTGCTGGTAATAAAGCTTGCTCTTGGGAGAGGCAATTTTGTGATACCTCGAGTGTCGACATAGCGGATGACGATTGGGCCAGGTCCTCTATTATATTATAATTTTGTGCTATTTTTGCACGAGGATTAAATGTCGATTTGTGTATTACTCCCTTTGGCGACTTTATCATTTGTTCAGGAATGATGGGTGGCACAACTTTGGTCAAAGTCGTCGTCGAACTATTAGGTTGTTCATTAGCCTTGTTATACGACACCTGTGGATTCTCGTAATCTTTATTCCTTGTCAAAGCATCACTTTGCTGCTTTGAGATAGACAACATAAGCACTTGGGATCGGGAAGAATTTTGATTAGCAACCAGTTTGGTTCCCGGGTTTGGAAACGGATCAGTCAATACTGCTGAGGTTTTTGAACTCTTAAAGAGTTTCTTAACTTCAGCTTTATGTGGACAATCTCTCGTCCGATGATCCTCATCGCATATATGACACCCCGCAGGGGGTTTCCTTTGCCCAGAAGGGTTTTCAGAAGCTTTTCCAGGAGATGACTCATCCTGCTTCCTTTTTCTCCCTTTCTTTTTCTTCTTGCCCCCTGGTTGCTTCAGTTATTTGCCCTTGTCGACCGACACGGCATTTACTTCCAAGGCAAGAAGTTCCTCATTTGCATTTTGACTAGAAACCTTACGGGCCTTTTCAGATGTAGCCTTTGTCGATTTCGTGTCTATTGTGCCAATCATGCCATCGCCGGCATGAGATTCATTGTTTGATTTAGGAGGAGGAGGAATTGAGAATTCCGGTCTAGGGGCATCATGTATTTTTCGTAGAGCATGCCGGACTGAGTGTAAATCAAGTCCAGATATTGTGCACGAGTGATAACTTGCTCTTCTGTTATGACTCCCCCCTTTGCCACATCTTCCATGATGGAAGGTAGTAATGACTTGATATACCATTCAGCTAAGAGCTGATCGGGGACGTACGTTTTTACCATCCTACGACGACGTCGCCACTCATGTATATGATCATATATGTGAGTGGCCATTGTCTGTTTGAAGTTGGTAAGAAGTTCTGTTCTCGTTTCGTACCTTATTGGTAATTGAAAATGGGTTAAAAAGGTTGTAGCTAAGGTACTGAAGTTGTCGAATGAAGCTCTAGGCAATTCAATGTACCATTTTTCCGCCGGACCCGTTAACGTCCTCTGAAAGAGGCGAAGTCTTATCGAATCATCATTTAGGGTGTTTGATGAACACCACAGATGAAAGGTCATCACATGATTCGACGGATCTTCACCCGGGTTTCCATTAAATTTAGGAATATCTGACGAAAGTTTATGCGGAATCGCTGGCCACCAAGGGGCATAAGCAATTGGATCATTCGTCAGTCGGTTTAGATCTGGTAATTCTAGAGTTGCTACAAAAGGCAACTGTTGATTCAGGTTAGGCGAAGCATACCCAGGATAAGATGGAATCACCTGAGCAGTGTGTCTTTGCATACCAGCATAATGTATTTGATGTTGGCAATTTTGACAAGGTTGATGGGCATAACCGTTATGATATGGTTGTTGATAACCACTTTGGGAATGCAATTGCCCATTACTTACAAAGACTTGTTGCTCAGGTCCTTGATATGATTGCTGGAATGGTGGTTGTTGAGATTGAATCAGCCATGGTTGTTGGACCATTTGTTGTTGCCCAATACTTGATGATTGACTAAGATGAGAAGTCATAGTACTTGTTTGAGCCTGAGTCACTCCAGATAAGGAGGCACTACCCTGAGGTTGTGATTGAGTCGTTGAGACAAGAGGCTGTTGTATTGCAACCTGAGAAACTTGGGGTCGACATACAACAGGTAGCGCTTGTACTTGCGACGCAATCACCATACCAGTTATAGTGGGAATATTCGACACAGGGTGGACTGGTTGCGTTGAATTTACAACCCTTGGTTGTTGAGGCAGTATTGGTACCCAACCGCTGGATGTAATTCCAGTTTGACCTAAACTTTGTTGTAAACTCTCATATGGTTGTTCTCTGGGAGGGAACAATGAAAAGGCATACTGCCCTCCATATGGTGGAAATCTAGTACTTAAAGGGTAGATTGGCCTTTGAAGTCACATTGGATCAATTTGTTGAGTTTCAACATAAGAAATACCAGATGATAATCCGGATGAAGAAATAGGAACTAACCATGTCGTCGTCCCGGATTGGACTTCGGCTTGTTGTTGATAACTTACCGGGACAGATGGTATACCGGCGAACATTGTTGGAGTAGCAGCAGGAGGTTCTGTTGCTGCTGTGTCGGATGACACAGTCCTAGATGTCGACGGTTTTTCAGACATATCGGGTCTATCCAAAAGATTTCTTAGCGATTCTACAAGAATTTGTGATGAAGGGAGACTAACTTCGAAGATCAATGAGGGAAAGGTGATGATTATTCCATTTAAAAATAAATTTTAGACGCTTTGATACAACTTGTTTTTTCAATTTTAAAGAGTCGAGAAAAAACAAAAGATGACTCTAGTCTCCTTCGATTTTTAATGAGACTGAAGTGACAAGTGCTCAGATGGACCTTTTCCGTTAAGGAGTCTAAAAAGGAATGAAAGGGACTGCTCTGGAGATCTAGGTAGAAGGAGTACCAAACCAATCGCAAAACTGCAGAATACTTTTTACGGTACGGCAGGCAATCTTCCTGAATGCTGTGTTCGGTGCATTGCGATCAGTGGGACGGCCGACACGGCTTCCTATGGATAAAAGGTTTTAAGCCTATAGGGGTCTCCCAATATATACTCGACGGTACGTGGGAGCACAAGTCCGTACTGGCACTTATCGTCTCAAAGTGGAGGAATCACCCAACCATCAGTGAGGACAACAGTTACCAGGCTTTACGACGCCGGAATATGTCTCTAGCCTAGACCTCTAAATGTTGTGCGTTAAGTTCCAAAGCGTTGTTAAGTTCATTGAATTTATTTTAAGTTGATATTTCTTATGAAGTTTGCCTTTTTGGTTCACCACGAGATGTAGATGTAATTCCTAAAATGCAGTCTAAAGATGATAAACAAACTTTTATCTCTTTTCAGCAATGAAAATCCTAGCTACAAGGGAAAAGAAAGACACAATCTTTTCACAAAGAGCATAGAGCACACTGTAAATGCACTTTTCCTAAATCAAGCCAAACAGACTGTCAATATGCAAATGCACATGTGCATGTATTTGTTTTTCACTTTCTTAATATTGATGCCTAAAAAGAAAGTTGATGTACAAATTTGAATTTTCTTTCAAGTGATAAATACAAACAAGGTAAATACTAGTTTCGACACTAGAAAAGCACAAATTCAAACCAAAGGAAAAAGTAAAAGTATAATCGACTGTCAACAGCAAATAAACTTTCTCCTATGATCAAACTGACACTTTTGACAGATCTAAATCAAAGGACGACAGTATGATTATTCTACTTTTGCAATGGAAAACTGTAAATGATGTAACAAACACACAAAAACACCTACAGTTTCTTTGTTCAAAGGAGGCGGAATTGAGGCAAAGAAAAGGGGTTTTGAAACAGAGACACACACACTGATCACAGGCTGCAAAACAGAGATCAAAACTGAAAAAATGAAGCAAAGAACCTCAGCTGCACAAGGCAAGGCTGATCAGCGCACCTGTAGCGCAGAGACACTGGATTGCAGTGCAGGTGGCCCTCTCGGGAACTGCGTTGAAATGCGGAATCTCTTCATTGTGCCTGCGCTGGGGCAGAAACGAGACTTCTATCCGGGTTCTGGGTCACGGTTTGCAATTTAATCTATGGCTTTTGGCCGAGTAAAAGCAATCAGTAATGCACAATCAGAGGGTGGATTTAATGAAGGTTTAAGAGCTATCACAAAGGGCAATTAGATCATTTGTGGATCAGCTGTTCAAATCATAAATAGATCCAGTGAATGGATTGAAATAGCATGTGTCTACTTTGCATTTATTAATGGCAAATGCAGTTCGATTGCTACTTCTAAGCTTATGAAACAAACAACAAAAGAAACACAAACAAACTAATCAGACTATCATCCCCAGTGGAGTCGCCATTTTGTTATCGGGAAAAGTATCCATTCGGAAAGACCCTATCCCACTAAGGTGTGACAGTGACCTTAGAAACAAATAGAGAAAACTACTTGTGTATTCTTCTTTATGAACTGTAAACGAAGAAGGAAAGGATGAACTAACCGGTGTCTTGCGCTAGTTCCTTTGGCCCAGTTCCTCTTCTCTTTGATAGCTTCCAACCACTTGCTCCTTCACTTGCCCAGCTGCACAATACCTGCAAGATCAAAGAAGAAAGAAACTATACAAAGACATGGGTTTATGTTCATAAAAAGCTTAGGATCAGATATAAGCTAAACATACAAATGTAACAAACATCAATGAAACACAAGTATGTAGGAGAAACTCAAATAGTTTTATTGATAAAACAAGAAGATCCAGGAGGAGTTACAACCGATGATTCCTGATCCAGCATCAACCTCCCAGCATAGAAGTCCCTTCTCACCTCCAACAAAGCATAAATCACCCAATAGTCTAATTATCTCTCTCAAAACCAACAACAATTATCTGCAATATCAAAATTCCAGCCTTTGGATCTCTTGGATGAGGGATCCATATATAGATGTATGCAAGGGAGATGAGTCAGCTTATGATTTGACTAGTGGCTTCTCTCTGTCAGTTCTTGCTTCCACTTGGAGACTGAGAGCCTCTTACTCATCCTTGGTCGAACTCAGTGAGGCAAGTGTCATTGGAGAAGATTTTGGAAGCTTCCATTGTCTTTCCACCTCATTTTTCATTTCCCACTCAACGCACCCTGGTAGTGCATTCAAGTGCATTGCAATGTACCTAGCTAGTGTATTTGGGTGTTATGCAACGCAGCTAGCTAGTGGAGCAGCTGAAATGATCCTGATTTGACTGATTCTGAGCAGTTTCTGGTGGAGAACTTCTGGGAGAAGCTGTAAGTTGTTGACCTTGTTCCTTTAGGGGTTGGAACAACATGTTTAGGGACTTGGGATCCCTTGGTTTATGGACATTTCATGCTCAGAGCTGTAAGGCACAAAAATGTCTATAACAGATAGTCTCTCAGGAAAGGGTGGATTTGCTTTAGGTTCACTTTCCTCTTTATCTTCCTCAACCTCCTTGGGTGGAGGCTGGCTATCTAGGAGAACTTTCCCAGATCGCAAGTTTATTTCTTGAATCTCCACAGCATAAGTTGGGCATGATGGTTCCCCACGATACACTTGCTGAGCATGTCTGTTGTTTAGGTTCGGATTTGGTTGGGAAGGCATTTGCGGTTTTCTTGGTGGAGCAGAAGGTAATTGTTGTGGTTGTGCAGGTGGTGGAGGCAGAAGAGTGGGAAGAGAGTTGTATTGGGGCCTCCACCCTGATGAGATGCATTCCACTGAGGTTGCAGCTGAGCATAAGATTGAAATGAATGGGTGGCTGGTTGGGCATGATATTGAGATGTGAAGGACCAAGGAGGAGGTGTGGACCAAGAAGGATGAGCAGAGGGGACCAAAGAAGGTATGGAGGTGACTTGGTTGGGGTTGTGGTATGCCTGAGATGTCCCTTGCATCCCCTACTGGTATGGTCTAGGTGCATGTGGCCTCCTTTGGTTTATGTAATAGATCTATTCAGTGACTCCTTCGGCCCCTTGGTATACAACTTTAAGTCTGGGCAAGGAAGGGAACTTATCTATAGAATGATCTTCTTCATAGACTGAACAAACCCCTATAGAGTTCAATGTGCATTCATTCCTAGGATGCCTCCTGGTGCATCTAGGGCAAAAAATGGCCAAAGCCCTCTCTGCTTCCTCTTGTTTTCTTTTGATATGTAAGGTATCCATTTGCATGGCAAGAGTCTGCAGTATCTCACTCTTGAAGTCTTCTAGCATGTTTCCAATTTCACCTTTAATGGATGAATTGGAAGAAGAGGTACTAGCTATAGTTTGACTCCCCCTACCTTTCTTTCTGGCTACTCTAGAATGGTTTCTAAAAATAGTCTTTATGTCCTCATAGGATAGTTGGTAGATGTCTCCCCCGCGCCAGTAGATGGAGGGTGTCTAAAAGGTCTTCCCGAATTCCCTTGAGCAAGACCAACTTCAGAGGCTCGGGGTCAAGTGTACACCTGGCCCTTTTGTAACTAAGTTGGAACCTCTCTTCATAGTCTTCCAGGGACTCATCACTTCCTATGGTCATTCAGAAGATTTCTTCTTTAGTATCTTTTGACCTACAATAGTCTCAATACTTGTTGTGGCCTGCTACATCTGAGCCCATGTTGTGATGTTATTTCCAAGTAATCCCATGAACCAGTGTAGTGTTGCATCCTTGAGAGTAGAAGGGAACAGTTTCAACTTTTGCTCATCTTCTGCATAGTCATAAGTTCGACAGATCACAGGAAACTCAAACAAGAAAGTGTCAGGATCTTCTGTAGTCAGACCATGGAAGTGAGGTAGTGTTGAAGGACATATATTCTTCATTTTGGTGTCCCCATTTGTCTTCCGAATGGGGAAGGTACCCTCTATTCTCTTTTCATTTCCCCTAGCATTTCTGTTTTCAGCCATTGGCTCCAGAGGAATGTTTTGTTGTTCTTCTTCCCCTATAGTTTCTTCAAATATGTCTGGATGTTCAGCTAAGGGTTATTCTTGATTGCAGCCACCGAAGAAGAGAGAAGGTTGGCTATGTGAAGTAGTGGGGGTGTTGGGCAAAAATTTTCCTATGTTATCTCTACTCCTACGAGGAATGAAAGGAAATATTTTTGGTTGATGTTTTCCCTTTCTTTTTCCCCACACTGAAAGTACCTACGGAAATTGAAATTGTGATTGAACAAAACAAATTGCAACTAACTGAAATGAACTTGCTGAATTGAAATTTGCAAAATTGAGAAGGAAAGCAAGGAAATGCAAAACTGAAAGAAAATAAATGACTAGTATACTTTTGCTAAAATAAACTATTAGCAGAATGTTGCAATAGGAAATAGAAGAAAACAGTAGTCATAGAATACTCTAATGCTTCCCCAGCAACGGTGCCAAAAAGAGGTGACAGCCAGTATTGCAACAAGAATGCTACAACTCCTGGGCTACCAACTTTACTTTTATCAACCTGGTAGTTCGTAACAAACTTGGAAGCGTCGGTGCTATATGCACAAGTACTAGTTCTCACTGCAGGTTGTCACTTGGTCAGCTGGCGCGAGATAACTAGGAGCTCAAGACAACTTCTATAGATTTTAGAATAAGCTCTATGTGTGATGAAAGGGAAGACAAATTACTCTACAGATGTTATTCTAACTGCAGAAAGGAGAAAGACTGGAATGTAAAGCAAAACCTAGTAAACCCTAACTAACAAGCTAATTCTACGTTTGCCAAAAACACTATGAAAACCATGAAATAAATGCCATTACCTACTCAAGGAACTAAACAACATCTAACCATGCTATTCTGGAAGTAAATAAGATTTTTTTTTTTTTTTAATTTTTATGTGTTTTTATGTGAATTTAACATGCATTTAATTTATTGTGTGTGAGTGTGGCAGCGAATAGGTGGGGTTAGAGGGCGGTTTTGGAGCTTGGGAGGATGTAGGATGGTGTGGATGGGTCCTAGGAGGTCTTAGGTGGCCTTCTGGAGGATTTTCCCACACTTGGCCTTCAAAAGAAAGCCTACAGAAAAAACTACAGGATGACACAGGAAAACTACAAGAGGAAAACAGGGAAACTATAGGAGGCCTACAGGAGGAGGCCGAGAGCAATTTTCGCTATTTTGAGGGTGTGAAAGTGGGTGGAAAATGTGGATGAAGGTTTGAATGAGGTGTTAGGGTGGCTAATATCTACCATGAATCACCAGGAAAGAGAAAGATGATTGGATTTGCTCAAGGAGAGAGGAAGAAGTTCTATGAAAAATGAAGGAAACTAGGGCAGAATTTAAGTGAGGTTTGGGAGACCTATAGGGCATGGATCAGATGGAGGGTGTGATTGCTGGTAAGCTGGCCTACTTCTGGAAGAGATCTACTACATAGAAACTGACAGTCAGCCAATAAAATCAAGCAACCAATGAAATGAGTGCATCCTAGGAAAAACAGGGTTTTGCATTAAAATGGCCTAAACTATGATGTATAGAAGGAAATGTTGGGAAATTTTGTAAGAAAGGAAAGCATGCGAAAGGACTATTTCAAATCAGGAAGTGAACATGATAAAGAAGATATAAAGCAAAGAAAAACTATACTTTCAACCTACTAGAGAGCTGCAAACACTAGAAGTCATAGGAATGAGGAAAATCTGTGTTTTTGGGGCAACAAGAGAGTCTTTGCCTCAAATCATGGTCCCAGAGGGAGAAACAGAGGCCAAGACACTATTTTTAGCCTTTTGAATCTTCTCGGATCACTACTTAATGTGCAACAGAAAGCACAAATGGAAAAAAGCTACTAAATCATCAAAAGCAACCTATTCTTAACCATAAGAGAAATACATCTAACAACAAACTAATCTACAAACTGAAGTAAAGCATACAAATACAAGTAAAGAGAAGCTTGGTTGCTTGAATTGGGCCATAACCCAAGATCTTCATCCCTTTGAGGTAACTCAGTGCTAGCTCAAAAAGGATTTCATCTTCATTATAAAAAATAGCAAGATTACACAAAACTGTCATAAAATAGTAAGCTCGAAATTTGAGCAGAGTTTACACAAGAAAAAAAGTTGACCCTAGTGAGGCCCTAGGCCTCTCTACTTATACATCTGAAGCTACCAATGAATTCCTTAAAATCATGGAGGCTTGGCTCCCAAAACTCGAGATAACTATCAATCATCTTCCACTTGCTTGACTGCCTTCTAGTGCATGATTCGGCTGCTTGTACTCCGAGTTGAATGAAGGGGAATTTGAGGTGAGAAGAAATAAATGAGGGGGATTTCCTCCTATAAGTCCTCTCCTATGTCTACTTTGAGTTATTGTTGTAGTTTGACCACTAGATCCTTGACTTTGAGCAAGAAATCCATCAATAATCTGCATTAAATACATGTTAGACCATATGGCATAATAAATAACTCAACTCACCCTATAAGCATAAATATAATTAGAAAATCATACAATAGGATAAGAGAATGGATGATTTGATTAGGTTAAGAGGTAAAATGAGCTCATATAATTACCCATTTATGAGGCTCATCATATACTTTTTGAAAAAGAAGGATGAAGTGTTCTCCTGGTTTCGGCACTTCAAATCCTTGATCGAGAATCAAACTGAAAAGAAGATTAAGATCTTAAGGACTGATAATGGGACTGAATATGAATCCAATGAGTTTCATGACTTTTGCAAAGAGGTTAGAATTAAGAGGGAAACTACTGCACCATATACTTCTGAATAGAATGGTGTGGCGGAAAGGAAGAATCGTACAATTGTGGAAGTTGTCTGTGCTATGCTCCATGATCAAAGACTTCTGAAGCTTCATGGGCTGAAGCTACAAATACCGCAGTATATGTACAAAATTGATGCCCTCATCAAGAATTGGGTTCGAAGACTCTCGAAGAAATGTTCACTGGTAAGAAACCTGATGTATCTCATTTTAGAATTTTTGGAAGCCCTGTATATTTTCATGCGCCTAAAGAAAAAGGGGATAAATTAGGTGCATCTGGAAAGAAATGAATCTTTGTGGGCTATAGCAAAAATACTAGGGCCATATAATCTATGTAGCTGGTCAAAGGGAAGTCGATATTAGTCATGATGTCACCTTTGATGAAGATATGGCTCTTAGCAAGGTAGAAAATATTCCTACTTTAAGGGGATCTAAAGAAGCTGACACCGGGGAACCGAAGGAAAAAGAACATGAGACGATGCTTGATGTGGAAGAACCTACTAATCCTATTGATCCTCCTCTACAACAACCTTCCTCTTCTAGGAAGAGGCCTTCATGGCTTAGGGGGACACTTGATGATGTTGAAGGACACATTGCACCCCGAGGAACCTTCCGTGAAAGTAAGAAGCCGAACAGGTATCAAGGATACCTGACCATCATGAGCACGATCATCCAAAATGAGCCTTCTTCATTCACAGATTCCATCAAGAATCAAGTATGGAAGGATGCTACGACTGAGGAATATGAGTCCATTATGAAAAATGATGTTTGGGATGTGGTCCCCAAACCCCAAGACAAATAAGTTGTCACTTCAAAATGGCTTTACAACATAAAGCATGCAGTTGATGGAAGTACGGAAAAGTATAAGGCTCGTTTTGTCGCTCGTGGCTTCTCCCAGAAGGAAGGTATAGACTATGACGAGATATTTGCAACTGTTGCCCAATATACCACCATCCACTCGATCATATCCCTTGCTACTTCACAAGGATGGAACCTACATCATATGGATGTCAAGACTGTGTTCTTACATGGTTCGATCAAAGAGGAGGTCCATGTGGAGAAACCCGAAGGATTTGAGATTTATGATTGAGAATCCCATGTGTGCAGGTTGAAGAAGGCCCTCTATGAGCTAAAGCAAGAACCCCGAGCATGGTATGAGAGGATTGATAGCTACTTGATGAAGTTGGGATTCACTAGGAGTGAAGCTGAACCTAACCTTTACTTTAAGGTTATATATGAAAAGCCTATCATCTGGTGCTATATGTTGATGACCTCTTTCTAATAGGTGCAGACCCTCTCATTCACAAATCTAAGAGGGAGCTAGCTTCTGAGTTTGAGATGAAAGACCTAGGACATATGCACTACTTCTTAGGATTGGAAGTCTGGCAGAAACCAGGGGAGATTTTCCTATCTCAAGTAAAATATGTGGTGAAGATATTGGAGAGATTCGACATGGTGGACTGCAAGCCCGTAACTACCTCGATGGAGCTTGACTTCAAGAAGTTAAGCGGTAGTGCTGCCAGACTTGTTTTACGAAATGCTACCGAGTATCGTCAACTCGTTGAATCATTAATGTTCTTGGTGAACTCCCGTTCGGATATATGCTTTGCAGTCAACATATGGTTGAGCCTCGCCACTCACATTGGATTGGTGCCAAGAATTTATTGAGATATCTTCATGGCACAATCACTCATGGGTTGAGATACACTGCTGGTGATGTGAGACTACTTGGGTATACTGATGTTGATTGGACAGGTAGTGTGGTGGACCGAAAGAGCACTTCTAGTTGTTGTTTCTCTTTGGGATCTGCCTCGACATCCTGGATGAGCAGGAAGAAAAGGTCAGTAACTTTGAGCACTGCCGAGGCAGAGTACATTGCTTCTAGCATGGCCTCCTGTTAGGTAGTTTGGTTGTGAAAGCTCTTCAGTGAGCTGTTTGGATTTACAATGGATACCACTGTGATTCTGTGTGATAACCAAAGTAGGATCCATTCATCAGAGAATCCCGTATTTCATGATCACTCCAATAATATCGATATCAGGTACCATTATATTCAAGATATGGTGCACTGAGGAGCAATAAGGCTCCAACATATCGGTACAAATGAACAGGTCGTCGACATTTTGACAAAGCCCCTAGGAAAGGTCAAATTCTTGACTTTCCGAGAATGACTTGGTGTCGTTCAGAGACCCTCTTATGAGGGTCAAGTATGATGTATTGAGCTCTAGGAGCTCCAGGGGGGCGCGGGGTACTTCTTGGAGTGACATGTGACCACAGGGCGACTCACCATCCCCTAGTGGTGCACCAAGTACAGGGTAAAGGTTCAACCTTCCCCTGTGACACCCCATGGTGACCATGGAACATGATGATTAGTTCTCTTGTGGGCCAGGATGATTAGTTCTCCTGTCGAGTCATCCTACCCATGCAGTCTAGGACTCATGGGAAGTACCTCTCATCTGATCAATGAGAAGGTAAATGAGGATAGGGACCATAGTAGTACTATTGATGGATGCATCATTGTATCTACTATACTCCCTATGCTAGGATGACCTCCATTGATCTAGGATCAATGATACTAATCTGGGATCAGTGAGAGTGGTTCACACTCTAAGACTGACTTCGGGTCAGTGGAGGATGGTATGATACATCCTCGATCATTTATTCTTATTCATAGTTCAAGCAGAGCAGACCAAAGCAAAGAAGAGCAGAGCAGAGTGGGGTCAAGCTATACAGGACAGTGCATTTGATGGATGGATAGTAGCGATGGTCTAATAGATTGCATATGAAGTTCTCCCTAGTTGAGAGGGAGTGTTAAAATTGGAAACTAGGGCCAAAATCCATGTGGATCACCTTATTTATGGTTTCTGATATTTTTCCTAGATTCCTCTCATCGAGAGGTGTAGGATTGATCTAAATATCATCTGATTCCGATAAGTATTTATGCAGATATGGATTTATTTTGATTATGGACAAATTGTCAAGGTTGGCCAACAAACTTAAGTAGGCTCTGAAGCCCAACAATCATGTCTATTCAACCTCAACGTTTTCATATAAATACAAGGAGCATTCTCCTCATTTGGACAACTCATTTTCACTCATCTTCTCTCTCTCTCTCTTATGCATAAAAGGATCCTCTCTATCTCTCACATGTGTGGCTAAAAGGAAGATGTCCTAGGGCAAGGAAGATGTAGAAAGAAGGATGCTACGGTAGCAGGTCATCTCCTTGATCAGTGTTGAGCAAGCATTGACCTTCCAGAAGTGCTGATTGAGTGTGGTTGTCTCTCCTAGGCAGGCCGCAATTTTTGGCACAGAAATCGAGGTGATCTGACCTCTGGTTTGACCGGTGTTGACTACCCTAGTTTAGGGCTGCAAGTTGACATCAGAAATCAACAAATTGACTAAATTTTGGGGTTGTTCTAGAGTTGTTTCTTTAGGCTATTCGAGGACAAGTTGGCCGGAAATTTACCAAGTATTTCAGAGGTCAATTTTAGCTAGTTTGACCAAGTTTGACTTTGCTGATCTAGGGTTTGCTGCTGCTGATATAAAATTACAGAATTCATATTTTGTACTATTTCTCTTTGCTTAACTATTGAAGATAAAAGAAGATTTGATTAAAGGGTTTCCCCGCATTGGGGTTTGTCCCTAGCTAGTCGCCACATCTTGTGTCTCTTGTCTTGGCTTGTTTTCTGTTGATCATTTAATGTTCTATCTGCACTTTACTTAATGTATATGTGATTACTAATCTGTGGCTAATAAGAAGAAAAATAAGTAAAATACTCTGAGCATAGAACATACCATAATTTAACATGATTGGCACGAGTATAGGAGGATGATGAGAACACACTTTTGGAAGCTGAAGGTATGAGTGACGGACAAGTATGACGGGAAGGATGATCCGCGCGAACACTTGGCCAAATGGGCTAAGGCCTATGGAGCAGAGCCCCAACCTGAATGGGTGCACTTGTTCTGTCACGCCCTAGATGTCATCCCGATGTGCTGGTACTTGGAGACAGAGCTCCACAATGGCATAGAAGAATGGGATATTTTGTGCGAAGGGTGCATAATGACGTTCAACTTTGAAGATGGGTTTGAATGTATTGACGAAGTGCTACAAGAAGTTAAAGCAACGATCTTTAGGATATCGCAGGATCCTTTGGATCTGATTCAACCTGATTGGACTACTTAGCTGAGCCATGCATTGGGATGCTATAACATGACTGTTGAAGAAGAAGACAAGGACCCCCAAAAGATTAATATCCCTGAAACCGAGGGTCACCGCGAGGTCGAAGGACCGCAAATCGAGAATCCTGATATAACCGCACTACTGAAAACTAAATAGGTAAATATTGGCACAAAGGTGGAGCCCAAATTTGTGAATATTGGAGATTAATGGGATGATGCTATGGTAGATAATGTCACTGAATTGCTCTGTGAATACTAGGATTTGTTCCCTACCAAGTTTACAGAGTTAAAGGGGATAATAGGAGACGTTGGTGTTATTAAGATCACGTTAAAACCTGACATGAAGCCGGTCAAGCAAATACCTTACCATCTCAATCCAAAGTATAAGGAGAAGGTCCACTTAGAGTTAGATAAGATGCTCGCGGCAAGAATCATTGATCCCGTAGATCAATCTAGTTGGGTGAGCCCAATGGTGGCACAGGAAAATAAGCAGAAGGATGAAATAAGGATATGCGTAGATCTTAGGAAGTTGAATGATGCTTGCACGCATGATCCTTTACCAACTCTATCCACTAGTGAGGTATTGGATAATGTAGGTGACCAGGAAGTGTACTCCTTCACTGATGGGCTCTTTGGGTACCATCATATCAAAATCGCGCATGAAGATAGAAGCAAGACAACCTTTGTGACTGAATGGGGATGTTTTCAATACACCATAATGCCTTTCAGATTAAAGAATGCGCCTACGATTTTTTCATGCGTATCCAATACTACATTCAAATACTTCATTCATAAGTTTCTAGAGGTGTACTTTGATGACTGGACTATGTTTGGGTTGGTAAAATGCCATGTGGCAAGATTGCACTTAATGCTAGATACTTGTTGAAGGTACGAGATTGTGCTCAATATGAAGAAATGTTTGTTTTGTGTCCCTTTTGGGATTCTGCTGTGTCATGTGGTATGAAGATAGTGATTGATGTCAGACCCCATGAAGATTGTAGTGATAATTAACCTGGAGGCGTCAAGGAGTATGAAATAGCTACGCACAACATTGGGACATACTAGTTACGATAGGAAGTTTATCAAGGGCTATGCCCAAATCACCATGCCTATGGAGAAGTTGTTGAAAAAGGATGTCATGTTTTGTTGGAATGAGGACTATCAGAAAATCTTGGATGTGCTGAAAGGAAAAATGGTCACCGTGCCAATTTTAGTCTTCCCAAATTGGGAGAAGGAGTTTCATGTACATGTAGATGTTTCATGTATAGCACTGTGAGCAGTACTGACATAGGCTAGCGAAGGAGAATTGGACCATCCTATAGCATCACAAGCAGTATGTTATCCAAGGCTGAGAAGAGCTACTCCACCACTGAGCGCAAAGGACTAGCCATGGTATATGCGCTCTAGAAGTTTGGACACTATTTTTTGGGTGTACATTTTAAGATGTATACGGATCATTCTACGTTGAAATACCTGGTCAATAAGCCTGCGTTGGGGGGGAGAATATGCAGGTGGTTGTTATTGTTCCAGGAGTATGATTTTTAAGTTTTTGTGAAGCCTGGATGACTGAACGCGGGACCAGACCATCTGTCGCGCATCGAAATAGGAGAAGAGCCCACTGATTTGGAGGAAGGATTGCCTGATGCACAGCTGTTGTTGGGAAAAGTATCCAATACGGAATACCCCTATCCCACTCTAAGGAGTGATAGTGCCTTAGCAACAAACAAGGAAAACTATCTGAGTGTTCTTCTTTATGAAATGCAAACAGAGAAGTAAGATGCAACTAACTTGTGTCTTTCGCTAGTTTGCTGATCCAATCTCTCTCTTTTGTTCGCTTCCCGCTGCCTGCTCCTACAATGTTCCAGCTTTGTCAAAGTCCTGCAAGATCACGAGAGAGGGAAACTACAAGAGCATAGATTCACATTCATAACTAGTTTAGGATTAGAATAAACTAAACATGCAAGTACAACAAAACATCATTGATATACAAGCATATAGGAGAAACTCAAATGGTTTTATTGATGAAATAACAAGGTTCAGGAAGAGATACAACCAAGTGAGGCCCAATCCAGCATCACCTTCCCAGCAAAAGGAATCCCCTTCTTCACCTCCTTCAAAGCAAATCACCCAATAGTTCTAATCTCAAACCAACAGCAATTCTTTGCAAAGTACAAAATTCCAGCCTCTGGATCTCATGGAGGAGAGATCCATATATAGATGTTTGGAGAGAGTGTTATAGACATTTTTGTGCCTTACAGCATTGAGCATGAAATGTCCATAATCTAAGGGATCCAATGTCCCTAAACATGTTGTTCCTACCCCTAGAGGAACAAGGCTAACAAACCACAGCAATTCACAGAAGTTCTCCACCAGAAACTGCTAAAAAACAAGTCAATTCAGGATCATTTCAGTGGCTCCACTAGCTGTTTGCGCTAAATGTCAAAGCCAACACTGGCTACCTGCGTTGAATGTCAAAGGCAACACTGGCTACCTGCGCTGAGCAAGAGTGGACATGTGGCAAGTTCATTTCTCAAGGTGTCAGAACCCAGGAAGCTTCCAAAATGACACTTGCCTCAGGGAATTCAACTGTTGATGAGTAAGAGGTTCCAAATCTCCAAGTGGAAGCAAGAACCTCCAAGTGGAATCAAGAACTGACAGAGGGAGAGGACACTAGTCAGATCTCAAGCTGACTCATCCTCTCTCCAAATATCTATATATGGATCTCTCCTCCATGAGATCTGGGGGCTGGAATGTTGTGATTGCAAAGAATTGCTAGTTTGATATTTGAATCATTGGGTGCTTAATGCTTTGAAGGGGGTGAAGATAGGAATTTCATTTGCTGGGAAGGAGGTGCTGGATTGGAGCCCTTTGGGTTGTATCTCTTCCTGAACCTTGTTATTCATCAATAAATCTATCTTGTTTTCTCCTATATGCTGATGTATTCTTGATGTATGATTGCATTAGTATATTTAGTTTGTTTCTAATCCAGAACTATTTATGAATATGAATCCATGTCTTTGTAGTGTTCTCTTCTTGTGATCTTGCAGAAACCTCTTGTAGCTGGGCGAGCGAGAAGGCAAGTAGCTGGGAACTCTCAAGGAGAAGAGAAACCGGATCGAGGGACAAACGGAAGACACCGGTGAGTCCATCTATCTCTCTTCATTCTCAATTCATAAAGGAAGAATACTAGAATAGCTGTCTCTGTTTGTTGCTAAGGCACTGTCACACCTTAGGTGGATAGGATCGTCCTGCATAGGCATTTTTCCCCACAACAAATTGGCGACTCCGCTGGGGAGATCTGTTTAGTCATTTTATTTGTGTTTATATCATTGTTTGTTTCATAGACTCAACAACAACAATCGAACTGCTTCTGCTATTCTCAGTTGCAAAGTAGACAGTTGCTGCCTTGATCCTTCACTGGATTTTGTCTATGATCTGAACAATGGACTCACAAATGATTTGATGATCCTTTGTGATAGATCTTAGTACCCTCTCAAAGCATCCCTTTGATTGTACCTTGCTTGTGTTTCTGATTTGGCCTGAAACCGTTGATTATTGAGAAATCTGTGACCCAGAACCCAGTGAGAAACGAGAGTTTCTCCTTCAGCGCAACTGTTGTGAAGGCATTCTACATTTCAACGCAGGTCCCATGAAGGCTACCTGCGCTGAATGTCAAAACCACAGTGTTGAGGTTGCGCTGAACCAGTTTGGCCTTGTGCAGCTGGGGTTCTCTGCTCTCTGTTGCCCTGTTTTGATCTCTGTTTTTTGTAGCCTTTAACCAGCATAGGTACCAGTCTGATAACTCCTTTTCTCTGCCTAAATTCCGCCTCCTTTTGTACAAAAAGACTGTGAGTGTTTTTATGTGTTTGTGGCGTCATTTACAGTTTTCCTTTACATGAGTGAAATAATCATCCTGTAGCCCTTGATTCAGATCTGTTGATTGTGATTTTAGGAGAGAGTTCATTGGCTGTTTACAGTTGATTATACATTTGCTTTTGCTTATTGGTTTGAATTTGTCTCTTTTAAGTGTCAAAACAAGTGTTCATTTCGAAAGTCGCAAAGTGTTGTAATCTCTTCTACCCTTGTTGATTTCGAAAGAGTAAACTTGTTTGTACTTGTCATTTAAAAGCAAATTCAAAGTTGTACAAAAAAGCTTTCTTTGTAGGCATCAATACTAAGAAAGCGGAAAACAAACACCTGCATTGTGCATTTTCATTTTGATAAGTTTGCATGCTTGATTTAGGAAGAAGTGCATTAGAGTGTGCTGATTGCTCTTTGAGAAAAGATGGTGTCTTTCTTTTCCCTTAGTAGCTAGGATTTTCAAAGTTGAAAAGATATAAAGCTTGCTTATCATCTTAGACTGCATTTAGGAATTGTACCATACATCTCGTGGTGATCCAGAAAGGCAAACTTCTAAAAAGATCAACTTAAAATAAACTGAATGAACCTAACAACGCTTTGCAACATAACGCACAACATAGAGGTCTAGGCTAGAGACGTGTTCTGGCGTCGTTAAGCCTGGTGACTGTCGATCTCGTGGAAGGTGGGT
The DNA here is from genome assembly GCA_031772625.1 of Pinus tabuliformis. NCBI lineage: Eukaryota > Viridiplantae > Streptophyta > Pinopsida > Pinales > Pinaceae > Pinus > Pinus tabuliformis. Next base: position 905,968,513 of record CM062811.1, read on the forward strand.
GATTCCTCTTGAGGGACGATAGCGCCAGTACGGATTGTGCTCCCATGTACCGTCGCGTATATATTGGGAGACCCCTATAGGAAATTAACCTTTATCCTTAGGAAGCTGTGTCGGCCGCCCTACTGATCGCAATGCACTGAACACAGCATTCGGGAAGATTGACCGCCCGTACCTTAAAAAGTATTCTGCGGTTTTGCGAAAAGTTTGGCACACCCTCTACCTAGAACTCCAGAGCAGTTCCTTTTGGCCTTTTTCAGACTCTATAACGGAAAAAGTCCATCCGAGCATTTGTCACTTCGGGCTCGTTAAAACATTGAAGGAGACTAGAATCATCTTTAGCTTTTTCTCGACTCTTTAAAATTGAAAAAGCAAGTTGTGTCTAAGTGTCGTTAAAATTTATTTTAAACGGAATAATCATCACCATTCCCTCGTTGATCTTCGAAGTTAGTCTCTTTTCATCGTAAGTTCTTGTAGAATCGCTAGAAAATCTCTTGGATAGACTAGATATCTCTGAACAACCATCGACATCCAGGACTGTGTCATCTGACACAACAGCAGCAGAGCCTCCTGCTGCTATCCCAACGATGTTCGATGGTATATCATCTGTCCCGGCAAGTTATCAACAACAAGCCGGAGTCCCGTCAGGGACTGCTTCGACGAAATGGTTAGTTCCTATTTCTTCATCCGGATTATCATCTGGTATTTCTTATGTTGAAACTCAACAAATCTATCCAATGTGTCTTCAAAGGCCAATCTACCCTTTAAGTACTGGATTGCCACCATATGGAGGGCAGTATGCCTTTTCATTGTTCCCTCCCAGAGAACAACCATATGGAAGTTTACAACAAAGTTCAGGTCAAATTGGAATTACATCCAGCGGTTGGGTACCAATACTGCCTCAACAACCAAGGGTTGCATATTCAATGCAACCAGTCCACCCTGTGTCGAATATCCCACTATACCTGGTATGGTGATTGCGTCGCAAGTACAAGCGCTACCTGTTGTATGTCAACCCCAAGTTTCTCAGGTTTCAATACAACAGCCTCTTGTCTCAACAACTCAATCACAACCTCAGATTAGTGCCTCCTTATCTGGAGCGACTCAGGATCAAACAAGTACTGTGACTTCTCATCTTGGTCAATCATCCAGTATTGGACAACAGCAAATGGTCCAACAACCAGGGCTGGTTCAATCAAAACAACCGCCATTCCAACAATCATATCAAGGACCTGAGCAACAAGTCTTTGTAAGTAATGGGCAACCATATTATAGTGGTTATGCCCATCAACCTTGTCAAAGTTGCCAGCATTATGCTGGTATGCAAAGACCCACTGCTCAGGCAATTCCATCGTATCCTGGGTATGCTTCGCCTAACCTGAATCAACAGTTGCCCTTTGTAGCAACTCTAGAATTACCAGATCTAAACTGGCTGACGAATGATCCAATTGCTTATGCCCCTTGGTGGCCAGCGATTCCACATAAACTTCCGTCAGATATTCCTAAATTTAATGGAAATCCGGGTGAAGATCCGTCGAATCATGTGATGACATTTCATCTGTGGTGTTCATCAAACACCCTAAACGATGATTCGATTAGGCTTCGCCTTTTTGAGAGGACGTTAACTGGTCCAGCGGCAAAATGGTATATTGAATTGCCTAGAGCTTCGTTCAACAACTTCAGTACCTTAGCCACGACTTTCTTAACCCATTTTCAATTACCGATAAGGTATGAAACGGGAACGGAACTCCTAACCAACTTCAAACAGACAACGACCACTCACATATCTGATCATATACATGAGTGGTGACGTTGTCGTAGGATGGTAAAAACGTACGTTCCCAATCAGCTATTAGCTGAATGGTTTATCAAATCCTTACTTCCTACAATCACGGAAGATGTGGCAAAGGGGGGAGTCGTAACGGAAGAGCAAGTTATCGCTCGTGCGCAATATCTGGACTTGGTCTATACTTAGTCTGGCACGCTCTACGACAAAATACCTGATGCCCCTAGACCGGAATTCTCAATTCCTCCTCCTCCTAAATCAAACAATGACTCTCATGCCATCGATGGCGTGATTGGCACGACAGACACGAAATCGACAAAGGCTACATCTAAAAGGGCCCGTAAGATTTCCAGTCAAAATGCAAATGAGGAACTTCTTGCCTCGGAAGTAAATGCCGCGTCGACCGACAAGGGAAAACAACTGAAGCAACCAGGGGGAAAGAAGAAAAAGAAAGGGAGAAAAAGGAAACCCCCTACGGGGTGTCATATATGCGATGAGGATCATTGGACGAGAGATTGTCCACATATAGCTGAAGTTAAGAAACTCTTTAAGAGTTCAAAAACCTCAACAGTATTGACTAATCCGTTTCCAAACCCGGGAACCAAACTGGTTGCTAATCAAAATACTTCCCGATCCCAAGTGCTTATGTTGTCTGTCTCAAAGCAGCAAAATGATGCTTTGACAAGGAATAAAGATTACGGGAATCCACAGCTGTCGAATAACAAGGCTAATGAACAACCTAGTAGTTCGACGACAACTTTGACCGAAGTTGTGCCACCCATCATTCCTGAACCAATGATAAAGTCGCCAAAGGGAGGAGTACACAAATCGACATTTAATCCTCGTGCCAAAGTAGCACAGAATTATAATATAGTAGAGGACCTAGCCCAATCGCCGTCCGCTATGTCGACACTTGAGGTACCGCAAAATTGCCTCTCCCAAGAGCAGGCTTTATTATCAGCAATAGGTGGGGTTGGCCCAAGGGATTCCAATCTTGTGGCCTTTGATCATAAAGGATATGACCCTCAGTTACCAGCTCAACTAGCTTTCCTTATTCAAGTGAAAGCCCTCAACAAAACTGTTCATCGAACAATTATTGATGAGGGGGCATCTACGTGTATTATGTCGATGAGTTGCTGGAAGAATTTATGCTCACCACCCTTGTCGAGATCGTCAATCACGTTAAAAGCATTTGATGGACGATCATACACTCCATACGGGATTTTAAGTAACTTGCAAGTTGAACTAGGGGGCAAAACAGTAGGAATTGATGTTGAAGTGATTGATGGAAACCTCGATTACAACATCCTACTAGGAAGGCCCTGGATATATGCCATGGCTACAGTTGTGTCGACCTACTTCAGGAAGATTGCATTTCCCTTTCAAGGAGGAATTACAGTCATCGACCAACAAACTTTCCTCCCCGACAGTTCACAAGTTACGGGAAGCATTCCAATGGTCCATGGAAGCAATCATTTGCTTCAAAATATTGGAGTAGGTCTCCTAAAAGACCCTGCCTTAATGGGTACTTTTGCCCTATCGCCTGCAAGTAATCTGGCGGAAGTGGCCACAGTGGAAACCTACAATATGAAATCTTCTATATCTAACGGATTCGAAAGATTCCTAAACATTTTGTCAGCGTGGATCATCGCCCTAATAGAAATACTGTAAATACAGTGGGCTCCGAGGACAGTTCTTATCTCGTGTCAACCTCGTTAAAAAATGAAACAAGGAGCCGAGGACGGTTCTTATCTCGTGTCAACCTCGTTAAAAAATGAAACAAGGAGTCGAGGATGGTTCTTATCTTGTGTCAACCTCATTAAAAAATGAAACAAATCCCCTTTCCAAATCTCAAAGGTAAACCTTCATTCCAACCACCAAGTTGAATGCAATGAAGCTTGCGGGCCATGCACCTCGATTTGCGTTGTTATGCTGGGGGCATGCAAACTTATCATCGAGCAGTTTTAGCACACAGTTCATGCTCGTTAAAAAATAAACGCAAGATCCGAGCAGTTTTAGCGCATAGTTCATGCTCGTTAAAAAATAAACATAAGACCGAGCAGTGTTTTTCCGCGTTTAAGCTCGTTAAAAAATGAACTACCCTCCGGTAAATAACCACCGTGAATGTAACATTATCAGCCACTAAAGCCTTGGTCGTGTTTGCACCGTCACCTCCACTTTTCTATTGGCCGATCATTCATCTCCATTTGATTGTTTACCCATTTTGAGGAACAGCTGCGAAGAGTGATTTCACTAAGCCATCCTTGTGACACTGCCGTGATTGGAACATTCCAAGCCGTACCTGGAATCTGCTGCTGCCCTATTTATCACTCGTTCCTCAAAAGACGAGTCTTCTTTAAGCTCTTTTCAACTGACACATAAAATATGAAAAGATTGCCGAGTTTTGGCCTCCCAGCTCGTTAAACGATCGGAAGAGCTATCCCTCCTCTAGATTTTAATCTTTTTGGACCTGAGGGATTATTGCACAAAAAGATCGAGTGCTTGTTTAGTTCGGCTCGTTAAAACTATCGAAAATTCATCCCTTCTGTATTGTTTTATACTTTTTCGGACTTAAGGGATTAGATGACGAAAAATGAACTTTGGAGTTATCTTTACGTACCTTTTCAGACTCTCTAAAATTGTAAAGGACCGAGTTATCTTTGTCGTTAGACTCGTTAAAAGCATTAAATAGCGACAAACTTGTCTTTAGACGAGAACGAGTTTCCCTATCGCTAGGCTCGTTAAAACATAGCGATGGGCTTGCCCGAAGGGCAGGTTATAGAACAAGCATATGTTATCCTCCTCAAGCTTCACAAAAATAAAGAGGTACTGGTCAGCAATGACTGGGGAAAAATTGGGAGAAGCAAGAAAACTTTGATGGTAGCAAGTCACTCTTGAACATGACACTTTTCCTCCGTATCACAATCGGGTTGGGTTGTTTCATTCACCGGTCACATCCATGGTCTCGCCATACCATCCATATTTGGGGTAATGCTATCGATCCATCACATCAGTGTCGCCATATGTTCAAGAGAAGTCGTTTAGAAAAGTCAACCGTGTCCCATCCACTGCCATACGTTATCCTTCATCCTTTCATGACCGCCACCCTAAATCATATGTCACAGATCGTTTTCACCTCCATCAAAATCATTAGCTCCATTCCGTGTCACTGATGTGGGATTCCTTAAGGCCCTCCTTTGACAGATCGCTTCTTGTCGACATCAGCTCATTATCCAAGAAGTTGATCTAGGAACAAACCCTTCAGTACTTTGAAGCTTGCATGCCTCAATGGCAAGTTTCTCACTTCCGGCGACAGGTATACATCAATGACCTTCGACCGAAAGATTTTGCGTGGTGTTCGATGCCAAGTCCTTTATTCACACCACGTGAATTGCATTGCAGTACCTTGAGGGTCATCATCCTTATCGGTGATTCCTCTCGCGCTTGTTAACAGTTTACATCATTGACTGGTAATCAAGCGATGTCTTTCCATGTTCGACTTCAGAAAATTCTCACATGGATCGACTTGTACATCGAGTGAAGATCAGACGAGATTGAAGACCCCGGATCTAGTTTCATCCATCTAGGCTGTGATATATATTCAGGAAATAAAGACATTGACATGTACAGCATTGCAGCAGATAATCATCCTACAAAAAAGGATGATGATTTCATCAAACTCATCAGTCTATCATCAAACGATTGTCTGTTCTATGTACAGAAAAATGAATTTATAAAGCTGAGCATGGGAATGCCAGCCTCAGCTAGATCATGAAAGCAGTATGAAAAATAATGTGTTGTATTGTATTGTATTACAGGTCTCCTCCCAGCAATGAATGAACTTCGGATCCCCCTGATAAATCATTTTGCCCGATAAACAACCTCATACTTTAGGGGGCAACTGTTATAGACATTTTTGTGCCTTACATCATTGAGCATGAAATGTCCATAACCTAAGGGATCCAAAGTCCCTAAACATGTTGTTCCTACCCCTAGAGGAACAAGGCTAACAAACCACAGCAATTCACAGAAGTTCTCCACCAGAAACTGCTCAAAAACAAGTCAATTCAGGATCATTTCAGTGGCTCCACTAGCTGTTTGCGCTGAATGTCAAAGCCAACACTGGCTACCTGCATTGAATGTCAAAGGAAACACTAGCTACCTGCGCTGAGCGAGAGTGGACATGTGGCAAGTTCATTTCTCAAGGTGTCAGAACCCAGGAAGCTTCCAAAATGACACTTGCCTCAGGGAATTCGACTGGTGATGAGTAAGAGGTTCCAAATCTCCAAGTGGAAGCAAGAACCTCCAAGTGGAATCAAGAACTGATAGAGGGAGAGGACACTAGTCAGATCTCAAGCTGACTCATCCTCTCTCCAAATATCTATATATGGATCTCTCCTCCATGAGATATGGGGGCTGGAATGTTGTGATTGCAAAGAATTGCTGCTAGTTTGATATTTGAATCATTGGGTGCTTAATGCTTTGAAGGGGGTGAAAATAGGAATTTCATTTGCTGGGAAGGAGGTGCTGGATTGGAGCCCTTTGGGTTGTATCTCTTCCTGAACCTTGTTATTCATCAATAAAGATATCTTGTTTTCTCCTATATGCTGATGTATTCTTGATGTATGATTGCATTAGTATATTTAGTTTGTTTCTAATCCAGAACTATTTATGAATATGAATCCATGTCTTTGTAGTGTTCTCTTCTTGTGATCTTGCAGAAACCTCTTGTAGCTGGGCGAGCGAGAAGGCAAGTAGCTGGGAACTCTCAAGGAGAAGAGAAACTGGATCGAGGGACAAACGAAAGACACCGGTGAGTCCATCTATCTCTCTTCATTCTCAATTCATAAAGGAAGAATACTAGAATAGTTGTCTCTGTTTGTTGCTAAGGCACTGTCACACCTTAGGTGGATAGGATCGTCCTGCATAGGCATTTTTCCCCACAACAGAGAGGATGAGTCAGCTTGAGATCTGACTAGTGTCCTCTCCCTCTGTCAGTTCTTGATTCCACTTGGAGGTTGAGAACCTCTTACTCATCAATAGTCGAATTCACTGAGGCAAGTGTCATTGAGGAAGATTCTGGAAGCTTCCAGGGTCTTTGACACCTCGTTGAATGAACTTGCCATTTGGCATTTCTCGCTCAGCGCACCTGGGTAGTGCTTCTACCTGCGTTGCAGTGCAGGTAGCCAGTGTAAGCTTTGCATTTCAGCGCAGACAGCTAGTAGAGCTCTTGAATTGATCCTGAATTGACTTGTTTTTGAGCAGTTTCTGGTGGAGAACTTCTGTGAATTGCTGTGGTTTGTTAGCCTTGTTCCTCTAGGGGTAGGAACAACATGTTTAGGGACTTTGGATCCCTTAGATTATGGACATTTCATGCTCAATGCTGTAAGGCACAAAAATGTCTATAACAGTTTCCCCCTAAAGTATGAGGCCGTTTATTGGGTGAAATGCTTTATCAGGAGGATCCGAAGTTCTTCCAATGCTGGGAGGATGACCTGTAATAAGATACAATACAATACATTATTTTTCATACTGCTTTCATGATCTAGCTGAGGCGGGCATTCCCATGCTCAGCTTTATAAATTCATTTTTCTGTACATAGAACAGACAATCGTCTGATGGTAGACTGATGATTTTGATGAAATCATCATCCTTTTTGTAGGATGATTATCTGCTGCAATGCTGTACATGTCAATGTCTTTATTTCTTGAAATATATATCGCAGCCCGGATGGATGAAACTAGATCCGGGGTCTTCAATCTCGTCCGATCTTCACTCGATGTACAAGTCGATCCATGTGAGAATTTTCTGAAGTCGAACATGGAAAGACATCGCTTGATTACCAGTCAATGATGTAAACTGTTAACAAGCGCGAGAGGAATCACCGATAATGATGATGACCCTCAAGGTACTGCAGTACAATTCACGTGGTGTGAATAGAGGACTTGGCGTCGAACACCACGCAAAATCTTTCGGTCGAAGGTCATTGATGTATACCTGTCGCCGGAAGTGAGAAACTTGCCATTGAGGCATGCAAGCTTCAAAGTACTGAAGGGGGTGTCCCTAGATCAACTTCTTGGATAATGAGCTGATGTCGACAAGAGGTGATCCGTCAAAGGAGGGCCTTGATGTATCCCACATCAGTGACACGGAACGGAGCAAACGACTTTGATAGAGGTGAAAACGATCTGATAATATATGATTCAGGGCGGCGGTCATGAAAGGATGAAGGATAATGTATGGAAGTGGATGGGACACGGTTGACTTCTCTGGATGACTTCTCTTGAACATATCGGCAACACTTGTGTGATGGATTGGTAGCATTTACCCCAAAGGTGGATGGTATGGCGAGACCATGGCGATGTGACCGGTGAATGAAACAACCCAACCCGACTCAGGCACGGAGTGGAAGTGTCACGTTCAAGAGCGACTTGCTACCAATAAAGTTATTTGAGTTTCTTCCCAATTTTCCCCAGTCATTTCTGACCAGTACCTCTTTATTTTTGTCAAGCTTGAGGAGGATAACATATGCTTGTTCTATAATTTACCCTTCATGTAAACCCATCGCTATGTTTTAACGAGCCTAGCGATAGTGAAACTCGTTCTCGTCTAAAGACAAGTTTGTCGCTATTTAATGTTTTTAACGAGTCTAACAACAAAGATAACTCGGTCCTTTTCAATTTTAGAGAGTCTGAAAAGGTACGTAAAGATAACTCCAAAGTTCCTTTTTTGTCATCTAATCCCTTAAGTCCGAAAAAGTATAAAACAATACAAAAGGGATGAATTTTCGATAGTTTTAATGAGCCGAACTAAACAAGCGCTCGATCTTTTTGTGCAATAATCCCTCAGGTCCAAAATGATTAAAATCTAGAGGAGGGATAGATTTTCCGGTCGTTTAACGAGCTGGAAGGCCAAAACTCGGTAATCTTTTCATATTTTACGAGTCAGTTGAAAAGAGCTTAAAGAAGACTCGTCTTTTGAGGAACGAGTGATGAACAAGGTAGCAGCTGATTCCAGGTAAGGCTTGGAATATTCCAATCACGACAGTGTCACAAGGATGGCTAGTGAAATCACTCTTTGCAGCTGTTCCTCAAAATGGGTAAACAATCAAATGGAGGTGAATGATCGACCAATGAAAAGTGGAGGTGATGGTGCAAACACGACCAAGGCTTTAATGGCTGATAATATACATTCGCAGTGGTTATTTACCGGAGGATAATTCATTTTTTAACGAGCTTAAACTTGCTCAAAGCTTATGTTTATTTTTTAAAGAGCATGAACTATGCTGCTAAAACTGCTCAAAACTTATGTTTATTTTTTAACGAGCATGAACTATGCGCTAAAACTGCTCGAATATCCAGTCATATGATAAGAAATGTCTCATGTAAGATGCTATTTTTTATGGAGCTTCATCTCACGAAGCTATGCCCTGAATCCTTTCTTCATGCAAGTTCGGAAACGGCTAATCCTACGAGTTTAAAGGGTTAGACCTACAGGTTTAAAGGGAGGACCTAAAAATTTAAAAAATAAATAGTCGTCCCTTGCTTGCACTCCAAAAGGTTTGCATGCCCCTAGGTATAAAGTACGATTTCAAGGTTACCCCTTCTTATGGCCAATAAAACATTTGTTTTACCGGGAGAGGCCTACCTCTTTCAGGTTACCCAAAGATTGTCTCATTTGCGCAGCAAACAAAACACTTCTTCGGCGATGTCTACTGAGATAAACAAAGGTGAGTGACCCTGTTCCGTCAAACACATAACTTTGACAAAAGAATCTTATTCTAGAACAGCCCCTCTTCCAATCACGGACGGGGTACGGACTAGTCATATTCTCCCGCGGAAACCTACTCTATGCCCAAAGTTTTCTCTGCCCGAAGCAGACCAGGATGCATGCCCCCTGGTTTCCAGTTACATCTTTTCGAATTACTCGCGCTCATCGGGAGGATGGACTGGGGGTGGAGACACTTCTTGCGGTAAGAGACCATTTAAGGATGGTATATGACTATTTGTGATGTGTGATCCCGGAAATGAAAGTTGGTCCACGAGCTTGACCATTCTTCCTTCGTGTGGAAAGCACATTACTCTAAAGAGTGAGGAGACGATGGCTCCTATGCAATATATATAGTCTCGTCCAAGGAGTAGGTTATAATCCAAGGGTCCTTGAACGACCATCACGTTCATTTGAACGGTCTTCCCTCTTAATGTGATAGGCACATTGGGGAGGATCCCTAAAGGTCGACTGGTTCCTTTATCGAAGCCTGTCAGATTTCTCATTTCAAGCAAAAGCGCTGGCGAACCAAGCGCTTTCCAAGCAACAGAGGAAAGGATACTCACAGATGCCCCTTCATCAATGATGGTTCCAGCCATAACCATTCTGTATATTTGGACGATAATTCTGAATGGTATGCTTGCTGGCCAGCGGGGTTTGCCTAGTTGGTTCCAGTCGAAGGATACAACTAGGTTGCTTGGTGGTGGGACCGAGTAGACGGCCGGATATCGCTCTTACGAACTTCCTTCCTGCAATAAAGGAATGGGAGGGGTGCCCCCGTGTTCGTCGGAGTCTTTGCTGATGAAAAGGATTGGGATGGTGTCATCTTTATCCTCTTCAGTGATGGAATCATTCGAAGGTAAATCCTCTGAAGGCAAGACCGGGTCAACTGAATTTCGTCAGGTATGGATTTAGTAGGTTTATCTTCAATGACTGACGCTTCAGCCGACCACTTGAGTGGGCCAGCTAGATTCTCAACTAACGAAGGACTTGCCATGAGTGTTTTATATCCAGGAGGAATTTGTGACGGTGAAACCGGACAATCTTCCAAAACTCTTTTCGCCTCGTCTAAGAAGGGACAACGGTGGATGGCATGATCGCCTTCGCACATTCTGCAGGGAGATCTAGCTCTCCCTCTCTGTCCTAGAACTTCACTTTTGCTAGTTGACGGTGTACTTTCAACATGGTAATCAGAGGTTGAGGACACCGGATTGTGCAAATGAGGAGACCAGTCCCTTAGTATCCGGGGAATACAGGGACAATCTCTGTGGAAGTGGTCTCCTTTACATATGACACATGGCGATTTAGGCCCGGTCAGTGCTGTGTGTGGATTTTTGCTGGACGACGCTTGTTTGCCCCCATGCGCCTTTGGCTCCTTCTTCTTCTTCTCTTTCTTCTTCTTCTCCTTCTTCTCCTTGGGAACTTGGTTTTTAGCTTTACCAGTTCCCTCAAGCGAAGAGGAAGGAGGAGAGGAAGAGTTAGAAGAGGTAGAAGGTTGGTGGGAAACTTTAGACTCATCTGGATGTCGATTCGACTGTTCAGGAATGGTGGTGTTCTGAACAACATTGGTTGAGAAGAGCCAGACTGGCAGGCCAATTGTCAATCCTGGAAGCGACAATGTGGCCATACGGGGTGCACCAACATCTCCCCAAGATCAACGCAGGAAACAAAGGGGGTGATTATTCTGTTTAAAATAAATTTTAATGACGCTTTAGACACAACTTGCTTTTTCAATTTTAAAGAGTCGAGAAAAAGCTAAAGATGACTCTAGTCTCCTTCGATGTTTTAACGAGCCCGAAGTGACAAATGCTCGGATAGATTTTTTCCGTTATAGAGTCTGAAAAAGGCCAAAAGGAACTGCTCTGGAGTTCTAGGTAGAGGGTGTGCCAAACTTTTCGCAAAACCGCAGAATACTTTTTAAGGTACGGGCAGTCAATCTTCCCGAATGTTGTGTTCAGTGCATTGCGATCAGTAGGGTGGCCGACACGGCTTCCTATGGATAAAGGCTTTATTCCTATAGGGGTCTCCCAATATATACGCGACGGTACGTGGGATCACAATCCGTACTGATATTTATCGCTTCACCGTGGAGGAATCACCCAACCACTCAACGGTAAGATATCAGGTTTTACGACGCCGGAACACGTCTCTAGCCTAGACCTCTATGTTGTGCGTTATGTTACAAAGCGTTATTAAGTTCATTCAATTTATTTTAGGTTGATCTTTCTTAGAAGTTTGCCTTTTTGGATCACCACGAGATGTATGGTACAACTCCTAAATGTAGTCTAAAGATGATAAGCAAGCTTTTTATATCTTTTCGACAATGAAAATCCTAGCTACAAGGGGAAAAGAAAGACACCATCTTTTCTCAGAGAGCATATAGCACACCGTAATGCACTTCTTCCTAAATCAACATACAAGCTGTCAAAATGCAAATGCACAAATGCATGTATTTCTTTTCGCTTCTTTAATGTTGATGTTCTATAAAGAAAGCTGTTGCATAAATTTGAATTCGATTTCAAGTGAAAACATAAACAAGTTCCTTTTTCAAAATCAAAAGACGATTACGACACCTTATGATCTACTTGTTTCGACACTAGAAATGCATGAATTCAAACCAAATGACAAAAGTAAAAGCTAAATCAACTGTGAACAACAAACAAACTCACTCCTAAGATCAAAACGACACTTATGACAGGTCAAGATCTAAGGGCGACAGTATGACTAGTTTACTCTTGTAATGGGAAACTGCAAATGATGTAACAAATACACAAAGAACAAATACAGTTTCTTTACACAACTGAGGCAAAATTGAGGCAAAGAAAAGGGGTTTCAGATAGGTACACTGACTGACAACAGGCTGCAAAAAACAGAGATGAAACTAATCAAAGGGAAGCAGGGAACCACAGCAGCACTAGGCAAAGGCTGATCAGCGCAGGTCTAACACAGGGGTTTTGACATTCAGCACAGGTATCCTTCACGGGACCTGCATTGAAATGCAGAATCCCTTCACAGGGTCTACGCTGGAGCAGAAACGAGACTTGTTTCTGGGTTCCGGGTTACAGTTTGCAGCTAGATTCACAGTTTTTGGCCAAATAAAAGCTATCAATCAAGTACAATCTAAAGGATGATTTAAAGGAGGACTAAGATCTATCACAAAGGGTTGTTAGAGCACTTGTGGATCAGCTATTTAGATCATAAACAGGCCCAGCAAATGGACTAGAGTAGCTGCCCTCTACTTTGCATTTGACAATGGCAAATGCAGTTCGATTCGGTACTCTTTGGGTTTATGAAATGAATAGAAAAAAACACAAATAAACTAACAAGATACTCTCCCCAGTGGAGTCACCAATTTGTTGTTGGGAAAAGTATCCAATACGGAATGCCCCTATCCCACTCTAAGGAGTGATAGTGCCTTAGCAACAGACAAGGAAAACTATATGAGTGTTCTTCTTTATGAAATGCAAATAGAGAAGTAAGATGCAACTAACCTGTGTCTTTCGCTAGTTTTCTGATCCAATCTCTCTCTTTTGTTCGCTTCCCACTGCCTGCTCCTACAATGGTCCAGCTTTGTCAAGGTCCTGCAAGATCACGAGAGAGGGAAACTACAAGAGCATAGATTCACATTCATAACTAGTTTAGGATTAGAATAAACTAAACATGCAAGTACAACAAAACATCATTGACATACAAGCATATAGGAGAAACTCAAATGGTTTTATTGATGAAATAACAAGGTTCAGGAAGAGATACAACCAAGTGAGGCCCAATCTAGCATCACCTTCCCAGCAAAAGGAATCCCCTTCTTCACCTCCTTCAAAGCAAATCACCCAATAGTTCTAATCTCAAACCAACAGCAATTCTTTGCAAAGTACAAAATTCCAGCCTCTGGATCTCATGGAGGAGAGATCCATTTATAGATGTTTGGAGAGAGGATGAGTCAGCTTGAGATCTGACTAGTGTCCTCTCCCTCTGTCAGTTCTTGATTCCACTTGGAGGTTCTTGCTTCCACTTGGAGGTTCAGAACCTCTTACTCATCAATAGTCGAATTCGCTGAGGCAAGTGTCATTGAGGAAGATTCTGGAAGCTTCCAGGGTCTTTGACACCTCGTTGAATGAACTTTCCATTTGGCATTTCTCGCTCAGCGCACCTGGGTAGTGCTTCTACCTGCGTTGCAGTGCAGGCAGCCAGTGTAAGCTTTGCATTTCAGCGCAGACAGCTAGTAGAGCTCTTGAATTGATCCTGAATTGACTTGTTTTTGAGCAGTTTCTGGTGGAGAACTTCTGTGAATTGATGTGGTTTGTTAGCCTTGTTCCTCTAGGGGTAGGAACAACATGTTTAGGGACTTTGGATCCCTTAGATTATGGACATTTCATGCTCAATGCTGTAAGGTACAAAAATGTCTATAACAACAACTCTTTGTAGTGCATGTCATAGATGGTCACTTTGAAGAAATCATACACTTCCTAACGATAGGAACTACCCCGGAAGGCTACACCATCCAGCAGAAAAAGGAGTTAGGTGTGCACACGGCAGACTTTTATGTCATTGTCAGACATCTGCGCAAAATGGGATCTAATGAAGTATTGTGACTATATGTACTAGAGTTTGAAAGAAGTAGTATCCTCATGGATGCTCATTGGGGTGCCACAAAGGGCATTACACAGGAAAGGAAATCGCATAGAAGATTCTACACGCAGGGTTGTGGTGGCCAACCCTCCATAAGGATTCAAAAGCCTACTACAGGGCGTGCGACGTGTGTCAAAGGACTGGCAAGCCATCGTGGAGAGATGAGCTGCCTCTGAACCCACAGATGACGTTACAACCTTTCAAGAAATGGGCAATAGATTTTGTGGGACCCATTCAGCCTCAAGGAAAGAAGACAAGTGTGCAGTACATTATCACCGCGACTGAGTATTTGACTCAATGGGTGGAGGCATAGCCTGTGAAGGAATGCACAGGTGTGACCACTGTGAAGTTTCTCTTTGAGTATGTACTGACGTGATTTGGGTGTCCAAATGTTTTGATGAGTGATCGCGGTACGCACTTTCTGAATGAAACAATCAGCACGCTGATGGCAGAATTTCAGTTATATCACCAGAAAAGCACACCTTATCACCCACAAGCTAATGGGGTGGTGGAAGCATTCAATAAGGTATTGGAGAACGCACTGACCAAGGTTTGCAACACTCAACGAAATGATTGGGACCTGTGCATACTCGCAGTACTATGGGTTTATCGAATGACATGTAAAATGTTGACTGGATAGACACCCTTTAGGCTTGTATATGGTGTTGAATGAGTGATGCCAATGGAATACATTTAGCCTAGTCTGTGCATAGCAATATTCATGATTATGATGGATCGCAGAGCCCTGGAAGAGCGGCTCACGCAGCTTGTCGAGCTTGAGGAAGAAAGTTTTCTGGCTAGATTTCACCAACATGTACAAAAGGAGCGCGAAAAAGCATGGCATGATTGGCAAATTAAACTGCGCACCTTTAAGGTAAATGATCTGGTTTTTTTATATAACAACAAGTTTGAGAAATTTTGAGGGAAATTTTGGATGCAATGGCTAGGGCCCAATGTCACTAAGGAGATTACCGACACTGGAGCAGTTTAGTTTGTTAAATTGAATGGAGATCCCTTCCAAGGAAAGGTGAATGGCAGCCGATTGAAGCCATACACTGGTGATCAGGCCAGGTGACTATATGAAGGTAGCATATTCTTAGTGCTCCAGATAGTTGAAAGGAGGCGCGGGACTATAAACTACGCTGCTCGGGTTGGGAAACTGCGCAATCGAGGGATTTTGTAGAATGAGGAGATGTCACAGGGTTCGCAACAAGACGGAGAGAGCTACGCTACACAAGGAAAAACTATGCAGGTCATTTGGAAAGTGACCGTTAAAGTCACTGTTCATGATTTGACGATGAGAATGCGGCCAAACGAAATGGGGGGGGCACATTTAAGACAAAATTTATGGATAAGATCATTGAAAATCTACCGCCAATCTGGCATTAATGAACCGAATTTGGGGGGAACGGTCAGATTTGAATTCAAAATGGCCTATAAATTACATGTGGCTGCCCAATGAAAAACACTTTCCATTTTAAGCATTGAGTTGGTGAGCTCTTAGACATGCATGAACCGCTCATTCTTCAAAGAATTTCCTGACTGGCTGGTGTTTGATCGATTTCCAGAGTCTGACCGCAACATCATCCGGGACATTATCCTAGGATCAGAATATATGGATGCCGAAGTAGTCACAGTCGAGGGGGCTATGCCGGAAATTGTTATCGAGGCAGATGATGAGCCTCATAAATGGGTAATTATATGGGCTCATTTTACCTCCTAACCTAGTCAAATCAACCATTCTCTTAGCTTATTGAATGATTTTTTGATTATATTTATGCTTATAGAGTGAATTGAGTTAGTTATGATGCAATGTGGTCTAACATGTATTTATTGCAGATTATTGATGGATTTCGAGGTCAAAGTCAAGGATCCAGTGGTCAAATGGCAGCAATAACTTGAAGTAGACAGAGGAGAGGACTTATAGGAGGGAATCCCCCTCATTTATTATGCCTTACTTCAAATTCCCCTTCATTTAGCTCAGAGTACAAGCAGCTGAATCATGCACTAAAAGGCAGCCGAGTAAGTGGAGGATGACTGATACTTATCTTGAGTTTTGGGAGCCAGGCCTCCCTGAATTTAAGGATGTTTTTGGTAGCTTCAGATGTATAATTATAGAGGCCTAGGGTCTCACTAGGGTCGGATTTTTTTTCTTATGTAAACTCTGCTCAAATTTCAAGCTTATTATTTTGTGCCAGTTTCATGAAATCTTGCTATTGTTTTGATAATGAAGATGGAATCTTTTTTGAGCTACCACTGAGTTACCTCAAAGGGCTGAAGCTCTTGGGTTAGGGCCCAATCCAAGCAACCAAGCTTCTCTTCACTTTTATTTGTATGCTTTACTTCAGTTTGTAGATTAATTTGCTGTTAGATGTATTTTTCTTTTATGGTTAAGAATATGTTGCTTTTGATGATTTAGTATTTTGCTTCCATTTTCACTTTCTGTAGCAGGTTAAGCAGTGATCAGAAAATATTCAAAAGGCTACCAATAGTTCCTTGGCCTCTCTTCCTCCCTCTAGGCCCATGATTTGAGGCAAAGACTCTCTTGCTGCCCCAAAAACACAGATTTTCCTCATTCATAGGACTTCTAGTGTTTGTAGCTCTTTAGTAGGTTCATAGTCCAGTTTTGCTTTGCTTCAGATCTCCTTTATCATGTTCATTTCTTGATTTGCAATATTCCTCTTTCATGGTTTCCTTTCTTGTAGTATTTCTTAGCATTTCCTTTCATATATCATAGTTTAAAACATTTTTATGTAAAACTTTGTTTTTCCTAGATGCACTCATTTCATTTGTTGATTTTTGTGGTTGACTGTCAGTTCCTTTGCAGCAGATCCATTCCAAAAGTAGGCCAGCTTATCAGCAATTAAATCCTCCAACTGATCCATGCCCTCTATGTCTCCCAAACTTCACCTCAATTCTACTCTAGTTTCATTTGCTTTCCATAGAAATTCTTCCTCTCTCCTTGAGCAAACCCAATCATCTCTCCCTCTCCTGGTGATTCATGGTAGACCCTAGGCACCCTAACACCTCATTCCATCCTTCATCCACCATTTCCACCCACTCTCACACCCTCAAAACAGTGAAAATTGCTCCCAGCCTCCTCATGTAGGCTTGCTATAGTTTCCCTATTTTCCTATTGTAGTTTCCCTATGTCCTCCTGTAGTTTTTCCTGTAGGCATTATTTTGAAGTTCGAGTGTGGGAAAAGCCTCCAGAAGGTCACCTAAGACCTCCTAGGACCCATCCACACCATATTACATCCTCCCAAGCTCCAAAACTGCTCTTTAACGCCACCTGTTCGCTGCCACACTCACACACAATAAATTAGATGCATGTCAAATTCACATAAAAATCCAAAAGTATGCTTTTTGCTTATTTACTTCTAGAAATAGCATGGTTAGATGTTGTTTAATTTCTTGAGTAGGTAATGTCATTTCTTTCATAGGTTTTCATAGTGTTTTTGGCAAAAGTAGGATTAGCTTGTTAATTAGGGTTTACTAGGTCTTGCTTTACATTACAGTCTTTTTCCTTTCTGCAAATAGAATAGCTTATGTAGAGTAATCTTTCTTTCCTTTCATCACACATAGAGCTTATTCTAAAATCTATAGAAGTTGGCTTGAGCTCCTAGTGATCTTGCACCGATTGACCAAGTGACAACCTGCAGTGATAACTAGTACTTGTGCATACAACACCGACGCTTCCAAGTTTGTTACTGTTGGGTTGTTAATATACCATTATTATTGTCACTTTTGAACGCTTATTCCACCCATTTCTACCATTCTTCATCACGTCATTTATCATAATTTATCATATAATTCTATTTTACAATGATTTATGCTCTTATGTAAAATATTATTTATTCTCCTTTATTTCTAATAAATTGATGATTATGCATGATTTTATGCATGATTTTAACATTATTCACCATTTTTAGCCTTCAAGATAATTTCCAGATTGAATATTTGATCATTAAAAGTGCCAACTCAAAAATGCGTTGGAATAAGAAGTGACAGTTTTTCGGTTGAGATTCTGAGCAAATGAAGCAGAATATGGAAAATCCGGAACATGGGTTTTGTCTAGAGCGGACCCAATTAACTCTAGTAGAGAACAGCTTGCCAAAATTTGGCTTGTACTGAGAGAAACGTAGGGTTCTTTGAGCACGATTTTCTCAGATTTGTTGTTGTGGCCGTCCTCCAAATCTCAGCTGCAAAGCCAAATTCGTCTTGCTCTTGTTGAAAGATGGATGGAAATATATCTTCTTTTTGTTCAATTGGATGGAAACATTCTAATTTTGTAATTGAAATTATGTTGTACTTATCTTTATTGTAACTTCTCTCTGATATCTCTCTATTTAAATGAAAACAGAGATCAGAGATGGGGATGATTTGGGGATGATTTGGGGATGGAAAAATGATGGAATTGAGGATTTAGAATTAGAGATTTATAATTAAGAATTCATGATAGGATAGGAGGAAGAAATGATTGTTTCAGGTTGTAAGTCTCAAAGCTGCTGCTGTTGTAATGATTTTACCATTTAATGATTAATACCTGACTTGGGAGTAGTTGTTCATTCTTTTCATCTGAAGTAGCCCAGCAGCATCCGCTGGCGGCTAAGGGCCTAGCCTCTGGTGGAGTACACTGCTGCTGTATTATATCTTTACAATTCATGTGTGGTTTGATTTCTTTCATTTAATCTGTTTAGTAATCTGACGCCCTTTACTGTTTTACATATCAGCGCTGTTATATATACTTGATTGGATACTATCGTTATCTACAACAGGAATGCTATGTAATCATTTTAATTTTTATCGCATTGTTGTTCCTTTTGATAGTTGATATAACATTGTTGTTCCTTACAGATTGTCATTCGATTATAGATTAACCGCGCTGTATGTTCCTACATCGGTACAACTGTATGATGTATTCTTAAATTGTGACTGTTGTTTATTCGGGATTGCTGTTTCGTTACAATTGCTGTTACTTTATAGCTGTGATTCATGCATATTGTATCAAAGCTCAGATTACCATTCCTTTTAATGATAAGTGTGTTGCGTGCTTGATTTGGGTTGTTGTACATTCATGTTTAATCTGCTATTCCATTTCTGTGTGCTGTCCAGTTTATTCTTAGAGTAAAGATTACTATTAATTTCGCTTTGCTGTTGATTTCCATTAATTAGAGTTTGCTATTCAGATTCCTTTAATTACAGTTTGCTGCCCATTTACTTTGTTGTTCATTTCTGTTGATTAATTGCAATAGTTTGCTTTTAAAGAGTTTTCCTAGTTTACTTTCAATGGCAGCTTTAGTTCAATTTCTATTTCCTTTTAATTGCTTTAAAGCAGGACTGTCAACTATAGAGAACATTGGTTATTGCTTCCTCGTTCCCAGATTGATTGTCTTGTTCTAGTTTGATTTCAATTGCATCAATCTCTAGAGGAATGAGTTATTGCTACTGTATCCTCAATTGATGTTTGTTGAGTGAATAGTTGGATTTCAGAGCATTTGAGTTTATGTTATTGTTAGATTTCTTTTTCAAGCATTCATTTACTTTTGGATTTTAAGCACTATACTGCAAAACATTACTCTTGAGTAAATAGCCGCCTCAGACTGAGTACACTCTTGAAATAAAAAGTCGTCCCTGGGTTGACAATTAATGTGAAGGTAAATAGGAGTTAAAAAGACCCTTTTTATCGCTCGACATTTTGGTGCCGTTGCCGAGGAGAGTGTAGCCATTTTTAAAGAGTAGTGTGCATCTGATGAGCGCCTGTTAGGAAAGAATTAGGTATTAAAAATGGAAGGTAATAACCTGCGTATGGAGCATGTAAAAGCCCTGCTCCCCGCCCGCTTTCTAGCAGGACTGTTAAAGAACCTAGGGTAGAAATAGATGTTTGAATTTTTGTGTGAATGACTTAAAAGAAAAAAAAATAGAAATTTTGAAAAGAAAATCTCATGATTTCTCTCAAGTGGTGATGTAAGAAACACCCATTTCACCAACCGATTGACATGAACATTTGAAGAAGGAGCCTCGAAGAAACACATGAAGAACATCTTCTATTATGTTAAGAAATGGATCACATTTTTACTTTTGAATTTCCTATCAAAGATCTAGGAGGAGTGACACAAATGCACATAATTCCCCCATTGTCTCTACCAAATTTTCATGGCTTGACAAATGAAGATCCAGATACATTCTTATTTGAGTTCGAAATACTTTGTAGAGGATATGATTATTACACTAATGATCAAAGATTGAAAGTGTTTCCTCTTACTCTAAAAGGAGCAGCTCTCCGATGGTTCATGAGCCTAGGTGGGAATTGCATCCAAGCATGGGAGGACATGAAGAACATATTCTTGAAAAAGTACCAAGACTATTGCAAATCCAATGAAGATATTTTTGGTATGATACAAGGGGAAGATGAAAGCTTGGAGGACTATGTAGATCGATTTCAATACAACCTTCAAAAATCAAAATATAAGCATTTGGAAAAAGAGATCTTAAAAACACTCCTTCTTAAAGGAATCAAAGATAAATTTTTAGAACTCTTAAATCTGATAGGAAAAGGTGATGTTTTTCAGTTGTCATATGATGATGTTTGTGAATTGTGCATAAGGTATTCAAGAGGAATCTCCAAGGCTGGTAAGAATTCTAGAGATGTTTGTTCTTTCTTTTCCAAATCTGCTATAAGAATAGGAGACATAAGAGCTGAAATCAATGATTTACTTGAACATTTTAAAGTTGATTTTATTACCTCTCTAAGTTAAAAATTGGATGCTTTGCAGGTTCATAAAAATCAAGAATTTGATGAAGTGTTTTTCACTCATGACCGAAAGGAGCATACCATAGATGGTTACTCTTCCTTATCTAGGATGGAAGTATCATATCAAAGAGGTGAGGAAGCCGCAGCAAGGTCAAAACCATGGAAATCATGGCCTACAGGTATGGCTCAAAACACTTCTTCTCCATTCTCTTACTTGCATAATCCATTATGGAATACTCATGTTCTAGGGCAGCCATGTCAATTTCAATATAACCACCAATATTATCTACAAGTTTAGCATGGTTCACCTTATGATTGCATGACTACTCTCCCTCATCTTGTAGCACAAGCACATTCTCCATATTCTCCACCAGCTCTTCCACAACATCCTGCTTGCATATCAAATTTATCCACTCAACCCGACCAACCACATCATCACAATGCTCCATTCCTTACACATTTTCCTGCTCAACTAATTCCACACCCTCACCACAATAAACTAGTACAACATGCTTACAATGTTGAACTTCCAAATTTACCCACCTTTCCCACCCATTCTATCTCACATGCGCCATTAGAGAAAACTTACAATGAGATTCAGAATGTTTTAAATTCAAAAATTGTAGAAACTATGGAAGAAAATGAGGTTTCTTATAGTATGTATCAACAAGCTATTTTAAAAGCTCAAGAACTTCATGATCTGATGGATATGAGAAATCAAGAAAGTAACAAATAAATTGAAGATTCCTTTCACTCCATAATTTGTTTGCAACATCACTCTATGCTTCAACAATTTTTGATACCATTTTTTCAAGGGAAGTTGGCTTCTCATACCCTAATTTTTATTAATATGCATTTTTCAAATTTGGGTATGTGTATACATGAAGCCTTATTTCGAAAATGGCTCCACTGGAAGTACTCATATACGTAGTCATATTCATTTTTCAAATCAAAATAGGTTAGTGTAGAAAATAAAATAAATAAGGGAATAAATAAATGCATTTTGTTTTTTTATGTAAAACTAGTTGTTTTTTGTTGCAACACGCTGTCGAAATCAACATCGGTGATAATTTTTTTAATTCATTTGTGTATGTAGATGAATTATAATGCAAATAAAAATTCTACAAACACTTATATTCACTTTTATCACCAATTTGAAAAAATGCTTGAATATCATATTTATTTTTTGGCTTGTGGGCTTGATGGAATTTCTGCAAAAACAGTCGGGACAGTCATGTTTTGAGGGACCAAAAGGGAATATTTTTAAAACCTGTTTCTATCCTAAGTAGCCCTTGATGTCTACTTTCCAACCCAATTTGAATCACTCAATTTGGATTTGAAACGAAAAAGTTAGAACCAAAACATTGACCGGATGTCTAGCAGGCAGCTCAGGAACAGAGTTGGAACAGTCAGTTTTTGGAGGCCTAAATGAATGAATTTTTAAAACTTGTTTCTATGGTAGATTACCCTATGAATATAGTTTACAATGAAATTTGAATCACTCATTTTAGATATCGTATGGGGAAGTTATGATCAAAATACTGACTGTCTATCGTAAATCAGCACTCTTAAAACTCTGTCTTTCCGGCTGTTCCTTACAATATTTGACCTATCAATTCTTCTTGTCTTCAAAAACTGTTTCTATTGGAGATAAATAAATGAATATATTTTCATTTCCAATTTGAATCATTCGAATATGACATCAAACAAAAAGGTTATGCTTGAAATATCAACTGTTGGTCTAAGCCGGGTAATCGACAATGACTCTATTATGCAGGTTGTTCTAACTAAAATTGACATATCATATCATTGAACCTTTAAAAACTGTTTCTACTGGAGATAAACCTTTGAATTAGATCTCATTTGGCTTTGGAATCACTCAATTTCGATGAAAACAAAGAATTTGTGATTAAAACACTGCAGGTTAGCATGATTGCCCACTGCTCTCTCGCAGGTAACAAATACATTTTACTTTGTTATTTTCTCCATGGATTTGTTCTACAAAGTAACTACTTGTTATTTTTTTTCATAATTCTTGGATTAGTGGAGCCTGCGCACCTCTCTTTCTCCATGATTTAATGTTTTATTGCAGGTAGATACTCATTTTTTGCAGGTCTTGGGAAAATAAAGAAGGTCAATTTATGGACGAGTGATTTTTGAAAGAAATTTTAAATGAAATAAAGGAATTTCATCCAACTCATTACCCAACGGATTCATAATAGAAGAAATGAAGAATTGATTTCCATTTGAAGATTCATGTCTTGTCACTGTTGCCAAAACATTTTTCAAAGAGATCATTTTTTTTTACATAACATCATAGTTGTTGTAATTTAATTTACTTATTTACATACTGTTTTTTTTAAATAAAATGTTGTTTCCTTTCTGATTTCTCTTATATTTTGTGTTTCAGGTGTTGCTTCATTCAAATTGTAACATATCGTCAGCATCAATGCCGTGAGCAACTAATTTGTTTTTTTGAATGTTTGCATTTTATGATTGTCCATTTTGCTGTTCCTTTTTCACGTTTTACTGTTCCTTTTCGAAATGGAACAACACTTCTGCACTTTCACGTTTTGCTGTTCTTTTTCGAATGGAACAACACTTCTGCACTTTTCATTTTTGTTGTTCCTTTTCCAAAGGAACGACACTTTTCGTTTTTGCTGTTCCTTTTCCAAAGGAACGACACTTGCGTTTTTGCTACACTTTTCGTTTTTGCTGTTCCTTTTCCAAAGGAACGACACTTGCGTTTTTGCTGTTCCTTTTCCAAAGAAACAACACTTTTCATTTTTGTTGTTCATTTTCCAAAGGAACAACACTTGCGTTTTTTGCTGTTCCTTTTCCAAAGGAATGACACTTTTGATTTTTGTTGTTCCTTTTCCAAAGGAACGGCACTTGAGTTTTTGTTGTTCTTTTTGCAAATGAACGACACTTTTCATTTTTATTGTTCCTTTTCCAAAGGAACATCACTTGTGTTTTTGCTGTTCCTTTTCTAAAGGAACGACACTTTTAGTTTTTGCTGTTCCTTTTTCCAAAGGAACGACATTTGCATTTTCACACTTTTTTATGTGTATTTTTGCTTTTTGGTGTGCATTTCCTTTGCTGTTCCTTTTCCAAAGGAACGGCACTTGCGTTTTTGCTGTTCCTTTTCCAAAGGAACAACACTTTTCATTTTTGTTGTTCCTTTTCCAAAGGAACGACACTTGCGTTTTTTGTTGTTCCTTTTCCAAAGGAACGACACTTTTGATTTTTGTTGTTCCTTTTCCAAAGGAACGGCACTTGAGTTTTTGTTGTTCCTTTTGCAAATGAACGACACTGTTCATTTTTATTGTTCCTTTTCCAAAGGAACAACACTTGTGTTTTTGTTGTTCCTTTTCTAAAGGAACGACACTTTTAGTTTTTACTGTTCCCTTTTCCAAAGGAACAACATTTGCATTTTCACACTTTTTTATGTGTATTTTTGCTTTTTGGTGTGCATTTCCTTTGCTGTTCCCTACACGGAACACCACTTTTTGAGCGTTTTTGCTGTTCCTTCAAAAAGTAACCCTTTGGGAGTATTTTTGAGAGCAACCTTTTCTTCCTCTTGTGGGATTATTCCTAGTTCATCTCAACCACATTTTACTGATTCCCCTTCATGGCATGAAGTACACTATTTTTATGAGGACAAGAATTATGGATTCTATTGAAGCGAGTTAATATCATTCACGTTATGATCTTTAATAGGACAACTCCTTGATGATAGATTATTTTCAAAATGGACACAATTATTTATATACCACTTTACTGTATTGTTCTCTGCTGTACATGATGTTGATTAATCACCTTAATACCATGTTGGTTCCACCCTTCCTGATTATAATCTTCTCTGTCTGTAATAAATGAGATTATGGGTATATTTTTTCTATTGACATGTTCAACTTCTTCCACCATCCCTGCTCTTAAGGAGTACTGAACCTCCCTCTTTTTATCATAAAAATGTGTAATAACAACAAAATTTTGTTCGTAGATGGAGGATAGGGGGTCTCATTACGAGCCAGCCTACCATGTTCATAAGGTTGTAACAAAGTGACATTCTTATTATGGCCACCACACCAGGGTTATGATCCATTGGATAGCCAAATTATCCTTGGAACAGGAGGTCTCATCACGAGCCGGCCTGATCACTTTTGCTACATCCCAGTGAATGGCAGTGTTATTATCTGGTTACCACGCCAGCACACTGATTTCTTCTGTAGAACAATACTGTAACTCTCCATTTATAAATTGAGGATCCTAGTTCATATGGATTAAAAAGCAACCCTGCCGAGGCTATGGACGTCTGCTGGCAGCAGAGGCTCTGCTTATGGTATTGAAGTTATATTTTATCGTCAATTATTACTATAATACCCCTTTTCTTATTTTTTCTTTTTATCAGAGAAGTTATTTCCTTAATTTTCCCTGTTTTGAACCTTTATGCATGAGAAATTGTTTTCAGATCAATCACATCATTTTCAGCTAGAATACCGTCAGTAAAGCATCTTTTTGACATATTGTTGTTCTTTTTCTTTTTCGCATAACTTATCATCAATCCAAAGCGTCCTATCTTTTACTCATAACTATCTTTACACACTCTGCTCTCATTATGATATGTGTACTCTGCTTTATTTACTGTTGTACTGTTCATTCCCTTGCCTTGTCATCAACACAACACCTTTCATATGCTTTATGGTCATGGGATCCCTTTTCCAATTGGAGGGGGGAATGTATGCTTTATGGGCTAGCATGCGATATTATTACTGCACTCTGCCATAACTTGTTGATTTGACAAAATATTACTATTGCCTGTATACACAAGTTTTTCTAATTGAAATTTTTGCATACATCTTAATCTGTTGCTATTCAAAACTAACACTATGGATTCAAGAACATTGTATGCCAAATAGTGCTTTGTTTACAGGAAAACAACAAGTATGGGCAGAATTCTATTCGTAGCATGACCACACTATTGCACTTAACAGAAGAGGCTCGTGAATGTGAACAATTCTTCAGACATGATGTGCTTACCTGGATTCCACCTTTTGCATCACTTTCAGTACCAACTCTGCCTACATCAGCTTCAACAAATGACAGTACATATATGTCATTTCACATTTTTCTTTTTGGAGGTAAAACTTGAGGTAAAATCGCATAATTTTCTGATTTATTACGAATTTAGGAGAATTTCATAAAAATCCATTTTGAGCATTATTTATCATCCTTCAGTCCACATCTGTACCACTTCCCATTTTTCAGTGACATATCATCTTTCAGTTTGGGGGAGTGTTGCTTTCATTCATTTCTTCCTTATAACCATGTTATTCATATTCTTTATCATCCATTGCTATTCTTATTCCTTCTCAACACCTCCCTTATTCCATGTTTTACACCAAGCATAGAATTCAACAACTGGTAGCAACCACCTCTATTTGTCTTCTAGCATTGCATGAGGACATGCTAATTCTTCAGAGAGGGGGAAGAATTGCTACGCATGATGGATGTTTTCTACTTTCTTCCTCATTTACGACATACAACTTCATTTTTACACAGTGCAGAAATTGATTTCCATAATATGAACTCAATTCTTGTGATTTTTGGAAAACACAGACGTATCATTAATACAAATCCAGACAATTTCAAGATAAATTAGTTCATAAAATTTCAGAAATCATGCACTCTCACCTACAACCATTTTGTTTATATCTCATGATCCGTGCATCAAAACAATTTGATTTTTGGATCATAGAGGCATTCATATATTGTAAATTTACTTGCAATATTTCAACAAAATCTTGTTGTAGTTTTTGAGAAAATGGTTAATGAAGTTTGTTGTTATCTATATCATATTTTGCTGCAACTTCATACATATAGTTGAATGTCAATGTAAAAATTGTTATGCCTTCATCAAGATTGCTAAAATTGAATATTCATTAATTAAGGAAGCATTCATTTGTTCTCAAATTTTTATTGCTTGGTTAACACATGGGTTTTGTCTTTGGGTTGCATGAGGACATGCAACATATTGAGTGTGGGGGTATGTTGGGTCGTTAATATACCATTATTATTGTCACTTTTGAACGCTTATTCCACCCATTTCTACCATTCTTCATCACGTCATTTATCACAATTTATCATATAATTCTATTTTACAATGATTTATGCTCTTATGTAAAATATTATTTGTTCTCCTTTATTTCTAATAAATTGATGATTATGCATGATTTTATCAATGAAAGTTTAATAAATTGGTTATAACATTATTCACCATTTTTAGCCTTCAAGATAATTTCCAGATTGAAGATTTGATCATTAAAAGTGCCAACTCAAAAATGCGCTGGAATAAGAAGTGGCAGTTTTGCGGTTGAGATTCTGAGCAAATGAAGCAGAATATGGAAAATCCGGAACATGGGTTTTGTCCATAACGGACCCAACTAACTTTAGGTAAGAACAACTTGCCCAAATTTAGCTTGTACTGAGAGAAACGTAGGGTTCTTTGAGAACAATTTTCTTAGATTTGTTGTTGTGGCCGTCCTCCAAATCTCAGCTGCAAAGCCAAATTCGTCTTGCTCTTGTTGAAAGATGGATGGAAATATATCTTCTTGTTGATCAATTGGTTGGAAAAAATCTAATTTTGTAATAGAAATTATGTTGTACTTATATTTATTGTAACTTCTCTCTGATCTCTCTCTATTTAAATGAAAACAGAGATCAAAGATGGGGATGATTTGGGGATGATTTGGGGATGAAAAAATGATGGAATTGAGGATTTAGAATTAGAGATTTATAATTAAGAATTCATGATAGGATAGGAGGAAGAAATGATTGTTTCAGGCTATAAGTCTCAAAGTTGCTGCTGTTGTAATGATTTTACCATTTAATGATTAATACCTGACTTGGGAGGAGTTGTTCATTCTTTTCATCTGAAGTAGCCCAGCAGCATCCACTGGCGGCTAAGGGCCCAGCCTCTGGTGGAGTACGCTGCTGTTTTATTATATCTTTACGATTCATGTGTGGTTTGATTTCTTTCATTTAATCTGTTTAGTAATCTGACGCCCTTTACTGTTTTACATATCAGCGCTGTTATATATACTTGATTGGATACTATCGTTATCTACAACAGGAATGCTATGTAATCATTTTAAATTTGTATCGCATTGCTGTTCCTTTTGATAGTTGATATAACATTGTTGTTCCTTACAGATTGTCATTCAATTATAGATTAACCGCACTGTATGTTCCTACATCGGTACAACTGTATGATGTATTCTTAAATTGTGACTGTTGTTTATTCGGGATTGTTGTTCCGTTACAATTGCTGTTACTTTATAGCTGTGATTTATGCATATTGTATCAAAGCTCAGATTACTATTCCTTTTAATGATAAGTGTGTTGCGTGCTTGATTTGGGTTGTTGTACATTCAGGTTTAATCTGCTATTCCATTTCTGTGTGCTGTCCGGTTTATTCTTAGAGTAAAGATTGCTATTAATTTGGCTTTGCTGTTGATTTCCATTAATTAGAGTTTGTTATTCAGATTCCTTTGATTACAGTTTGCTGCCCATTTACTTTGTTGTTCATTTCTGTTGATTAGTTGCAATAGTTTGCTTTTAAAGAGTTTTCCTAGTTTACTTTCAATGGCAGCTTTAGTTCAATTTGTATTTCCTTTTAATTGCTTTAAAGCAAGATTGTCAACTGTAGAGAACATTGGTTATTGCTTCCTCGTTCCCAGATTGATTGTCTTGTTCTAGTTTGATTTCAATTGCATCAATCTCTAGAGGAATGAGTTATTGCTACTGTATCCTCAATTGATGTTTGCTAAGTGAATAGTTGGATTTCAATGCATTTGAGTTTATGTTATTGTTAGATTTCTTTTTCAAGCATTCATTTACTTTTGGATTTTAAGCACTATACTGCAAAACAGTACTCTTGAGTAAATAGCCGCCTCAGACTGAGTACACTCTTGAAATAAAAAGTCGTCCCTGGGTTGACAATTAATGTGAAGGTAATTAGGAGTTAAAAAGACCCTTTTTATCGCTCCACAGTTATGAACTACCAAGTTGATAAAAGTAAAGTTGGCAGCCTAGGAGTTGCAGCATTCTTGCTGCAATACTGTTGCACATCATTTTTTTGGTGCCATTACTGGGGAAGCGTCAAAGTATTCTGTGATTACTGCTTTCTTCTATTTCATATTGCGACATTCTGCTAATAGTTTATTTCGGCAAAAGTAGAGTAGTCATTTCTTTTCTTTCAAGTTCTACATTTCCTTGCTTTCCTTTTCAATTATGCAAATTTCATTTTGGAAAAAGCAGACCAGTCATTTCCTTTCTTTTCGTTCTACATTTCCTTGATTTCCTTTTCAATTCTACAAATTTCCATTTAGCAAGTTCATTCCAGCTAGTTGCAATTTGTTTTTTTCAATCACAGTCTTAGTTTCTGCAGGTACTATCAGTGTGGGGAAAAAGAAACAAAAAACTAACCAAAAATATTTCCTTTCATGCCTCATAGGAATAGAGATAACTCAGGAAAATTTCTGCCCAACACCCCTACTGCTTTACATAGCCAACCTTCTCTCTTCTTCAGTGGCTGTGATCAAGAAGAACCATTAGGTGAATAGCCAGAGATATTTGAAGAACCTATAGGGGAAGAAGAAGAAGAAAACATTCCTCTGGAGCCAATGGCTGAAAATAGAAATGCTAGGGGAAATAGAGAAAGAATAGAGGTACCTTTCCCATTTAGGAGACCAATGGGGACACCAAAATGAAGAATATAAGTCCTTCAGCCCTACCTCACTTGCATGGTCTGACTACAGAAGATCCTAACACCTTCTTGTTCGGGTTTGTTGTCATCTATCAAACTTATGACTATGAAGAAGACGAGAAAAAGTTGAAACTGTTCCCTTCTACTCTCAACGACGCAGCACTGCGCTGGTTCATGGGATTACCTGGCAATAGCATCACAACTTGGGCTCAGATGCAGCAGGCCTTTAACGACAAGTATCGAGACTATTGCAGGTCAAAAAATACTAAAGAATAAATCTTCTGAATGACCATGGGGAGTGATGAGTCCCTAGAAGACTATGAAGAGAGGTTCCAGCGTAATTACAAAAGGTTCGGGTGTACACTTGACCCTGAGTCTTTGAAGTTCGTCCTACTCAGGGGAATTCAAGAAGACTTCCTAGGCACCCTCCATCTACTAGCCGGGGGAGACATCTACCAACTATCCTAGGAGGACATAAATACTATTTTTAGAAACCATTCTAGAGAAACTAGAAAGAAAGATAGGGGGAGTCAACCCATAGCCAGTGCCTCTTCCTCCAATTCATCCATTAAAGGTTAAATTGGAAACATGCTGGAAGAATTCAAGAGTGAGATGTTGTAGACTCTTGCCATGCAAATGGATACCTTACATATCAAAAGGAAACAAGAGGAAGCATAGAGGGCTTTGGCCATTTTTTGCCCTCGATGCACTAGGAGGCATCCTAGGAATGAATGCCCATTGAACTCTATAGAGGTTTGTTCAGTTTGTGAAGAAGATCATTCTACAAATAAGTACCCTTCCTTGCCAAGACTTAAAGCTATATACCAAGGGGCCGAAGGAGTGACTGAACAGATCTATTACATAAACCAAAGGAGACCGCATGGACCTAGACCATACCAGCAGGGGATGCAAGGGACATCTTAGGCATACTACAACCCCAACCAAGTCACCTCCATACCTTCTTGGGGCCCCCCTGCTCATCCTTCCTAGTCCATGCCTTCTCCTTGGTCCTTCCCATCTCAATATCATGCCCAACTAGCCACTCATTCATTTCAATCCTATGCTCAGCTGCAACCTCAGTGGAATGCATCTCATCAGGGGTGGAGGCCCCAATACAAATCTCTTCCTGCTCTTTTGCCTCCACCACCTGCCCAACCATAATCATTACCTTCTGTTCCACCAAGGCAACCCCAAATTCCTGCCTAGCCAAATCTGAACTCGAACAACAGACATGCTCAACAAGTGTATAGTGGGGAACCATCATGCCCAAATTATGCTGTGGAGATTCAAGAAATTAACTTGTGATCCGGGAAATTTCTCCCAGATAGCCAGCCTCCACCCAGGGAGGTTGAGGAAGATAAATAGGAAAGTGAACCTAAAGCAAATCTACCCTTTCCTGAGAGACTATCCATGACAATCCAGCCTACCCCAGAAGAGACTGAACTCCTGGGAGAATTGAAACATTTATGTGTGAAGATACCACTTCTCCAAGCCATAAAAGATGTGCCTATCTACAATAGGTTGATCAAAGAGAAGTGCTTTAGGCATCCAAGAAGGCACAAGAGAGATGCCCCAACCATCAATGTCATAGGACAACTGTCCAACCTGATGTTGGGGTAGATAATCTATCCAAAATATCTGGATCCTGGAAGCCCAGTAGTTGATGTCCACATCAATGGCACAATGGTCCCACATACCTTGATTGATCTGGGAGCTACCATTAATGTGATGACGAAGGACACAATGCTCAAACTTAACCTCCACGACTCTTTGAGGAAGACCACGATAGTGCTCCAGCTAGCAGACCGCTCCATCGTGACCCCTGAGGGGATTGTGGAAGATGTGATTGTCTCCGTAGATTCTTGGGAATACCCTACTGATTTCTTGGTTCTCCAACCAAAGGCAAAGCTCACTGGGTATCTTCTCATTCTGGGAAGACCCTGGTTGGCTACAGCCGATGCCTACATCAGCTGCCGAGCTGGGAACATGACCATAAAGAACAGGCACATGTCTAAACAGTTAACCCTATATCCTCCTACCCAAGCCCTGCTAGAACATGATCTACCTCTCTGGTTGGAGGAGGAGGATGAGGATGAAGTTTATTATGCACCGCTTTGTGCATTAGAAATTGCAATGGGGGGAAACCACAAGATGAGAATGATGTGATTGAAAATTTGATTAAGAATCCACCTCCCAGTGTATCACCATTAGAAGACATAGTAAGAGAAACTCAAAAAAAACCCTCAACTGATCTCTGTGCGGCTGACCCTACTTCTCTCCGTGTCAAAAATATAGAGTTTGGCCTAGAAAGAACATTGAAAATCAATCCATCCCTATCTACTTCCCAGGAGAAGACACTATATAGCCTACTGAGAAAAAATCTAGATGCCTTCACCTGGAGTTATAAGGAGATGACGGGAGTGCACACTTCATATTGTACTCATCATATATACATCAAGGAAGATTGCAAACCAGTCAGGCAACCTCAAAGGAGAATGAACCCAACACTTAAAGATATTGTTAAGGAAGAACTGCAGAAATTGCTTGATGCAAGATTCATCTATCCCATTTCTGACAGTGAATGTGTCTCTCCTTTGGTGCTAGTGCCAAAGAAAAATGGTAAGTGGAGAATCTGTGACTATCGGGAATTGAACAAAGCCAATAAAAATGACCATTTTCCTTTACCTTTCATAGATCAAGTGTTAGATGGTCTGGCAGGGAAATTTTTTTTCTCTTACCTAGATGGGTTTAGCGGGTACAATCAGATTCAAATTAGCCTAGAAGATCAAGATAAGACCACTTTCACTTGTCCTTGGGGTACCTTTGCATACCAGGTCCTTCCTTTTGGTTTGTGCAACACTCCAGCCACTTTCCGAAGAGTGGTATTGAGTATATTTTCTAAACTGGTTCATGATGCAGTAGAAATATACATGGATGATTTTCAGGAAGCTTTATCTAACCTAGGAAAAGTTTTGAATAAGTGTATTGAGATGAACCTGTCCCTCAGTCTAGAAAAATGTGAATTCTTGATGACTGAAGGGACCGTGCTATGGCATGCAATATCTCAATAAGAACTGCAGGTGGACCCCAACAAAATTGCCATCATCCAAAGGGTCCCACCTCCTCAAAAGGTGAGAGATGTCAGAAGTTTCCTAGGTTTATCCGGATATTATAGGAGATTCATTAAAGACTTCAGCAAGATAGCCTCTCATTTGTTTGGCCTCCTAGGAAAAGATGTTGAGTTCATATGGTTGGAAAACTGTCAAGAAGCCCTAAATACCTTGAAAAGCAAGCTAGTGACTGCCCCAATTCTCAAAGGCCTAAACTGGGCCCTACCCTTTCACATTCACATAGATGCCCCAAACAAAGCAATAGGAGCATCCTTAGGACAAATTGATGAAAAGTTACCTTATGCCATATACTTTATAAACAAAAACTTGTCAAAGTCAGAGTTAAACTATACAGTGACCGAGAAGGAACTCCTAGCAGTCGTGCATTCCTTAAACAAATTCAGACATTATATCATAGGCTATCAAACCTTTGTGCACACTGATCATGCTGCAATTAGATATTTAATGAACAAACCAGATGTAAATGCTCGCATTATTAGATGGTTTCTTTTACTGCAGTAGTTTGATTTAACCATTGTTGATAAGCCTGGTAAAGAGAATGTTGTTGCTGACTTTTTGTCTAGAGTAAGTTTGCCTGCAGGTGAAAAAGGAATGATGGATGACCAAATTCCAGATGAACACCTATTCTCTATATCAGTACTCTCTCCATGGTTTGATAATATAGCAAACTACTTGGTTTCAGCACAGTTCCCACCACACCTGTCCTCAAAAGAGAAGAGCAGGATAGTAAGGAAAAACGCCCCTTTCACCTGGATTGGAGGCAATCTCTTCAAACTGGGCCTAGATCAGATCTTGAGAAGTTGTGTCAGGGAGGACGAAGTATTTGACATCCTCCTGACCTATCGTGATGGGCCTTGTGGAGGTCATTTTGCAGCAAAAAGAACCGCCTTCAAGATATTGCAAGCAGGCTACTGCTGGCCCACTCTTCATGAGGATGTGAAGAGATAAATGAGCCAGTGTGATTGGTGTTAGAGGATGGGGAACCCACTCCAAAGGATGAAATTCCCATGCAACCTCAAGTGACCTTTGAGCCATTTGAGAATTGGGGCATGGAATTTGTGGGGCCTATCAACCCCCCTTCAAAGTAGAAGCAGTACATCATTGTGTGCATCGACTACCTGACAAAGTGAGCAGAGACAAAATCAATCAAAGTAGCAACAAAATAAAAATTAGTTACATTTTTTAGAGAAAACATATTCTACAAGTTCAGGTATTCGAGAGAGTTGGTCACAGACCAAGGCGGCTAGTTCACTTCCAACCTGATTGAAGAACTGCTCACACATCATAAGATCAAGCATAGGACTTCCACCCCTTACCATCCACGAGCCAATGGGCAAGTGGAGGTTACTAACAAATCATTGGAAGGGATCCTAACCAAGGTAATGAGCAGTAGCAAAAAAGACTAGGAAGACAGATTAGTTGAGGCCACTTGGGCCTACAACACAACATGGAAGACCACCACCGGATTCACACCCTATGAACTGCTCTATGGGATGAAGGATTTGTTGTCAAGTAGCTCAGCTGGACCTAGACCTCAGCCATTTACAGAAAGAGAGATTTCTTTAGCTCAATGGATTGTATGAATATAGATTGGAGGCCCTTCTCCATACATAGGTAGTTCATCTTCAGAGAAAGATATGGCATGACAAAACTATCAAGGAGAAGCAATTCCAAGAGGGATATTGGGCACTACTCTATGTTTCAAGATACAAATATTACAAAGGAAAGTTGAGGACAAGATGGCTAGGACCCTACACTGTGGAGAAATGCAATGACAATGGTTCAGTTCTGATCAGAACCATTGATGATGAAGCCATCCCCATGTTTGTCAATGGACATCGGTTGAAAGTCTACAGGAAACCCCTCTCCAAGCGAGAGTTTATTGAATATTTGAATAAAATAGTGATGGTATTGGAGCATGTCTTAGCTTCCACTTCACCCACTAACTGAAGAAAAGAGAAAAAAAATAAGGACTCAAGTGAAAACCTCCATGAGGCGCTTGAGTCCCATCATTGGGTTAAAAACCTCTTTCGAGGTGGCCCAGTGATGTCAAAAAAAAGAAGGAAAGAGAATAAGATCCCTAGGTGAAAACCTCACTCGGAGGTGCCCAGGGCAGGCAATTACAGTGAAAACCTCTCTGAGGTGCCCTAGTTGTTTAAAAAAAACAATGATTTTTTATTGCATTGCAGGTTTGCAGGAGGACTATAGGGAGCAGGAGAAGGTGCCAAGGGGACCCTCACATTCACACCAGCATCCATCTCATATCCTCCACACCTTCCTCCATCATTTTTGGCATCTCTTTCACCCCACTATACCATTTTCTTCCAAAACTGTGTTTTCTACAGGAGGCTCTGTGTTTTCTACATGAGGCTCCTGTAGGAATTACAGAGAGCAAAAAGTGTCTACAGAAGGCAGTTTGAGGGACCATGAGAGCTTCATGAGGAACTTATCATCCCTCTTACCACCTTCAAACCTCCTTTCCATCATTTCCAAGCCTGCATCACACCCCAATCATCATTTTTTTCCTCTTGTCCAAGAAATAACACAGAAAAATCAGTTTTCCGGTTTTGAAAAAAAAGACAAAAATAAATAAAAAGGGAAAAGGCCCCAATAACCTTACTTGAATCTTACCTATTATCCCTCCATCATTCATGACACCTCTGGAATTATTCTTGAGCTCCAATCATAGGAAGAAGTTGAAGTTTCAAGGGGAGAAGCAGCTACAGGAGCTCCTGTAGGAATTCCTGTAGCAGCTGATCCCATAGAAGTCCAGCACCAACAGCAAAAGAGTTCACATATACAGGTTGGAAAGGCACATGCAGCTCATCTCTAGCAAAGAAGAACTTGCACAAGCACACAAACACACATCAGTCAAGACAACATGCATGAAGAAAAATGAAGGCATGCAACAGAGAAAGCCACAACACCTCACAGCAAATACACTCGGATCACAAGTAAGTAACTAAGTCACTCCTCTATTTACATTTGTGTAATTAGGAGACGTAAGAAAGAAACTAGATGGTTAATATTGAATGAGGGAAAGGTGCCTAGTTAACTTGGCCACCTTCATTTAGTTGACTCCACTTATATGAGATGTCACCCACACATGCGCACAATCAACTGAAGCACAAGATGTCAAGGACAGGTAGTGGGAGGAAGTGTGAGCTCCGATGCAATAATGAGGGATGATTACAAGGAGGAGCCATGATGACAAGGTAGGTGGGGACCAACGGTCCGAATATGGGCAACGTACACCTTGCCAACTCAGCACTCATAACCGAAAATATCCATAAAGGGTAATGAGCACTCCTCCCCGCACATTCTCACCACCTTTTATTCATTCTCTCCTCGTAACTGAGCCACAATAGTCTTCTTGTACCCCCACAGCCTCGCAACCACCATCCTCCATTGATTTCCTCCATATTCTTTCTCTCGGTGTTGTCTACAGGAGCACCTACAGGAATTCTACAGGAGGGACAGTTGGCTTCTACAGGAGGGGAAGTGAGTCATTTTGAAGGGAGAAAACACAATTTTTAGCACGAATTTTAGTCTGAAGAGGTAGGGTTCATGCATGCCCCCTATTGAATATCAAAATATGAAAGAAGTGGTCTAAATTTGAGGATGAAATAAGTCATTAGGAGGGCAGAAAATACATAAAAAATTTCTGTTTATTTTAAAAAACACAGTCCCCTCTATTTTTATTTTTTTCAAACTATTTGTCTCCACCTCTATAGTTGGGTTTTAAAAAAAGTACAGGTAGTATTACAGGACGGTTTATGAGAAAGGAGCCCACTAACTCCACTAAGCTCCATGCACATCCTCAAGTGGTGGACATATTCATAAGGGCAAACTAGATGAATTTCTTTAAGAAATTTCAAGGTTTTGATGATGAAATTGGCCAAGAATTTTCTCTCTTTAGTCCCTCACACAAGAACTCATGCTACTGTAACCACTAGCGGCCTCTCCATTGAAATAACCCTTGAATTCATCAGTAGGGTCACTACCCTTCCTCTTGGGCTGCCTTGGAGTAAAGATGAGAAACCAATTGGCCAGGCTACCAAGAAGAAATTTTTCCAAAATAATGAAACCCTTATTGAAGATAAAAATGGAATTAGAATGGATAGTATACCATATCCCTGGGATGAGGTTAGCTACCAAATAACCAAATACATTTCTTGTGAGGGGAGGCACAACATTGTTTATGGATACCACTTCACAATCCTCCATGACTTGAGGTATGGCATGGATACCCTAGCACCTTAAAAGATCAGTATCCCTTACTTT
This sequence comes from Pinus tabuliformis, assembly GCA_031772625.1. Classification (NCBI taxonomy): domain Eukaryota; kingdom Viridiplantae; phylum Streptophyta; class Pinopsida; order Pinales; family Pinaceae; genus Pinus; species Pinus tabuliformis. Next base: position 906,005,628 of record CM062811.1, read on the forward strand.
CTCCTTCAGCCCCTCATTGACACCAACACCAAGGTACAAGTAGGAAATTCAGGGCAGTTAGCTCACCATGGCTTAATCAAAATCCTAGTAGAGGAAGCCCTCCATACCTTTACACTCCTTATATCATGGGAATTTTTCTGAAATGTGACAGCTGAGGATGACATAAAGGCATTAACCTATGATGTCAATCCTACTAGCAATGAGGAGGAAGAACAACAAGGAGGATAAGATGAAGCTAGTGGTGACACAGTAGAACAAGAAAGGAAGGAGGAAGGAAAAGAAACAGACGATGGAAAAGTTGAGGAGGCAGAAAAAGAGATAGAAGAAGGAGAAAAGGAGGCAGAGAAGGCAGAACAAGGAGAAGAGTCCCCTGAGACTCTGGAAAGAGAAGCAGCAGCTACCCTCACTGCCCTCAGTACACTAATCAAACCAAAGCAGAAGAGGAAAAGATAGATCTCCATGTATTTTAAGGCAAGGAAAAGCACAAGAATTAAAACAGGAAAACCTCAGCCCTCTTCAAAAGTTCCCATCACCATTGAAGGTTCACCATCTACCAAGGTGAAAGAATCCCTCTCCAAGACACCTATAACATATGAAAGAGGAACTCCAAGATCTTCTACATGGAAGGGAAAGGCAGCACTACAGGATCCAAAACCAGACCTACAGGAGGCTCAGACAGTCCTATAGGAGACACTGTCCAAACTACAAGAGACCCAAAAGCTTGAGAAAGAGATAGAAGGATAACCACAGGTGAAGGAGGAAGTACAAGAGCTACAAGAACCTGACCCCTAGCCTAGTCTTGCCTCCTATTACAATCTACTTGAGGGAGGCAGGATAATCCCATAGAAATTTGCAATTCCACTGTTTTTCGAATTGGAGAAAGAAAGAGTGAGAACACATAAGTGGATGTATATAGCCAAATCCAAAGGAGTTGAGGATGTTGGCCATATGGAAAACAAACTCAGGGAAATGGGCAGAGAATTGAGTGCTCTCAGAGACAAAGAAGCCATCACAAGAAGCCACCTTGAAAATGAGAATGAAATCCTAAGGAGGCAACTGCAAGAGAAAGAGACTCAGCTGGCATACATGGCCAGCTTATCCCTGGAAGCATTACAATGCATAACACCAGCCAAATCTTATGGCCTCTATCTGAAGGACCAATGGCTTCAATTCCAAATAAATACTTTGGCACAAAGAGCAAAAATGCCTTTCCAAGACTACAGGTAGTTCATGGAGTTTTGTGACCAAAGCACCTCACAGGATAAGGCAAAGATGGCAGAGTTATACCTACACAACATGGCCCTCATAGACATGAATGTGTGGAATCCCAATGCCAAGCTAGGGGACCTGCAATTAATGGACATGGCCTCATGGATGAACCATCAAGAATTGAGGGCAACAGAAATGAAAAGATTGATGATAAAAGAGCAGAGTGATCCATTAATGATAAGAGCTAAGCCATCAAATCCCATGGCACTCATCATCACACATAACCTACTTGCTAATGACCCTCAAATTTCCCCTAGATATCTAGCCAATCAGGCACAAGCCATTGCACACTTTGAAGATATACAAAGGCTACTTGGGGATGATTGTGTGCATGCATGCATGAGAAGATGGAACACCTTACCTCACAGTTTGTAGATCAGGGAATATCATTCCCCCATGAGGCTGAAGGAGGCATTGAAAAGAGTGCCAATGTACAAGTGCTCCATGCAAAGTCTGAAGGTCAACTGGATTGGCCTCAAACTGAGCCATCCAATCCTATTAGGCATGCTGGAAGGCAAAAGAGAAGAAGAAGAGGAGGAGCAATGGAAGGACATAGACAGAAAGGAAGGATTTTATGGAGAACATGAGTGGACCACAGTAGAGGCCTGGGATGCTAGGGAGGCCACCAAGGCCATAAAAGACGAGGAGATTGACTAGGTTGCTCAGAGGATGAGCAACACCTTCATTAGGGGGGTGATGATGAGCCTCATAAATGGGTAATTATATGGGCTCATTTTACCTCCTAACCTAGTCAAATCAACCATTCTCTTAGCTTATTGTATGATTTTCTGATTCTATTTATGCTTATAGAGTGAGTTGAGTTAGTTATGATGCCATGTGGTCTAACATGTATTTAATGCAGATTATTGATGGATTTCGAGGTCAAAGTCAAGGATCCAATGGTCAAATGGCAGCAATACCTCGAATTAGATAGAGGAGAGGACTTATAGGAGAGAATCCCCCTCATTTATTACTCCTCACTTCAAATTCCCCTTCATTTATCTCGGAGTACAGGGAGCCGAATCATGCACTAGAAGGCAGCCGAGAAAGTGGAGGATGACTGATAGTTATCTCCAGTTTTGGGAGCCAAGCCTCCCTAATTTTAAGGAAGTTGTTGGTAGCTTTCGATATATAAGTAGAGAGGCCTAGGGCCTCACTAGGGTTGGATTTTGTTTGCATATGTAAACTCTGCTCTCGAGCTTATTATTTTGTAACAGTTTCATGTAATCTTGCTATTGTTTTGATAATAAAGATGGAATCCTTTTTGAACTACCATTGAGTTACCTCAAAGGGTTGAAGCTCTTGGGTTAGGGTCCAATCCAAGTAGCCAAGCTTCTCTTCACTTGTATTTTTGTTCTTTACTTTATTTTGTAGATTAATTTGTTGTTAGATGTATTTTTCTTTTATGGTTAAGAATAGGTTGCTTTTGATGATTTAGTAGTTTGCTTCCATTTGTGCTTTCTGTAGCAGGTTAAGCAGTGATCAGAAAAGATTCAAAAGGCTAGAAATAGTGCCTTGGCCTCTCTTCCTCCCTCTGGGACCATGATTTGAGGCAAAGACTCTCTTGTTTCCCAAAAAACATAGATTTTCCTCATTCATAGGACTTCTAGTGTTTGCAACTCTTTAGTAGGTTAATAGTCCAATTTTTCTTTGCTTCAGATATTCTTTATCATGTTCATTTCCTGATTTTCAATAGTCCTCTTTCATGCTTTCCTTTCTTTCATAATTTCTTAGCATTTCCTTTCATATATCATAGTTTAGACTATTTTTATGCAAAACTTTGTTTTTCCTAGATGCACGCATTTCATTTGTTGATTTTCATGGTTCACTGTCAGTTCCTGTGCAGCATATCTCTTCTAGAAGTAGGCCATCTTATCAGCAATTACATCCTCCAACTGATCCATGCCCTACAGGTCTCCCAAACTTCACCTCAATTCTACCCTTGTTTCCTTTGCTTTCCATATAACTTCTTCCTCTCTCCTTGAGCAAACCCAATCATCTCTCCCTCTCCTGGTGATTCATGGCAGACCCTAGGTGCCCTAACACCTCATTCCAACCTTCATCCTCCTTTTCCACCCACTCTCACACCCTAAAAATAGTGAAAATTTCTCTCGGCCTCCTCGTGTAGGCCTCTTATAGTTTCCCTATTTTCCTCCTGTGGTTTCCCTGTGTCCTCCTCTATTTTTTCCTGTAGGTATTGTTTTGAAGGACGAGTGTGGGAAACACCTCCAGAAGGCCACCTAAGACCTCCTAGGACCCATCCACACCATCTTACATTCTCCCAAGCTCCAAAACCTCCCCTTAACACCAACTATTTGCTGCCACACTCACACACAATAAATTAGATGCATGTCAAATTCACATAAAAACACATAAAAATCCAAAAATATGTTTTTTGCTTATTTACTTCCAGAAATAGCATGGTTAGATTGTTGGAATTATGGCACAGGTGTGGCGCTATGGTACAGGTGTTGTCCTTGATGGCAACTCACTTTAGTGACAGATCTCAGTTCAGGCTCTCAGAATGAAGGAAATGTTATATACACAGGTTCAATTTGATGAAGATGCGTATACACGCGGGTTATACGTTACAAAGTCGCGTATGCGTATACATGCACTTTTACGCACATAAAAGCACGTACATGGTGGGAAACTTATCTTTGGTCTGTGGTAGTTAGTCCTTGGAATTTGGACCTATGGTTTTGGACCATAGTATCTCGACAAGTGTGCTAATCCTAAGTATTGGGTCCATGGTATTGTTTAGTTATGGTTTTGGACCTTGGTATTGAGAAAGGCCTAGCACTATAAAAGAGGAAGGAGATCATTAGGCAATGTCACCATCTGATTTATTGAATATCTGATATTGTGCTAGATTTGGAATACTGGCGATTGGGTTATGGTGCAGATCTAGATCTGAATGAAGGAGGAACCTAAGCACAAGAAGGATAAGGTCTATTGATGGATCAAAATCTCAAGGCTTGAACATTGGTATTTCTATATGATTTTGATCTGTTATATGTGGCACACTCTTGATTTATAAATCTGATAATCTGGGTTAACTAATGACTCAATGTTTAAAAGAATGAATTATCCTTTATAGATCTGTACGTAGGTTCAGTGAAGTGCAGGTGTGTATACACGCTTTTTCTGTGAATGAAAGAAGCGTATACGCAGGTTGGTTGTGGTACAGAAGCGTATACATGCAGGTTGCTGAATAGTGAAGTAGCGTACATATCTTGATTTATGTTCTAGCTGCTTCTATTTTATTACTGCAGTGTTCTGGGTTCAGAATTGGTGTTTGATTACAGTTACTGTGTTCTGGGTACAGCGGCCAGAGAAGTGTTTATTTGATTCAACTTTTGATTGGTGAAAAGGAGTTTGGTCGATGCAGAAATTCTTGATGTTTGATTGATGTTATCTATGGATCCAGTCTGAAAATTAATGAAACGAGGTCCCTGAAAGCAAAGAGAAGGTTGCAGCCTTCTGCAGGTAGGAGCCTGCGTACTAGTATCTCAAGCTAGTACAAGAACTAAGGGGGTTGGAGCTCCCTTCCAGGGAAGCTAGAGAACGAGAGAGAGTTGTAGCTCTCTGCAGGTTGCAGCCTGCATACTGGTAAAGACTGCACTAGTACAAAACATTGTAAAGAGAAGTTTCTAATTAAAAAGAAGATAGAGACGAATTGCAGCAGGGGGTTTTCACCCACATTGGGTTTCCTCCTTATATCTTGTGTTCTTGTGTGTGACTGTCTTCTGCTCTGTTTCACTATTTCTGGTACTGTTTATTTGCTTCTGATTCATAGATTAATAACTGTCATCTGAAAGATAAATCAAATTATAAGTCTGCTTTATATACACGGGTTTCTTTATCTGTAGTTGCGTATATACGCGGTTTTTATTAACTGAAGTAGCGTATATTATCTGGAGTTGAAAAAGGAAATATTTGACTTGATAATACTGATTCACCCTCCCTCTCAGTATTATTTCCAATAATTGGTATCAGAGCAGGTCCTTCTGAAGAAGCTTGATCGCTTGAAGGAATATCTTTCATCATGAGCAACTACGAGAGGAAAGCATCAATCAGGCCACCGGTTTTTGATGGGACAAACTTCGTATATTGGAAGGTAAGAGTTACTGCCTATCTTCAATCTTTGGGTACAGAAGTCTAGGATATCATAGATACAGGGTATACTTTTCCAGCAGCAACTCCTACAGATCCGACTGAGAAGAAGAAATATGAAACAAATGCAAAGGTCGTCAATACTCTATTGGGATGTCTATTGCAATCAGAATTTGTCAAAGTTATGCAGTATAAATCCGCAAAAGAAATATGGGACAAGTTTGTTCTGAGCTATGAAGGAGATGATAAGGTAAAACGAGCAAAACTTCAAACCCTCAGAATTCAGTATGAAAATCTCAGAATGTACAATGATGAAAGTGTGGCTAACTATTTTCTTCGTGTAGATGAGATTGTTAATTGTATGAAAAATTTGGGTGAAGAAGTAAAAGAGGTTGTTGTGGTTGAAAAAGTTCTAAGATCTTTGTCCCCTAGGTTTGAATCTAAAGTTTCTGCAATAGAATAAAAGGAGAATCTTCAAAACCTTAAAATGTCACAATTGCATGAAATTCTAACTGCTTATGAAATGAGGAAAGGAGGACCATCAGACAGGAGAGAAGCTTCCTTCAAAGCTTCTGGCAAAGGAGACTACTATGAGTCAGGACACATATCAGAAGAAGAAGAAGAACCAAATTTTGTCAGAAATCTTCAAAGGGGCACTGGACGATTCCGAGGTAAGTTACCTTTAAAATGCTTTGCTTGTGGAAGAGTAGGTCACTATGCTGCAAAATGTCCTCATAAGGATAAGATTGACAAGGGAAAGGAACCTGTTAGATGGAACAAGAAACAGAATGCAAATAAGAAAAGCTATTACACTCATGAAGATAGTGATGGACATTCAAATAGTGACGAAGATGAATGAGGTAATGATTATAAACTTATAATGGCTTTTGAAGATGATGACTACATGGATGTTATAGATGAAGAATGTTTTTATGAAGAGATGTCTAATCTCAAAATTTGCTTAGAAGAGAAAAATGTGATTATTGATTCTCTGCAATGTCAAATGGCTGAAAGGGAAAAAACATCTTGAAAAATTGGAATGTGAAATTGTTGGTCTTAGAAAAGAGATTGAGAAAACAAAAGATCTTAATCTTAAATTTGTTAAAGGATCTGAAACTCTGGATGAGATCATCAATGTGCAGCATTCTCCACTAATCAAGACAGGTCTGGGATATAATGGAGAAGCATCTCAAGCATCCACCTCCAAAAGCTATCTTGATGCAGCAAGGAGGAGCGAGCAAAGGCCAAATAGAAATCATCAGGTAAATCAGGGACAGTTTACCTCAAGGACGAACAAAGACTATCAAGAAAATCGGGGGCAAGCTACCTTAAGGACAAACAGAAGCTATAACCAGCCACAGGTAAAATCTTCCCAATTTGCCTCAAGAATGGATGTCAGTAGAAACTACAATCGGTTGGATGATAGATTTGATAATCGCAGGAGTTTCTTCAATGGCCAATGTTTCTCATGCCATAACTTTGGTCACAAAGCAGCTCAATGTGTTGCCTATAAGACAATCATGACTAGAGAAGCTCAAAAACAAAGAAATATGATTGGGATCACGAAAAGGACTTATAACAACTTTTCGGCCCTTGAAAATGAAGTTGAATGTTCTATTTTTAATAACTTTGGTCATGAAGATTCTGAATGCAAGAGCAGGTTTTGGCAGACAAAGGAACAAGCCTCAAGTACCAGAACATGGAGAATAAAGGAACGAAAACCAGAAAGATGTGGGATAGCTTTTTATGCAGAAGGACAGGAAAATCTATGGTATATTGACAGCGGATGTTCGAAGCATATGACAGGTGATAAAGAAAAACTTGACTCATATACTGCTTTAGAAAAGGGAAAGAAGGTTTCGTTTGGAAATGACACCCCTGCAGCCATAAAAGGAAAAGGCACTGCTCAGTTGAAAGAAAAGGTCAAAGCTGGAAATGTTTTGTATGTTGATGGCTTGAAGCATAATCTACTGAGTGTCAGTCAGATGTGCAATCAAGGAACCTAGGTAATATTTCGATCAAATGGATGTAGTGTTCGTGATCTTGATATAGGAAAAACAGTGATCAAAGGCAGAAGAACTCCAAATAATCTTTACATATTTGAAGAAGGACAACAACAATGCTATTTGAGCAAGGATGATGAACACTGGTTATGGCACCGGAGGTTGGGGCATCTAAGCTTTTCACAAATAAGGAAAGCATGCAAATACCAGGCAGTTCGTGGTCTTCCAAACATCAAAATTCCAGACAACACTATATGCAAATCATGTCAGTTTGGTAAGAAAACCAGAACTAAATTCCCTGAGAAGGAAGGATCAGCCAGCAGGCCTCTTGAGCTAGTCCATACAGATGTATGTGGTCCATTTAGGACAAGGTCACCATGAGGAGAAGAATACTTTATATTATTCATTGATGACTTCTCCAGGATGGTCTGGTTAGGACTTATGAAGCACAAAGACGAAGCATTCGAAAAATTCAAATCCTTCAAAGCCTTGGCTGAAAATGAATCATATTACAAAATTAAGTGCCTCAGGTCCGACAAAGGTGGGGAGTTTACCTCAAATGAATTTTTCGATTTCTGTGAAGAACATGGAATAAGAAGGGAATTCTCTACAGCTAGGACTCCTCAGCAAAATGGAGTGGTGGAAAGGATGAACAGAACAGTCCAACAAATGGCTCGTGCTATGCTTGATGAGACTGGAACTCCTGCAACCTTCTGGGGTGAAGCTACATTTTCTGCGGTTATTATTCTCAACAAAACAAATGTCCGAGTGAATAGCACTCAAACTCCTCATGAGCTCTAGTATGGTGAGACTCCTTCGGTAAAGCATTTCAAAAATTTTGGGAGCAAATGCTATATTAAGAATACTGATGAACAGCTTGGCAAACTTGAACCTAGAGCAGATGAAGGCATTCTCCTTGGTAATTCTCCCCATAGCAAAGCATATAAGTGTTACAATAAAAGACTTGGAAGAATTGTTGACAACATTGATGTAGTGGTTGATGAAAAAGGATACATCCCTAGGCAAGTAAACCATGAAAATATCGAAGAGAATGAAGACTACTCTCCAAAACAGATAGATGATGAGGAAGAACCTCAAGAGGCACCAGAGGAACAGATAAGGATAGAAGAGAAGACTCCGTCCAGGTACGTTCAGAAGAATCATCCAGAATCTCAGATTTTGGGGCAGAAAAACGTAGGTATACAAACAAGAAGAACAATTGCAGAAGCCTCAAGCTATTTGGCTTTGCTCTCCTCCACTGAACAACAAAATGTAAAAGAGGCATGCAAAGATGAATGTTGGGTCAAGGCAATGGATGAAGAACTTGAGCAGATCGAAAAGAACAACACTTGGGAGTTGGTTCCTAGACCAAAAGATAAGAATGTCATAGGAACAAAATGGATCTTCAAGAACAAGTTGAATGAAAATGGGGAAGTTATTAGAAACAAGGCTAGGCTTTTTTGTAAAGGGTATGCTCAACAAGAAGGAATAGACTTTGAAGAAATTTTTTCTCCCGTTGCTAGACTTGAATCCATCTGAATGTTCCTTGCTCTCTCAAGCTTTCAGAAGTTCAAAGTATTTCAAATGGACGTGAAGTCAACCTTTCTGAATGGAGACTTAGAAGAAGAAGTATACATCAAGCAACTAGATGGTTTCATTCTTGGGAATGATCCAAATCTTGTATGCAGACTAAAAAAGGCTCTATATGGTCTTAAACAAGCTCCAAGGGCTTGGTACTACCGTTTGGACAAATATCTTCATCAATAAGGTTTTTCAAAAGGATCAGCAGATAGCAATCTTTATATAAAAATTGAAAATGACAAATTGCTAATACTTGTTGTGTATGTAGATGATATTATCTTTGGCAGCAATGAAGAGGCTATGAGTCAAAGCTTTGCCTTGGTGATCCAGAAATAATTCGAAATGTCCTTGCTTGGAGAACTGACATATTTTCTTGGATTGCAAATCCAACAAAATAAAGGCGGTATCTTTTTGTCTCAAACCAAGTATCTCAAGCAGATCGTGAAGAAATATGGCATGGAAGATGCAAAACCAGTATGTACCCCCATGGTTACAGGATGCAATCTCAGTGCAAATGATGAATCAGCAGCAGTGCATCAACCAACCTACAGATCTATGATTGGAAGTCTACTTTATTTGACAGGTACCTGACCAGACATCATGCATGCAGTGGGAATAGTTGGAAGATTTCAGGCAAATCCAAAGGAAACTCATCTTCAGGCAGTGAAGAGAATCTTCAAGTACCTTCAAGGAACTCAAAACTATGACTTATGGTATCCTAGAGATACAGATCTCACACTTCATGCTTACACAGATGCAGATTGGGCTGGAAGTGTGGATGACAGGAAGAGCACAAGTGGTGGTGCATTCTTTATGGGTTCCAGATTAGTATCTTGGTTCCAGATTAGTATCTTGGTTCAGCAAGAAACAAATTTCGATTGCTTTATCTACAGCTGAAGCGGAATATGTGGCTGCTGCATCTTGTTGCACACAACTCCTTTGGATGATGCAAACCTTGCAGGATTTTCAAATCACTTGTACTCCACCTGTCTCTATCTTATGTGATAATACAAGTGCAATAAGCATTTCAAAGAATCCTGTCATGCATTCAAAGACCAAGCACATACCTATCAAATATCATTTTCTTCGGGAGCAAGTGCTTGAGAAAAAAGTCAAATTGGATTATGTTCCTTCTAAGGAACAAGTTGCTGATATACTCACCAAACCACTGCCCAGGGAAACTTTTGAATACCTTAGACAGAAGCTGGGAGTAGTTGATGCTTCATCCTGTTGTTGAAGCTTGTCTATTTCAAAGAAAAGTTGGTGTACGCGAGTTGGATGAGGGGCATCCGCGTACATACGCCGATTTATACAGGTGCAGTCGCGTATATGGAGTTCTGAAGAAAATCAGCAAGGACAGACTCTGGTTGAAGTGAGTCTGATATGGGTCTAACAGAGACCATCTGGCATAGGTTCAGGGGGAGTAGAAAATCTTCTAATAATGCATTGTTGGCATTACCTTAGAAGCTCTTGGTTCAAGTACTCAAGCTGTTTTGGTTCAGGTGGATCAGCTGCAGAAAGAAGAACAAAAGGAGAATATGGTTGTTGATATATTCAGTGATTGTCAGATGCTGCTAATAGTAGTTATTGGTGATTTGCATAGTCTTGATTTTTCGTCTCTATGTCATGTATATCTTCTTTTTATCAAGGTCATGTAACGGCCTATTTTGGTTTCCCCACTATGCCTGGGATGATTGATGCAATGTAATTGGCTGTCATATGTAAATTTCTGATGTATCCCACTTGGTTGGGTGGATGATCCCCACTTGGTTGGGTGATGAATGTATGTATAGAGTCTTTTGGTGATAGGAAGGTCATTTATGATGTGTACGTCATGGTTCTTTTTTAAAGAACACCTTTTTGCAGATCTTGCCTACAGTCAGGGGGAGCATGTTCAGCATAGCAGAGCAGAGATATCAGCATGTACTCAGGCGGAGCACAACCCTTTTCCCTTGATGACAAAGGGGGAGAATGACTTTGAGGATTTTTGGGTTGCCATCAAGTCCAAAGGGGGAGATTGTTGGCATTATGGCACAGGTGTGGCGCTATTGTACAGGTGTTGTCCTTGATGGCAACTCACTTTGGTGATAGATCTCAGTTCAGGCTCTCAGAATGAAGGAAATGTTATATACGTAGGTTCAATTTAATGAAGACGCGTATACACGTGGGTTATACGTTACAAAGTCGCGTATGCGTATACACGCACTTTTACGCACATAAAAGCGCGTACATGGTGGGAAACTTATTTTTGCTCTGTGGTAGTTAGTCCTTGGAATTTGGACCTATGGTTTCAGACCATAGTATCTCGACAAGTGTGTTGATCCTATGTATTGGGTCCATGGTATTGTTTAGTTATGGTTTTGGACCTTGGTATTGAGAAAGGCCTAGCACTATAAAAGAGGAAGGAGATCATTAGGCAATGTCACCATCTGATTTATTGAATATCTAATATTGCGCTAGATCTGGAATACTGGTGATTGGGTTAAGGTGCAGATCTAGATCTGAATGAAGGAGGAACCTAAGCGCAAGAAGGATACGGTCTATTGATGGATCAAAATATCAAGGCTTGAACATTGGTATTTATGTATGATTTTGATCCGTTATATGTGGCGCACTCTTGATCTATAAATCTGATAATCTGGGTTAACTAATGACTGAATGTTTAAAAGAATGAATTATCCTTTATAGATCTGTACGCAGGTTCAGTGAAGTACAGGTGCGTATACACGCTTTTTCCGTGAATGAAAGAAGCGTATACGCAGGTTGGTTGTGGTACAGAAGCGTATACACGGAGGTTGCTGAATAGTGAAGTAGCGTACATATCTTGATTTATGTTCTAGCTGCTTCTGTTTTATTGCTACAGTGTGCTGGGTTCAGAATTGGTGTTTGATTACAGTTACTGTGTTCTGGGTATAGCGGTCAGAGAAGTGTTTATTTGATTCAGCTTTTGATTGGTGAAAATGAGTTTGGTTGATGCAGAAATTCTTGATGTTTGATTGATGTTATCTGTGGATCCAGTCTGAAAATTAATGAAAAGAGGTCCCTGAAATCAAAGAGAAGGTTGCAGCCTTCTGCAGGTAGGAGCCTGCGTACTAGTATCTCAAGCTAGTACAAGAACTAAGGGGGTTGGAGCTCCCTCCCAGGAAAGCTAGAGAACGAGAGAGAGTTGTAGCTCTCTGTAGGTTGCAGCCTGCGTACTGGTAAAGACTGCACGAGTACAAAAGATTGTAAATAGAAGTTTCTAATTAAAAAGAAGATAGAGACGAATTGCAGCAGGGGGTTTTCACCCACATTGGGTTTCCTCCTTATATCTTGTGTTCTTGTGTGTGACTGTCTTCTGCTCTGTTTCACTGTTTCTGGTACTGTTTATTTGCTTCTGATTCATAGATCAATAACTAACATCTGAAAGATAAATCAAATTATAAGTCTGCTTTATATACGCGGGTTTCTTTATCTGTAGTTGTGTATACACGCGGTTTTTATTAACTGAAGTAGCGTATATTATCTGGAGTTGAAAAAGGAAATGTTTGACTTGATAATACTGATTCACCCCCTTCTCAGTATTATTTCCAACAATTGGTATCAGAGCAGGTCCTTCTGAAGAAGCTTGATCGCTTGAAGGAAGATCTTTCATCATGAGCAACTACGAGAGGGAAGAATCAATCAGGCCACCAGTTTTTGATGGGACAAACTTCGTATATTGGAAGGTATGAGTTACTGCCTATCTTCAATGTTTGGGTACAGAAGTCTGGGATATCATAGATACAGGGATACTTTTCCAGCAGCAACTCCTACAAATCCGGCTGAGAAGAAGAAATATGAAACAAATGCAAAGGCGGTCAATACTCTATTGGGATGTCTATTGCAATCAGAATTTGTCAAAGTTATGCAGTATAAATCCGTAAAAGAAATATGGGACAAGATTGTTCTGAGCTATGAAGGAGATGATCAGGTAAAATGAGAAAAACTTCAAACCTCAGAATTCAGTATGAAAATATAAGAATGTACAATGATGAAAGTGTGGTTAACTATTTTCTTCGTGTAGATGAGATTGTTAATTGTATGAAAAATTTGGGTGAAGAAGTAAAAGAGGCTATTGTGGTTGAAAAAGTTCTAAGATCTTTGTCCCCTAGGTTTGAATCTAAAGTTTCTGCAATAGAAGAAAAGGAGAATCTTCAAAACCTTAAAAAGTCACAATTGCATGGAATTCTAACTGCTTATGAAATGAGGAAAGGAGGACCATCAGACAGGAGAGAAGCTGCCTTCAAAGCTTGTGGCAAAGGAGACTACTATGAGTCAGGACACATATCAGAAGAAGAAGAAGAATCAAATTTTGTCAGAAATCTTCAACGGGGTGCTGGACGATTCCGAGGTAAGTTACCTTTCAAATGCTTTGCTTGTGGAAGAGTAGGTCACTATGCTACCAAATGTACTCATAAGGATAAGATTGACAAGGGAAAGGAACCTATTAGATGGAACAAGAAACAGAATCCAAATAAGAAAAGCTATTACACTCATGAAGATAGTGATGGACTTTCAAATAGTGACGAAGATGAACGAGGTAATGATTATAAACTTTTTATGGCTTTTGAAGATGATGACTACATGGATGCTATAGATGAAGAAGGTTCTAATCTCAAAATTTTCTTAGAAGAGAAAAATGTGATTATTGATTCTCTGCAATGTCAACTGGCTGAAAGGGAAAAACATCTTGAAAAATTGGAATGTGAAATTGTTGGTCTTAGAAAAGAGATTGAGAAAACAAAAGATCTTAATCTTAAATTTGTTAAAGGATCTGAAACTTTGGATGAGATCATCAATGTGCAGTGTTCTCCACTAATCAAGACAGGTCTGGGATATAATGGAGACGCATCTCAAGCATCCACCTCCAAAAGCTATCTTGATGCATCAAGGAGGAGTGAGCAAAGGCAAAATAGAAATCATCAGTTAAATCAGGGACAATTTACCTCAAGGACGAACAAAGACTATCAAGAAAATCAGGGGCAAGCTACCTTAAGGACAAACAGAAGCTATAACCAGCCATAGGTAAAATCTTCCCAATTTGCCTCAAGAATGGATGCCAGTAGAAACTACAATCGGTTGGATGATAGATTTGATAATCGCAGGAGTTTCTTCAATGGCCAATGTTTCTCATGCCATAACTTTGGTCACAAAGCAACTCAATGTGTTGCCTATAAGACAATCATGACTAGGGAAGCTCAAAAACAAAGAAATATGTCTGGGATCACGAAAAGGACTTATAATAACTTTTCGGACCTTGAAAATGAAGTTGAATGATCTATTTGTAATAACTTTGGTCATGAAGATTCTGAATGTAGGAGCAGGTTTTGGCAGACAAAGGAAAAAGCCTCAAGTACCAGAACATGGAGAATAAAGGAACGACAACCAGAAAGATGTGGGATAACTTTTTATGCAGAAGGACAGGAAAATCTATGGTATATCGACAGCGGATGTTCGAAGCATATGACAGGTGATAAAGAAAAACTTGAATCATATACTGCTTTAGAAAAGGGAAAGAAGGTTTCGTTTGGAAATGACACCCCTACTACCATAAAAGGAAAAGGCACTGCTCAGTTGAAAGAAAATGTCAAAGCTGGAAATGTTTTGTATGTTGATGGCTTGAAGCATAATCTATTAAGTGTGAGTCAGATGTGCAATCAAGGAACCGAGGTAATATTTCGATCAAATGGATGTAGTGTTCGTGATCTTGATACAGGAAAAACAGTGATCAAAGGCAGAAGAACTCCAAATAATCTTTACATATTTTGAATAAGGACAAAAACAATGCTATTTGAGCAAGGATGATGAACACTGGTTAGGGCACCGGAAGTTGGGGCATCTAAGCTTTTCACAAATAAGGAAAGCATGCAAATACCAGGCAGTTCGTGGTCTTCCAAACATCAAAATTCCAGACAACACTATATGCAAATCATGTCAGTTTGGTAAGCAAACCAGAACTAACTTCCCTGAGAAGGAAGGATCAACCAGCAGGCCTCTTGAGCTAGTCCATACAAATGTATGTGGTTGATCCAGGTGGATGTTGGTGGCCACCCACCAACCCATTTGGACCCCCACAACTGTCTCTTTCAGTCTTTTCAGTTTCCTAAATTGTATCACAATTTACTATTTTTAGCAGTTTTTCGGGTCCTGAACTTCCGGAGCCGTTTTGAGGCCCTAAACGACGTTTTTTTGGGAATCTGGGGCAACATGAGTCCATGGACTGATGTTGCCTCCCAAAGTGGTAGTACTCGGATAGATCTTTCTAACGAGCTATCGTGCACGTCAAACGGAGATCATATGCCAAAGTTACGACCCCGGGAAATTGATGTACCAATTTACCCAAACGGGGCCCACAATTTGGCGTTTCATCTTCCAAGGGTTAGGTTTCGGGATGTGAAGGGTTTTCCATTGTTTCTCAACAATAAATAGGCCTTCGAGCCTCATTGTAACACAGTTCGGAACAGTTCAGAGGCATGTAGCCGCACATCTCTTCTCAGAGATAGCTACCATCGCCCTAGCTGGTTTATTTCCATTTCTGGTTGTAAGCATATTTCAGTATTTTACAGTAATGAAATGAAGTATTATTTCCACTGCATCTTTGTATTTATGGTTATCGCATCTCTGTATTTATGGTTATCTCTATAATCTATTGCGTTCCTGTGTAAATCCGGATCAGTGGTATCAGAGCGGTCTGCCTTTTCTCTGTTTTTCTTTGCATGTCCCCAACGAGGTCGGGATATAAGGAGTTAGGGCTTGAACTGGTCGAACCTTTGCAAGACCAGCCTCAAAAATCCCGACGGCCTCCCATGGCGGATGAGAAGAAAGACGAGGGGGCAGGAGATCCTATCAAAATCTTGCTCGAAGAAGCGCTCGAGCGACAAAGGAACGTGATGATAGATAGCTTTGCGCAGATCCTTCAGCGACTACCCAGAGGCGACGCATCGACTTCCAACAGCGACTCTGGAAACGCCACACCGTTTAAGGTACAAGTTAATTTTGAAATCCCCATCTTCGAGGGTCAGATAGACGCAAATGCCGTAGATAAATGGTTAAATCTGCTAGAGGGTTATTTTTCTGTTCATGAATTTTCAAGTCGGGAAAAGATTGTTTTCGCTCTTCTCAAAGCAGCCCCCCACGTCAAGGACTGGTGGGAAACCTACTGCGAGCAGAAGGATGAAAGTACAGGCTCACTGTTTTCAGCCGCACCCACTTGGAATGACTTCCGGGATGCCATCAAGGAGCAGTATTACCCTGTCGGAAGCTATGAGGACAAATACATCAAATGGACCACACTGCGGCAGGGACGAGACCAAGATGTGCCAGAGTTCACAAACATTTTTCACACCCTTCGCACACAGTTGGGTATCAAAGATTCTGAGCTGCATCTGGTACTCAAATACCGTGGCTGCCTACACAAATACATCCAGGAAGAGATGGTGTTCTTGAACATCTCCTCACTCGGCACAGCATACCGATACGCTGTCAAAATCGAGCAAAAGTTCAAACAGAAGAAGTGAGACTTTGGATCTGCAAATCCGAAGCCCAAAGGACAAAGCCAAGGCGGGGCAGCCCAAGACAACCCGCCGAAGTTGCAAGAAAAGAACAATACCACAAAGCCGAAGAAGGACACAGGAAAGTGGTGTGAGTTCCACAAGAGTCCCACTCATAACACAAGTGAGTGTCGAACCAAGCAGTCGCTGGTGGCTGAGTTGAAGGCTTCCGAATCAGATGCATGTTCTGATCCTGAGCCAGAACCCGACAAGGGGAATGGCAAAGGGAAGCAGATCATTGATGCGGATCCCAGTGCCACTGTTGCCACCGCCAAGATCAAGAAAAATGAGCCCGAAGATCCAGAGGAGGGGGAGCGTCTTTTCCACTCACAGATGTGGGTGAAGAGTTCACCGCTGCGATTCATTATCGACAGTGGTAGCCAAAAGAACCTGGTTTCAGCAGAGGTCGTGAAGCGGTTGGGCCTACCAACTACACCACACCCACAGCCGTACAGTATCGGGTGGCTTCATGAAGGACGAGATCTCAAAGTTCGCCAGCAGTGCCGCCTTCCCTACAGCATCAAGCCCTTCATAGACGAGGTATTGTGTGATGTTACACCTCTGGATGTTTGTGATGTACTATTAGGCTAGCCATACTTATGGAGGCGACATGCTGTGTATGAGTCCAGGCCTCGTGTTGTCATTATTTCTTTGAATAATTCATTATACAGGATACCAGAGGTAGCCCCACCTACCGCCACATCTTTGATCACTACCAAGAAAGGCAGCAAGCTCATATCACAGACCAGGAAATTCATTTGTTTGGTTCACTCCCAAAGTAAGGGGAAGATCGTTGCTACATCCATGACCCCTGCAAAGGGTTCCTCCACGCAGCAGCAGCAACAAAGGGATACGGTCATGACAAAACACAGGAACAACTTCTCCTCACCCACATGGGTACCACACAAGTTTCAGGTGGGCAACAAAGTCTGGTTGCATCGACAAAAGGAACGCCTTACCAGAACCCATCAGAAGCTCAGACCACTCAGACATGGTCCTTACAACAGTACCAAGGCTATGGGGAACAATTCTTTGGAGCACATCATTCCTCCATTCATTCGCCTGCACCAAGTGTTCAATGTGGACCATCGTCGACCATGCTTCCCACCATCACTGGACACATCAGAGATTGCAGGACAAGTTCAGCAGATGGAGGAACTCAACGCAATGGGGACCATTGCTTCCTAAGGGGGGAGGAATGATCCAGGTGGATGTTGGTGGCCACCCACCAACCCATTTGGACCCCCACAACTGTCTCTTTCAGTCTTTTCAGTTTCCTAAATTGTATCACAATTTACTATTTTTAGCAGTTTTTCGGGTCCTGAACTTCCGGAGCCGTTTTGAGGCCCTAAACGACGTTTTTTTGGGAATCTGGGGCAACATGAGTCCATGGACTGATGTTGCCTCCCAAAGTGGTAGTACTCGGATAGATCTTTCTAACGAGCTATCATGCGCGTCAAACGGAGATCATATGCCAAAGTTACGACCCCGGGAAATTGATGTACCAATTTACCCAAACGGGGCCCACAATTTGGCGTTTCATCTTCCAAGGGTTAGGTTTCGGGATGTGAAGGGTTTTCCATTGTTTCTCAACAATAAATAGGCCTTTGAGCCTCATTGTAACACAGTTCGGAACAGTTCAGAGGCATGTAGCCGCACATCTCTTCTCAGAGATAGCTACCATCGCCCTAGCTGGTTTATTTCCATTTCTGGTTGTAAGCATATTTCAGTATTTTACAGTAATGAAATGAAGTATTATTTCCACTGCATCTTTGTATTTATGGTTATCGCATCTCTGTATTTATGGTTATCTCTATAATCTATTGCGTTCCTGTGTAAATCCGGATCAGTGGTCCATTTAGGACAAGGTCACCATGAGGAGAAGAATACTTTATATTATTCATTGACGACTTCTCCAGGATGGTCTGGTTAGGACTTATGAAGCACAAAGATGAAGCATTCAAAAAATTCAAATCCTTCAAAGCCTTGGCTGAAAATGAATCAGATTACAAAATTAAGTGCCTCAGGTCTGACAGAGGTGGGGAGTTTACCTCAAATGAATTTTTCGATTTCTGTGAAGAACATGGAATAAGAAGGGAATTCTCTACAGCTAGGACTCCTCAGCAAAATGGAGTGGTGGAAAGGATGAACAAAACAGTCCAACAAATGGCTCGTGCTACTCTTGATGATTCTGGAACTCCCGCAACCTTCTGGGGTGAAGCTGCATTTGCTGCGGTTATTATTCTCAACAAAACAAATGTTCGAGTGAACAACACTCTAACTCCTCATGAGCTCTGGTATGGTGAGATTCCTTCGGTAAAGCATTTCAAAATTTTTGGGAGCAAATGCTATATTAAGAATACTAATGAACAGCTTGGCAAACTTGAACCTAGAGCAGATGAAGGCATTCTCCTTGGTTATTCTCCCCACAGCAAAGCATATAAGTGTTACAATAAAAGACTTGGAAGAATTGTTGACATCATTGATGTAGTGGTTGATGAAAAAGGATACATCCATAGGCAAGTAAACCATGAAAATATCGAAGAGAATGAAGACTACTCTCCAAATCAGATAGAAGATGAAGAAGAACCTCAAGAGGCACCAGAGGAATAGATAAGAATAGAAGAGAAGACTCCATCCAGGTACGTTCAGAAGAATCATCCAAAATCTTAGATTTTGGGGCAGAAAGAAGCAGGTATACAAACAAGAAGAACAATTGCAGAAGCCTCAAGCTATTTGGCTTTGCTCTCCTCTAGTGAACCACAAAATGTAAAAGAGGCATGCAAAGATGAATGCTGGGTCAAGGCAATGGATGAAGAACTTGAGCAGATCGAAAAGAACAACACTTGGGAGTTGGTTCCTAGACCAAAAGATAAGAATGTCATAGGAACAAAATGGATCTTCAAGAACAAGTTGAATGAAAATGGGGAAGTTATTAGAAACAAGGCCAGGCTTGTTTGTAAAGGGTATGCTCAACAAGAAGGAATAGACTTTGAAGAAACTTTTTCTCCCGTTGCTAGACTTGAAGCCATCCGAATGTTCCTTGCTCTCTCAAGCTTTCAGAAGTTCAAAGTATTTCAAATGGACGTGAAGTCAGCCTTTTTGAATGGAGACTTAGAAGAAGAAATATACATCAAGCAACCAGATGGTTTCATTCTTGGGAATGATCCAAATCTTGTATGCAGACTAAAAAAGGCTCTATATGGTCTTAAACAAGCTCCAAGGGCTTGGTACTACCGTTTGGACAAATATCTTCATCAACAAGGTTTGTCAAAAGGATCAGCGGATAGCAATCTTTATATAAAAATTGAAAATGACAAATTGCTAATACTTGTTGTGTATGTAGATGATATTATCTTTGGCAGCAATGAAGAGGCTATGAGTCAAAGCTTTGCCTTGGTGATGTAGAAAGAATTCGAAATGTCCTTGCTTGGAGAACTGACATATTTTCTTGGATTGCAAATCCAACAAAATAAAGGCGGTATATTTTTGTCTCAAACCAAGTATCTCAAGCAGATCCTGAAGAAATATGGCATGGAAGATGCAAAACCAGTATGTACCCCCATGGTTATAGGATGCAGTCTCAGTGCAAATGATGAATCAGCAGCAATGCATCAACCAACCTACAGATCTATGATTGGAAGTCTACTTTATTTGACAGGTACCCGACCAGACATCATGCATGTAGTGGGAATAGTTGGAAGATTTCAGGAAAATCCAAAGGAAACTCATCTTCAGGCAGTTAAGAGAATCTTCAAGTACCTTCAAGGAACTCAAAACTATGGCTTATGGTATCCTAGAGATACAGATCTCACACTTCATGCATACACAGATGCAGATTGGGCTGGAAGTGTGGATGACAGGAAGAGAACAAGTGGTGGTGCATTCTTTATGGGTTCCAGATTAGTATCCTGGTTCAGCACGAAACAAAGTTCGATTGCTTTATCTACAGCTGAAGTGGAATATATGGCTACTGCATCTTGTTGCACACAACTCCTTTGGATGATGCAAACCTTGCAGGATTTTCAAATCACTTGTACTCCACCTGTCTCTATCTTCTGTGATAATACAAGTGCAATAAGCATTTCAAAGAATCCTGTCATGCATTCAAAGACCAAGCACATACCTATCAAATATCATTTTCTTCGGGAACAAGTGCTTGAGCAAAATGTCAAGTTGGAGTATGTTCCTTCTAAGGAACAAGTTGCTGATATACTCACCAAACCACTGCCCAGGGAAACTTTTCAATACCTCAGACAGAAGCTGGGAGTAGTTGATTCTTCATCCTACTGTTGAATCTTGTCTGTTTCAAAGAAATGTTGGTGTACACAAGTTGGATGAGGGGCATCCACGTACATACGCGGATTTATGCAAGTGCAGTCGCGTATATGGAGTTCTGAAGAAAATCAGCAAGGACAGACTCTGGTTGAAGTGAGTCTGATATGGGTCTGACAGAGACCATCTGGCACAGGTTCAGGGGGAGCAGATAATCTTCTAATAATGCATTGTTGGCATTACCTTAGAAGCTCTTGGTTCAAGTACTCAAGCTGTTTTGGTTCAGGTGGATCAGCTGCAGAAAGAAGAACATAAGGAGAACATGGTTGTTGATATATACAGTGATTGTCAGATGCTGCTAATAGTAGTTATTGGTGATTTGCATAGTCTTGATTTTTCGTCTCTATGTCATGTATATCTTCTTTTTATCAAGGTCATGTAACGACCTATTTTGGTTTCCCCACTATGCCTGGGATGATTGATGCAATGTAATTGGTTGTCATATGTAAATTTTTTATGTATCCCCACTTGGTTGGGTGATGAATGTATGTATAGAGTCTTTTGGTGATAGGAAGGTCATTTATGATGTGTACGTCATGGTTCTTTTTTAAAGAACACCTTTTTGCAGATCTTGCCTACAGTCAGGGGGAGCATGTTCAGCATAGCAGAGCAGAGATATCAGCATGCACTCAGGGGGAGCACAGCCCTTTGCCCTTGATGACAAAGGGGGAGAATGACTTTGAGGATTTTGGGGTTGCCATCAAGTCCAAATGGGGAGATTGTTGGCATTATGGAACAGGTGTGGCGCTATGGTACAGGTGTTGTCCTTCATGGCAACTCACTTTGGTGACAGATCTCAGTTTAGGTTCTCAGAATGAAGGAAATGTTATATACGCAGGTTCAATTTGATGAAGACGTGTATACACGCAGGTTATACGTTACAAAGTCGCGTATGCGTATACACGCACTTTTACGCACATAAAAGTGTGTACATGGTGGGAAACTTATTTTTGGTCCGTGGTAGTTTGTCCTTGGAATTTGGACCTATGGTTTTGGACCATAGTATCTGGACAAGTGTGCTGATCCTAAGTATTGGGTCCATGGTATTGTTTAGTTATGGTTTTGGACCTTGGTATTGAGAAAGGCCTAGCACTATAAAAGAGGAAGGAGATCATTAGGCAATGTCACCATCTGATTTATTGAATATCTAATATTGTGCTAGATCTGGAATACTGGTGATTGGGTTATGGTGCAGATCTAGATTTGAATGAAGGAGGAACCTGAGCGCAAGAAGGATAAGGTCTATTGATGGATCAAAATATCAAGGCTTGAACATTGGTATTTCTGTATGATTTTGATCTGTTATATGTGGCGCACTCTTGATCTATAAATCTGATAATCTGGGTTAACTAATGACTGAATGTTTAAAAGAATGAATTATCCTTTATAGATCTGTACGCAGGTTCAGTGAAGTGCAGGTGCATATACACGCTTTTTCTGTGAATGAAAGAAGTGTATACGCAGGTTGGTTGTGGTACAGAAGCATATACACGCAGGTTTCTGAGTAGTGAAGTAGCGTACATATCTTGATTTATGTTCTAGCTGCTTCTGTTTTATTGCTGCAGTGTTCTGGGTTCAGAATTGGTGTTTGATTACAGTTACTGTGTTCTGGGTACAGCGGTCAGAGAAGTGTTTATTTGATTCAGCTTTTGATTGGTGAAAAGGAGTTTGGTTGATGCATAAATTCTTGATGTTTGATTGATGTTATCTGTGGATCCAGTGTGAAAATTAATGAAACGAGGTCCCTGAAAGCAAAGAGAAGGTTGCAGCCGTCTGTAGGTAGGAGCCTGCGTACTAGTATCTCAAGCTAGTACAAGAACTAAGGGGGTTGGAGCTCCCTTCCAGGAAAGCTGGAGAACAAGAGAGAGTTGTAGCTCTCTGCAGGTTGCAGCCTGCGTACTGGTAAAGACTACACCAGTACAAAAGATCGTAAAGAGAAGTTTCTAATTAAAAAGAAGATAGAGACGAATTGCAGCAGGGGGTTTTCACCCACATTAGGTTTCCTCCTTATATCTTGTGTTCTTGTGTGTGACTGTCTTCTGCTCTGTTTCACTGTTTCTGGTACTGTTTATTTGCTTCTGATTCACAGATTAATAACTAACATCTGAAGGATAAATCAAATTATAAGTCTGCTTTATATACGCGGGTTTCTTTATCTGTAGTTGCGTATACACACGGTTTTTATTAACTGAAGTAGCGTATATTATCTGGAGTTGAAAAAGGAAATATTTGACTTGATAATACTGATTCACCCCCCCTCTCAGTATTATTAGGTAATGGTATTTCTTTCATAGGTTTTCATAGTGTTTTTGGCAAAAGTAGGATTAGCTTGTTAATTAGGGTTTACTAGGTCTTGCTTTACATTACAATATTTTTCCTTTCTGCAAGTAGAATAACTTCTGTAGAGTAATCTTTCTTTGATTTCATCGCACATAGAGCTTTCTGGAAGTTCTAAGAGCTGGGTTCATCCTCCTTTGAGGCTGCAAGAATGCTGCAACTCCTGGGCTGCCAACTTTACTTTTATCAACCCGGTAGTTTGTAACAAACTTAGAAGCATCGGTGTTGTATGCACAAGTACTAGTTCTCACTGTAGGTTGTCACTTTGACAGCCGGTGCGAGATCACTAGGAGCTCAAGACAACTTCTATAGATTTCAGAAGAAGCTTTATGTGTGATGAAAGAAAAGAAATATTAATCTACAGAAGCTATTCTAATTGCACAAAGGAAAAAGACTAGAATGTAAAGAAAGACCTAGTAAACCCTAATTAACAAGCTAATTCTACTTTTTTTTTTAAACACTATGAAAACCATGAAAGAAATGCCATTACCTACTCAAGAAAGTAAAAAACATTTAAGCATGATATTTCTGAAAGTAAATAAGCAAAAAACATATTTTTGGATTTTTATGTGCTTTTATGTGAATTTGACATGCATCTAATTTAATGTCTGTGAGTGCGGCAGTGAACAGGTGGGGTTAAAGGGTGGTTTTGGAGCTTGGGAGGATGTAAGATGGTGTGGATGGGTCCTAGTAGGTCTTAGGTGTCCTTCTAGAGGCTTTTCCCTAACTCAAATTTCAAAAGAAAAACTACAGAAGAACACAGGGAAACTACAGGAGGAAAAAAGGGAAACTACAGGAGGCCTACAAGAGGAGACCGAGTGAAATTTCCACTATTTTTAGGGTGTGAGAGTGGTTGAAAAAGGTGGCTGAAGGTTGCGATGAGGTGTTAGGGTGCCTAAGGTTTGCCATGAATCACCAGGAGAGAGAAAGATGATTGGGTTTGCTCAAGCAGAGAGGAAGAAGTTCTATGGAAAACAAAGAAAACTATGGCAGAATTGAGGTGAAGTTTGGGAGACTTATAGGGCATGGATCAGATGGAGGGTGTGGTTGCTGGTAATATGGCCTACTACTGGAAGAGATCTGCTACATAGAAACTGACAATCAACCAAGAAAATCAAGTAACCAATGTGTTATAGACATATTTGGGCACTGCAACCCCAAACTCATATGTGTCAAGCAGTAAAAGGGGTCTTTTTCACCTCTATTTACCCTACATTAACTTATCAATCCAGGAATGATTTGTTATCTCAAAGAGTGTACTCAGTTTGAGGCGGTCACTTGTTAGAGTGTTATAGCTCCAAATCTCGCTCTTATGGTTTGTGATGCTAGATTCATGGCCTAGGGCAACCCCTCCTTCCAGACCTGGTCCTAAAATTTAAAAAACAGTGTTTTATCCCTTATACGCGACATTGCCCTGAGTTAAACGTGTGTATACGTGGGTCTGTGTATATCCAACCCGCGTGTATGTATTAAAACACTTAAAAAAATATAAAATTCCTTCTTTTCGGGCGGAGATCGCGGGTTTTACCTGCTGATCACCTGTTAGTGCCTGTGGCCCAACTGTTCCCAACCAACTCCTAACTAAAAAACTACTTTGGATATGGTATAAAAAGACCTCAAAGGGAGGCCCTAAGGGAGAGAATAGAGAGAAAGGTTATTATGTTGAGATTTTTCCCTTGACCAGGTCTGAAGTCCCTTGTGCCTTCTGCACTTCCCCCATTTTGTTCAGGAAACCTTTGTTTCCTTGTGTGTTGATGTTCATCCTCCATTTATGACATCATGGAGAGAGTCATTGAAGGAGTTTTGTTAGAGGCTTGAGGCTGGAACAAATCTGGAAGGAAGCTTTGCTTGGAGCCTGCTGAAGGTGACTCAGGTGAACATATTCCTTTTTATGTACTTTATTTGTCTATAATAAAAGAAACACATGTTTTTGTTCCCGAAATGAATCTTCTTTATGTTAATGATATTCATGTTTTGAATTCATAAGTAAATGGTTGTTTGGATTTCATAACTAACTACCTTTCTTTATAACATGAAGATGGTTTCTTTATAAGTTTTTGTCCATGTGCTGCTGTGTTCTTTGAATTGGTTGTTTTGTAGGACAAAAGGGAAGAAGGGAACTCCAAGAAGGGTTTGGACCCTAAAGGCCTTCTCAAACGTAGGACCGAAGGTACGTACCCTTATCATAGAGTTTGCTTATAATAGCATAATGGCTGTATGAATGCATGTTTCTTTAAATAGAAAACTTTCAGTCTGCTAGGGTTTCACCCAAAAAGCCCTAGGGGAGTAATTCCCTCTACCAGAATTGGCGACTCCACTGGGGACAACATTCTTGTTGTTCCTAGTTTGGGTATTTTTCAAGCCAATCAGGGCTCAGCTGCCTCGTCTGCTTGCTGTTACTGTCTGGTCTATTCTTGAACTTTAAGCTTTGCCAGTTTATTCAGTTTGTCTTTCTATTTTTCTTGAAGCTTTTCATATACGCTGTTTTTCTTAGATACAGAAGCATATATACGCTTGTTTCTTTGAGTGAACCCGCGTATACGCAGGTTTCCTCAAACACAGTCACGTATACACGCAATCTGTACTATAGTACAGTCGTGTATATATTCCAATTTTCGAGATTTGTAAATCTTTTTGGCTTCTGAAGGTTTGTCTAGTGGTTTGAGTCAGTTTGAAATAGTCTTTTACCTGTATCAGTTATTTGTTTTACAGCGAGCATCTCGTTCTAAATTCTCTCTGGTTATAAGGAGTGTAGGTCTTGTTTTTTGTTGATTGCAAGCGTCATCGTTGTTGGCTGAAACATGCAAGATTTCTTGTTAGGAATCTTGGCTGCTCTGTTTTATCAGGGTAGGAAGATTGAATTCAATCTTTGTGTTAATCTTGCTTTTGGTGACTTTTTGTTTCCTTGACAAAATCGCTTTTTGTGACCATCTACTTCTTAGTTTCATGAAAGTTGTTGTTTGACACTTTCTTGAAATTTGTCTTTTTAATCTTTTTGGTTTTCATTGCCAAGGCTTTCATTGTTGCTTTTGATTGTTAAGATCGATTTCGAACACATTTATTTTTGTTGGGTTTTCATCCATTAAGTGGTGTTGATTCGCGAAAGTGTTTAAATTTCCTATTCTTCAATCACAAGTTTCAGTATTGTTGAGAGCATTTTTTGAAAAGACTTTTTTTTTTGTTGCTTTGAAGAAAATCTTTTGAAAATATTAGTTTTGCTTTCTTGAACTTGCTTTTCATTTGGTTTCCTTTTAGAGAAGTGAAAGTGCTTTATGTTTGTCTTAGAACTTGTTTTTAGTGTTTAGACGAAATGAATGGAAACATCTCATATTCCATCTAGGCATCTTAAGTGGCAAGATATAGTTTAATAAGCAAGCAACTTTCATTTTTGTTTTTAGAGTAGTTTTGAATCTTGCATCCACATATAGTTGTTGCATTAGGATAGATTTGCATCCCCTTTTTAGGCATACATAGCTTTGTTAGCTTTTGTGAGTGTGAAGTGTGCATTAACGAAAAGAAAAGAAAATTTGTTTTATTAGAAGTACCTCTGAACCCTATATAAATTGCTCTTCATCGAAAAACGAAAAGTGCATGTGCATGTAGTTAAGTTTTTATTAATTTCTTTTGCGTCAAAAAACACCACTAGTTTCACTTCCGTTACCTTGTGACTTAAAGAACAGCCTAATAAAATCAAGCGCTAACTAAAATTCACTAGAACTTTTTGTTTTAGTCAGTTACACCAATAAGATTAGGATTTTAGGGCCTTGGATTAGGCGAGTGGAGAGTTAACTCTCCAAGGCCATATAAATGTCAAACGTAGGAGTCTGAATAACGAGAGAAAATCCAATAGCGTTAAGAAGACCAGGAAAGCTCCGGATCTGGGAGTTAAGCACGAGGGTCTGTGAAGACAGGGAAGAGAGATACCCCCTCTCCTACTTGTCCGAACTTACCTCACGACTGTTCCGCCTGGCTTCTGTGACGAGTTGGTATCCATAGTTGCTTCTCCTAGGGAACTACACAGGTGGCTGCGGAGGGGAATCCCGTGGCACCTGAGGTTGACGTTGCATCACTCTCAACAGTACTACTAGAGGGCACCCTTGCGAAGCTTGGGGGCTTGCACCGGTGCAGGCTGTTGTTAGGAGGTCAGCATAACTTCCTCTGATACCTTCGCTGATAGGACTGGGCCCTCATCATCCCAGACTATCTTCGGAAGGCCCCTTATTTCACTTTCTCATATTTTGGTGTCCGGTCTTAATCACCCAGAGCGGAAATACTTGGAATTTGTTTGATTGGCTGTATCTTTAGGGACTTTATAGTGTGTGCTCTGTGCTCCTAGTTGGCCTAGATTTTAATTTTTTGAGTCTTTAGTTAGATCATAACAAAAAATTCAAAGTGGCTGACCGATCTCCAAGACGGTCTCGAAGACTTTGTGGTCTCTCGCCACCAAGTTTAGAGCCTTCTCCTAGAAGGCGCAGAGGCAATTCTACCGGCGGGTTTCATACCATGTCGGTTGGCGCATCGGGGATTGATCCTCCTCTCGGGGGCGTTAGCGGCCAAGCAAGGCCTGGCACTTCTGAGCAAGAGAGGGACACTCCAGTCCTTTCTCGAGTTCACTTTCAAGTGGAGAATAACATAGAGGTAGAAGAACTTTTAGAGTCATTAGTGGCTCCAAATTCTCCACTACCATCTAGTCATCTAGACGTATTACAATACGTTGGGACTCCGACGCATAGACCGTCAAGTCCAGGTTACGCTACGCGCTTACCATCGATGACCACTACTGGAAGCATGGCTTCTACGAGTGCTACGACTATGAAAACCCCAACATCAGTGCAAGGGGAAGGAACTATTTCCATCCCCTCCGCTTCCTTGTTCGGATCTTTTGCTAACACATCTTTAGTTGGGTCTACCTCCATTCTGTCCACGAGTGGAAATGCCCAAACCAATGCTTTTGGTACTGGATCCTTCCCTTTTGGCACCCCATCACAGGGTATTCCATCAGTTCCGTTTAGTGCCACTACATCCATGATGGGCGGATCGGCTTCATTCCAGGGTTTTTTTTTCGGAAGTGGTCATATACCACATTCCAACCCAACGGTAGGATCTATGCCTTTTTCTTCTGTAGGACAAAGCAGCAATCCTTTCCAAGGTTGGAATAACCCTGGGGTTAGTAGTGCGGGAACTGGAAATCCATTTATCGACCAACAAGGGAATAGGCCGTACTCCAAGGTTAGCATGTTTCAAAGTATTCCTCCCCTTGCTTCGGCTTGGAATCCGTATCAGGGGTTATCGAATCCCTACAATCCTTTAGGAGGAAACTTTGCCGGTTATGGAGGTTATACGGTCGGAGTTGGTCAAACTACGAATTTTGCTGGACCACAAGGCTTGCCTTTATGTTCAACCCGTTCTACTGGTCACTTCGGGCAGCCTAGTGCCTTCCAAATCCCAGGACAATCTTTTCAGAACATTGAGAGTTCTGCCCAGTCTGGGTGGAATCCCCAAGGTCCTCCTAGGCTTCTGTTTCTGGCAACGTTAAACTTGCCAGATCTCACTAAGTTAACAAATGACCCTATCAGGTACAATCCAGCTTGGCCTCCCGTCCCAACGAAACTCCCTTCGGACATACCAAAATTCGAAGGGAAGAGTGGTGAAGACCCAGGCGACCACGTAACCACATTCCATTTGTGGTGCTCATCTAACTCCCTTATCGATGATTCGATTAGGTTGAGACTCTTTCAGCGCACCTTGACTGGTAATGCGACCAAATGGTATATAGAGTTGCCAGGGGGTAGCTTTACATCGTTCGCTGACTTAGCCAATATTTTCTTAAATCACTTCCAGTTGCCTGTCCGCTATGATGCCGGAATTGAACTTCTGGCCACCTTTCATCAGGATAAGGCAACCCACATTTCTGACCATATTCAGGAATGGAGATGGAGAAAGAGGCTCATTAAAGCCAAAATCCCTCCGGAGTACCGTCTCGAGTGGTTTTTGAAGTCTTTACAACCCGAGATCTCCAAGGATGTCTCCATGTCTGGGGTCTATTCTGAGGAGCAAGCCATTTTTAGGGCCCAGCAGTTAGAATTGATCTACTCTCAGTCTGGGATCCTACAAAAGTACTTGCCAGATGCTCCTGGATCTAAGGTTGATGTCACTAAGTCGAAGCCAGGTCCACACACGGATGGTATTGTCGGGTCAGTAGACACAACTAACGTGAACTTGTTGAATCAATTGCAACAGTTGTCATTACAAACTGCTTCCAACAACCAAATCACATCGTCTAATTCCCCGGCTTCCCAAACTTCTTCAATTAATGCCGTCCAATCTGTTAACCCCAAAGGAAATCAAAATTCCAATGGGAAAAAGAAAGGACGAGGTAAGAAAAAGAACCAGGATGGGAAGCCTGATGCAAATAAATCCGGCAACAACGCCGGTGGTGGTAGAAATGAGTCGAGAAATAAAGTCAAGTTTCCGTGCAAGTTGTGCAGCAGAGACCATCTAACTCATCTCTGCCCTAAGATTGAAGACGCTCAGCGCTTGTTAGGACATCAAGGGACTTCTAGTTCTCAAGCTGTGTTAACTAACCCATTTCCCCAAGGGCAGCAACTTCTTGCTGGCACAAATTCGAACCCTGGAACCTCCGCTGGGGGCAACCAGGAAGGGGAAAAATTGTCAAATGTTTTCATGATGGGTTCTAACATCCATGTGGCTACTCGGTCACGTGATTATGGTGAAGCCGAAACTTCCAAGGACAAGACTATTCCCGGAAGTACTGACCTTCATATTGAGCGACCCCCTGTCAAGACTATACCATGGATACCGAAAGGTTCCGCTAAACGCGCGACAATTAATCCTAATGCTAGGGCCACCCAGAATTACTCCATTGTGGAGGATCTGGCTCAAAGTCCGTGCGCCATGTCCGCTTTAGAGGTTCTCCAGTCGTGTCCAGCTCAGAGAAGCACTTTACTCTCCGCGATTGGAGCAGTCGATCCAGCTAACTCTTTAGTGCTCACTTTTGACATGTTAAATGTCAAAAAGCGACTCCCTCATCATATGGCTTTTCAAATAAAGTCTACATACCGGAAAATCAATATTTTTCGCACCGTAGTAGATGAAGGAGCTTCCACATGCGTTATGTCGATGTCATGCTGGAAGGCTATTGGATCACCTTCGGCTGTTCCTTCACCCACCGTCTTGACTGCATTTGACGGTCATTCTCACAAGCCGCATGGGATTATCCTGACCTTTCCTATATGTTTTGGGGGAAAGGTCGTCAATATTGGAGTAGAAGTCATAGACGCTAACCTAGACTATAATCTCCTATTAGGAAGGAACTGGGTATACGAGATGGATGTCGTTGTTTCGACTCTGTTTCGTGTTATTTGCTTTCCTCATGAGGGGAAAATCGTTAAGGGTGATCAATTGGACTATTGTCCAGTTGATCCTCAAGCAAGCTCTGACTCTACTATCCCTTTATTGGATAACCCTCGTCCGCCGACTAAGAATTTAGGAGTAGGGATGTATTCCTCATTGATGGGTACATTTGATCTTCCCTCTCCCTTCGCTAAAATTAATGCTATTTCATCATCTAGGGAGTCTCCTCGAGAAGAGTTCTTCTGAACTCATTGTTTTTCAGACCCTTGGACCTTGCCTTCACCTACGACCACATTAGTTGAAGGACAAGTAAATGGAATGGCATTTCCTATATCTGCAGCTGAGCTTAGATATCAGTCTATCGTAGACTCTGCAGACAACCATTCTACTCCTTTTTCTGAAGAGGAGTTATATGGTCATGTGGCCCCGGCTTGGAGCCTTGATTCTACCTCTACCTTGGACTGCTTAGATTCGGTTCTACCTTCTGAAGAAGCAATCCTCGAAGTAATGATGGGTATAGATCGACCTTGGGAAGACTTACACCATCGTTCATACTTTCTTCCTCCATTGCAGGAAGTAGAATCTAGATTCTCCAAGCTCTTCGCTAGTGATGTTTGTACGGTGTCGAACCCTTTGGCTCCAACACACATTCGTGCCGAAGGTAATATGTCGGTAATTTCAAAAACGATACCTATAAACATCTCTAGGGACCCTAACGTCATTGAGAATATCTTCATCGGAATTGAGTGTTCCCCTGAAGAAATTCAAATTTACACTGACCTATTCAAGCAATATCGTGATGTATTTGCTTGGTCTTATGAGGAAATGCCTGGAATTGATCCTTCTGTAGTTCAACATGAGATCAAGATGTATGAAAACGCAAAACTGGTTCGTCAAAGGCTTCGGCCAGTTAACCCTAGGAAAGCAGTGGCTATCAAAGCTGAGGTTGAGAAGCTACTAAGGGCGGGTTTTATATACCCTGTTCCTCTTACGGATTGGGTTTCTAATCCAGTCCCTGTGGACAAAAAGTAAGGAACAATCCGAGTATGCATCGATTTTAGGGACCTAAATAAGGCTTGTCCGAAAGACAATTACCCCACGCCATTCATTGATCAGATTATCGACGAGTGTGTGGGTAATGAAATTTTTTCCTTCATGGATGGTTTTTCGGGTTATAATCAA
The DNA here is from genome assembly GCA_031772625.1 of Pinus tabuliformis. Lineage (NCBI taxonomy): Eukaryota > Viridiplantae > Streptophyta > Pinopsida > Pinales > Pinaceae > Pinus > Pinus tabuliformis. The sequence goes on from CM062811.1 coordinate 906,037,396, forward strand.
ATTTCTATCCGTCCTGAAGATCAAGATAAGACAACTTTTATATGTCCCTGGGGTACCTTTGCATATAGAAAGATGCCTTTTGGTATTAAAGATGTTGGAGCTACTTTTCAGCGGGCCATGTCATATGCTTTCCACGACATCAAACATGTCATCGAGGCATACTTGGATGATCTCGCTGCTCGTTCTCGAAAGAGAACTGATCATCCTAGTCATCTTCGATTGGTTTTTGAATGTTGTCGTTTTTATAAAATCCGGTTGAATCCCAACAAGTGCGTTTTCGTGGTTACATCCGGTCGGTTGTTAGGGTTCATAGTGTCCAATGAAGGGATTCAGGTTGATCCCTTCAAGGTTGAGGCAATAGTTCAGTTGCCTCCCCCGTCCTCAATTCGTCAACTTCAAAGTCTTCAAGGGAAGGCTAATTTCTTAAGATGGTTTATAGCAAACTATGCCGAGATCACTAAAGGGTTCATGCGTTTTCTACGAAAAGGAGTTCCATTTGTGTGGGACGACTTTGCGCAGCGGTCGTTTGATGCTTTGAAAAAGGCATTAGTCTCTACCCCGCTTTTGAGTCCACCGGATTATAGTAGAGACTTCCTTTTATATCTCGCTGCAGCAGAATCAACCATAGTTATGGTTCTAGTTTAGGAGGACGATGCTCTTGCCGAGCACGTGATTTATTATTTGAGCCGAGGCTTAATAGGTCCTGAACTCCGCTATTCTTCGGTTGAGAAGTTGGCCTTAGCAGCTGTCCATGCTGTCTAGAGGCTCCATCATTATATTTTTCTACGCAAAACTTTTGTATTAGCGGCGGTCAATCCATTCCAATTTGTCCTCAGTAGGCGAGTGATTGGGGGCAAATATAATAGATGGATAGTCATTTTACAAGAATTCGATCTTGAGTTCTTGTCAGCCAAGTCTAAGAAATCTATGGTCTTCGCGGAGCTAATTTCTGAGCTTCCTTGTGGAGAGGATACTGTTTATGAGGAAAGTTTTCCCGACGAACATTTATTCCTCATCTCTTCACTCGACCCTTGGTATGGAGACATCATTGTTTATCTCTAGACTTCGAAGTTTCCCTCTACTTTCTCTAAGGATGAACGTCGCAAATTACGTCACCTGGCAAAAAACTATGTTATCATCGGTGACACATTATACCGTCGAGGGATTGATTCAATCCTTCGGCGCTGTTTAACCTTAGAGGAAGCAGAGTCTGTGCTTAATGACTGCCATAGTGGAGCTTGTGGTGGTCATCTATCAGGGCTTGTTACAACCCAGCGCATCTTACGTGCCGGCTATTTTTGGCCTTCACTCTTTAAGGACTGTGTGGAAGCGGTAAAACGCTGTCATCCATGTCAAATTTTTACTCGCAAGATGCGCGCGCATCCAGCTCCCCTTTTTCCTGTTGTCACCATCGGTCCCTTCACTAAGTGGGGTATTGATTTTACAACTTGTAATCCGCCTTCATCGGCGAATCACAAGTACATTATCGTGGCTGTAGACTACTTTACAAAGTGGGCTGAGGCTATGCCTACTTATAAGAACGACAGTGACACGACAGCTTTGTTTCTTTTCAATCAAGTTATCTCAAGATTCGGTATCCCACGAGAGATTGTCACTAACCATGGCAGTCATTTCTAGAATCAGCTAATATCCGAATTGGCTCTTAAATTAGGTTTCCGTCAGGAGCATTCGTCCCCTTATTATCATCAGGCCAATGGATAGGTCTAGGCGGTCAATAAAACTCTTAAGACGATACTCCAATGGACAATCGATAAAAATCGGTCTAATTGGCACATTATGTTGCATTCGGTTCTTTGGGCATACCGAACCTCCGTCAAAACGGCTACTGTTTTTACTCCTTTTTAGTTAGTTTATGGGATGGAATCTATCTTTCCAGTCGAATGTGAAATTCCATCTCTTAAGTTGGCTGTAGAGCTTCTTCCTGAGACTTCGAGTCTCGAAGAGCGCCTAATTCACTTGGAACACCCCGATGAGCAGCGTCGAGATGCCGCCACGACGAATGAGGCCCATAAGAAAAGGGTTAAAACTCAGTATGATAAGTCTGTCCATCCTCGAGTCTTTTCTGAAGGTGACCTTGTCCTGGTCTATGACCAAGATAAGGACGCCTTGGGGGCAGGAAAATTTAAGCCTATGTGGTATGGTCCTTTCATTATTAAACGAGTTTTAGAAAAAGGATCGTATGAGTTAATTGATTTCGAGGGAAACAAGCTGGCGGAGCCCCGAAATGGGCTCTACCTGAAGAAGTACTTTGCTTAGTTTTGGCCGGCCAATGGCTTCTTTGTATTTTATGTATGCTTGTACATATATCATCGAGAGTTTTCTGATATCAGCACTTTTTGGTCTGCTTTGGCAGGTGTTGATGGATGATTTGATTTATTTTGGGTTCGCCGATGGTGCTAGTCGGCACACTCGGAATCTCACTTCCACAGCTTGGGTACTCTATTATCCAACTGGTCAATTGATGGCATCAAGAGGCGTGTGCATCGGTCCTGCTTCAAACAATATGGCTGAGTATACTGCTGTTATTAATTTATTATCCGAGGCAATCTCTCATGAGATCGACTCGTTGGTAGTTTATCTTGATTCTCAATTGATAGTGTCTCAATTAAATAACATTTATCGGGTACAGGATCCATCTTTATATCGCCAGTATTTAAGAGTGAGGTTGTTTCAAAGATCATTTACTTACATTAATTATTTGCATATTCCAAGATCTCATAATTGGTTAGCTGATTCTATTGCTAATCAAGCATTAGACTGGCATATTAATCATTCATCACAATAAAATTAAGCATCAAAAAGTCAAACTGTATATATATATATATATATATATATATATATATATATATATATATATATATATATATATATATATATATATATATATATATATCGTAAAACATCTCGAGTGTACATATGTATGTCCAAAAAATATACAAAATTGGGACTCAAATGCCCATAATCATGTCCGGCATATCTAACGCCTAGGCTCAGGATGAGTGTCTAAGTATGTCACTATAGCATTGGCCACGCGCCGAAAGATGCGAACCCAGTCACGTGGCATTCCAACCACATGACACTGCATATCTGGAGGAAGGTCCTCTATGACGGCCATCGGTACTTGGCAGCTCAGTCTAGCCAAGTGTCGCTGGACGTTGTTTAGAGTCCATTCTGTATCAGCAGCCGCCTCTTCGGCTCCTCGGCCACGCTGTCCATGCCGCGGGAATGCATCTGGTCGTACAGGCCCAATGTCTGGAACATGATCATCATATCAGTCATTTTGAATCTCATCAAAAATATTTTTCAAAATTCATCATTATATTTGAAAAATCCAAAAAAATCATAAAATCAAAAAATCTTACCGATCTCGCCCCATGCTGCATTTGGTGGTAACACTAAATCAGGATCTCCTCGGAAATCCAGTCCAGCATAGGGGTAGCTATCCACGGTGATGATTTGCTGATCCCACCAGGTGAAGAAGTCATCGTCAAATGCAGTCCTCGGGACCTCCCCACCCCCCAGACGTTTCATCAGATCAGCCCACCGGCCCATGCGTGGATCGCGTGGGGTGCTGATGGAAACTGCTACCCTGGGGCGGAGTGCGGGAACCTTCTCGAAAAAGAAAGTACACAAAATGCTTCCATATCCAAAGTTTTTAACCTGACCCCTCCTTATAAAAGTGAGTTGGCTCTTCATGTTGGCCAGAAGAGGAGTACACCAGTCAAACACAGTAGTGAGACAGTCAACTGCCACGCTCATGTTTTGCCGTGATGCCTGATGCAGAGAGGATGATCCGTTCACCCGAGCCATGGTAAACAAGATTATCCTAAGTGACAAACTCGCCACATGTGTAATGGCAATCTGGCTCCCAACCTTCTTGGGATGTCCAGGGCAGTATATCTGTACATAGTCCTCTATCGAGAGGGCACTCCGTGACCTGCCCTAGGACTGTACTACCTCTCCCCTTCATGAAAGGCCTGTGATAAAATAGATGTCCTCCAATTCTACCCTGAGCGGCATCTGGTCGATCATAAAAGCTTCCTCATCGACATCCCAATAATCAATGAGCATCTCAAGCAATCGCGTGTTCGCTTTCATATTTGGCAATTTGAAATATTTAAGCAAACCGCATCCTCGAAGTGCATCTAATGCTTCTGGACTGTTCATAACTTCATTGTCTACCGCTGCATGTTCTCTTTCACGCCACGTGATAGGCATCCTGAGAAAAAATCGATTTTAAACCGTTAGTTTTTGTTTAAAAATGATTCACGGCATATACGCGGGTCCCTTTACACACAGTCGCGTGTAGAGCTCGCGTATACGCGGGTTCAACATTATCAACCCGCGTATACACCGCGAGCGAATTTTTGACAAAAGTTTAACGGTGAAAGATCAATCATAAATCCTAAAACTTGTCACAATCAATTGCAAGCTAAGTATAAGGGCTACTTGGAGGTATTCGACGAGTTTGAACGGTTGAATCAGGCTGTGGGAAGTTTGCTCCTTTTGCTCCAAATCTTTTGCTCTCAAACTCAAATGGTAAAAATGGTGAGTCCAAAATGCTTTTTATAAGTTTTGAAAATGCAAATTTTTTTCAAAATTTTATTTGGTTTGGCCTCATGTGACTTTTAACTTGGGAGATTGGAATGTCGAGATTGGTTTGTTTTTTAGGACATTTTCGACAGTTCGAGATGGTTCCATGACTGCTGACCCGTCATGGCAGGTATCATGTTCTCATTGGCATATAGGTTAGGGACACCATTTTTCCGTTGCATTATGCATACTAGCCTCCATTTGACCGATACATCTGCCATAGGGTCGATCCCATCGTGTTATGGTTCACAAGCCATCGTCACTCACCGATTTTTTAAATCATGACACGATGGTAGAGCCATCCTTTACATGGGCATCCTAGTTAGCACCTCACTGACATTTGTTGCCCATGCTGCTCTGATTTGAGTAGGCTCGGGAGTTCTCTGTAGTCCCGCCATGACTTATGCGTTGAATACTCATTATTCTTAGCTTCTCCGCTTTTTTCTGGCCTTTTACACTAGAGGCTCCTTTGTGTTGAGTTGTACTACTGCATTGCATGTTGACCACTTTCACCTTTTGGCCTAGAGCCGGCTTCACTTGGACTCGTGTTTAAGCCAAATTTTGACCATGACGTCTGCAAAATCAACCTTGCATACCTTTGACTTCTGCAGCTTGACACACCTTGACCCGTGGAAGGAACATACCTTTGAGTGTCATTGACCAGTTTTCACCTCCCTGCATTGAGCATAGGAACATTCCTTTCCTAGGAACTAGATCATTTGTTTCACTGACACTCGTTCTTTCCACTGTACCATAACATTCTTTTATTCTTTTTCCGGCTTATCAGAAAAAGACAAAAAAATTAAATATTCCAAAAAGAGCGGGAACGGGACATTATTTCCATTTATTGTTGGCAGCTAGAGTCAGTTGTGTCGCCCTTGAACAAAGCACTCAAAACAAAAGTCTCCTCCGCATGGGTGGGATTTAGTTTGACTTAGGTACGCCTTAACCTTGTTATTGAGTCAGTTCTCCCCCGATTGGTTATCTCTTCCAATCATATGGAGGGTTCGTTCGTGCCTCCTGCATGACGAACTTATACGGATTCATCATATGCTGCCACATAGTAACATTGAGTCGTGCTTTTGTTCAAGGGAAGTTAGCCTGAGTCGGCCTTTCTACGGTGTCTCTTGACTCATTTTTTAGTCGGCCATCCCTGGTTGTCCGTGTCATGTCTATCATCACATCAGTTATTTTGGTCCTTTACTCATGCTGGTTTGAGAAGGTCCCCATTGACTTCTTGCTGGCGGGTCTTGTCCTTATCGACGACGACACCTTGCTCTGAGGACAGGCCTAGAGCCGCACCCTGGCCCTATTTTCATTATTGATAGGTCACCTTGTGCTCAGCATTGATCAGTATCATGGGTCTTTGACTGAGTGGTTTCCCTTGTGTTCGACATCAACATACATTATCACACATTGGGATTCGTGCAGTACCTTGGTTTCCATTTGACCCTATTGGTGGATACATCGCCTCTATGTCAGCTTTCATTATTGGTTGGTTTAGAGGGTTTCTGCCGTGCGCTAGCTACATCTTGTGTACGCCGGAAATGTACTTCGGTTGGGTTACTACATCTTTTTCGTCCGATTCATTCCACATTATTGGCCTACAGGTTACACTCGCGCTAGATTGATGAAGGATGCCTTAATGCCTTCCTTCTAGCGGATCTTTCCCTATCGACTCTAACTCATTGCTCTGGGGCAAAGATCTAGAGTCCATTTGGCAGTACCTTGGGGTTTGCAGTTGATCAGGTGCTCAAGTCCTAGGTGTTGTAAAAATGCTCAAAATTCAAAGTGCTCAGAACTGGTTCACAGCTGAACTACTGGAAAGTGCTCGTCCTCCTGATTCCGGCGCCGCAAACGGTTCGGAAAACGGTCGCCGTATGAGGGAGATATGGCCAAAACAATATTCTGCCCAAAACATTAGAAAATTGGAATTTTTTAAAAAAATTAAAAAAAGAATATTCCGAGGAATATTCGTTGGAATATTCCAGGGAATATTCCTTTTGCAGCAGCCAATCACAGGCCGCCACGTGGCAGGCCCGGAGGGCGCCACGTGGCCCCATGATGACGTCAGCGAAAATGTGTTGGGCGCATGTTAAAAATTATTCGGCATGGGCAGGGTTTGAACCCACGACCTCTTCCATGCAACTACAAGCTTTTACCAATGCGCCACCAAGGGCGGACTTGTTCAAGGGGCGGAGAAATAGCTTTTTAAAGTTTAAAATTTGATGAGCGGGAAAAAGAAGGGGGCCAGCCCCTAAGGGCCAGCCCCGCCCTCCATGTGACCTCAGCCCGGGAACCAGGGGCTTAAGCCCAACCGCCAGCCTCAAACGATCAGCACGAAATCCGAGGCAAACAATTAATGTGACTGCAGTTTTGGCGGATCAGTTGGCGGTGGCGCCAAATTTGGCGGCCGCTCCACATTTGGCGGACTTAACTGGCCTCCACTACAGTTAGCTGGAGTTCTTTTAGGCCAAACTGGCAGTCAGGAGTAAATGGCCATAACTTTGGCCCAGAAAGTCGGTTTTGGACGAATTTTTTTTTGATTTTGGATGATTTCGACCTTCTGAAGCCATGGGTGCAGGTCTTACAGCCATCAGAGGTCATTTGCATACGTTTTGGAGCCGTGAAAGTTCTAGGAGCCACCAGGGGCCAGTATTGGGAAGACTGTACAGGGTTGCAGGTATCCATTGGAGGTGATCCAATAGTCAATCCTGAAGGATTCATGTGTTCTGAATCCATTTCTACCATCTATTTCTCCTGTAGATGCTTCTATTCAGCTGTATTTTCAATTTGAGCATTTAATAAAAACAAGGACAAGCCCATTTGGAGGCTTTGGACCCAGCAGACGTAGCCCTGGAGGGGGTGAACTGCTTTATCAACTTCTTGTGCATATGTGGTTGGTTTATTTTGCAGAACAAATTCGTTTTTATGTGTTAAACAGTAAAAAGAAATAATTCTGCTATGCTTAAATGGGTTGTAATCAGCTGAAAAATTCATGTGTTTCATTTCTGCAAGACATGGGAAGCTTTTAAATATGTTTATTTCTGAATTGAATACCTTGCAAACGAATTTCAAGTAGTTTCATATTCAGATCAAGTTGGTATCAGAGCTCAGGGTTTTTGTGCAAAGATATTCTAACTGTCTTGCAAGTATTGATGCTTACCAGGTTGAAACTTAAAAGAGGGGAAGGACAGTTGACTAGAGAAAGAGAGAATCCTCAGTCAAGGAAGGCCAGAGAGCCATCACCTACACCTTCAATTTCACCCTCAAGAGTCTCAGCAGAAGCTTCAAGGATGTCTGAGCATGGAGGAGAAATTCCTCTAGAGACAGATTCAAGAGAAGAAGAAAGAGTCTTCAGAAAGGCTTTCTTAGATCTCACTGAAATGGTGAGGATATTGTACCAAGAAAGAAATGAGAAATTGTCTGGAGAAGGGTCCAAACATCCACCTGAAGGAGAAGGCTCTTCAGGAGGTAAGAAGGATGATGATCATTCCAAGAAAGGACATGGAGGAAATGGTGATCCACCACCCCCATCTTCACCTTCTTCCTCTTCATCCTCATCTTCTTCTGTTCATAAGCATAGATCCTCTGGAAAAAGTCCTTTTTTAAAGCTTGATGTAAAATTCGAATTACCTATGTTTAATGGTGAAGTGAATGCAGAAAAGCTTGACAACTGGATTAGGCAGTTGGAAGTTTACTTGAGGATCCAAAATATGCATGATGATGCCACAAAGATTCAGTTGGCTTCTTTGAGAATGGATGGAGCAGCCTTAGTCTGGTGGGAAGCCAAGACTAAAGAGGAGATCAAGAAATTTGGTAAGGTTACCTTAACATGGCCTGAATTTCTGTTAGCCATTAAAAAGCAATTTTATCCTCTTGCTCACATGCAGAAAGCCATTATGAACTGGCAAAATTTCAGACAACTTAAGGGTCAAAGTGTCCAAGACTACACCCAAGAATTCAGGAGAAGAGCTCTCTTGTTAGGGGTAGATTTACAGTCCCAAGACACCTTGCTGAAATACATTGGTGGCTTGCATAGCTACCTTAGACACACCATCTTGATGTTTAACCCTACTAGCCTGGACGAGGTTTGTGTCCAAGCTACCCATTTAGAGGCAAGGGGAAAAAACACATTTGAAGAGGGTAGAAACAAGCCCCCCAAGGGGAAAAGCAAAGAGAAAACCTCCAAGGGAAAGGGCAAAAAGAATGCATCTGTCAAACAGGAGAGTGAGAAAGTGATATGTAAACACTGTTCTAAACCAGGCCATGAGGAGAAAAATTGTTGGAAATTATATCCTGAAAAAAGACCTCAATTTAACAAATCCAAAGGGAAACAGAAAACTGCTGCTGCTACATCTACACCACAAGATTTAGGGGAAGATTCAGGTGATGAAACCAAAATTGCAGCCATGGGTTTGAAAAACTTGAAGGGAAAAGAAATTGAAACCCAAGCCAGCACTAGTACCTCAAACTGCCATGTACAAGCTCCTAATGAGGAAGAAAGAATTGAACTGTTTCATGTGAGGGTGATTTCAAAACATACTAAGATTGACACACTTTTTGATAGTGGGTCACAAGCAAACCTTATATCAGAGGACTTGGTCAAGCAGCTGAAACTTGAGACCATTCCACATCCGAAGCCATATCCACTTGGATGGATTTGCAAGGATGCAAATTTACAAGTTTCAAGAAAGTGCACATTGCGCTTTGCAATTACTGCACATTTTATTGATACAGTTGAACTTGATGTGGTACCTTTTGATATAGCAGGAATTGTTTTGGGAAGTCCTTACTTGTTTGACAGGAAAGCTATCTTTCATCGCCATGAAAACAAATATCATCTGTTCAAAGATGGCAAGGAGTTCATTGTTAGAGCTCATCGCAAGAAGACAAATATAGCGATGGTGAATGCAGGACAGGTAAAAAGGCTGGTCAATTCAAGTAAGAATTTTGTTCTTCTTATGATTAAGCCCAAGGTTGATGTGAATCATGAGTCATTTGACAATTGTGATCCAAAACTTAAATCAGATCTGTATGATGTAGTTGATGTATATCATGAGATGTTTCAGGAGCCAACAGGTTTGCCTCCTAAGAGGGAGATTCAGCATGAAATCCATTTGCATCCAGATTGTCCTCTGCCAAACATAGGCATGTACCGCATGTCTATTATGGAGAATGCTGAAATAAAGAAGCAAATCAAGGACTTGTTGGACAAGGGTTTCATAAGGCCAAGTACTTCGCCATGTGGGTCACCGATTGTATTGATTCCAAAGAAAGATGGCACTTGGCGTATGTGTGTTGATTTCAGGGCCTTGAACAAGATAACGGTAAAGAATCGTTACCCACTCCCAAGGATAGATGATTTGCTAGACCAGCTGAAAGATGCTCGATATTTCACTAAGTTAGACTTGCGTAGTGGATATCATCAAGTAAGAATTGAAGAAAGTGACATTTGGAAGACAGCCTTTAAAACCAAACAAGGACTCTTTGAGTGGCTTGTGATGCCATTTGGTTTGTGCAATGCACCTGCAACTTTCATGCGGGTAATGGATGATGTCTTGCGTCCTTTTCTTGATGATTTCGTTATTGTCTACTTAGATGACATCTTAATTTTCAGCAAGTCTAGAGAAGATCATGTCATGCATGTTAGAAAAGTACTTGATGTTTTGAAGAAGAATCAGTTATTTCTTAAAATGTCAAAGTGTGAATTTGGAAAGACTTCTTTGGTTTATTTGGGACACATAGTAGGAGGAGGTGCTTTGAGAATTGATCCTGCTAAGATTGAGGCTATTGTGAAGTGGCCTACTCCCAAATCCATAACAGAGGTAAGAAGTTTTTTGGGTGCAGCTCAATATTGGAGGAAGTTTATCTCTAACTTCTCTTCTATAGCAGCTCCTATGCATGCAGTGACAAGTGTGAAGCATGCTTTCCAATGGGGAGGCAAGCAACAAAAAGCTTTCGAATCTTTGAAAGAGAAGATTAGTTCAGCTCCAGTCCTTGCATTACCAGATTTGAGACAGCCATTTGAGATACAAACGGATGCTAGTGATTATGCTATGGGTGCAGTTCTTCTACAGCATGGTAAGCCTATTGCATTTCATTCTGAAACTTTTAATGGTGCTGTTGTAAATTATCCTACATATGATAAGGAGTTGTATGCGTTGGTACAAAGCGTCAAAAAGTGGAAACACTATTTGATGGGCAAAGAAACTGTTATACATACCGACCATCAGCCCTTACAGTACTTGCAATCACAAAGCAAGTTACAACAGTCACGACACTTCAGATGGATGGGCTTCTTGCAACAGTTCCATTTGGTAATAAGGTACAAGAAAGGTACTTTGAATAAGGTTGCTGATATGCTTTCAAGGCCTATTATTGGTGCTGTTACTTTACTTAAGAATGATTCCATTGTACATGATAGTTACATAGAACAATATGCATCTGATGATGACTTTAAAGATGTGTATGCTAACTTGAGTAAAGGGAATCATGTAGAGGAAAATGATTATCACATGCATAACAATTTGCTGTTTCATTTGGGCAAGTTGTGTATACCACAGGGGGAGAGAATAAATGTCATGAGAGAAGCTCATTCTTCTCTTATTGCTGGCCATTTTGGTGTGAGCAAAACAGTTGCACATCTACAGAGGTATTGCTATTGGCCTCGCATGGTAGATTCTGTTTCAAGGTTCATAAGAGGTTGTTCATTATGTGCTACAAGCAAGCCTAGCAATAGGAAGCTTGGTTTGTATACTCCTTTGCCGGTACCTTCTAGACCATGGGAGAGCATCTCTATGGATTTTGTAGGAGGTTTGCCAACATCTAGGAAGCAGCATGATTACTTATATGTAGTAGTTGATCGTTTCAGCAAAATGTGTATACTTATGCCTTGTAAGAAAACTATAACTGCTGAACAAACTGCTGAATTATTTTTTCATCATGTGTGGATTCACTTTGGTTTGCCTACTTCCATTATTAGTGACAGGGATTCCAGATTTGTGGGGAATTTTTGGTCCAACCTATGGGAGATGATGGACACAAAGTTGAAGAAAAGCACTGCTTTCCATCCACAAACAGATGGACAAACTGAAGTTGTGAACAGAACCATTGTGCACCTCTTGAGAGGTTATTGCAGCAAGCATCCCAAGCTTTGGGATGAACATTTGCACTACATACAACATGCTTACAACCGTGCCAAGCACTCTTCCACAAACACCTCACCGTTTGAAGCTTGTTTTGGTTACTTGCCAAAATCACCTCTTGATTTCATTCTTGAGAAAGATGTCGCCATTGAGGGACATAGTGATATTGACAAAGCTCGTTCATTCATTGAAAGAATTCAGCAAATACATCAGCAAATTCAAGAACAGCTTGAAAAGAGTCAAAGCAAGTACAAGGAAAGACACGACAAGCATAGAGTCGATCACAAGTTTCAAGAAGGGGATGAGGTATGGCTGTACATTAGTAAGGAAAGGATGCAAGGAGAAGGTAAAAAGTTGAAGCCTATTCGTTATGGTCCATTCAAAATCCTCAAGAAGGTTGGAAATAATGCTTTTCAATTAGATTTGCCTTCCTACATGCAAATGTATTCTGTTGTCAATGTGGAGAACTTACGTTTGTATGAACCTCCTTTGATTGCTGATCATGAAAGTGCTGTTCAGCTGCCATCTATAGAAGATTTCTCGCCAGAATTCTTAGATGAGCTGAAAGAAGATACAATCCTTGACAGAAGGACACGCACTTCAAGGAGGGGCAGTGTAGATTATGTTCGGGTTGGTTTGAAAGGCAGCAAACCGAACAAGGCAAAGTGGATGGAGGTCGACAGAGTGAGGGAGCTGTACCCTCACCTCTTTAACAGGTAATTGAAGGCTTTTGGGGTCCAAAAGCTTCCCAATGGGGAGGCGTGATCAGGTGCTCAAGTCCTAGGTGTTGTAAAAATGCTCAAAATTCAAAGTGCTCAGAACTGGTTCACAGCTGAACTACTGGAAAGTGCTCGTCCTCCTGATTCCGGCGCCGCAAACGGTTCGGAAAACGGTCGCCGTATGAGGGAGATATGGCCAAAACAATATTCTGCCCAAAACATTAGAAAATTGGAATTTTTTAAAAAAATTAAAAAAAGAATATTCCGAGGAATATTCGTTGGAATATTCCAGGGAATATTCCTTCTGCAGCAGCCAATCACAGGCCGCCACGTGGCAGGCCCGGAGGGCGCCACGTGGCCCCATGATGACGTCAGCGAAAATGTGTTGGGCGCATGTTAAAAATTATTCGGCATGGGCAGGGTTTGAACCCACGACCTCTGCCATGCAACTACAAGCTTTTACCAATGCGCCACCAAGGGCGGACTTGTTCAAGGGGCGGAGAAATAGCTTTTTAAAGTTTAAAATTTGATGAGCGGGAAAAAGAAGGGGGCCAGCCCCTAAGGGCCAGCCCCGCCCTCCATGTGACCTCAGCCCGGGAACCAGGGGCTTAAGCCCAACCGCCAGCCTCAAACGATCAGCACGAAATCCGAGGCAAACAATTAATGTGACTGCAGTTTTGGCGGATCAGTTGGCGGTGGCGCCAAATTTGGCGGCCGCTCCACATTTGGCGGACTTAACTGGCCTCCACTACAGTTAGCTGGAGTTCTTTTAGGCCAAACTGGCAGTCAGGAGTAAATGGCCATAACTTTGGCCCAGAAAGTCGGTTTTGGACGAATTTTTTTTTGATTTTGGATGATTTCGACCTTCTGAAGCCATTGGTGCAGGTCTTACAGCCATCAGAGGTCATTTGCATACGTTTTGGAGCCGTGAAAGTTCTAGGAGCCACTAGGGGCCAGTATTGGGAAGACTGTACAGGGTTGCAGGTATCCATTGGAGGTGATCCAATAGTCAATCCTGAAGGATTCATGTGTTCTGAATCCATTTCTACCATCTATTTCTCCTGTAGATGCTTCTATTCAGCTGTATTTTCAATTTGAGCATTTAATAAAAACAAGGACAAGCCCATTTGGAGGCTTTGGACCCAGCAGACGTAGCCCTGGAGGGGGTGAACTGCTTTATCAACTTCTTGTGCATATGTGGTTGGTTTATTTTGCAGAACAAATTCGTTTTTATGTGTTAAACAGTAAAAAGAAATAATTCTGCTATGCTTAAATGGGTTGTAATCAGCTGAAAAATTCATGTGTTTCATTTCTGCAAGACATGGGAAGCTTTTAAATATGTTTATTTCTGAATTGAATACCTTGCAAACGAATTTCAAGTAGTTTCATATTCAGATCAGCAGTCATTAGTGGCAGATCCTTCGCTATCGACAGTGGGAAACCATCATTGTCTCCTGATCGATAGATTCTTACAGGTGTTCGATTCCAGCTCATCTATTCACACTTGTTAGATTGTACTAGGTACCTTGACGCTCATTATCATTATCGGTGAGTAGTCTCGCGTTTGTTAACAGTATACATCAATGACCGGTAATCAAACGATTTCTCACATGGTCGACTTCAGATCATTTATTCCCATGGTGTAGAAATGTACCACAGCAGTCGGTGAAGACCTCAAGTTGTATCAGCATTCATTGGTTCACTTGACAGTTGCTCCTGTTGCTGCTAGTTGATACCACTCCACTTTATATGTTGCAATCAGTCATGGCGACATTCTATATGCTGGCACCTGAGTTTGCAGTGTAGTACCATCCTATTCCATCATGTTCAGTTGGTACCTTTTGGGATCAGTCTTTGATATCAGTGATCCGTTGCATCTTTCAGCATCATTGACAGTCTTATATGTGATATTCAGACATGTACTTGTTCATTTTGATCAGATGATCCATTATGTATCTTTCAGTTATTTATACTTGTATACTTAGTGGATCCGCTTGTACTTGATATGCGGACATGCTTTACTTTTTCTGAGCATGGGTATGCCCGCCTCAGACAGTGTTTCTTTCTGATCTCCTTTGGTGGCTTGGCAGGCTGAATTCTGGTGAAGTCCTCCTCGGTTTTTGACAGACTTCCTTTCCATTTACTCGCATAATATATTTCGGCCATCATGTACCCCTTCTGACCTCATATATTAGGGGGCATCTGTTATAGCTCCAAATCTCACTCTTATGGTTTGTGATGCTAGATTCATGGCCTAGGGCAACCCCTCCTTCCAGAGCTGGTCCTAAAATTTAAAAAACAGTGTTTTATCCCTTATACGCGACATTACCCTGAGTTAAACGCGTGTATACGTGGGTATGTGTATATCCAACCCGCGTGTATGTATTAAAACACTTAAAAAAATATAAAATTCCTTCTTTTTGGGCAGAGATCCCGGGTTTTACCTGCTAATCACCTATTAGTGCCCGTGGCCCAACTGTTCCCAACCAACTCCTAACTAAAAAACTACTTTGGAGATGGTATAAAAAGACCTCAAAGGGAGGGCCTAAGGGAGAGAATAGAGAGAAAGGTTATTATGCTGAGATTTTTCCCTTGACCAGGTCTGAAGTCCCTTGTGCCTTCTGCACTTCCCCCATTTTGTTCAGGAAACCTTTGTTTCCTTGTGTGTTCATGTTCATCCACCATTTATGACATCATGGAGAGAGTCATGGAAGGAGTTTTGTTAGAGGCTTGAGGCTGGAATGGATCCGGAAGGACGCTTTGCTTGGAGCCTGCTGAAGGTGACTCAGGTGAACATATTCCTTTTTATGTACTTTATTTGTCTATAATAAAAGAAACACATGTCTTGGTTCTCGAAATGAATCTTCTTTATGTTAATGATATTCATGTTTTGAATTCATAAGTAAATGGTTGTTTGGATTTTATAACTAACTACCTTTCTTTATAACATGAAGATGGTTTATTTATAATTTTTTGTCCATGTAATGCTGTGTTCTTTGAATTGGTTGTTTTGCAGGAAAAAATGGAAGAAGGGAACTCCAAGAAGGGTTTGGACCCTAAAGGCCTTCTCAAACATAGGACCGAAGGTATGTACCCTTATCATAGAATTTGCTTATAATAGCATAATGGTTGTATGAATGCATGTTTCTTTAGATAGACAACTTTCAGTCTGCTAGGGTTTCACCCAAAAAGCCCTAGGGGAGTAATTCCCTCTACCAGAATTGGCGACTCCACTGGGGACAACATTCTTGTTGTTCCTAGTTTGGGTATTTTTCAAGACAAACAGGGCTCAGTTGCCTTGTCTGCTTGCTGTTACTCTCTGGTCTATTCTTGAACTTTAAGCTTTGCCAGTTTCTTCAGTTTGTCTTTTTATTTTTCTTCAAGCTTTTCATATACGCTGTTTTTCTTAGATACAGAAGCATATATACGCTTGTTTCTTTGAGTGAATCCGCGTATACGCAGGTTTCCTCAAACACAGTCGCGTATACACGCAATCTGTACTATAGTACAGTCGCGTATATATTCCAATTTTCAAGATTTGTAAATCTTTTTGGCTTCTGAAGGTTTGTCTGGTGGTTTGAGTCAGTCTGAAACAGTCTTTTACCTGTATCAATTATTTGCTTTACAGCGAGAATCTCATTCTGAATTCTCTCTGGTTATAAGGAGTGTAGGTCTTGTTTTTTGTTGATTGCAAGCGTCATCGTTTTTAGCTGAAACACGCAAGATTTCTTGTTAGGAATCTTGGCTGCTCTGTTTTATCAGGGTAGGAAGATTGAATTCAATCTTTGTGTTAATCTTGCTTTTGGTGACTTTTTGTTTTCTTGACAAAATCGCTTTTTGTGACCATCTACTTCTTGGTTTCATGAAAGTTGTTGTTTGACACTTTCTTGAAATTTGTCTTTTTAATCTTTTTGGTTTTCATTGCCAAGGCTTTTATTGCTACTTTTGATTGTTAAGAGCGATTTCGAACACATTTATTTTTGTTGGGTTTTCATCCATTAAGTGGTGTTGATTCGCGAAAGTGTTTAAATTGCCTATTCTTCAATCACAAGTTTCAGTATTGTTGAGAGCATTTTTTGAAAAGACTTTTTTGTTTGTTGCTTTGAAGAAAATCTTTTGAAAATCTTAGTTTTGCTTTCTTGAACTTGCTTTTCATTTGGTTTCCTTTTAGAGAAGTGAAAGTGCTTTATGTCTGTCTTAGAACTTGTTTTTAGTGTTTAGACGAAATGAATGGAAACATCTCATATTCCATCTAGGCATCTTAAGTGGCAAGATAAAGTTTGATAAGCAAGCAACTTTCATTTTTGTTTTTAGAGTAGTTTTGAATCTTGCATCCACATATAGTTGTTGCATTAGGATAGATTTGCATCCCCTTTTTAGGCATACATAGCTTTGTTAGCTTTTGTGAGTGTGAAGTGTGCATTAACGAAAAGAAAAGAAAATTTGTTTTATTAGAAGTACCTCTGAACCCTATAGAAATTGCTCTTAATCGAAAAACGAAAAGTGCATGTGCATGTAGTTAAGTTTTTATTAATTTCTTTTGCGTCAAAAAACACCACTAGTTTCACTTCCGTTACCTTGTGACTTAAAGAACAGCCTAATAAAATCAAGCGCTAGCTAAAATTCACTAGAACTTTTTGTTTTAGTCAGTTACACCAACAAGATTAGGATTTTAGGGCCTTGGATTAGGCGAGTGGAGAGTTAACTCTCCAAGGTCATATAAACGTCAAACGTAGGAATCTGAATAACGAGAGAAAATCGAATAGCGTTAGGAAGACCAGGAAAGCTCCAGATCTGGGAGTTAAGCATGAGGGTCTATGAAGACAAGGAAGAGAGATACCCCCTCTCCTACTTGTCCGAACTTACCTCACGACTATTCCTCCTGGCTACTACGACGAGTTGGTATCCATAGTTGCTTCTCCTAGGGAACTACACAGGTGGCTGCAGAGGGGAATCCCGTGGCACCTGAGATTGACGTTGCATCACTCTCAACAGTACTACTGGAGGGCACCCTTGCGAAGCTTGGGGGCTTGCACCGACGCAGGCTGTTGTTAGGAGGTCAGCGTAACTTCCTCGGATACCTTCGCTGATAGGACTGGGCCCTCATCATCCCAGACTATCTTCGGAAGGCCCCTTATTTCACTTTCTCGTATTTTGGTGTCCGGTCTTAATCACCCGGAGCGGAAATACTTGGAAGTTGTTTGACTGGATGTATCTTTAGGGACTTTATAGTGTTTGCTCTTTGCTCCTAGTTGGCCTAGCTTTCAATTTTTTTAGTCTTTAGTTAGATCATAACAAAAAATTCAAAGCGGCTGACCGATCTCCAAGACGGTCTTGAAGACTTCGTGGTCTCTCGCCACCAAGTTTAGAGCCTTCTCCCGGAAGGCGCAGAGGCAATTCTACCGGTGGGTTTTGTACCACACCAGTTGGCGCATCGGGGATTGATCCTCCTCTCGGGGGAATTAGCGGCCAAGCAAGGCCTGGCACTTCTGAGCAAGAGAGGGACACTCCAGTCCTTTCTTGAGTTCACTTTCAAGCGGAGAATAACATAGAGGTAGAAGAACTTTCGGAGTCATTAGTGGCTCCAAATTCTCCACTACCATCTAGTCATCCAGACGTATTACAATACGTTGGGACTCCGACGCATAGACCATCAAGTCCAGGTTACGCTACGTGCTTACCATCGATGACCACTACTGGAAGCATGGCTTCTACAAGTGCTACAACTATGCAAACCCCAACATCGGTGCAAGGGAAAGGAACTATTTCCATCCCCTCCGCTTCCTTGTTCGGATGTTTTGCTAGCACGTCTTTAGTTGGGTCTACCTCCATTCCGTCCGCGAGTGGAAATGCCCAAACCAATGCTTTTGGTACTGGATCCTTCCCTTTTGGCACCCCATCACAGGGTATTCCATTGGTTCCGTTTAGTGCCGCTACATCCATGATGGGCGGATCGGCTTCATTCCAGGGTTTTCCTTTCGGAAGTGGTCATATACCACATTCCAACCTGACGGTAGGATCTATGCCTTTTTCTTCTGTAGGACAAAGCAACAATCCTTTCCAAGGTTGGAATAACCCTGGGGTTAGTAGTGCGGGAACTGGGAATCCATTTATCGGCCAATAAGGGAATAGGCCGTACTCCACGGTTAGCATGTTTCAAAGTATTCCTCCCCTTGCTTCGGCTTGGAATCCGTATCAGGGGTTATCGACTCCCTACAATCCTTTAGGAGGAAACTTTGCCGATTATGGAGGTTATATGGCCGGAGTTGGTCAAACTTTGAATTTTGTTGGACCGTAAGGCTTGCCTTTTGGTTCAGCCGGTTCTACTGGTCACTTCAGGCAGCCTGGTGCCTTCCAAATCCCAGGACAATCTTTTCAAAACTTTGGGAGTTTTGCCCAGTCTGGGTGGAATCCCCAAGGTCCTCCTAGGCTTCCATTTCTGGCAACGTTAAACTTGCCAGATCTCACTAAGTTAACAAATGACCCTATCAGGTACAATCCGGCCTGGCCTTCGGTCCCAACCAAACTCCCTTCGGACATACCCAAATTCGAAGGGAAGAGTGGTGAAGACCCAGGCGACCACGTAACCACATTCCATTTGTGGTGCTCATCTAACTCCCTTATCGATGACTCGATTAGGTTGAGACTCTTTCAGCGCACCTTGACTGGTAATGTGGCCAGATGGTATATAGAGTTTCCAGGGGGCAGCTTTACATCGTTCGCTGACTTAGCCAATATTTTCTTAAATCACTTCTAGTTGCCTATCTGCTATGATGCCGGAACTGAACTTCTGGCCACCTTTCGTCAGGATAAGGCAACCCACATTTTTGACCATATTCAGGAATGGAGACAGAGAAAGAGGCTCATTAAAACCGAAATCCCTCCGGAGTAGCATCTCGAGTGGTTTTTGAAGTCTTTACAACCCGAGATCTCCAAGGATGTCTCCATGTCTGGGGTCTATTCTGAGGAGCAAGCCATTTTTAGGGCCCAGCAGTTAGAATTGATCTACTCTAAGTCTGGGATCCTACAAAAGTACTTGCCAGATGCTCCTGGATCTAAGGTTGATGTCGCTAAGTCGAAGCCAGGTCCGCACGTGGATGGTATTGTTGGGTCAGTAGGCACAACTACCATGAACTTGTTGAATCAATTACAGCAGTTGTCATTACAAACTGCTTCCAACAACCAAGTCACATCGTCTAATCCCCCGGCTTCCCAAACTTCTTCAATTAATGTCGTCTAATCTGATAACCCCAAAGGAAATCAAAATTCCAATGGGAAAAAGAAAGGATGAGGTAAGAAAAAGAACCAGTATGGGAAGCCTGATGGAAATAAATCCGGCAACAACGGCGGTGGTGGTAGAAATGAGTCGAGAAAGAAAGTCAAGTTTCCGTGCAAGTTGTGCAGCGGAGACCATCTAACTCATCTCTGCCCTAAGATTGAAGACGCTCAGCACTTGTTAGGATAGCAAGGGACTTCTAGTTCTCAAGCTGTGTTAACTAACTCATTTCACCAAGGGCAGCAACTTCTTGCTGGCGCGAATTCGAACCCTGGAACCTCCGCTGGGGGCAACCAGGAAGGGAAAAAATTGTCAAATGTTTTCATGATGGGTTCTAACGTCCATGTGGCTACTCAGTCACGTGATTATGGTGAAGCCGAAACTTCCAAGGACAAGACTGTTCCCGGAAGTATTGACCTTCATATTGAGCGACCCCCTGTCGAGACTATACCACGGATACCGAAAGGTTCCGCTAAACGCACGACGATTAATCCTAATGCTAGGGCCGCCCAGAATTACTCCATTATGGAGGATCTGGCTCAGAGTCCGTGCGCCATGTCCGCTTTAGAGGTTCTCCAGTCATGTCCAGCTCAGAGAAGCGCTTTACTCTCCGCGATTGGAGCAGTCGATCCAGCTAACTCTTTAGTGCTCACTTTTGACATGTTAAATGTCAAAAAGCGACTCCCTCATCATATGGCTTTTCAAATAATGTCTACATACTGGAAAATCAATATTTTTCGCACCATAGTAGATGAAGGAGCTTCCACATGCGTTATGTCGATGTCATTCTGGAAGGCTATTGGATCACCTTCGGCTGTTCATTCACCCACTGTCTTGACTGCATTTGACGGTCATTCTCACAAGCCGCATGGGATTATCCCGGCCTTTCCTATATGTGTTGGGGGAAAGATCGTCAGTATTGAAGTAGAAGTCATAGATGCTAACCTAGACTATAATCACCTATTAGGAAGGAACTGGGTATACGTGATGGATGTCGTTGTTTCGACTCTGTTTCGTGTTATTTGCTTTCCTCATGAGGGGAAAATCTTTAAGGTTGATCAATTGGACTATTGTCCAGTTGATCCTCAAGCAATCTCTGAATCTACTGTCCCTTTAGTGGATAACCCTCATCCGCCAACTGAGAATTTAGGAGTAGGGATGTATTCCTCATTGATGGGTACATTTGATCTTCCCTCTCCTTTCGCTAAAATTAATGCTATTTCATCATCTAGGGAGTCTCCTCGAGAAGAGTTCTTCCGAACTCCTTGTTTTTCAGACCCTTGGACCTTGCCTTCACCTACGACCACATTAGTTGAAGGACAAGTAAATGGAATGGCATTTCCTATATCTGCAGCTGAGCCTAGATATCAGTCTATCGTAGACTCTGCAGAAAACCATTCTACTCCTTTTTCCGAAGAGGAGTTAGATGGTCATGTGGCCCCAGCTTGGAGCCTTGATTCTACCTCTGCCTTGGACTGCTTAGATTTGGTTCTACCTTCTGAAGAAGCAATCCTCGAAGTAATGATGGGTATAGATCGACCTTGGGAAGACTTACACCATCGTTCATACTTTCTTCCTCCATTTCAGGAAGTAGAATCTAGATTCTCCGAGCTCTTCGCTAGTGATGTTTGTACGGTGTCGAACCCTTTGGCTCCAACACACGTTCGTGCCAAAGGTAATATGTCGGTAATTTCAAAAACGATACCTAAAAACATCTCTAGGGACCCTAACGTCATTGAGAATATCTTCATCGGAATTGAGTGTTCCCCTGAAGAAATTCAAATTTACACCGACCTATTCAAGCAATATCGTGATGTATTTGCTTGGTCTTATGAGGAAATGCCTGGCATTGATCCTTCTATAGTTCAACATGAGACCAAGATGTACGAAAACGCAAAACCGGTTCATCAAAGGCTTCGGCCGGTTAACCCTAGGAAAGCAGCGGCTATCAAAGCTAAGGTTGAGAAGCTGCTAAGGGCGGGTTTTATATACCCTGTTCCTCTTACGGATTGGGTTTCTAATCCAGTCCCTGTGGAAAAAAAGAAAGGAACAATCCGAGTATGCATCGATTTTAGGGACCTAAATAAGGCTTGTGCGAAAGACAATTACCCCACACCATTCATTGATCAGATTATCGACGAGTGTGCGGGTAATGAAATTTTTTCCTTCATGGATGGTTTTTCGGGTTATAATCAAATCTCTATCCGTCCTGAAAATCAACATAAGACAACTTTTATATGTCCCTGGGGTACCTTTGCATATAGAAAGATGCCTTTTGGTCTTAAAAATGTTGGAGCTACTTTTCAGCGGGCCATGTCATACGCTTTCCACGACATCAAACATGTCATCGAGGCATACTTGGATGATCTCGCTGCTCGTTCTCGAAAGAGAACTGATCATCCTAGTCATCTTCGATTGGTTTTTGAATGTTGTCATTTTTATAAAATCCGGTTGAATCCCAACAAGTGCGTTTTCGCAGTTACATCCGG
The DNA here is from genome assembly GCA_031772625.1 of Pinus tabuliformis. Lineage (NCBI taxonomy): Eukaryota > Viridiplantae > Streptophyta > Pinopsida > Pinales > Pinaceae > Pinus > Pinus tabuliformis. The sequence continues at coordinate 906,059,642 of CM062811.1, forward strand.
TCGGTTGTTAGGGTTCATAGTGTCCAATGAAGGGATTCGGGTTGATCCCTTCAAGGTTGAGGCAATAGTTCAGTTGCCTCCCCCGTCCTCAATTCGTCAACTTCAAATTCTTCAAGGGAAGGCTAATTTCTTAAGATGGTTTATAGCAAACTATGCCGAGATCACTAAAGGGTTCATGCGTTTGCTACGAAAAGGAGTTCCATTTGTGTGGGATGACTTTGTGCAGCGGTCGTTTGATGCTTTGAAAAAGGCATTAGTCTCTGCCCCGCTTTTGAGTCCATCGGATTATAGTAGAGACTTCCTTTTATATCTCGCTGCAGCAGAATCAACCATAGGTATGGTTCTAGTTCAGGAGGATGATGCTCTTGCCGAGCATGTGATTTATTATTTGAGCCGAGGCTTAATAGGTCCTGAACTCCGCTATTCTCCTGTTGAGAAGTTGGCCTTGGTAGCTGTCCATGCTGTCCAGAGGCTCCGTCATTATATTTTGCTACGCAAAACTTTTGTCTTACCAGCGGTCAATCCATTCCAATTTGTCCTCAGTAGGCGAGTGATTGGGGGCAAATATAATAGATGGATAGTCATTTTACAAGAATTCGATCTCGAGTTCTTGTCAGCCAAGTCTAAGAAATCTATGGTCTTCGCGGAGCTAATTTCTGAGCTTCCTTGTGGAGAGGATACTGTTTATGAGGAAAGTTTTCCCGACGAACATTTATTCCTCATCTCTTCACTCAACCCTTGGTATGGAGACATCATTGTTTATCGCCAGACTTCGAAGTTTCCCTCTACTTTCTCCAAGGATGAACGTCGCAAATTACGTCACCTGGCAAAAAACTATGTTATCATCGGTGACACATTATACCGTCGAGGGATTGATTCAATCCTTCGGCGCTGTTTAAACTTAGAGGAAGCAGAGTCTGTGCTTAATGACTGCCATAGTGGAGCTTGTGGTGGTCATCTATCAGGGCTTGCTACAGCCCAGCGCATCTTACGTGCCCACTATTTTTGGCCTTCACTCTTTAAGGACTGTGTGGAAGTGGTAAAACGCTGTCATCCGTGTCAAATTTTTACTCGCAAGATGCGCGCGCATCCAGCTCCCCTTTTTCCCGTTGTCACCGTCGGTCCCTTCACTAAGTGGGGTATTGATTTTACAATTTGTAATCCGCCTTCGTCGGCGAATCACAAGTACATTATCGTGGCTGTAGAATACTTTACAAAGTGGGCTGAGGCCATGCCTACTTATAAGAACGACAGTGACACGGCAGCATTTTTTCTTTTCAACCAGGTTATCTCAAGATTCGGTATCCCACGAGAGATTGTCATTGACCATGGCAGTCATTTCTAGAATCAGCTAATGTCCGAATTGGCTCTTAAATTAGGTTTCCGTCAGGAGCATTCGTCCCCTTATTATCCTCAAGCCTTAGACAGGTCGAGGCGGTCAATAAAACTCTTAAGACGATACTCCAACGGACAATCGATAAAAATCGGTCCAATTGGTACATTATGTTGTATTCGGCTCTTTGGGCATATCGAACCTCCGTAAAAATGGCTACTAGTTTTACACCTTTTCAGTTAGTTTATGGGATGCAATCTATCTTTCCAGTCGAATGTGAAATTCCATCTCTTAAGTTGGCTGTAGAGCTTCTTCCTGAGACTTCGAGTCTCGAAGAGAGCCTAATTCACTTGGAACACCTCGATGAGCAGCGTCGAGATGCCGCCACGACGAATGAGGCCCATAAGAAAAGGGTTAAAACTCAGTATGATAAGTCTGTCCGTCCTCGAGTCTTTTCTGAAGGTGACCTTGTCCTGGTCTATGACCAAGATAAGGACGCCTTGGGGGTAGGAAAATTTAAGCCTATGTGGTACGGTCCTTTCATTATTAAACGAGTTTTAGAAAAAGGATCGTATGAGTTAATTGATTTCGAGGGAAACAAGCTGGTGGAGCCCCGAAATGGGCTCAACCTGAAGAAGTACTTTGCTTAGTTTTGGCCGGCCAATGGCTTCTTTGTATTTTATGTATGTTTGTACATATATCATCGAGAGTTTTCTGATATCAGCACTTTTTGGTCTGCTTTGGCAGGTGTTGATGGATGATTTGATTTATTTTGGGTTCGCCGATGGTGCTAGTCGACACACTTGGAATCTCGCTTCCGCAGCTTGGGTACTCTATTATCCGACTGGTCAATTGATGGCATCAAGAGGCGTGTGCATCGGTCCTGCTTCAAACAATATGGCTGAGTATACTGCTGTTATTAATTTATTATCCGAGGCAATCTCTCATGAGATCGACTCGTTGGTAGTTTATCTTGATTCTCAATTGATAGTGTCTCAATTAAATAACATTTATTGGGTACAGGATCCATCTTTATATCGCCAGTATTTAAGAGTGAGGTTGTTGCAAAGATCATTTACTTATATTAATTATTTGCATATTCCAAGATCTCATAATTGGTTAGCTGATTCTATCGCTAATCAAGCATTAGACTGGCATATTAATCATTCATCACAATAAAATTAAGCATCAAAAAGTCAAACTGTATATATATATATATATATATATATATATATATATAGATATATCGTAAAACATCTCGAGTGTACATATGTGTGTCCAAAAAAAATACAAAATTGGGACTCAAATGCCCATAATCATGTCCGTCATATCTAACGCCTAGGCTCAGGATGAGCGTCTAAGTATGTCACTATAGCATTGGCCACGCGCCGAAAGATGCGAACCCAGTCACTAGCATGCCAACCACATGACGCTGCATATCTGGAGGAAGGTCCTCTATGAAGGCCATCGGTACTTGGCAGCTCAGTCTGGCCAAGTGTCATTGGACGTTGTTTAGAGTTCGTTCTATATCAGTAGCCGCCTCTTCGGCTCCTCGGCCACGCCGTCCATGCCATGGGAATCCATCTGGTCGTACAGGCCCAATGTCTGGAACATGATCATCATATCAGTCATTTTGAATCTCATCAAAAAATATTTTTCAAAATTCATCATTATATTTGAAAAATCCAAAAAAATCATAAAATCAAAAAATCTTACCGATCTCGCCCCATGCTACGTTTGGTGGTAACGCTAAATCAGGATCTCCTCGGAAATCCAGTCCAGCATAGGGGTAGTCGTCCACGGCAATGATATGCTGATCCCACCAGGTGAAGAAGTCATCGTCAAATGCAGTCCTCGGGACCTCCCCACCCCCCAGACATTTCATCAGATCATCCCATCGGCCCATGCGTGGATCGCGTGGGGTGCTGATGGAAACTGCTACCCTGGGGCGGAGTGCGGGAACCTTCTCGAAAACGAAAGTACACAAAATGCTTCCATATCCAAAGTTTTTAACCTGACCCCTCCTGATAGAAGTGAGTTGGCTCTTCATGTTGGCCAGAAGAGGAGTACACCAGTCAAACACAGTAGTGAGACAGTCAACTGCCACGCTCATGTTTTGCCATGATGCCTGATGCAGAGAGGATGATCCGTTCACCCGAGCCATGGTAAACAAGATTATCCTAAGTGACAAACTCACCACATGTGTAATGGCAATCTGGCTCCCAACCTTCTTGGGATGTCCATGGCAGTATATTTGTACATAGTCCTCTATCGAGAGGGCACTCCGTGACCTGCCCCGGGACTGTACTACCTCTCCCCTTCGGGAAAGGCCCGTGATAAAATAGATGTCCTCCACTTCTACCCTGAGTGGCATCTGGTCGATCATAAAAGCTTCCTCATCGACATCCCAATAATCAATGAGCATCTCAAGCAATCGCGTGTTCACTTTCATATTCGACAATTTGAAATATTTAAGCAAACCGCATCCCCGGAGTGCATCTAATGCTTCTTGACTGTTCATAACTTCATTGTCTACCGCTGCATGTTCTCTTTCACGCCACGTGATAGGCATCCTGAGAAAAAATCGATTTTAAACCGTCAGTTTTTGTTTAAAAATGATTCACGGCGTATACGTGGGTCCGTTTGCACACAGTCGCGTGTAGGGCTCGCGTATACGCGGGTTCAACATTATCAACCCGTGTATACGCCGCGAGCAAATTTTTGACAAAAGTTTAACAGTGAAACATCAATCATAAATCCTAAAACTTGTCACAATCAATTGCAAGCTAAGTATAAGGGTTACGTAGAGGTATTCAATGAGTTTGAATGGTTGAATCAGGCTGTGGGAAGTTTGCTCCTTTTGCTCCAAATCGTTTGCTCTCAAACTCAAATGGTAAAAATGGTGAGTCCAAAATGCTTTTTATAAGTTTTGAAAATGCAAAAATTTTTCAAAATTTTATTTGGTTTGGCCTCATGTGACTTTTAACTTGGGAGCTTGGAATGTCGAGATTGGTTAGTTTTTCAGGACATTTTGGACGTTTTCGACAGTTCGAGATGGTTCCATGACTGCTGACCCATCATGGCAGGTATCGTGTTCTCACTGGCATATAGGTTAGGGACACCATTTTTCCGTTGCATTATGCATACTAGCCTCCATTTGACCGATACATCTGCCATAAGGTCGATCCCATCGTGCTATGGTTCGCAAGCCATCTTCACTCGCCGATTTTTTAAATCATGACATGATGGTAGAGCCATCCTTTACATGGGCATCCTAGTTAGCACCTCACTGACATTTGTTGCCCATGCTGCTCCGATTTGAGTAGGCTCGGGAGTTCTCTGTAGTCCTGCCATGACTTATGCATTGAAGACTCATTATTCTTAGCTTCTCCGCTTTGTTCTGGCCTTTTACACTAGAGGCTCCTTTGTGTTGAGTTGTACTACTGCATTGCATGTTGACCACTTGCACCTTTTCGCCTAGAGCCGGCTTCACTTGGACTCGTGTTTAAGCCAACTTTTGACCATGACGTCTGCAAAATCAACCTTGCATACCTTTGACTTCTGCAGCTTGACACACCTTGACCCGTGGAAGGAACATACCTTTGAGTGTCATTGACTAGTTTTCACCTCCCTGCATTGAGCATAGGAACGTTCCTTTCCGAGGAACTAGATCATTTGTTTCACCGACACTCGTTCTTTCCACTGTACCATAGAATTCTTTTATTCTTTTTCCGGCTTATAAGAAAAAGACAAAAAAATTAAATATTCCAAAAAGAGCGAGAACGGGACATTATTTCCATTTATTATTGGCAGCTAGAGTCAGTTGTGTCGCCCTTGAACAAAGCACTCAAAACAAAAGTGTCCTCCGCATGGGTGGGATTTAGTTTGACTTAGGTACGCCTTAACCTCGTTATTGAGTCAGTTCTCCCCCAATTGGTTATCTCTTCCAATCATATGGAGGGTTCATTCGTGCCTCCTGCATGACGAACTTATACAGATTCATCATATGCTGCCACATAGTCACATTGAGTCGTGCTTTTGTTCAAGGGAAGTTAGCCTGAGTCGGCCTTTCTACGGTGTCTCTTGACTCATTTTTTATTCGGCCATCCCTGGTTGTCTGTGTCATGTCTATCATCACATTAGTTATTTTTGTCCTTTACTCGTGCCGGTTTGAGAAGGTCCCCATTGACTTCTTGCTCGCGTGTCTTGTCCTTATGGACGACGACACCTTGCTCTGAGGACAGGCCTAGAGCTGCACCCTGGCCCTATTTTCATTATTGATAGGCCACCTTGTGCTTAGCATCGATCAGTATCATGGGTCTTTGACTGAGTGGTTTCCCTTGTGTTCGACATCAGCATACATTATCACACATTGGGATTCGTGCAGTACCTTGGTTTCCATTTGACCCTATTGGTGGATACCTCACCTCTGTGTCAGCTTTCATTATTGGTTGGTTCAGTGGGTTTCTGCCGTGCGCTAGCTACATCTTGTGTACGCCGGAAACGTACTTCGGTTGGGTTACTACATCTTTTTCGTCTGATTCATTCCACATTATTGGCCTACGGGTTACACTCGCGCTAGATTGACGAAGCATGCCTTAATGCCTTCCTTCTAGCGGATCTTTCCCTATCGAATCCGACTCATTGCTCTGGGGCAAAGATCTAGAGTCCATTTGGCAGTACCTTGGGGTTTGCAGTCATTAGTGGCAGATCCTTCGGTATCGACAGTGGGAAACCATCATTGTCTCCTGATCGATAGATTCTTACAAGTGTTCGACTCCATCTCATCTATTCACACTTGTTAGATTGTATTGGGTACCTTGACGCTCATTATCATTATCGGTGAGTAGTCTCGCGTTTGTTAACGGTATACATCAATGACCGGTAATCAAACGATTTCTCACATGGTCGACATCAGATCATTTATTCCCATGGTGTAGAAATGTACCACGGCGGTCGGTGAAGACCTCAAGTTGTATCAGCATTCATTGGTTCACTTGACAGTTGCTCCTGTTGCTGCTAGTTGATACCACTCCACTTTATATGTTTCAGTCAGTCATGGCGACATTCTATATGCTGGCACCTGAGTTTGCAGTGTAGTACCATCCTATTCCATCATGTTCAGTTGGTACCTTTTGGGATCAGTCTTTGATATCAGTGATCCGTTGCATCTTTCAGCATCATTGACAATCTTATATGTGATATTCAGACATGTATTTGTTCATTTCGATCAGATGATCCATTATGTATCTTTCAGTTATTTATACTTGTATACTTAGTGGATCCGCTTGTACTTGATATGCGGACATGCTTTACTTTTTCTGAGCATGGGTATGCTCGCCTCAGACAGTGTTTCTTTCTGATCTCCTTTGGTGGCTTGGCAGGCTGAATTCTGGTGAAGTCCTCCTCGGTTTTTGACAGACTTCCTTTCCATGTACTCGCATAATATATTTCGGCCATCATGTACCCCTTCTGACCTCATATATTAGGGGGCATCTGTTATATCTCCAAATCTCACTCTTATGGTTTGTGATGCTAGATTCATGGCCTAGGGCAACCCCTCCTTCTAGACCTGGTCCTAAAATTTAAAAAACAGTGTTTTATCCCTTATACGCGACATTGCCCTGAGTTAAACGCGTGTATACGCAGGTCTGTGTATATCCAACCCTGTGTAGATTGCGGGTTTTACCTGCTGATCACCTGTTAGTGCCCGTGGCCCAACTATTCCCAACCAACTCCTAACTAAAAAACTACTTTGGAGATGGTATAAAAAGACATCAAAGGGAGGGCCTAAGGGAGAGAATAGAGAGAAAGGTTATTATGCTAAGATTTTTCCCTTCACCAGGTCTGAAGTCCCTTGTGCCTTCTGCACTTCCCCCATTTTGTTCAGGAAACCTTTCTTTCCTTGTGTGTTGATGTTCATCCACCATTTATGACATCATGGAGAGAGTCATGGAAGGAGTTTTGTTAGAGGCTTGAGGCTGGAACGGATCCGGAAGGAAGATTTGCTTGGAGCCTGCTGAAGGTGACTCAGGTGAACATATTCCTTTTTATGTACTTTATTTGTCTATAATAAAAGAAACACATGTCTTGGTTCCCGAAATGAATCTTCTTTATGTTAATGATATTCATGTTTTGAATTCATAAGTAAATGGTTGTTTGGATTTCATAACTAACTACCTTTCTTTATAACATGAAGATGGTTTCTTTATAAGTTTTTGTCCATGTACTGCTGTGTTCTTTGAATTGGTTGTTTTGCAGGACAAAAGGGAAGAAGGGAACTCCAAGAAGGGTTTGGACCCTAAAGGCCTTCTCAAACGTAGGACTGAAGGTACGTACCCTTATCATAGAATTTTCTTATAATAGCATAATGGTTGTATGAATGCATGTTTCTTTAAATAGACAACTTTCAGTCTGCTAAGGTTTCACCCAAAAAGCCCTAGGGGAGTAATTCCCTCTACCAGAATTGGCAACTCCAGGAGGGACAACATTCTTGTTGTTCCTAGTTTGGGTATTTTTCAAGCCAATCAGGGCTCAGCTGCCTTGTCTGCTTGCTGTTACTGTCTCGCCTATTCTTTTACTTTAAGCTTTGCCAGTTTCTTCAGTTTGTCTTTTTATTTTTCTTGAAGCTTTTCATTTACGCTATTTTTCTTAGATACAGAAGCGTATGTACGCTTGTTTCTTTGAGTGAACCCGCGTATACGCAGGTTTCCTCAAACACAGTCGCGTATACACGCAATCTATACTATAGTACAGTCGCGTATATATTCCAATTTTCAAGATTTGTAAATCTTTTTGGCTTCTGAAGGTTTGTCTGGTGGTTTGAGTCAGTCTGAAACAGTCTTTTACCTGTATCAGTTATTTGTTTTACAGCGAGCATCTCGTTCTGAATTCTCTCTGGTTATAAGGAGTGTAGGTCTTGTTTTCTGTTGATTGCAAGCGTCATCATTTTTGGCTGAAACACGCAAGATTTCTTGTTAGGAATCTTGGCTGCTATGTTTTATCAGGGTAGGAAGATTGAATTCAATCTTTGTGTTAATCTTGCTTTTGGTGACTTTTTGTTTGCTTGAAAAAATCACTTTTTGTGACCATCTACTTTTTTCTTTCATGAAAGTTGTTGTTTGACACTTTCTTGAAATTTGTCTTTTTAATCTTTTTGGTTTTCATTGCCAAGGCTTTCATTGCTGCTTTTGATTGTTAAGAGCGATTTCGAACACATTTATTTTTGTTGGGTTTTCATCCATTAAATGGTGTTGATTTGCGAAATTGTTTAAATTTCCTATTCTTCAATCACAAGTTTCAGTATTGTTGAGAGCATTTTTTGAAAAGACTTTTTTGTTTGTTGCTTTGAAGAAAATCTTTTGAAAATCTTAGTTTTGCTTTCTTGAACTTGCTTTTCATTTGGTTTCCTTTTAGAGAAGTGAAAGTGCTTTATGTTTGTCTTAGAACTTGTTTTTAGTGTTTAGATGAAATGAATGGAAACATCTCATATTCCATCTAGGCATCTTAAGTGGCAAGATAAAGTTTGATAAGCAAGCAACTTTCATTTTTGTTTTTAGAGTAGTTTTGAATCTTGCATCCACATATAGTTGTTGCATTAGGATAGATTTGCATCCCCTTTTTAGGCATACATAGCTTTGTTAGCTTTTGTGAGTGTGAAGTGTGCATTAACGAAAAGAAAAGAAAATTTGTTTTATTAGAAGTACCTTTGAACCCTATAGAAATTGCTCTTCATCGAAAAACGAAAAGTGCATGTGCATGTAGTTAAGTTTTTATTAATTTCTTTTGTGTCAAAAAACACCACTAGTTTCACTTCCGTTACCTTGTGACTTAAAGAACAGCCTAATAAAATCAAGCGCTAACTAAAATTCACTAGAACTTTTTGTTTTAGTCAGTTACACCAACAAGATTAGGATTTTAGGGTCTTGGATTAGGCGAGAGGAGAGTTAACTCTCCAAGGCCATATAAACGTCAAACGTAGGAGTCTGAATAACGAGAGAAAATCCAATAGCGTTAGGAAGACCAGGAAAGCTCCGGATCTGGGAGTTAAGCGCAAGGGTCTGTGAAGACAGGGAAGAGAGATACCCCCTCTACTACTTGTCCGAACTTACCTCACGACTGTTCCGCCTAGCTTCTGCGACGAGTTGGTATCCATAGTTGCTTCTCCTAGGGAACTACACAGGTGGCTGCGGAGGGGAATCCCGTGGCACCTGAGGTTGACGTTGCATCACTCTCAATAGTACTACTGGAGGGAACCCTTGCGAAGCTTGGGGGCTTGCACCGGCGCAGGCTGTTGTTAGGAGGTCAGCATAACTTCCTCTGATACCTTCGCTGATAGGACTAGGCCCTCATCATCCCAGACTATCTTCGGAAGGCCCCTTATTTCACTTTCTCGTATTTTGGTGTCCGGTCTTAATCATCCTGAGTGGAAATACTTGGAAGTTGTTTGACTGGCTTTATCTCTAGGGACTTTATAGTGTGTTTTCTGTGCTCCTGTTGGCCTAGCTTTCAATTTTTTGAGTCTTTAGTTAGATCATAACAAAAAATTCAAAGTGGCTAACCGATCTCCAAGATGGTCTAGAAGACTTCGTGGTCTCTCGCCACCAAGTTTAGAGCCTTCTCCTAGAAGGCGTAGAGGCAATTCTACCGGTGGGTTTCATACCACGCCGGTTGGCACATCGGGTATTGATCCTCCTCTCGGGGGCATTAGCGGCCAAGCAAGGCCTGGCACTTCTGAGCAAGAGAGGGACACTCCAGTCCTTTCGCGAGTTCGCTTTCAAGCGGAGAATAACATAAAGGTAGAAGAACTTTCAGTGTCATTAGTGGCTCCAAATTCTCCACTACCATCTAGTCATCCAGACGTATTACAATACGTTGGGACTCCGACGCATAGACCGTCAAGTCCAGGTTACGCTACGCACTTACCATCGATGACCACTACTGGAAGCATGGCTTCTACGAGTGCTACAACTATGCAAACCCCAACATCGGTGCAAGGGGAAGGAACTATTTCCATCCCCTCCGCTTCCTTGTTCGGATCTTTTGCTAGCACATCTTTAGTTGGGTCTACCTCCATTCCGTCCACGAGTGGAAATGCCCAAACCAATGCTTTTGGTACTGGATCCTTCCCTTTTGGCACCCCATCACAGGGTATTCCATCGGTTCTGTTTAGTGCCGCTACATCCATGATGGGCGGATCGGCTTCATTCCAGGGTTTTCCTTTCGGAAGTGGTCATATACCACATTCCAACCCGATGGTAGGATCTATGCCTTTTTCTTCTGTAGGACAAAGCAGCAATCCTTTCCAAGGTTGGAATAACCCTGGGGTTAGTAGTGTAGGAACTGGGAATCCGTTTATCGGCCAACAAGGGAATAGGCCGTACTCCATGGTTAGCATGTTTCAAAGTATTCCTCCCCTTGCCTCGGCTTGGAATCCGTATCAGGGGTTATCGACTCCCTACAATCCTTTAGGAGGAAACTTTGCCGCTTATGGAGGTTATACGACCGGAGTTGGTCAAACTCTGAATTTTGCTGGACCACAAGGCTTGCCTTTTGGTTCAGCCGGTTCTACTGGTCACTTCGGGCAACCTCGTGCCTTCCAAATCCCAGGACAATCTTTTCAGAACTTTGGGAGTTCTGCCCAGTCTGGGTGGAATCCCCAAGGTCTTCCTAGGCTTCCGTTTCTGGCAACGTTAAACTTGCCAGATCTCACTAAGTTAACAAATGACCCTATCAGGTACAATCCGGCCTGGCCTCCGGTCCCAACCAAACTCCCTTCGGACATACCAAAATTCGAAGGGAAGAGTGGTGAAGACCCAGGTGACCACGTAACCACATTCCATTTGTGGTGCTCATCTAACTCCCTTATCGATGACTCGATTAGGATGAGACTCTTTCAGTGCACCTTGGCTGGTAATGCGGCCAAATCGTATATAGAGTTGTTGTTACACTAAAAAATGTCACCTTGACTACTTACAGTTAGTATGGCTCAAATCAACAGTCATGCTACCCTCTTAGGCAAGTCTCATGCCTCTGTTATCCATCTCAAACTCAAAGAAGAGAGAAAGTCTTGTAAAAACTATGTTTATCTCTGGGGTCGCAGGTTCTCTCTAGCCTTACCTGCGGGGACGCTGACCATGTTCACAAAATCTGCGTCCATGGACGCTCTGTATGTTAAGGGACAGGTGCGTCCCTCTGTAAAAGGCAAAATGCGCGAGTTTTATCTTGAAAAAGTTACTTGTGGTTACTTCTAGAACATTCTAGAGGTCGGTTTGATGAAATGGATGCGCCTCCAGTTGGTTCATGTATCTCTATTAAGGGGGAACTTATCCCATCAATAAGGGAGCTATCCCACCCATAGAGGGGGATGATCCCATTGATAGTGGACCTGAATAACCTCTTTACAGCACTATAAATAAAGGCATTGAGCTAGAAGGAGAAGGGGTTGGAGCTATACATTTTCTTTGGGTAAATGCTGCAGGATTTAGGTCTTCCATTAGAGCCTTTGTGAGGAGAGATTGTCTTCACTTGATTCTACTTGGGAGAGGGTGAGCTTTGTCAAAGTAGAGGAAAACCCTTGATGGACCCTAGGAGGAACTTGCACAACACCAAGGCCAGGTTGTAAGAGTTTCTTTGTTTCGTTATTAATACAAACTGGTTTATTTTTCTCAATAGCTTGTGTTAATGAGTTATTTCATGTGTTCCTTGGTCTGCATGTTGAATATATGTTTTATTATATGAAATGCAAGTGCTTGGTAATTGTTTGATTGTTTGTGGTTGCAGGAATTGACTTGAAGGAGGAGCTCATCCGGATCGTCAAGAACGGACTTCAACAACAGCGTTTTGGAATAAGGTAAGCCTAAACACTTGTAGTTTTCATGTTGTAAAAGATGTATTTAGAGAAAGATCACTCCATTTTGTCTTGTTTGTCATTAGAATGTCTTAGACTTCTAGGAAGGTCAGTCGTGTCCGCACCCTTGACAGATTCCGTGTGACAAATTGGCGAGCCTCGACTTTCGAGGGATTGACGCGAATGCCGGCTTTTGAAACAACAAATCCCAGCAATCGACCTGTTTCTATAGAGAAAACACACTTGTGGGGATTCAACCGAATTCGATAATGCCTACACCTCATAAAGATTGCTCAGGAAAGCGAACTTTTTACGCCGATTCATCCCAAACTACGCCGAGGTCACTAAAGGTTTTACACGGTTGTTGAAACAGAACGCACAATTCTTTTGGGACGAGATTGCCCAACAATCTTTTGATGCACTAAAACACGCGTTGACCCATGCACCGTTATTGCATCCTCCCAACTACAACTAGGACTACTTCTTATACCTCGCAGCTTCGCATTCCACCATTGGAATGGTGTTAGTTCAAGAAGATGAATTCAAAGCAGAGCATGTGATATATTATCTTAGTAGAACCTTAAATCCCACTGAGTTAAAATATTCGCATGTGGAGAAATTGGCCCTGGCAGCCGTTCAAGCTGTCCAGCGTTTTCGTCACTACATTCTTCTCCGCAAGACTACAGTTATTTCGGATTGCAACCCTATGATTTATATTTTGACAAAACAACTGCTAGGGGGCAAGTACTCTAAATGGATTGTTATCCTGCAAGAGTTCGACTTGGAGTTTGAGAAGTCCAAGTCTAAGAAATCTTTAGTTTTTGCGGAATTAATGTGTGATTTCCCGAGTGCTGACACAGAGACTGTGGCAGAGGAGTCCATTGTGGACGAATCTTTGTTTCTTATTATCACTTTAGATCCGTGGTATGGGGATATAATCATCTATCTCCAAACCCAAACCTTTCGGCCTGAAGCTTCCAAGGAAGACCGTCGAAAAATTCGGTTTCGATCCCAGCAATACAGAATTATTGGAGATACACTTTATCGCCGGGGGGCAGACTTAGTTTTTCGACGTTGTTTAACTCACGAAGAGGCTGAGAGAGTTTTGAATGATTGTCACTCTGGAGCATGTGGCGGTCATATGTCTGGGTATGCCACAGCTCAGAAGGTGTTGCGCGCTGGCTATTTCTGGCCATCTATGTTTAAAGATTGTATCCTTGCTGTCAGAACATGCCACAACTGTCAAGTATTTGATCGAAAGATGCGCGCTCCACCTGCTCCTCTCCACCCTATAATTGCCGCTGGTCCATTCGCCAAATGGGGCATTGACTTTATTACTTGTAACCCTCACTCGGCCGGGGGGCATGCGTATATCATCCTCGCGGTTGATTATTTTACAAAATGGGCCGAGGCGATGCCTACATTCGACGCAAGCGGCAAGACAGCTGCAGTTTTCGTATTCAATCATATCATAACTAGGTTTGGTGTCCCACAAGCAATCATTACTGACCATGGGAGCCATTTTCGAAACGTCATGATGACTGAGCTTACAAGCCAGCTTGGTTTGCGCCACGATAGCTCTACTCCTTATTATCCGCAAGCCAACGGTTTGGTTGAGTCAATCAACAAAGTTCTAGTCATCATGATTCGACGGATCATTGGTATCCATCGAACGAATTGGCATAACATGTTATTTTCGGCGCTATGGGCACATCGAACTTCAGTGAAAAATTCAACAGGTTTCACCCCTTTCCAGCTAGTTTATGGCTTAGAAGCTGTGTTACCTATTGAATGCGAAATCCCATCACTTCAAATGGCTGTCAAATTACTTCCAGCTACTTCCGCAGAGGAGAAACGGTTATTATACTTGGCTAGATTAGATGAGACTCGACGTGACGCTACTTTAGCTATCGAGACTCACGCGAAACGAATGAAAGCTCAGTACGATAAAAATGTAACCCCTCAAAGTTTTTCGGAAGGAGACCTAGTATTATTATATGATCAAGCTAACGATAAGCTAGGTGCCGAAAAATTCGTTCCCATGTGGCATGGGCCCTACATTGTAAAGCGAAAGCTAGCAAAAGGGGCTTATGAGTTAGTTGATTTTGATGGGGACTCTTTGGGTAAACCCAGAAATGGACTTTACCTAAAGAGGTATTATGCTTAAAATGATGGGTATGGAGAAATTTTTAGATAGGTTAGATTTTCTTTCTAGCTAGCAAGTGTGTTAGTTTAGTCAGTGTGCTTAGCTTAGCAAGTGTGGTTTTTCGTCATTATTCTGGCTTATCTTGGTTTTACTCTTGGTATTGTAGATGTCGACGCCTCTCCAAACATACATTGGATTTGCTGATGGTGCTTGTCGTAGTACACGGAATATCTCTTCCGCAGCTTGGGTTATCTATTCGCCCTCTGACGAGTTAGTTTCTATGCATGGGGTAAGCCTCGGTCAAACAACGAATAACATTGCAGAATACAGTGCAGTGGTTGAATTATTATCCGAATCTATTTCATTTGGAATTCGACGTTTGATAGTGAGGTTAGATTCTGAACTTGTTGTATTACAGCTTAATAGAGTTTATGCCATTAGAAATCCTGTGTTATTAAGGTTGTTTTTGAGAGTGCGTCTCTTGGAACGTGAATTTGATTACATTGAATATCAACATATTCCAAGGTCTTTGAATACATTAGCAGATGCAATTGCTTCTCGAATGTTGGACAAACATTTACGATAATCATGCAAGTAAATTTAAAAACATTTCATCACATATGTTAAACAAGATAAGCCGGTAATAGTGATATATATAGATAGAAGTGTGTCAAAAAATATATACATCGTCTTCGATCATAGGTTTAAAACACCTTATGATCGGCAAAATGATAGTACAAAAAGTCAAAAATGTCACATGTGACTACAAAAGTGACTAGTCAATCACTGGTGGTGCTCTCTGTACGACACCACTGCACGGGCTACCTTACGCAAAAATCTCCTAAACGGTCCAGGGACCGCGACTACGAAGCGCTGAAGCCTGATAGGAATGTCGTCCATAGTAGTCTCAGGTATATCTGCCGTGAGACGCTCTAGATCATGCTCCAACTCAGCTAGTACTTCTGCTGTCGCATCCTGTGGGGCCGGTACCGGTGCAGCTGGATGTAGTCTATCATAAGGCCGGAGGTTGGCTGGACGCTGTGGACCAACATCTGCATTTTGAAAGATTTACTATTAGTTTTGAGACGATATATATAAAAAATACAAAAATACATAACTAGAAAACTTGTGAAAATAAAAAGTACCTCTGTCGTCCCATTGTTCTCCCTGTGGAAGAACCATGTCCGGATCACCTCTGAAATCCATTCCGGCATACGGAAAATCCTGTATCACAAAAAGCTGGCCCTCTAACCAGTCAAAATAACTATCTGAGAATCGAACTACTGTCGCACCCTCGTCAGGATGCCGGGCCATCACCGCAACCCATCGTATCAGCTTTGGCTGCTGGGGACCCAAGATATCAACAGTGAGTTGCTGAGGGATCAGCATTGGAATTCTCTCCAAGGCAAAGCTCACGACTATAGGCCCATATCCAAAAGTCTTTAGTCGTCCGTTCTTTGCCTTGGTCAGTTGGCTCTTCATATGAGCCGACACAGCTTCACACCAGTTGAAAATGGTGCCTTGGTAACAGTCAATTGCCATCCGCATTTGGGATCCGGAAGCAATGTGTAAAGCGGCCGCGCCACAAATTCTGGTAACCATGAACGCTATGACTTTGAGTTCCGGCAGAGTGATGTGTTTTATCTCTATGCCTTTTGAATGGTGAGCCCCAGGTGTGCACCAATTCTCGCGGAGACTATCAAGGGATTGGCCACCCGGCCTAGTCCCCGCAAGACTGAGTTGCTCACCTCTGTTTGGCAAGCCAGTGAGAAAGTATACATCCGAGGGCTCTATCTCGAGCTGGTGCCCTCCTATGTAAAAGCATTGTTCTTGTACGTTCCATCGCTCAACCAGCCATTCCAAGAATCTTACCTGGCCCCTCATGCCCGGTATGGTCCAATATTTGTATAATCCGCATGCTCTTAGGGCATCCAGGGAAGGTTGATGATTTATTGCAGCTTCATCTTCCTCTACATGCTCTCTTTCTCTCCAGTCTAACATGATTAATGCCCTGCATATCAAAAATAGCATTAGAAATTAATTTGGGAATTTTTGGTGGTTTTTTGAGAGAGTTGGGGTTTTGAAATGCGCGTTTCTCGGAGGACGCACCCCGGCTTTGTAGCACAGGGCGCCCAGACGCAGCTGGCCTGAAGGCGGGCTGCGTCTTCCGACTGTTTTCCCGTATGAGAAAAAGTCGGGGGACGCAGGTCACCCGAAGGGCACCTGCGTCCGCCGAGAGGCGCATTCCAAAACCAAAACCCCCCCAAAAAATGAAACTAAAACCTAAAAATTGATTCTAAACGGATAGAAATGCAGAGTGGGATGTGTAAAATACCTGGATGAGACGGCGTTCGATTCCAACGGTCAGATTTTCCGCAGCGACCACGGGAAGTTTCTTGTCAAAAGCTCCTTTTTCAACCTCAACAGTGAAACGGTAAAAATGACATGGTAAAAGGTCTTTTTATAGGTTTTTTGGATGAATTAGTTCATTTTTTACCATGAAAAGATGTTTTTGAATGTATTTTTGCCTATTTTAAACAGGTATGAGTAATGTGTCGCTTTTGTGCAGGACAAAGGGATTTCGAGGGAAATTGTAATTTTTCACAAACAAAATTTCAGAGTCATCTTTTAAGCCCTTTTCTGACTCCTAAAACATGAAAAGATCGCCGAGTGTTTCTTTTTCACTCGTTAAAACGGAATTAAAAGATGGTCCCCTTTAGCTCTTTTCTGACCGCAAAATCAGGAAAAGATTGCCGGGTTTTTGTCGTTTCGAACTCGATAAGGAAATAAAACGACGTGTCCTTGATCGCTTTTTACTTTTCAGGTTAACGACACTATTATGAAAGTACTCCTTGGTCGCAAGATCAAGCGGTTCCCCCAGGTATTATTTTATACTTTTTCGGGCTTGAGGGACACAAATATACGAAAAAGTTCAACGTGGAGTCTCCTTTAGTTTTTTCAGACTCTCTAAAAATGAAAAACGCCGAGTTTCTCCTATACTGGGCTCGTTAAATTTTTACAGTAGAGGACCTGTTCAATTACAAACAGGAACGAACCACTCCTTCCTAGGGTTCGAATTTAAACTAGGTTGGACTCGTCCGAAGGATGAGCTTATAATCAAGCATATGTTATCCTCCTCAAGCTTGTTAAAAATAAAGAGGTACTTGCCAGAAATGGTGGGGGAAAAAAGAGAAGAATGAACCTATTTGTCACCTTTTGTCTCAGAAGAAACTTTATTACCGCTCTTGAACACGACACTTTTCATTCACCTGGGTTGGGAAATCTTTTACCTCACAGTTGACCAAGTCACGTTGAAAGTCTTTAACCGGGTTCCAGGGGTTAACTTTGAGTTATACGTCACCAAGCCATCTGTTGTGTCGTTATGTGTTCAAGAGGTCTGCAAGCAAAAACTTTCATCTGCAAAATACTTGTCATCCATTTGACCATCCCTGAGTCAGTCCTTACAGCAACATTTCTTCAACTTGAACAATGATTTCGTGTTGCGGGCTTGCCTGCAACGGGTCGCTTTCTATCGACATCGACACATTATCTAGAAAGATGACTTAGGAATCGACAGTACCTTGAAGTCTGCATGCATCAATGGCAGGTTTCTCGCCTTTGACGTCAGTTTACATCATTGACTTTCGATCAGAGGATTCCGTGAAGTGTTCGACATCAAAACATCTATTCACATTTCACGGGTTGTGCTTGGTACTTTGAGAACCATTGACATTACTGGTGGTTTCTCTCACGCTTGTTAACAGTTTACATCATTGACTGGTAATCAAGTGGTTTCTACCATGTTCGACATCGAATCATTTAATCACATGACTAGAATCGTACCAATTCGAGAAGTAGAAGTGAAGACCCTGGATCTAGTTTCTACCATCCAGGCTGCGAGGAGTTTTGTATTCATTATCTATGTAGACTAATCATAAACAGATGGCTGCGTCCATACTGTGTCTACAAAAGTCTATAAAAATGATGTACTGCAAGATCATTCCTGTATCAGAATAGTTAGTTCATTAGTTAAAGTTTTGAATCTGAGTATGGGAATGCCTACCTCAGTGATGATATAATCTTATCCATGTATTTTGTGTTGAAAATTGCAGGTTCCAACCAGGCCATCCACAAGGCAATCCTTGAAATGATAAAGCGCTTCACCCTTCCTAGAATTACAAAACCCTATTCTATTCCAGGCTTCGCACTTTAGGGGGCAATCTGTTACACTAAAAAATGTCACCTTGACTACTTACAGTTAGTATGGCTCAAATCAACAGTCATGCTACCCTCTTAGGCAAGTCTCATGCCTCTGTTATCCATCTCAAACTCAAAGAAGAGAGAAAGTCTTGTAAAAACTATGTTTATCTCTGGGGTCGCAGGTTCTCTCTAGCCTTACCTGCGGGGACGCTGACCATGTTCACAAAATCTGCGTCCATGGACGCTCTGTATGTTAAGGGACAGGTGCGTCCCTCTGTAAAAGGCAAAATGCGCGAGTTTTATCTTGAAAAAGTTACTTGTGGTTACTTCTAGAACATTCTAGAGGTCGGTTTGATGAAATGGATGCGCCTCCAGTTGGTTCATGTATCTCTATTAAGGGGGAACTTATCCCATCAATAAGGGAGCTATCCCACCCATAGAGGGGGATGATCCCATTGATAGTGGACCTGAATAACCTCTTTACAGCACTATAAATAAAGGCATTGAGCCAGAAGGAGAAGGGGTTGGAGCTATACATTTTCTTTGGGTAAATGCTGCAGGATTTAGGTCTTCCATTAGAGCCTTTGTGAGGAGAGATTGTCTTCACTTGATTCTACTTGGGAGAGGGTGAGCTTTGTCAAAGTAGAGGAAAACCCTTGATGGACCCTGGGAGGAACTTTCACAACACCAAGGCCAGGTTGTAAGAGTTTCTTTGTTTCGTTATTAATACAAACTGGTTTATTTTTCTCAATAGCTTGTGTTAATGAGTTATTTCATGTGTTCCTTGGTCTGCATGTTGAATATATGTTTTATTATATGAAATGCAAGTGCTTGGTAATTGTTTGATTGTTTGTGGTTGCAGGAATTGACTTGAAGGAGGAGCTCATCCGGATCGTCAAGAACGGACTTCAACAACAGCGTTTTGGAATAAGGTAAGCCTAAACACTTGTAGTTTTCATGTTGTAAAAGGTGTATTTAGAGAAAGATCACTCCATTTTGTCTTGTTTGTCATTAGAATGTCTTAGACTTCTAGGAAGGTCAGTCGTGTCCGCACCCTTGACAGATTCTGTGTGACAGTTGCCAGGGGGCAGCTTTACATCGTTCGCTGACTTAGCCAATATTTTCTTAAATCACTTCCAGTTGCCTGTCCGCTATGATGCCGGAACTGAACTTCTGGCCACCTTTCGTCAGGATAAGGCAACCCACATTTCTGACCATATTCAGGAATGGAGATGGAGAAAGAGGCTCATTAAATCCGAAATCCCTCTGGAGTACCGTCTCGAGTGGTTTTTGAAGTCTTTACAACCCGAGATCTCCAAGGATGTCTCCATGTCTGGGGTCTATTCTGAGGAGCAAGCCATTTTTAGGGCTCAGCAGTTAGAATTGATCTACTCTCAGTCTGGGATCCTACAAAAGTACTTGCCAGATGCTCCTGCATATAATGTTGATGTCGCTAAGTCGAAGCCAGGTCCACACGTGGATGGTATTGTCGGGTCAGTAGACACAACTACCGTGAACTTGTTGAATCAATTGCAGCAGTTGTCATTACAAACTGCTTCCAACAACCAAGTCACATCGTCTAATCCCCCAGCTTCCCAAACTTCTTCAATTAATGTCGTCCAATCTGATAACCCCAAAGGAAATCAAAATTCCAATGGGAAAAAGAAAGGATGAGGTAAGACAAAGAACCAGGATGGGAAGCCTGATGCAAATAAATCCGGCAACAACGCCGGTGGTGGTAGAAATGAGTCGAGAAAAAAAGTAAATTTTCCGTGCAAGTTGTGTAGTGGAGACCATCTAACTCATCTCTGCCCTAA
Source organism: Pinus tabuliformis (assembly GCA_031772625.1). Classification (NCBI taxonomy): domain Eukaryota; kingdom Viridiplantae; phylum Streptophyta; class Pinopsida; order Pinales; family Pinaceae; genus Pinus; species Pinus tabuliformis. The sequence goes on from CM062811.1 coordinate 906,079,987, forward strand.
GATTGAAGATGCTCAGCACTTGTTAGGACAGCAAGGGACTTCTAGTTCTCAAGCTGTGTTAACTAACCCATTTCCCCAAGGGCAGCAACTTCTTACTAGCGCGAATTCGAACCCTGGAACCTCCACTGGGGGCAACCAGGAAGGGGAAAAATTGTCAAATGTTTTCACGATGGGTTCTAATGTCCATGTGGCTACTCGGTCACGTGATTATGGTGAAGCCGAAACTTCCAAGGACAAGACTGTTCCCGGAAGTACTAACCTTCATATTGAGCAACCCCCTGTCGAGACTATACCACGGATACCAAAAGGTTCCGCTAAACGCACGATGATTAATCCTAATGCTAGGGCCGCCGAGAATTACTCCATTGTGGAGGATCTGGCTCAGAGTCCGTGCGCCATCTCCGCTTTAGAGGTTCTCCAGTCGTGTCCAGCTCAGAGAAGCGCTTTACTCTCCGCGATTGGAGTAGTCGATCCAGCTAACTCTTTAGTGCTCACTTTTGACATGTTAAATGTCAAAAAGTGACTCCCTCATCATATGGCTTTTCAAATAAAGTCTACATACCGGAAAATCAATATTTTTCACACCGTAGTAGATTAAGGAGCTTCCACATGCGTTATGTCGATGTCATGCTGGAAGGCTATTGGATCACCTTCGGCCGTTCCTTCACCCACCGTCTTGACTGCATTTGACGGTCATTCTCACAAGCCGCATGGGATTATCCCGGCCTTTCCTATATGTGTTGGGGGAAAGGTCGTCAATATTGAAGTAGAAGTCATAGATGCTAACCTAGACTATAATCTCCTATTAGGAAGGAAATGGGTATACGAGATGGATGCTGTTGTTTCGACTCTGTTTCGTGTTATTTGCTTTCCTCATGAGTGGAAAATCGTTAAGGTTGATCAATTGGACTATTTTCCAGTTGATCCTCAAGCAAGCTCTGACTCTACTATCCCTTTAGTGGATAACCCTCGTCCACCGACTGAGAATTTAGGAGTAGGGATGTATTCCTCATTGATGGGTACATTTGATCTTCCCTCTCCTTTCACTAAAATTAATGCTATTTCATCATCTATGGAGTCTCCTCGAGAAGAGTTCTTCCAAACTCATTGTTTTTCAGACCCTTGGACCTTGCCTTCACCTACGACCACATTAGTTGAAGGACAAGTAAATGGAATGGCATTTACTATATCTGCAGCTGAGCTTAGATATCAGTTTATCGTAGACTCTGCAGACAACCATTCTACTCCTTTTTCTGAAGAGGAGTTAGATGGTCATGTGGCCCCGGCTTGGAGCCTTGGTTCTACCTCTGCCTTGGACTGCTTAGATTCAGTTCTACCTTCTGAAGAAGCAATCCTCGAAGTAATGATGGGTATAGATCGACCTTGGGAAGACTTACACCATCGTTCATACTTTCTTCCTCCATTGCAGGAAGTAGAATCTAGATTCTCTGAGCTCTTCGCTAGTGATGTTTGTACAGTATCGAACCCTTTGGCTCCAACACACGTTCGTGCCGAAGGTAATATGTCGGTAATTTCAAAAACGATACCTATAAACATCTCTAGGGACTCTAACGTCATTGAGAATATCTTCATCGGAATTGAGTGTTCCCCTGAAGAAATTCAAATTTACACCGACCTATTCAAGCAATATCGTGATGTATTTGCTTGGTCTTATGAGGAAATTCCTGGCATTGATCCTTCTATAGTTCAACATGAGACCAAGACGTACGAAAACGCAAAACCGGTTCGTCAAAGGCTTCGGCCAGTTAACCCTAGGAAAGCAGCGGCTATCAAAGCTGAGGTTGAGAAGCTGCTAAGGGTGGGTTTTATATACCCTGTTCCTCTTACGGATTGGGTTTCTAATCTAGTCCCTGTGGACAAAAAGTAAGGAACAATCCGAGTATGCATCGATTTTAGGGACCTAAATAAGGCTTGTCCGAAAGACAATTACCCCACGCCATTCATTGATCAGATTATCGACGAGTGTGCGGGTAATGAAATTTTTTCCTTCATGGATGGTTTTTCGGGTTATAATCAAATCTCTATCCGTCCTGAAGATCAACATAAGACAGTTTTTATATGTCCCTGGGGTACCTTTGCATATAGAAAGATGCCTTTTGGTCTTAAAAATGTTGGAGCTACTTTTCAGCGGGCCATGTCATACGCTTTCCACGACATCAAACATGTCATCGAGGCATACTTGGATGATCTCGTTGCTCGTTCTCGAAAGAGAACTGATCGTCCTAGTCATCTTCGATTGGTTTTTGAATGTTGTCATTTTTATAAAATCCGGTTGAATCCCAGCAACTGTGTTTTCGCAGTTACATCCGATCGGTTGTTAGGGTTCATAGTGTCTAATGAAGGGATTCGGGTTGATCCCTTCAAGGTTGAGGCAATAGTTCAATTGCCTCCCCTGTCCTCAATTCATCAACTTCAAAGTCTTCAAGGGAAGGCTAATTTCTTAAGACGGTTTATAGCAAACTATGCCGAGATCACTAAAGGGTTCATGCGTTTGCTACGAAAAGGAGTTCCATTTGTGTGGGACGAATTTGCGCAGCGGTCGTTTGATGCTTTGAAAAAGGCATTAGTCTCTGCCCTGCTTTTGAGTCCACCGGATTATAGTAGAGACTTCCTTTTATATCTCGCTGCAGCAGAATCAACCATAGGTATGGTTCTAGTTCAGGAGGACGATGCTCTTGCCGAGCACGTGATTTATTATTTGAGCCGAGGCTTAATAGGTCCTGAACTCCGCTATTCTCCGGTTGCGAAGTTGGCCTTGGCAGCTGTCCATGCTGTCTAGAGGCTCCGTCATTATATTTTTCTACGCAAAACTTTTGTCTTAGCGATGGTCAATCCATTGCAATTTGTCCTCAGTAGGCGAGTGATTGGGGGCAAATATAATAGATGGATAGTCATTTTACAAGAATTCGATCTCGATTTCTTGTCAGCCAAGTCTAAGAAATCTATGGTCTTCGCGGAGCTAATTTCTGAGCTTCCTTGTGGAGAGGATACTGTTTATCAGGAAAGTTTTCCCGACGAACATTTATTCCTCATCTCTTCACTCAACCCTTGGTATGGAGACATCATTGTTTATCTCCAGACTTCGAAGTTTCCCTCTACTTTCTCCAAGGATGAACGTCGCAAATTACGTCACCTGGCAAAAAACTATGTTATCATCGGTGACACATTATACCGTCGAGGGATTGATTCAATCCTTCGGCGCTGTTTAAACTTAGAGGAAGCAGAGTCTGTGCTTAATGACTGCCATAGTGGAGCTTGTGGTGGTCATCTATCAGGGCTTGCTACAGCCCAGCGCATCTTACGTGCCGGCTATTTTTGGCCTTCACTCTTTAAGGACTGTGTGGAAGCGGTAAAACGTTGTCATCTGTGTCAAATTTTTACTCGCAAGATGCGCGCGCATCCAGCTCCCCTTTTTCCCGTTTGTTATAGACATTTTTGTGCCTTGCAGCATTGAGCATGAAATGACCATAATCTAAGGGATCCAAAGTCCCTAAACATGTTGTTCCTACCCCTAGAGGAACAAGGCTAGCAAACTACAGCAATTCACAAAAGTTCTCCACTGAAAAACACTCAAAACAAGCCAATTCTGGATCATGTCAACTGCTCCACTGAGCATCTGCGCTGAATGTCAACTGCTCCACTGTCTACCTGCGTTGAATGTCAACTCCAACAAAGGCTACCTGCGCTAAGCGCAACTGGACAAGTGGCAGGCTCATTCCTCAATGTGTCAATGCCCATGAAGCTTCCAGAATGACACTTGCATCAAGGAATTTGACTGGTGATGAGTAAGAGGTTCCAAATCTCCAAGTGGAAGCAAGAACCTCCAAGTGGAATCAAGAACTGATAGAGGGAGAGGACACTAGTCACTTCTCAAGCTGACTCATCCTCTCTCCAAAAATCTATATATGGATCTCTCCTCAATGAGATCTAGAGGCTGGAATGTTGTGAATGCAAAGAATTGCTGCTAGTTTGTGATTTGAATCATTGGGTGCTTAATGCTTTGAAAGGGGGTGAAGATAGGAATTTCATTTGCTGGGAAGAGGCGCTGGATTGGAGCCTTCTGGGTTGTAACTCTTCTCAAACCCTTGTTATTCATCAATAAAGCTATCTTGTTTTCTCCTATATGCTGATGTTTATTTGATGAATGTTTACATTAGTGTATTTGATTTATCTAATCCTGAATCATTTGTGAATATGAATATCTATCTTTGAGCTGTGTTCTTGTAGCTGTTCTCTTGTGATCTCGCAGGTATCAAGTAGTTGTTCTCTTGAAGCTGGGCAAGCGAGGAGGCAAGTAGCTGCAAACACCCGAAGAGGAAGAGGATCTAGATCGAGGGACAAACGAAAGACATCGGTAGGTCCATTGATCTCTCCTCTCTTTCAATTCATAAAGGAAGAAATACTTAGATAGTTGTCTCTGTTTGTTGCTAAAGTACTATCACACTTTAGGTGGATAGGATCGTCCTGCATAGGCATTTTTCCCCACAACAAATTGGCGACTCCGCTGGGCAAGAATTTGTTTTAGTCAGTTCATTTTGTGTCTCCATTATTTGTTTACTTCATAGACTCAACAGCAACAATCGAACTGCATCTGTTTCCCGGATTGCAAAGTAGATAGTGCTGCCTTGATCCAGTCTTTGGATGAGTCTATGATCTGAACAATAGACTCACAAAATGAGTTGATGATCCTTGTGATAGGTCTTAGTACCCCCCTCAAAGCATCCCTTTGATATTACCTTGCTTTTGTTTCTGATTTGGCCTAAAACAGTGAATTTTTGAGCAAACTGTGACCCAGAACTTGAGGGAAACGAGAGTTTCTCCTCTCAGCGCAGACCCAGTGAAGCCAGTCTGCATTTCAACACAGTTCCCGAAGGGAGTACCTGCGCTGAATGTCAAACTGACTGTGCTGTACCTGCGTTGATCTAGTTTGGCCTAGTGCTACTGGGGTTCTCTGCCTTTTGTTGCCCTGTTTTTCTCTCTGTTTTTGCAGCCTTTAACCAGCATTGGTACTGATCTGAAAACTCCTTTTCTTGGCTTGCATTCCACCTCATTTTTGTACAAAAAGATTATGAATGTTTTTATGTGTTTTTACCTCATTCATAGTTTTCCTTTGCAAGAGTAAAGTAATCATCCTATAGCCCTTGATTCAGATCTGTTTGTGATCTTAGGAGAGAGTTCATTGGTTGTTTGCAGATTGATTATCCATATTTGCTTTTGTTTAAGGTTTGAACTTGTCTCTTTTAAATTGTCAAAACAAGTATTCATTTCAGAAATCTATGTGTTGTAATCTCTTCTACCCTCTCTGATTTCGAAAAAGTGAACTTGTTGTATTAGTCATTTAAAAGCAAATTCAAAATTGTACAAAAAGCTTTCTTTGTAGGCATCAATACTAAGAAAGCGGAAAAGAAACACCTGCATTGTGCATTTTGCATTTGATAAGTTTGCATGACTGATTTAGGAAAAGTGCATTAGAGTGTGCTGATTGCTCATTGTGAAAAGATGATGTCTTTCTTTTCCCTTTGTAGTTAGGATTTTCATCTGTTGAAAAGATTATAAAGCTTGCTTATCATCTTTAGACTGCATTTAGGAAGTTGTACAATACATATCGTGGTGATCCATAAAGGCAAACTGCTAAACAAGATCAACCTTAAAATAAACTGAATGAACTTAACAACGCTTTGTAACATAACGCAAACATAGAGGTCTAGGCTAGAGACGTGTTCCAGCGTTGTAAAACTTGGTATCTTACCGTTGAGTGGTTGGGTGATTCCTCCACGGTGAAGCGATAAGTAACAATACGGACTTGTACTCCCACGTACTGTCGCGTATATATTGGGAGACCCCTATAGGAATAAAGCCTTTATCCATAGGAAGCCGTGTCGGCCGCCCTACGATTCGCAATGCAGTGAACACAACATTCACGAAGATTGACCACCCGTACCGTAAAAAGTATTCTGTGGTTTTGCGAAAAGTTTGGCACACCCTCTACCTAGCACTCCAGAGCAGTTCCTTTTGGCTTTTTCAGACTCTATAATGGAAAAAGTCCATCCGAGCATTTGTCACTTCGGGCTCGTTAAAACATCGAAGGAGACTAGAGTCATCTTTAGCTTTTTCTCGACTCTTTAAAACTGAAAAAGCAAGTTGTGTCTAAAAGCGTCTAAAAAATTCATTCAAATCGGAAACACATTTTCCCCTTATTGTATTTTGGTTGATCGAGTAATCCGCAATCGTGGAAGAAAGTCAATTGAAACCCCGTCGTTCGCGGAGGCTTACGAGTCAACCGTCTTTGTCTCCGAAATCGAAAACAGTACGGACAAAGAGAACTCATTTAACCGGTTCAAAATCTCCTTTAAAAGTTAGAACAAGTGTTCCAACAACATCTGAGATTCTGGTTACTCCAAACATTTCTGGAAACCCTGCCTCTATAGAAGAAGTTCAACAGCCACAGAGGGACAGTGATACTGATCCTAGTCTGAGAGCAAACACTTGTGTCACTGAACCAGTTCCATCTGTAACCGGTCCAGAGAGTCTTGCTCCTCAAACATCTGTCGCTATCGATTCAACCCCTTCTTCAGCACCAGAAATATTTTACGGACCTGACGGTCTTCCTCTTCCACCTGGTCTGATTGCGATAGAGGAAATTGTAGAATATCCGCAAGCAAGTACTCCAACTCATTTTGGAGTAGGGGTCACTCTATTTCCTGCTACAACAGAAATTTGTCTATCACCAGTGGAAGTTCCTGTAGAATCGCTAGGTAATCAATTGGATAGACTCAAAATGTCTGAGCAACCGTCAACATCTAGGACTGTGTCAAATGACACAGTGACAGCAAAACTCCCTGCCGTCGTTCCGACAATGTTTGCCGGCATACCATCTGTCCCAACTATCTCTCAACCGCTAGAAGGAGTCCACCCAGGGACTATTTCGACAGTATGGTCTGTTCCTGTCTGTTCATCTGGAGTAATATCCGGCAACTCTTATGTTGAGACTCGACAAATCGATCCCTTTGGAGGTCAATTTGGGCCATCCAGTCCACAAGGGCAATCAATACCCTTGAGTTCCGGATTACCACCATATGGGGGGCAGTATGCCCTTTCATTACCCCCTCCGGGAGGGTACCCATACGGGAGTTCTCAACCATATTCAGGTTATACTAGAATTGCAACAAGTAGTTGGGTACCTATGCTACCCCAACAACCAAGAGTTGTATATTCTGTGCAACAGTGTGTACCTGTGACGAACATCCCGACTACACCGGCTATTGTAACCGTGTCGCAAGTTCAAACGATGCCTGTTGTATGTCAACCTCAGATTTCTCAGGTTGTAATGCAACAGCCCCTTGACCCTGCGACTCAACCACAATCGCCCACTAGTGGGGTGGCACAAGTACAAATGGGTACAATTACCCCACATCTTGGTCCAACGATTAGTATAGCACAACAGCCCATGGTCTCGCAACCGTGGCTGGTGCAGTACCAACAACCACAATTCCAGCAAGTGTACCAAGGCTCTGAACAGCAAATCTTTGCAAACAGTGGGTAGCTGTACATCCAAAACGGTCAAAATCAACCACTTTACAGTGGTCAAGTCCACCAGCCGTATCAGTCATACCAACATCAACTCCATTATGCTGGTATGCAAAGACCAACTGTTCAGGCGATTCCATCGTATCCTGGGTACGCTTCGCCTAACCTGAATCAGCAGTTACCATTCGTGGCAACTTTAGAGTTACCTGATCTACACCGGTTAACAAACGATCCAATTTCTTATGCCCCTTGGTGGCCAGCAATTCCTCATAAACTTCCATCCGACATTCCTAAATTTAATGGAAATCCGGGTGAAGATCCATCGAATCATGTGATGACATTTCATCTATGGTGTTCATCAAACACCTTATATGATGATTTGATAAGGCTTCGCCTCTTTCAGAGGACGTTAACGGGTCCAGCGGCTAAATGGTATATTGAATTACCTAGAGCTTCGTTCGACAATTTTAGCTCCCTCGCCACGACATTCTTAACCCATTTTCAATTACCAATAAGGTATGAAACGGGAACAGAAATATTAACCAACTTCAAACAGACAACGGCCACTCATATATCTGATCATATACATGAGTGGCGACGTCGTCGTAGGATGGTGAAAACATATGTTCCTGATCAACTATTAGCTGAATGGTTTATAAAGTCGTTACTTCCGGCCATAACGGAAGATGTGGCGAAGGGGGGAGTCGTAACAGAAGAGCAAGTCATAGGTTGTGCGCAATATCTAGACTTGGTTTATACTCAGTCTGGCATGCTCTACGACAAAATACCTGACGCCCCTAGACTGGAATTTTCAATTCCTCCTCCTCCTAAATCGAATAGTGACTCTCATGCTGGCGATGGTGTGATTGGCACGGCAAACGCGAACTTGACAAGGGCCAACTCCAAGAAGGCCCGTAAGAATTCGGATCAAAATGCAAAAGAGGAAATTCTTGCTTCAGAAGTAAATGTCGTATCAGCAGATAAGGGCAAAGAAACCAATCAACCAGGAAGCAAGAAGAATCAAAACAAAGGGAACAAGAAGAAACAAGGAGAGTCATCTCCTAAAAAATCTTCTTCAAACCCTCCTTGGAAAGGGAAACCAAAAAGCCCATGTCTTATATGTGACGAGGATCATTGGACAATAGACTGTCCATACAAAGCTGAGCTAAAAAGATTCTTTAAGAGTTCACAAACCTCAGCTGTGTTATCTGATCCGTTCCCAAATCCAGGACAAAATCTGGTTGATAGTGGAAATGCTTCCCCATCGCAAGTTCTAATGTTGTCAATCTCCAAGCAACAGAATGATCCTTTGATTTCGACAAAGAACCAAGATTACGGGAATCCGCAGTTGTCGAACGGCAAGTAAAAAGATCGACCGAGCAGTTCGACAACAACTTCGACAGAAGTTGCGTCACCCATCTTTACGGGAAACTTTCCAATGATCCATGGAAGCAATCATTCGCTCCAAAATATCGGAGTAGTTTTCCTAAAAGACCCTGCTTTAATGGGTACTTTTGCCCTACCGCCTCCAAGTGATCTGGTGGAAATGGCCACAGTGGAATATGAAACCTTCTATTTCTAATGGATCTGAAGCTTCGAGGACGGTTCTTATCTCGTGTCAATCTCGTTAAAAAATGAAACAAGGAGCCGAGGACGGTTCTTATCTTGTGTCAACCTCGTTAAAAAATGAAAGAAGGACCCCTTTCATTGGAATACAATGAAGTTTAGGGGGCATGCACCTCGTTTGCATTATTATGTTGGGGGAAGGCGAATTAATCGAGCAGTTTTTGCATATAGTTCATGCTCATTAAAAAATAAAAGCAAAGATCCGAGCAGTTTTAACGTGGAATTCATGCTCGTTAAAAAATAAACATAAGCTTTGAGCAAATTCAAGCTCGTTAAAAAATGAACCTATCCCGGTAAATAACCTTTGTGAACGTAACCTCATCAGCCATAAAAGCCTTGGTCGTGTTTGCACCGTCACCTCCACTTTTCATTTGGCCGATCGTCCACCTCCATATGATTGTTTACCCATTTTGAGGAACAGCTGCGAAGAGTGATTTCACTAAGCCATCCTTGTGACACTGCCGTGATTGGAATATTCCAAACTGTACCTGGAATCTGATGCTGCCCTGTTCATCACTCGTTCCTCAAAAGACAAGTCTTCTTTAAGCTCTTTTCAACTGACTCGTAAAATATGAAAAGATTGCCGAGTTTTGGCCTACCAGCTCGTTAAACGACCGGAAGAGCTATCCCTCCTCTAGATTTTAATCTTTTTGGACCTGAGGGATTATTGCACAAAAAGATCGAGCGCTTGTTTAGTTCGGCTCGTTAAAACTATCGAAAATTCATCCCTTCTGTATTGTTTTAGACTTTTTCGGACTTAAGGGATTAGATGACGAAAAAGGAACTTTGGAGTTAACTTTATGCACCTTTTCAGACTCTCTAAAATTGAAAAGGACCGAGTTATCCTTGTCGTTAGACTCGTTAAATGCATTAAATAGCGACAAACTTGTCTTTAGACGAGAACGAGTTTCCCTATCGCTAGGCTCGTTAAAACATAGTGATGGGCTTGCCCGAAGGGCAGGTTATAGAACAGGCATATGTTATCCTCCTCAAGCTTGACAAAAATAAAGAGGTACTGGTCAGTAATGACTGCGGAAAAATTGGGAGAAACAAGAAAACTTTGATGGTAGCAAGTCGCTCTTGAACATGACACTTTTCCTCCGTACATCGGGTTGGGTTGTCTCATTCACCGGTCACATCACCATGGTCTCGCCATACCATCCACATTTGGGGTAATGCTACCAATCCATCACATCAGTGTCGTTATATGTTCAAGAGAAGTCGTTTGAAAAGAGTCAACCTTGTCCCATCCACTGCCATACATTATCCTTCATCCATTCATGACCGCCACCCTGAATCATATTTCACAGATCGTTTTCACCTCATCAAAATCATTAGCTCCGTTCCGTGTCATTGATGTGGGATTCATTAAGGCCCTCCTTTGAGGGATCACTTCTTGTCGACATCAGCTCATTATCCAAGAAGTTGATCTAGGAACAACCCCTTTGGTACTTTGAAGCTTGCATGCCTCAATGGCAAGTTTCTCACTTCCGGCGACAGGTATACATCAATGACCTTCGACCGAAAGATTTTGCGTGGTGTTCGACACCAAGTCCTTTATTCACACCACGTGAATTGTACTGCAGTACCTTGAGGGTCATCATCCTTATCGGTGATTCCTCTCGCGCTTGTTAACGGTTTACATCATTGACCAGTAATCAAGTGATGTCTTTCCATGTTCGACTTCAGAAAATTCTCACATGGATCGACTTGTACATCGAGTGAAGATCGGACAAGATTGAAGACCCCGGATCTAGTTTCATCCATCCGGGCTGCGATATATATTCAGGAAATAAAGACATTAACATGTACATCATTGCAGCAGATAATCATCCTACAGAAAAGGATGATGATTTCAGCAAATCATCAGTCTACCATCAGATGATTGTCTGTTCTATGTACAGAAAAATGAATTTATAAAGCTGAGCATGGGAAATGCCCGACTCAGCTAGATCATGAAAGTAGAATGAAAAATAATGTATTGTATTGTATTGTATTACAGGTCTCCTCCCGGCAATGAATGAACTTCGGATCCCCCTGATAAAGCATTTTGCCCGATAAACAGCCTCATACTTTAGGGGGCAACTGTTATAGACATTTTTGTGCCTTGCAGCATTGAGCATGAAATGACCATAATCTAAGGGATCCAAAGTCCCTAAACATGTTGTTCCTACCCCTAGAGGAACAAGGCTAGCAAACTACAGCAATTCACAAAAGTTCTCCACTGAAAAACACTCAAAACAAGCCAATTCTGGATCATGTCAACTGCTCCACTGAGCATCTGCGCTGAATGTCAACTGCTCCACTGTCTACCTGCATTGAATGTCAACTCCAACAAAGGCTACCTGCGCTGACCGCAACTGGACAAGTGGCAGGCTCATTCCTCAATGTGTCAATGCCCAGGAAGCCTCCAGAATGACACTTGCATCAAGGAATTCGACTGGTGATGAGTAAGAGGTTCCAAATCTCCAAGTGGAAGCAAGAACCTCCAAGTGGAATCAAGAACTGATAGAGGGAGAGGACACTAGTCACTTCTCAAGCTGACTCATCCTCTCTCCAAAAATCTATATATGGATCTCTCCTCAATGAGATCTAGAGGCTGGAATGTTGTGAATGCAAAGAATTGCTGCTAGTTTGTGATTTGAATCATTAGGTGCTTAATGCTTTGAAAGGGGGTGAAGATAGGAATTTCATTTGCTGGGAAGAGGCACTGGATTGGAGCCTTCTGGGTTGTAACTCTTCTCAAACCCTTGTTATTCATCAATAAAGCTATCTTGTTTTCTCCTATATGCTGATGTTTATTTGATGAATGTTTACATTAGTGTATTTGATTTATCTAATCCTGAATCAATTGTGAATATGAATATCTATCTTTGAGTTGTGTTCTTGTAGTTGTTCTCTTGTCATCTCGCAGGTATCAAGTAGCTGTTCTCTTGAAGCTGGGCAAGCGAGGAGGCAAGTAGCTGCAAACACCCGAAGAGGAAGAGGATCTAGATCGAGGGACAAACGAAAGACATCGGTAGGTCCATTGATCTCTCCTCTCTTTAAATTCATAAAGGAAGAAATACTTAGATAGTCGTCTCTGTTTGTTGCTAAAGTACTATCACACTTTAGGTGGATAGGATCGTCCTGCATAGGCATTTTTCCCCACAACACCGTTGTCACCGTCGGTCCCTTCACTAAGTGGGGTATTGATTTTACAACTTGTAATCTGCCTTCATCGGCGAATCACAAGTACATTATCGTGGCTGTAGACTACTTTACAAAGTGGGCTGAGGCCATGCCTACTTATAAGAACGACAGTGACACGGCAGCTTTGTTTCTTTTCAATCAGGTTATCTCAAGATTCGGTATCCCACGAGAGATTGTCACTGACCATGGCAGTCATTTCTAGAATTAGCTAATATCTGAATTGGCTCTTAAATTAGGTTTCTGTCAGGAGCATTCGTCCCCTTATTATCCTCAGTCCAATGTACAGGTCGAGGCGGTCAATAAAACTCTTAAGACGATACTCCAACGGACAATCGATAAAAATCGGTCCAATTGGCACATTATGTTGTATTCGGCTCTTTGGGCATACCGAACCTCCGTCAAAATGGCTACTGGTTTTACTCCTTTTCAGTTAGTTTATGGGATGGAATCTATCTTTCCAGTCGAATGTGAAATTCCATCTCTTAAGTTGGCTGTAGAGCTTCTTCTTGAGACTTCGAGTCTCGAAGAGCGCCTAATTCACTTGGAACACCTCGATGAGCAGCGTTGAGATGCCGCCACGACGAATGAGGCCCATAAGAAAAGGGTTAAAACTCAGTACGATAAGTCTGTCCGTCCTCGAGTCTTTTCTAAAGGTGACCTTGTCCTGGTCTATGATCAAGATAAGGAGGCCTTGGGGGCAGGAAAATTTAAGCCTATGTGGTACGGTCCTTTCATTATTAAACGAGTTTTAGAAAAAGGATCGTATGAGTTAATTGATTTCGAGGGAAACAAGCTGGCGGAGCGTCGAAATGGGCTCTACCTGAAGAAGTACTTTGCTTAGTTTTGGCCGGGCAATGGCTTCTTTGTATTTTATGTATGTTTGTACATATATCATCGAGAGTTTTCTGATATCAACACTTTTTGGTCTTCTTTGGCAGGTGTTGATGGATGATTTGATTTATTTTGGGTTCGCCGATGGTGCTAGTCGGCACACTCGAAATCTCGCTTCCGTAGCTTGGGTACTCTATTATCCAACTGGTCAATTGATGGCATCAAGAGGCGTGTGCATCGGTCCTGCTTCAAACAATATGGCCGAGTATACTGCTGTTATTAATTTATTATCCGAGGCAATCTCTCATGAGATCGACTCGTTGGTAGTTTATCTTGATTCTCAATTGATAGTGTCTCAATTAAATAACATTTATCGGGTACGGGATCCATCTTTATATCGCCAGTATTTAAGAGTGAGGTTGTTGCAAAGATCATTTACTTATATTAATTATTTGCATATTCCAAGATCTCATAATTGGTTAGCTGATTCTATCGCTAATCAAGCATTAGATTGGCATATTAATCATTCATCACAATAAAATTAAGCATCAAAAAGTCAAACTGTATATATATATATATATATATATATATATATATATATATATTGTAAAACATCTCGAGTGTACATATGTGTGTCCAAAAAATATACAAAATTGGGACTCAAATGCCCATAATCATGTCCCGCATATCTAACGCCTAGGCTCAGGATGAGCGTCTAAGTATGTCACTATAGCATTGGCCACGCGCCGAAAGATGCGAACCCAGTCACGTGGCATGCCAACCACATGACGCTGCATATCTGGAGGAAGGTCCTCTATGACGACCATCAGTACTTGGCAGCTCAGTCCGGCCAAGTGTCGCTGGACGTTGTTTAGAGTCCGTTCTGTATCAGCAGCCGCCTCTTCGGCTCCTCGGCCACGCCATCCATGCCGCAGGAATCCATCTGGTCGTACAGGCCCAATGTCTGGAACATGATCATCATATCAGTCATTTTGAATCTCATCAAAAAATATTTTTCAAAATTCATCATTATATTTGAAAAATCCAAAAAAATCATAAAATCAAAAAATCTTACCGATCTCGCCCCATGCTACATTTGGTGGTAATGCTAAATCAGGATCTCCTCGGAAATCCAGTCCAGCATAGGGGTAGTCATCCACGGCGATGATCTTTTGATCCCACCAGGTTAAGAATTCATCATCAAATGTAGTCCTCGGGACCTCCCCACCCCCCAGACGTTTCATCAGATCAGCCCACCGGCCCATGCGTGGATCGCGTGGGGTGCTGATGGAAACTGCTACCCTGGGGTGGAGTGCGGGAACCTTCTCGAAAACGAAAGTACACAAAATGCTTCCATATCCAAAGTTTTTAACCTGACCCCTCTTGATAGAAGTGAGTTGGCTCTTCATGTTGGCCAAAAGAGAAGTACACCAGTCAAACACAGTAGTGAGACAGTCAACTGCCACGCTCATGTTTTGCCGTGATGCTTGATGCAGAGAGGATGATCCGTTCACCCGAGCCATGGTAAACAAGATTATCGTAAGTGACAAACTCGCCACATGTGTAATGGAAATCTGGCTCCCAACCTTCTTGGGATGTCCAGGGCAGTATATCTGTACATAGTCCTCTATCGAGAGGGCACTCCATGACCTCCCCCGGGACTGTACTACCTCTCCCCTTTGGGAAAGGCCCGTGATAAAATAGATGTCCTCCACTTCTACCCTGAGAGGCATCTGGTCGATCATAAAAGCTTCCTCATCGACATCCCAATAATGAATGAGCATCTCAAGCAATCGCGTGTTCGCTTTCATATTCGGCAATTTGAAATAAGCAAACCGCATCCCCGGAGTGCATCTAATGCTTCTGGACTGTTCATAATTTCATTGTCTACCGCTGTATGTTCTCTTTCACGCCATGTGATGGGCATCCTGAGAAAAAAACGATTTTAAACCGTTATTTTTTGTTTAAAAATGATTCACGGCATATACGCGGGTCCCTTTGCACACAGTCGCGTGTAGGGCTCGCGTATACGCGGGTTCAACATTATCAACCCGCGTATACGCCGCGAGCGAATTTTTGACAAAAGTTTAACGGTGAAACATCAATCATAAATTCTAAAACTTGTCATAATCAATTGAAAGCTAAGTATAAGGGTTACCTGGAGGTATTCGACGAGTTTGAACGGTTGAATCATGCTGTGGGAGGTTTGCTCCTTTTGCTCCAAATCTTTTGCTCTCAAACTCAAATGGTAAAAATGGTGAGTCCAAAATGCTTTTTATAAGTTTTGAAAATGCAAAATTTTTTCAAAATT
Organism: Pinus tabuliformis; assembly: GCA_031772625.1. NCBI lineage: Eukaryota > Viridiplantae > Streptophyta > Pinopsida > Pinales > Pinaceae > Pinus > Pinus tabuliformis. Next base: position 906,095,495 of record CM062811.1, read on the forward strand.
TTATTTGGTTTGGCCCCATGTGACTTTTAACTTGGGAGCTTGGAATGTCGAGATTGGTTTGTTTTTCAGGACATTTTGGATGTTTTCGACAGTTCGAGACGGTTCCATGACTGCTGACTCGTCATGGCAGGTATCGTGTTCTCACTGGCATATAGGTTAGGGACACCATTTTTCTGTTGAATTATGCATACTAGCCTCCATTTGACCGATACATCTGCCATAGGGCCGATCCCATCGTGTTATGGTTCGCAAGCCATCTTCACTCGCCGATTTTTTAAATCATGACACGATGGTAGAGCCATCTTTTACATGGGCATCCTAGTTAGCACCTCATTGACATTTGTTGCCCATGCTGCTCCAATTTGAGTAGGCTCGGGAGTTCTCTGTAGTGCCGCCATGACTTATGCATTGAAGACTCATTATTCTTAGCTTCTCCGCTTTGTTCTGGCCTTTTACCCTAGAGGCTCCTTTGTGTTGAGTTGTACTACTGCATTGCATGTTGACCACTTGCACCTTTTCGCCTAGAGCCGGCTTCACTTGGACTCGTGTTTAAGCCAACTTTTGACCATGACGTCTGCAAAATCAACCTTGCATACCTTTGACTTCTGCAGCTTGACACACCTTGACCCGTGGAAGGAACATACCTTTGAGTGTCATTGACCAGTTTTCACCTCCCTGCATTGAGCATAGGAACGTTCCTTTCCCAGGAACTAGATCATCTGTTTCACTGACACTCGTTCTTTCCACTGTACCATAACATTCTTTTATTCTTTTTCCGGTTTATAAAAAAAAGACAAAAAAATTAAATATTCCAAAAAGAGCGGGAACGGGACATTATTTCCATTTATTGTTGGCAGCTAGAGTCAGTTGTGTCGCCCTTGAAAAAAGCACTCAAAACAAAAGTCTCCTCCGCATGGGTGGGATTTAGTTTGACTTAGGTACGCCTTAACCTTGTTATTGAGTCAGTTCTCCCCCGATTGGTTATATCTTCCAATCATATGGAGGGTTCGTTCGTGCCTCCTGCATGACGAACTTATACAGATTCATCATATGCTGCCACATAGTCACATTGAGTCATGCTTTTGTTCAAGGGAAGTTAGCCTGAGTCGGCCTTTCTATAGTGTCTCTTGACTCATTTTTTAGTCGGCCATCCCTGGTTGTCCGTGTCATGTCTATCATCACATCAGTTATTTTGGTCCTTTACTCGTGCCGGTTTGAGAAGGTCCCCATTGACTTCTTGCTGGCGGGTCTTGTCCTTATCGACGACGACACATTGCTTTAAGGACAGGCCTAGAGCCGCACCCTGGCCCTATTTTCATTATTGATAGGTCACCTTGTGCTCAGCATCGATCAGTATCATGGGTCTTTGACTAAGTGGTTTCCCTTGTGTTCGACATCAGCATACATTATCACACATTGGGATTCGTGCAGTACCTTGGTTTCCATTTGACTCTATTGGTGGATACCTCGACTCTGTGTCAGCTTTCATTATTGGTTGGTTCAGAGGGTTTCTGCTGTGCGCTAGCTACATCTTGTGTACATCGGAAACGTACTTCGGTTGGGTTACTACATCTTTTTCGTCCGATTCATTCCACATTATTGGCCTACGGGTCACACTCGTGCTAGATTGATGAAGGATGCCTTAATGCCTTCCTTCTAGCGGATCTTTCCCTATCGACTCCGACTCATTGCTCTGGGGCAAAGATCTAGAGTCCATTTGGCAGTACCTTGGGGTTTGCAGTCATTAGTGGCAGATCCTTCGCTATCGACAGTGGGAAACCATCATTGTCTCCTGATCGATAGATTCTTACAGGTGTTCGACTCCAGCTCATCTATTCACACTTGTTAGATTGTACTGGGTACCTTGACGCTCATTATCATTATCGGTGAGTAGTCTCGCGTTTGTTAACGGTATACATCAATGACCGGTAATCAAACGATTTCTCACATGGTTGACTTCAGATCATTTATTCCCATGGTGTAGAAATGTACCATGGCGGTCGGTGAAGACCTCATGTTGTATCAGCATTCATTGGTTCACTTGACAGTTGCTCCTGTTGCTGCTAGTTGATACCACTCCACTTTATATGTTGCAGTCAGTCATGGCGACATTCTATATGCTGGCACCTGAGTTTGTAGTGTAGTACCATCATATTCCATCATGTTCAGTTGGTACCTTTTGGGATTAGTCTTTGATATCAATGATCCATTGCATCTTTCAGCATCATTGACAGTCTTATATGTGATATTCAGACATGTACTTGTTCATTTTGATCAGATGATCCATTATGTATCTTTCAATTATTTATACTTGTATACTTAGTGGATCCGCTTGTACTTGATATGCAGACATGCTTTACTTTTTCTGAGCATGGGTATGCCCGCCTCAGACAATGTTTCTTTCTGATCTCCTTTGGTGGCTTGGCAGGCTGAATTCTGGTGAAGTCCTCCTCGGTTTTCGACAGACTTCCTTTCCATGTACTCGCATAATATATTTCGGCCATCATGTACCCCTTCTGACCTCATATATTAGGGGGCATCTGTTATAGCTCCAAATCTCACTCTTATGGTTTGTGATGCTAGATTCATGGCCTAGGGCAACCCCTCCTTCCAGACCTGGTCCTAAAATTTAAAAAACATTGTTTTATCCCTTATACGCAACATTGCCCTGAGTTAAACGCGTGTATACGTGGGTCTGTGTATATCCAACCCGCGTGTATGTATTAAAACACTTAGAAAAATATAAAATTCCTTCTTTTCGAGCGGATATCGCGCGTTTTACCTGCTGATCACCTGTTAGTGCCCGTGGCCCAACTGTTCCCAACCAACTCCTAACTAAATACTACTTTGGAGATGGTATAAAAAGACCTCAAAGGGAGGGCCTAAGGGAGAGAATAGAGAGAAAGGTTATTATGCTGAGATTTTTCCCTTGACCAGGTCTGAAGTCCCTTGTGCCTTCTGCACTTCCCCCATTTTGTTCAGGAAACCTTTGTTTCCTTGTGTGTTGATGTTCATCCACCATTTATGACATCATGGAGAGAGTCATGGAAGGAGTTTTGTTAGAGGCTTGAGGCTGGAACGGATTCGGAAGGAAGCTTTGCTTGGAGCCTACTGAAGGTGACTCAGGTGAACATATTCCTTTTTATGTACTTTATTTGTCTATAATAAAAGAAACACATGTCTTGGTTCCCGAAATGAATCTTCTTTATGTTAATGATATTCATGTTTTGAATTCATAAGTAAATGGTTGTTTGGATTTCATAACTAACTACCTTTCTTTATAACATGAAGATGGTTTCTTTATAAGTTTTTGTCCATGTACTGCTGTGTTCTTTGAATTGGTTGTTTTGTAGGACAAAAGGGAAGAAGGGAACTCCAACAAGGGTTTGGACCCTAAAGGCCTTCTCAAACGTAGGACCGAAGGTACGTACCCTTATCATAGAATTTGCTTATAATAGCATAATGGCTGTATGAATGCATGTTTCTTTAAATAGACAACTTTTAGTCTGCTAGGGTTTCACCCAAAAAGCCCTAGGGGAGTAATTCCCTCTACCACAGAGTAGTGCTATTAGTATAGTGCTTTAAATACAAGAGTAAACGAATGCTTGAAATAAGATCTACTTACAGAAAAGAACCTTAAAACTCAAATCATACACTCAACAATTTATCAGTCAAGGGTACAGTAATGGTAACTCATCCTTCTATAAACTGATGTAATTAAAGACAATCAAGGAAAAGTTCATCAATCTGGGAACTAGACAACAAATGTCAATGTTCACTGCAGTCTCAAATCGTTTTGCACACCAAAGCAATAATAACACCAATAACAGGAAATGGAACAACAACTAGTCTTATGAACAAGATTGAACAACAAACCTTAGTCTATGGAAATAAATGCAACAATTGTATCCTACAAGAATTAGATAACAATCTTTGCTCTAAAGATAAATTGGACAACAACGGAAATGGAACGGAAACGAACAGAGATGAAATATGGAACAACAACTAGAGTCAAATATAAATGTACAGTGAACCAAAACAAATATCACACACGATACGTTTAATACTTAGAAGAAACAATAATCTGACTTTGATACAACAAGTATAATATAAGTTATAAGAATAACGATTGTAATTCATAATGGAACATCAACACTAGATGAACATCGCGATTAAGCGTAAACCATAGATAAATACAGTAATACCAACTTATGAATGTTACAGCACGGTTACTTGATAATTGAACAACAATAGCATTATGTAAGGAACAACAATGTTATATCAATGGTTAAAGGAAAAGCAATGTGTTACAAAGTCAGAATGAGCAACACAACATTCCTGTTATAGAGAACAACATTACTTAGTTGAGCATAAGCAAAATATAACAGAACCGTGATGTAAAATAACAAAACACATCAGATTACCGAACAGAGCTAATAATGAAAACCACACACAAATTAGAAATAATGGTACAGGAGCAAGTGTTCCACTAGGGCCGGGCCCTTAGCCTCCAGGGACACACCGCTTGAGATTACTCTAGAATCAAAGATGGAACGACAACCGGATTTATATTAAAACATCAAAACAGAGTTACAGTGGATCACTCTTCAACGAGAGTCGATAATCAAAGTTTCAAATACAAAGGAGAATTACATAAAAATAACAACAAGTCATCCCCCGGGCTAGCAGTGTTGCCCCTTCTTATAACAACCGAGAGGAGATATCAATGATACAAAAATTGTTAAGATAGAAATCCCTCAGGATCAAAGGATCCTGAGGGATTTGCCAGACTATTAATTCTCAGTTATCCTCTTGTTCTCATGCGCCAATTTGATATCTCCTTTTCCCTTTCCTGGTTGATACGCTCCGATTTGGATCGCCTTGTTTGCATGCAGTTCCCTGCCAAAGGGACAACAATTAACTTTGTCCTGTCTTTTCCTTTGGGATGGAAATCTTCCGTTTTCTCCTTTTCCTGCGTAAGAAAAGCACAATTATTAGTTGTTTTGCATTGCATACAAATCCCATAGATTTTGTCATAATTTCTTATTATCTACCTAGTTCATAATGCAAAGAGGTTATGAGTTTTAAAGAAAAGATGACAAAATAAACAATAATAACATACCTTCTTCAATACTCCACACACCCCCTTGCTTACCCTTTTTCATGCCCTCATGAAAACATTGTAGTTGACATGCAAGGCAGTGAGAGAGTAGGTCAGAGACGGGATCTCATGAGGTGGTCTACAGCCATGATGCATAGCTAGGTGTTCAAAAAGATGTCCTGTCTGACCCTCAAGCATTTCATACAAGGCTTGGTATCTAGGTGCAGGGTGCCAAATAACCGGACTGTGGAACCTACAACCTAACCAATATGGTCCTTCTCTCAAAATAAGGTCACCATAAAGACCCAGTGATTAGCAGCTAGCTTAAAGTTTTCATAGTTAAATGGTTCCTTGAGTTGGATGTTTGGATTAGAAGTCTGATATCATAATTTGGCAGCTGCAATGGCAAGGTCCTTAATGGTAAAGAAATATTCTATCCCTTGCCAATTGATTGTTGTATGAATAGGTCCTAATGCCTCAATCATGCCCAGAGTCCTCATGAGGTTCCTATATTTATTCCACAACTGTAATGGGTCTCTGGGCTCAAATCGCACCCATAAGTCTAATCCAATTTCTTGTCTTTGAAAGGGATTATAGGCTTTAAGCCATTTTATTTGATTAACACCAAAAGAAATGAATGCCTGCAATTGGATATCCCCAACGAAAGGGTCGGGGTTCTGCTCTGTCTCTTGATCTAACACGAGATTATGCAGATAGAATTCACATAATAATATTTGAACCTTCACCCCATAGTGCTTACAACAATTTATGAAATTGTCAATAGTATTTATTTCTATAGGGGCTCTTGCTTTGACAGCTTTAATTTTCAATTGCGAATATCATTCCATTAAAAACAAGGCATAATTCCTAGCAGGTGCTCTACACGCTAGGATGTCAGTATAAAAAGAGCATAAGGTATCCATTTGTTTGATGACTACATCTAGTCTATGAGTTACCTTTTTGACCCTTTCTTCTTCCTTTCGCCATCCTTCAAAGGCTTGGCTTTTGGATAAGTTGACATTCCTCAGCTGCTGTTGTAATTTTTCATACTTTTCTCGAGAGACAGTCTGTTCTGTCAGTTTTTCTACTATTTGTTGGGCTTGCACCAAGTCCTTTTGCAGAGTTACTGTCCTCAGATCACTGTCCCACATGGTAGTTGTAAGCGGAAGGTTTACTTGAATCTTCTTATTGCACCGTCTCATGTTTATGGTTTTCATTCCTATTGGAGAGGTAAATCCCCTCTACGGATAGAGGCGATCCCTACTAGCCCAGCAAGGGTCTAGCAACAATCAAACAATGCTGCTATGCATGTTCCTATTTACAATTAAACAAGAGGTAAAGAGCACCTACTTGGATTCCAGCGCTGTCGTTTGACGAAGAGATGTTGCCTTCACTCCTTCGTTTTGGCTGATCACGATCCTCCGCGATCTCCGCGAATAGATACCTGCACACACGAAGAGGAAACAAACGCAAGCGTGAAATCTAGTAAAAGCAACCATACATCGGTCAGAAAAGATGTAATTCACATTTAACCATTGCAAGTACAAATGAGAATGGAACAATAATAACAGTCATTTATTATTAATCAGAATAGAGAAGAGTACAACCAAATGTTCTGACGTCGGTAACCTTCTCAGGAGGGGCCAGTCAGCATGTATCTCAAGCATTCACCTTTGAGGATGATTCTCCCAAGACAAACAACTCTCTCTCTCACACAAGCAACACAAAACAACCTTCCCTAAGCAATCAATCACTTCCACACCTAGCACACCAAATACCTATAGTAGCAGCAATCTGAGCACTATAAGCTCTATACAATCCAAGCTATGTCTAACTAGCTGCTCATGGTAATGGTGGAAGTATATGTAGGAGAAGGAGCCTCCTAAAAGGGTGGAAGGATGAGCTTATCCTTGAGGGAAATGGTTGCAAAGGGTCGAACAGACATGCCATAGAAGGGAGTCGACATTCACAAAGCTAACAACCAAGCCTGGAGTTATCTGGAAGGCTGGTTGTTCGAACAAAATCGCCCAAACTGGATCAGTGCAGATTATGAGGTAACTGACGCGATGTCGCCGCATCTACATAACTAGGACAGTCATGTCAGCGCGGAAGAACATGGGAAAGGCGCGTTGGCGACCAGCGCGGAAAAATGATGTCCTTCCGAGCTGGCAGCGCGCGGAATACACTATGGAGCGCCAGTCATCGTGGATATTTTGCAAACAGACGCGCTGATGAATAAAACTTTAGGAAAATGGGTTTTTGGGCCAGTTCAGAAGGCATGAAGCTTAGTGATCAGCACAACAGGGTGACTGACAGGAAGGCAGTGACAAATTACTGTGTAACAGATGCCCCCTAAAGCATAAAGACCGAGAGAGTGGGAGGGGTGAAATGCTTTACAACACACACCGAACTGGAACACCACCAGGAAGGACCGAAATATCTCTGATAATCAAGTACATGCAGTCTAGGCATGGGCGCAGCCATCCAAAAAGACATGCGAAAAGGTCTGTGGAATGGACGCAGCCACCCGGCTAAAAAGACCATAATAATGATAAGGTATGGGCGCAGCCATCCATGAAGACTCAGGTATGGGCGCAGCCATCCATCAATGAGTCATGTAATGATCATCCACAAAATCGCAACCTGGACCATAACAGACAGGGATCCAGGGTCTTGCGCTCCGTCCCGATCCGAGCAAAGTACAAGTTCAAGCATGTGAATATATGGGTTGAAGTCGAACATGCATGAACATCGTCTGATTACCAGTCAATGATGAAAACTGTTAACAGACGCGAGAGGCACCACCAATAATGACAATGGCCCTCAAGGTACTATAGGTACAATCCGCGGCATGTGAAGCAATGAGCTGGTGTCGAACACCCACGGAATCATTCGATCGGAGGCCAATGATGTAAACCTCGCGTCGAACACGAAGAACCTGCCATTGAGGCATGCAGGCTCTAAGGCACCTGAAGGGAGTCTCTAAGCCACCTTCCTCGATAATGAGCTGAAGTCGATAGGAAGTGACCTTGATCGAAGGTGGGCCATAATGTTTCCCACATCATCGACGCGAGACAGAGAAAAAATGATTTGTGTGAGATAGCAGATGAGGTTGTATTATTGCAGAGGTCAACTTCTCTTGAACATATCGGCGGCACTGTAGCGGGTTTGGTAGTATTTGACATCAAATGAGCAAAGGGTATAGTGATGATGGCAATGAGCAGATGAGAGGTCAAATAAGATAACCCAAACCCACGGAGGCCAGTGAAAAACAAGATGAGATGGTCCCACCCAGACACGAAGCAGAAGAGTGCCATGTTCAAGAGCGACATACTGCCGACACGACTATGATTACAGTTCCATTTTCCCCACCATTTCTGGCAGGTACCCCGGTTATTTTTGGATGACAAGCTTGACGGGGATAGCATATGCTTGAAGAGTGTCATTTCGACGATATCCGATGTCATCAAGTGTTTAACGAGCCTGACAAAGGAAAAACTCGGCATCTTTTCTTGTTTAGAGAGCCTGAAAAGACAACAGAAAAGAAGACTCTAGGGGGGTCCTTTTTCGTACAGTTGTGTCTCTCGAGCCCGAAAAAGTATAAAACAATGCTCGAAAGAACCGCCCGACCATTACGATCGAGGAGTACTTTTCGTAAATAGTGTTCTTGACCCGAAAAAGTAAAAAAGCGGTTGAAAACACGTCGTTTTAGAACCGATAACGAGTGCGAAACGACAAACACCCGGCAATCTTTTTAAGTTATACGGTCGGAAAAAGAGCTTAAAATGACCGCCTCTCATTCCCTTTAACGAGCTGAAAGGAGGCTCGGCCATCTTTTCTCGTTTCATGTCGGAAAAGAGCTCAAAGACGACATTGTTGGGACCAAGTGATTTCAGGACCATGATGATTTTCACCTTTTATTCGAACCTGCACAAGAGCACTACCCGCATAAATCCATTCGATATGTGTAAAAAACATATTAAAACATGTATTTGATAAATCTAGGGCTAAATTTATGGCAAAAGATGGTAGAAACCCAAAAATATGGACATTTTATGAGTTTTTACTATAAATAGGGGGGGGGGGGTGAAAGATCATTTTACCATTTTACCGTTTCTGGACGTGAAGGACGTGGAGAAGCCAGAAAGTTGACGGAGCGATTTCCAGCTCGTACGGACACCATTCTTCGAACCGTTTCTTCCAGGTAGGTTCTCCTCTCCTTGCCCTGCATTTTGATCATATTTTTTAGGATTTTAACGGTCGAATTTGCCCAATCGGACAAATTCTTGGCGCATGGATGCGCTCTCGGTCAGCGCGGATTTCCCACGCGGGTCCGCGCTGGCCGAATTAGGACAAAACGCACCCAACTTCGGGTCAGCGCAGAAAACCCGTGTTCTTCCGCGCTGACCTCGAAAATTAACGAAGGGCTGCCATGGCCAGCGCGGCTGTTTTTAAAACAGCCGCGCTGGCGCGGAAAAATTATTTTGTTTTAAAATGAACGTGAAATCTCCAATGCTAGCGCTTCTAATTGGTTTTTATGGCTTGTGCAGGACACCATGGCTTTCCAATGGCAGGAAAGAGTGCACGATGTGGAAGATGTAGCTACTTGGGGGGATGTGAATTGCTGCAATGCCATGCGGGCTTGCGGTTTTATGAAATTCTTCCTCACGCCGCGTCTAAGAGCTCAACATGACCTCCTTGAGCTAGTGATCAGGGCATGGAACCCGGTGGACGGGAAATTCACCATCCGGGGTCATGATATTGAATTCGACCATATGGACATCTTCTTTTTGACCGGGCTGTCACGGCGAGGTGCGAGGCCCATCATAGAGGGGCAGCGACCTAGCGGCGGCACTCTAGATGATCTGATGGCTCGGGTATGTCCGAAGGCTGAGAAAGCGCGAAGTGGGAAAGTTTCGATCCCCACGGTGGGAAACATAGTGCTTCACACCATTCTGTTCATGGTGACCCGGGCAGCAGGTAGTATGGCCAATCACGAGGCTTCAAAGACTCATCTCTTGTTAGCTCTCGATTGCCTTGAGCCTACAGTGTTTGATTAGTGCACAGCAGTGACCAATAACATGAAGAGGCAGCTGAGCAACTGCCGTCGCGGGGAGACGAAGCAGTTTGGCTACGGGTCAATCCTGATCCCACTCATTCTAGAGCCAGTGCCTGCTATGCGGTTACAGGTGATGGCCATGGATGCTCCCAGGGATCCTCGGGAGACGAGGGCCTCACGATGGGCTCGTATCATGCCACGAGGAGGTGGCGGCCGGCCACATAGCTGGGGAGCATTTTTCCGAGACTGGCTGGATCAGCAGGAGATCTTTGTGGAGGACTGGCCATATGTGGGCATGGATTTCCGCAATGACCCTGATCTGGCACTGCCCCCAGGTGAACAGTGGGATGATGCAGGTATAACACTTTGACCTTTGAATTTTATAATGTTTTTGAATTTTTCATGTACATGTCCTAATAAATGTCATGGTATGCAGATGTGAGGCCCACTAGACCGATTGGCCTGGCTGCCATGGCACGGAGAGAGGGACAGGGAGCCGGAGCCCTGGCCTTAGTCCCTCCAGGGGTTGACACGTCAGAGACTGTAGCTCGCAACCTTGAGGGGTTGCTGGAGGGAGTGCCTGACTACCAGGGGGTCGAGGAGGTCCCCTTAGAGCACCAGATCCATACAGTGGGGGTGGAACCCAGGGTGCACCGCCTTCTGAGGCGGGTAGCACGAGCAGCTGCGTACTACAGAGAGCATCACCCGGCTCCGTAGTCACCTAGGTTTTATTTCCACTGTTATTTTGAGACACATGACTCAGATGTACTGATATTTTGGACATATACACTTATTTTTGAGCGCCTTAGTGCGCCACACGATATATATACATACCGGCTTTTTGGATGGATCATTGTTAGATGTGATGATGTCTTGTTTATGTTATGCATTTATTCAGTACAATTGTGATCTTATGTATGAATTTGCATGACACATGACCCATGTATTTTATATTTTCAAGCTTAAAAACACGCACACACATGCAAACTATGCTTGAAATGATTTATTTACATATGCTTTACTCTATTATGCTTTCTATGTCTTCTTGTATGATGTTATCGGTTACGCAAATGTCTATCTAACACATGATTTTCCAATGCATCAGTCAACGTATTCAATCGTCTTGGAATGTGTTGATAAGTAATATAATCAAAGTTCTGTTCCAACAATCTTACACGTAGGTACGACCTTAGTATGCGTTGGTCTCTGACGGAATATCGCCCGTTAAGTTGATGGACGACCAGCTGGGAGTCCAGGTTCACCACTAATTCTCGGATGCCGAGGTCAACCACTTCGGCAAGTAACTCAATCACAGCGCTGTACTCGGCAACGTTGTTAGTGGTACGACCTAGGCAGACACCCTGAAGGTCTAACAATTCTCCGTGAGGATCGTAGATCACCCACGCCGCAGATGACAAATTGCAAGTGCTGCGGCAGGCGCCATCAGCGAAACCAACATAGGGTGCACTAGACATCTGCACAAGAAAAAAGAGAGAACAATAAGAGGCAAAACACGCCTTCACACCAAAGCAAAAATGGAATCATGCACAACACACAAAACACACGTATATACAAAGTGAGTGCGCGAAGTCATGCATAATATTTCTTCAGATACAGCCCATTGCGGGGCTTGTCAAGAGGATTTCCTTCATAATCAATCAACTCATATGCGCCCTTTTGTAAAACTCTTTTCACGATGTAGGGACCTAACCACATAGATTCGAGTTTCCCTGCCCCCAGCTTATCCTTAGCTTGATCGTAGAGCAGTACTAAATCTCCCTCAACAAAGGAACGAGGATGAATATTCTGGTCGAAGTGAGCCTTGACTCTCTTCTTCTGCGCTTCGATAGCCAGAGAAGCCAAACGACGAGTCTCGTCTAACCGTTCTAGGTAAAGAAGCCGTTCCTCCACCGGAGTGGTGTTGGGAAGTAACTCGACAGCTAATTTTAATGAAGGAATCTCACATTCGACGGGAAGGGTAGCCTCTAGTCCATAAACCAACTGGAAAGGAGTGAAACCGGTGGCATCCTTCACAGAAGTCCGGTAGGCCCACAAGGCTGGGAAAAGCATAAGGTGCCAGTTAGACTTGTGCGTATTGACGGTGCGCTGAAGCATGGTGATCAAAACTTTGTTCACGGCTTCAACTTGACCGTTAGATTGTGGATAGTACGGCGATGAACTATCTTGGCGCAAGCCTAGTTGGATCGTTAGCTCCGTCATCATATGATTTCGGAAATGCTTTCCATGATCTGTAACGATAGCCTGAGGGACTCCGAAATGAGTGATAACATTATTGAATAAAAACTGCGCCGCTGTGTGACCGTCTTCATTCAATGTAGGCATCGCTTCGGCCCACTTGGTGAAATAATCCACAACAACGATAATGTACCCATGCCCCCTGGCCGAACGAGGGTTACAGGATGTATAATCGATGCCCCATTTGGCAAATGGACCTACGGTTACAACAGGGTGCAGTGATGCAACAGGTGCACGCATCTTCCGGTGGTAAACCTGGCATTCGTGACATGCACGTACAGCAAGGATGCAATCCTTGAAGATGGAAGGCCAGAAATAACCAGCCCGAAGGATCTTCTGAGCGGTAGCATATCCGGACATATGGCCGCCACAAGCGCCAGAGTGGCAGTCATTCAAGACTCGCTCAGCCTCCTCGAGGGTTAAGCATCGGCGAAGAACAGAATCGACGCCGAGGCGGTACAGGGTATCGCCCAAGATACGATATGGTTGAGCTTGGTGACGAATTCGTCGTCGAGCATCTTTCGATACGTTGGGACGGAACGAATACGTCTGTAAATATACGATAATATCCCTGTACCACGGGTCGAGGGTGCTGATGAGAAACAAAGTTTCATCCGGAATGTGCTCCTCTGAGGGGGATGGTGCAGAGTGAGATGGTAAGGAACAGAGCAGTTCAGCAAAGACCAGAGATTTCTTAGACTTGGCTGCAGTGAATTCCAAGTCGAACTCTTGGAGGATTACAATCCACTTCGAGTATTTGCCCCCCAGCAGCTGACGTGACAAAATGTAGGTCATGGGGTTGCAATCAGAGATCACGGTCGTTATGCGCAACAGGATATAATGCCGGAATCGTTGGACGGCACAGACCGCTGCCAATGCCAACTTTTCGACGTATGCGTAGCGAGTTTCCGTATCTAGAAGGTTGCGGCTAAGATAATAAATAACATGCTCGGTGCCAGCATCATCGTCCTACACTAGAACCATACCGATGGTGGTGTCAGCGGCAGCTAAATAGAGAATATAGTCGCGGTGATAGTTCGGAGGTCTTAAGAGCGGAGCTGAGACAAGAAGGTCTTTAAGGCACTCAAAAGACTCTTGGGCGATGGCATCCCAACGAAAGGGTGTGTCTCGCTTTAATAATCGCGTGAAGCCTTTAGCCACCTTGGCATAATTCGGGATAAATCGTCTGAGAAAATTAGCTTTCCCTTGCAAGCTCTGCAATTGCTGCAAAGAGGCAGGGGGAGGAAGATTCAAAATGGCCTCGACTTTCAGGGGATCCAGATGGATGCCTTCCCGGGAGACGATAAACCCAAGTAGTCGGCCAGCTTCCACGCAGAAGACACACTTATGCGGATTAAGTCGAATACGGTAGTGTCGACAACGGAGGAAGATTTCGCGTAAATGAGATGGATGGTCTTGACGTTTAGCTGAATGAGCTGGGAGGTCATCCAGGTAAGGCTGTACGATGTGTCGGATATCATGAAAAGCATACGACATCGCACGCTGGAAAGTGGCACCGGCATTTTTGAGATCGAAAGGGAGCTTTTTATAAGCAAAGGTACCCCAAGGACAAATGAAAGCTGTCTTGTGCTGGTCTGCGGGGGCTATGTTGATCTGGTTGTAACCAGAGAAGCCGTCCATAAAGGAATAAATCTCGCTTCCTGCGCAGTCGTCAATAAGCTGATCAATAAAAGGCATAGGAAAGTTATCTTTTGGACAGGCGTGGTTGATATCGCGGTAGTCAACACAGACCCGAATAGTACCCTGCTTTTTATTCACAGGGACTATGTTAGATACCCATTCCGTGAGAGGAATGGCATAGATGAAACCAGCTCGAAGAAGCTTTTCAACCTCGGCCTTGATGGCTGCTGCCTTTCGAGGGTGCACAAGACATAAACGCTGACGAACAGGTTTGGTGCCTGGATAAGTAGGAATTTCGTGCACCACAATACTAGGGTCGATGCTGGGCATTTCCTCGTAAGACCATGCAAAGACATCCCGGAATTCACGAAATAAAGCGGTATAAAGTTGAACTTCCTCAGGAGTGCATGTGACTCCAATGAAAATATTCTCGACAATCCCTGGTTTGACAGAGATGTCGATGGGCTAGGTTTGCGTTATATTTCCCAAATTGCCCTCCGACGACACTTGATATAGCTGGATAGGTGTTTGGAGAGGCGGAGACGGGACGCATGAAGCAAACCGCTCGAGACATGTGGCCATTTCCGGATGGGGAGGGAGAAACAAAGAGCGATGGTGGTGATCTGACCAAGGGAGCTCTTCTAGAGACATAGTCTCTATAATGGCCTCATCGGACGGGAAAATCTCTTTCAAAGGGTCCGAAGTAGGCTCATCTCCTAACCATGGGAAATGATCATATGAATCAGGAACACTGCTTGGAAAAGCAGGTTCAGGGGGTGGAGCCGATGCAGTGACAATCTCGATGTAATTGAGCTCGGCAGGACTCAATGGCATCATATCGCCCCAAGAGTCTTCCTGATTCGGGGGAGGAAGAACCCATGGATCTGAACGTACAGAGATCATATTGACAGAGGCGAAATTGGGAGGTGGGAGGGGAAAAACTCCCATCAAAGCAGGATCTTTGAAAAGTCCAGCTCCCACAGATTCTAAGGACTTGGAGGTATGCTCCACAAATGGCACATTACCTTCGGAGGAAGAGGCGAAGAAAGAGAGCTGATCCACCGTGACAATCTTTCCCTGGTGAGGGAAACGAACGACACGGAATAAGGAGGACGCTACGGCCTGCATGGCATATGTCCAGCTGCGGCCGAGGAGGAGGTTGTACGTGAGATTTGCGTCAACGACCTCTACCTCTACTTCGACTGTCTTGCCTTCTAAGGAAATGGGTAGACGTTGGAGAATACCGTAAGGGCGAGATTCTCTTCCATCGAACGCTTCTAGGGTCGTAGGAGACTGACTCAGAGCGGGGGAACCAATAGCCTTCCAGCAAGCGACTGACATGATACAGGTTGAGGCACCTTCATCAATAACGGTACGATGAATCGTTTTGCTATTAATGATGACCTGGATAAGGAATGCTACTTGGTGAGGCAGTCTCTGGGAAAAACCCTCGAGATCAAAAGTAATCAAATCCGAATCTGCCGGGTCGATACCACCAATGGCTGATAGCAGGGACTTCCTCTGTGAGGGGCAACTCTGGAGGACTTCTAACGCGGACATAGCAGACGGAGCCTGAGCTAAGTCCTCGACAATGCTATAGTGCTGGGCGGCACGAGCATTGGGGTTATAGGATGACTTCCTGAGTACACCTTTAGGAGGGGGTCGGGGGATCGTCTCAGCGCTGGGCCGTTCGATGTGAAGGGGACCAGAACTGGACGGAGGAGCACTGGAGGGAATCTCCGGCTCTTTCCCAACTGAAGAAGGATAATCTTTTGCTCGAGTCGAAACATGGATGGGGATGGTACCAGCCATGAACACTTGAGAACCGAACGAGGAAGAGGACTGAGAGGGGTCAGCCACCTGATGCGTCTGTTGGGAAGGAAAAGGTTCTTTCAACACGGCAGGGGGTCCAGGAGCGCCTTTCAATAACCGACTAACCTCGGACCGCCTAGGGCAGTCTTTGGTATAGTGATCCTCCTCACAGATGAGGCAAGGATACTTAGGTTTTCGCTTGGCTCCGTCTTCAGATGAATTTTTAGAAGGTTCCTGCTTGGGTTGTTTATTCTCATTTTTTGGTTTTCCTTTCCCCTTCCCTTTCCCTTTCGAGGATTTGTCCGCCGCGGTGGACTGAACGGTGTTAACCTCTGAGGTACTAACAGAATTCGATGGGCCCTGAGAAGCATTTTCATTGGAAGCATTTTGCTTTTGCTTTCCAGGGTTTGCGAAGGATTTCTTGGACGACGAATTGACAGAGCCAATGACTCCATCTACTGATGGTTTCGGCGGAGCCTTGGTCTGTCCAGGCCTCGGAGCATCTGGCAAATACTCATATAGAGTACCTGACTGAGAATAGACTAAGTCTAGGTACTGAGCTCGCGCCATCGCTTGCTCTTCAGTTACACAAGCTCCCATGGCAATATCTTTTGCAATTTTGGGCACAAAGGAGGTTGTAAACCAGTCGGTCAGGAGTTGATCAGGAATCCAGAATTTGATCAAACGACGACGCCTTCTCCATTCATGTATATGATCAGAGATGTGCGTAGCCGTGTCCTATTTCAAAGACGTGAGGAGATTAGTCCCAGTCTCGTACCGAATGGGCAACTGAAAATGGGTTAAAAATGCCATAGCTAATGAGTTGAAGTCTTGAAACATACCGCGATTCAGCTCAATATACCATTTCGCAGCTGCACCGGTGAGAGTCCTCTGAAAGAGGCAAAGCTGGATAGAGTCATCAAGCCATGAGTTCGATGAACACCAAAGATGATAAGTCATAACATGTGCTTGAGGATCCTCTCCTGCCTTACCGTCAAACTTTGGACAATCACCAGGTATTTTAGTTGGAACCGGCGGCCAATATGGATTATGCAAAATGGGATCATTTGTTAACTTGGACACATCCGGAAGTTCCAACGTCGCTAAAAATGGCAGCTGAGGATTAAAGGACATCCGAGGCTGAGGGTTCGAAGCAGTATTAGGGTTCCAACCAGATGGTGGTTGCCCCCAGGGATCTTGTCCAGATGGACCTGGCCCGAAAGGGCCTGGAGCATAAGAACTTTGTCCCGACGGGCCTGGCCCAAAAGGGCCAGGCGCATAAGGACCTTGTCCCGACGGGCCTGGCCCAAAAGGGCCGGGCGCGTAGGGTCCTTGTCCAGAGGGGTTCTGTCCATACGGATTTTGTCCATATGCAGACGATTGACCCTGATACTGCCCCCCAGCACCCCATGTATTAGCAGCTTGGCCCACAGGTGCACCATATTGATAGTTTTGGTAAGGAGTGACCTGTGGTTGCTGATAATTTTGATAAGGAGCAAACTGATTCTGCCCCTGGGGTTTCTGGTAGCCATATGGTTGCTGGGCCCCATACGGAGCCTGATAGGTAGGCTGCGTTTGGTAAGGAGGTTGATAACCTATTTGAGTTTGAGGCCCAGGGTAGTGTCCTTGAACCGGCTGGGGTTGAACCATCTGTCCCGAAGGTTGACTTGGTTGGATTTGAGATGGGCCTGGTTGGCTAGCAGGATAAACTTGCTAGGCACCAGGTTGTCCATGCACCACCAAGGGTGGTCTTTGCGGAACGGATGACTGAGCTAGCTGGATAGCTGGTTGACACCGAGGTTGGCCAGCTTGTCCAGCTGGACGATTAGGGCGGACAGCGGGTTGACCTTGCTGCATAGAAGGTTGGCCCATTTGCCCCCCAGGGTGACCAGACTGAGCAGAGGGCTGGGCTTGCTGCATAGCAGGCTGCCCTCCTTGGTGCATAGGCTGAGCAGAGGGTTGGCCTTGCTGTATAGCAGGTTGCCCCCCTTGCCCAGAAGGATTCATGGATTGAGCAGTGGGTTGACCCTGCTGAACATAGGGTTGCCCACCCTGCCCAAGAGGATATCCCTGCTGGACTGCTGGTTGATTTTGAGGATTATAAGCTGACCCAGTTTGTCCAGATGGGTACCCTTGCTGGAAACCGGGTTGGCCTTGCTGAACGTAAGGCTGCCCTGGTTGTCCAGTCGGGTAACCTTGCTGAGTACCAGGTTGTCCTGGATACCCAGTAGGTTGACCTTGATACGAATACGACGGACCTCCAATGGCCGAGGGTTGTCCCTGGTAGGGTTGTCCCTGTGGGCCCCCAGATTGTCCTGGGTAAGGCGGATCATAAAGCGGTTGCCCTTGAGGGGTTTGCACATAAGGCGGCTGGCCTTGATTGGGTGGTCCGTGAGGCTGTACGGGAGGATCCCGGTTCCCATAAAAAACATGAGAGGTGGGGTCGTACCTCATGTTCAAAGGTTCCTCATTTTCGTCGAAAGGACGATGAGGAAGGACTGAAATGTTCTCGAGGTACTCACCATTCTCATCATAATAAAAGAGGGGACCTTCGTAATTTGGGTCCGTAATGGGTTGCCCAAAAGCATCATACGGTCCTGCTCCTGGAATGCCACCAGAAAAGGGACCAGCTTCAGGGTTCATAGATGAGGACGCCGGTACAGCATTGACGACCGGAGTCGAACGTGCTACATAGACGGTGGGTCTAGTGGGAACTGAGGTAACGGGCGTGTTAAGCCCTGACGTAAGGGGTGTACTAAGGGGTTGCGAAACGAAGGGCCCAGTGGAGGCGATGATACTAGGATCCCATATAGTCGTAGAAGTAGTCCTAGCGGCTATCCTATCCCTCACTGATTGATATCGTGGAGGGAGCGGGGAGGAAGCCAGGATCGGAGTCTCAATGTCCGTCACCACGGGCGTCTCACCTGTGCTGGAAGCTGTCTCATCCATGGGGGAAGTAGACATTGGAGACGACATACCGAGAGGAGTACGAGGGGTATAATCGGGCTCCCAGATAGGATTCCAATCTTCTATATAGTCTTCGTCGCCTGGGGCACGTACGTTGATAGACTGGATACTCGGAATAATGGGAAGAGTACCGCTTACAACTGGTACCTCTGGAGCAACAGAAGATGGAGAATCACTTGGACCGGGAGATGACGGGTCAGCCAGGATGACAAGGCCCCTTAGAAAACCTAAAGGAAACTAACGATAGACAACCCTACTCAAACTAGCGCACACAAGATCTAACAGGAAATGTTATCGTAGCCGAAATTTTTTTTTAAGACATTGGAATTAGACTTGACCTTTTCATGTTTCAAGAGTCGAGAAAAGGACGAAAAGATGACTCCAGTCTCCTTCGAATATTTAATGAGAACGAAGTGACAAGACGCTCACTTACACCTTTTCATTTAGGGAGTCCGAAAAGGATCAAAAGTGACTGCTCTGGAGATTCTAGGTAAAAGGTGTGCCAGACTTTTCGCAAAACCACATAATACTTTTTAGGGTACGGGTGGTCAATCTTCATGAATGCTGTGTTCACTGCATTGCAAATCGTAAGGCGGCAGACTCGGCTTCCTATGGATCAAGGATAAAAGCCTAGTGGGGTCTCCCTATATACGCGACGGTACGTGGGAGCACAGTCCGTGTTAGACCACTATCGAGTCACAGAAGGAGGAATCACCCAACCGTAATGTGAAACAACAGTGACTATGTTTAAAGACGCCGGAACACGTCTCTAACCTAGACCTCTAGATATTTGCGTTTAGTTCCAATGCGTTTTTAGATTCATTCGGTTCATTTTACAGTTGATCTTGAGATTAAGTTTCGATTTGAAGTCCTATCGTATGTTCTCTCACAATTACCTAGATGCAAACTACATGCCAAAGAGAATCATTTTGTTCGATGAATTCTAGCTATGGAAGGGTAAATAGATTTCAATCAAACAAAATGAACACAATCAATCAATCAAACAGCCTAATGCAACTAAAAGCGAGGAAAGTAAACTTTTTCTTTTGAAAATGCAAATCAATGAAACATTCTTTTCCTTTTCAATCTTTTAAAAGCAAAGCCACTAGTTTGATTTTCTTTCAGTGACACAAAGCATCTAAAATAATTTGGAGGAACTAGAACACCAAGAAAAATGTAATTGCCTAATGAAAGCACACAAAGTTCCCAAAACACCCAACAAAGATTTCCAAATCAATGAGAAGATCAAGTTCCGCACGAGCTATGTGATCTAAGCTCGGCAAGACAAGCAAGGATTGAAACGAGGGGGAAAGCGAGAAATACTCGGAAACACAACCCAAAGCACTTCAACAATCACTGAATGAGTACACAAACGAATCTGAAGTTGGCTGATCAAACAAGAAAGCAAGATCCCTACGGAAGGCTTGACACACACACGGCCACTAGATACCCTAGGGCTAGAGTGCAAAATCAACAGAAAAGGGCAAACACCCGAAGGAAGAGAGTTACAACCAGTCAATTAGAGACTCGAAACCATTCAGCAATCGAAAAAGTGACGTTGTAAACACAAACCAAGCAGCGAAAGCAAAAGGAACGGTGTTCGCAAAACCAAAAACTAAGCAAAAACGGAACCCTATGGATCCAGACTTCGCAATCAAGGAGTTCAGAGTTCAGACAGTGAAAAGCAAGTCACAAAGCAGGTGGAGAGAAGAAGGGATAGTCAAAGCAAGAGGTTCAGGAGGCTAATTTGGTCAAAAATGAACTTTACAGGACCAGCGCGGGTAGCCTTAGGCAACTATGCGCTGACAGGAGGATCCCTGTAGCAACTTTGCGACGTCAGCGCGGAAGGACAAGGATAAAACACGCTGTCTCAAAAAAACGAGGTCAGTGCGGAAAGAAACCACACAGACGCGATGACACAGATCACAAAGAAGCGTGGACGCGATGCCAGCGCGGAAGGACACGAATAAAGCGCGCTGTCTCTAAAAACGAGGTCAGCGCGACTGTTAGACGTAAGGGCGCGATGAAAAGGATACCAAAGGAACAGGGGCGCGATGTCAGCGCGACTGTTCTGAATTAAAACGCGCTGAGGATAAAAAACAAGCAAAGCTAAAGCAAAAACTTCCCAAACCAAAAGCAAAAGCCTTCTAACAATCAAGACACTTCCCAGATGTACCCAGAAAGTTTATAAGCAGAGAGACAATCCCAGAATCTCAGAGAAAGAGACCAATCAAAGTCAAACACAAAAGTGGACTCAAGAGACAAAAAGGCTGATCCCCAGCGGAGTCGCCAAATTGTTGGAGAGGTAAATCCCCTCTACGGATAGAGGCGATCCCTACTAGCCCAGCAAGGGTCTAGCAACAATCAAACAATGCTGCTATGCATGTTCCTAATTACAATTAAACAAGAGGTAAAGAGCACCTACTTGGATTCCAGCGCTGTCGTTTGACGAAGAGATGTTGCCTTCGCTCCTTCGTTTTGGCTGATCACGATCCTCCGCGATCTCCGTGAATAGATACCTGCACACACGAAGAGGAAACAAATGCAAGCGTGAAATCTAGTAAAAGCAACCATACATCGGTCAGAAAAGATGTAATTCACATTTAACCATTGCAAGTACAAATGAGAATGGAACAATAATAACAGTCATTTATTATTAATCAGAATAGAGAAGAGTACAACCAAATGTTCTGACATCGGTAACCTTCTCAGGAGGGGCCAGTCAGCATGTATCTCAAGCATTCACCTTTGAGGATGATTCTCCCAAGACAAACAACTCTCTCTCTCACACAAGCAACACAAAACAACCTTCCCTAAGCAATCAATCACTTCCACACCTAGCACACCAAATACCTATAGTAGCAGCAATCTGAGCACTATAAGCTCTATACAATCCAAGCTATGTCTAACTAGCTGCTCATGGTAATGGTGGAAGTATATGTAGGAGAAGGAGCCTCCTAAAAGGGT
Source organism: Pinus tabuliformis (assembly GCA_031772625.1). NCBI lineage: Eukaryota > Viridiplantae > Streptophyta > Pinopsida > Pinales > Pinaceae > Pinus > Pinus tabuliformis. The sequence continues at coordinate 906,117,298 of CM062811.1, forward strand.
GGAAGGATGAGCTTATCCTTGAGGGAAATGGTTGCAAAGGGTCGAACAGACATGCCATAGAAGGGAGTCGACATTCACAAAGCTAACAACCAAGCCTGGAGTTATCTGGAAGGCTGGTTGTTCGAACAAAATCGCCCAAACTGGATCAGCGCAGATTATGAGGTAACTGACGCGATGTCGCCGCGTCTACATAACTAGGACAGTCATGTCAGCGCGGAAGAACATGGGAAAGGCTTGCTGGCGACCAGCGCAGAAAAATGATGTCCTTCTGAGCTGGCAGCGCGCGGAATACACTATGGAGCGCCAGTCATCGCGGGTATTTTGCAAACAGACGCGCTGATGAATAAAACTTTAGGAAAATGGGTTTTTGGGCCAGTTCAGAAGGCATGAAGCTTAGTGATCGGCACAACAGGGTGACTGACCAGGAAGGCAGTGACAAATTACTGTGTAACAATTCCTTCAGAGGATTGTGCCTCTGTCTGAACTTCTTTGTCACAGGCCGATATATCATTTGTTTGTACTTCAAAATGGGCGATAGCTGAATGTTGTTCCTTTTGGTTTTGAACAGCAGGCTGGACTTGACTCCTCCTAATCTTTTTCTTGAGGGGTTTTGTCGTAGTGGTTGCATGTCTTACCCCCGAGGTCCCTTTCACTCTCTTTCCCATTTTCAAAACTCTGATTTGTTGTCGAAGTCATGCTATCACATTTAGCAGTCTTTGATGTTCTTTTCGTAATCTTTTGATTTCTTCTATTTTCTTAGAAAGAACAATTGTCTGTTTACTCGGGCCTGGATTGTTTTCTTGGCCAATTCCCTGGTTCTCTTCTTGGGGTGCTCCTTCGTTGTTCTGATTGAGTTGTTCAGGATTAAAAACCCTAGCTTGTTTTGTTATTTCCTGGGTGACTTCTTCTTCCATCCATTCTCCTCCATGAAATTCTTCCAGTGTAGTCTGGTTGGGAACAAATTGTTCCTCTTTTTTATCTTCATCACTTTTCTCTCCAGACATACTTTCATCATGAATATAGTGATTCTCTTCTTCTTCTTCCTCGTCGCACAATTCTTTGGATGCATCTTTGTCATGAGCAGAATGCTCCTTCAGTTCTTCTTTGATGTGGAGGTTTAGTGGGCTGAGAGGTTGAGCGTATTCACCCATATTGGCTAGAATTTGAACCAATCATCCTCCTGCAATGGATTTTGTAATGGGATTTCTTCACATTGCTCTGTCTCTTCCTCCACCTGCCCAGACTGCTCAGTCTCTTCCTCTGTTTCTCCTTCCCCATTTTCCTCCAATTCTTTCTCATTCTCCTCTCCTTCCAATTGCGGGGGTTGCTCATCCCTTGAATCATCTAACTCCATCGGTTGGCTGGTATTCCCTTGGGAATTTTCCAGCCTCCCTCTGAACCATGCCAATCTAACTGATTTCCTCCGCTTCAATGGTCTATTCGGTGTACTGGTAGCATGTTTTCATTTTGGGGTTGGCAGAGCCAGTCCCCCGTATATTGTGATAATTAGTTCTTCCAAACTGCTCTATTGCTAAGCAAGACTATAGCTAACTATTAGTCATATCAGCCCATGGTGACTTACTACCGATTCTACGTGTTGTGATTTTTTCATGCTTCGGGCAACATCATGTAGTAAAGAATTTAAAAATGCAGGCAAATTCACAGAGCATTTCTGTTTTAATACGGCTAAAAGTTTAAGGTGGCGTGGTCTTACCACGTCTTTCCTACCTTCACAGGTGATGTAGCTCTGGATGACTCTTGCCAATTCTGCCCACGGCTCTCCTAATGTTGCTGGTAGAACTCCCTTTCCTCTTATAGTCAGGTTCTAGCCTTCATCTTGGAAGATTTTTATGATTTTTCGCAGTCTCTCCTTCTTTAGAGTCCACACAGGTCCAGTGGCTGGCAGTCCTGAGACCTCTGCAATTATGTCATCGGTGACTACTATGTGTCTTCCTCTTACCGTGGAGTAATATTCTTGCAAGTTCTGCAAGAATTCTATTGCTATGGTCTTGTTGGATTCTTGTAAACAATTGAGATAAACTATCCATCCTGCCCTTGTTAGGATTTCCCGTGCAGCATCAGAAACTATCAATACCTATGGTTCTCTCCGAATTGATCTTCCTCCCATGCTTTAGCACACTGTAAAAACACAGAGACGGTAATGGAACAGCAGGTTGTTCAAACTGTTAGAAAATATAGAGAAAATAATGAAACAACAAGCTTGTTCAAATTCCCGAGTCACTTACTAATTATTGCAGAGCATAATACGGAAATAGCTTAGGAATGGCAAGCCATGCAAATTGGAAAACAATATACCGTTAAGCCTTGCTATTCCCAAGTGAAAATTCTCCAAATAATAGTCTGACACGTATACCAGCAAATTATGAGGTCACCTGCTTCCCCCCTGTAATGTGATAGGCTGTCCTTGGCCATTAAATGAGGGAGCGGTGTGCCGAACTGCCATGGTATAGAGTCATAAAGGAATAGTGTATACTGATATGCCATGTTTACAAAAGGATCAGGTTGTCGAAATCAAGGTGTATAATAGAATCGCTTAATAAATAAGAGAATGTCGTGATATGATGCGAGGCTGGGAGGATAGGGCAGCTGACGTGCACAAAAAGTCTGATGTAGTCATTATTAACTTTTTCCATCATGATTGGTTGTAATAGATTTTTATGTTTTTAAAGGTTCAGGGAAGTTATATACATAATCTCATTTGACCTATTACAAAGGTATAAGACAAAGAAGGGTCTTGATAATTGCTATTAGTGTATAAGGAATGTGACTTCAATACCATCAACAGAGCTCTGTTGCCCACAGGTGTCCATAACCTTGACAGAGTTGTTCGTTTCACCCTTGGAACCATGATCCCTTGTGTATGCTTAGGAAGTGCTGTGCAATGTCAAAATGGAGGTCATTATGTTGGCTTGGTAACCAGATAAACCATAATTCCATTCACTAGGAAGGAGTGAAAGGTGGACAGGCCAGCTCGTGATGAAACCTCCTATTCCAATGACTCTTTATTTTTTGTGATGTGCCTCTTGGATCATATCCCTATTGTGGTGGCCATACTGGGAATGCCACTTCACTTTCTTCCTTATGATCATGGTAGGCTGGCTCTTGATGAGAACCCCTATCCTTCATTTGACAACCCATATTAGCAAATCATATAAACATTTTTCTCTTTTTTCTCTTTTATAAAGTACTTTCCTATTTATACACAAAGGGTGGTTCAGCACTCCTTAAGAGTAGGAATGGTGAAAGAAGTCTTAACATCTCAATAGAAAAATATACCTTTTGTTCTTATTCCTTAATAATGATCAAAGAGGATTATGGGAATTTAAAAAGAACCACCATGATAAATAAAACCAATCATATCAGTATTAGCAGAATAATGACAGCAAAGTGGTGAATAGTTGTGTCCTTTCCTCTTTTCTACTATTAATTCAAAACAATTTCTAAAAAAATAGTGATTTTATGTAATTTGTTCATTTCAGTATGCTCTAGTTTTGTATCCATTGCATAAGTGTATAGTTGTGCTCCAAATCACAAAAAAGACTCGAAGCTGCTGTATATTGAGAGGAACAACAGTTGTCCTTTAATTGGAACAACGAGGAGAACAAGCGTAAATAAAAGGAATACGAAAATGTTGTCTTTTCAAAAAGGAACAGCAGAAAATGCAAGTGTTGTTCCTTCGGAAAAAGGAACAACAGAAACCAAAAGTGTTGTTCCTTTGGAAAAAGAACAGAAAAAATGAAAGTATTGTTCTTTCGGAAAAAGGAACAACAAAAAAACAAAAGTGTTGTTCCTTTGGAAAAGGAACAGCAAAACGAAAGTGTTGTTCCTTTGGAAAAAGGAATAGCAGAAAAACAAAAGTGTTGTTTCTTTAGAAAAGAAACAACAAAACGAAAGTGTTGTTCCTTCGAAAAAAGGAACAGCAGAAAAACAAAAGTGTTGTTCCTTCAGAAAAGGAATAGAAAAATGAAAGTGTTGTTCCTTTGGAAAAAGGAACAACAAAAAACAAAAGTGCTATTCCTTCGGAAAAGGAACAGTAAAACGAAAGTGTTGTTCCTTCGGAAAAAGGAACAGCAAAAAATGAAAGTGTTGTTCCTTCAGAAAAGGAACAACAAAATGAAAGTGTTGTTCCTTCGAAAAAGGAATAGCAGAAAATGCAAGTGTTGTTCCTTCGGAAAAGGAACAGCAGAAAATGAAAGTGTTGTTCCTTTGGAAAAGGAACAACAAAAACAAAAGTGTTGTTCCTTTGGAAAAGGAACAACACAAACAAAATTGTTGTTCCTTTGAAAAATGGAATAGCAGAAAACAAAAGTGCACACACATGTTGTTCCTTCGGAAAAGGAACAACAAAAATGATAGTGTTGTTCCTTCAGAAAAAGGAACAATAGAAAAATGCAAGTGTTGTTCCTTTGGAAAAAGGAACAACAAAATGGTGAAATTGTTGTTCCTTCGAAAAGGAACAACAAAATGCAGAGGTGCTGTTCCTTGAAAAAGGAACAGCAAGTTGGTGATAATGCTGTTGCTTCCTAAAAGGAACAGCAAAGTGCAAATACAAAAAAATATGTAAAGAGAACAGTTTTACGCTAACAAAAGAAAAGAATTATATACAGAATGTAAGAACAATTGAATCACTTAATGAAGCAGAGGTGAGGAAGATTTATCTTCCTCCACCAAAATCTCCATGTTGGAGTCTTCGCGGAGTTGCTGGTAGAAGGATTCCCGAGTAAGTGGTTTGCGGTATAATCGAACTCAGTGGCCGTTTTCCTTGAAGGTATGTCTAGATCCATCAATGGTGGTTACAGTAAGGGTGCCATTATCATGTACCTTCTGGATTTCATCTGGCCCTAGCCAATGAGTCTGAAGCTTCACGGGAAAATCCTAAAACCTGGAGTCATATAGGAGCGCCCAATCTCCTTCGTGGAAGACTTTCTTTTTAATGAGAGCATCATGCCATTTAGCTCACTGTTGTTGGATTAATGCAGTGTATTGAATGGCAGAGAGCCTGATTATATCTAGCTCGTTGATCTATTGTAATATATTAATTTGTGCCTCATTTAGATCTAGACCAACTTCTTGTGTTGTTCGTAGTGTTTGTATCTCGAATTCTATTGGAAAGATGGGTTCCTTTCCAAATACTAGTTGGTATGGTGAATAGCCGGTAGTGCTTCTCCATGTTGTTCTGTAAGCCCACAAGGCTTCTGGAAATCTTGCAACCCAATCGCGTCTATGTGAAACAATGGTTTTTGTTAGGATTGCTTCTATTATTTTATTGCTGCTTTCTACTTGATCATTTGCCTGTGGGTGGTATGGAGTAGTAATTTTATGTTGGACATGATAGTTTTTTAGTGTTGCAGCAATCTTGTTACCAGCAAACTATGGTCCACCATCTGTAATTATATCTCTTGGGAGCCCATATCGCACAAATATATGGAATAGGAACTGTATGACGGAATCCTTTGTAGCTCTCGGCAATGCCTCTGCTTCAACCCATTTGGTGACATATTCTGTTGCTACCAAAATATACGTTTTCTGGTTCGATGATGGGTTAATTGGACCAACAAAATCAAGGGTCCATTGCTCGAATGGTTCAATAACTAGCTGTGGGTTCAGGGGAATTTCATCAGACTATCCACGGCGGCCTTCTCTTTGGCAGCTGTCACAAGCTTGAACAAAATTATTTTCATCTTTGAAGATCGTGGGCCAATAATACCCTGTTTGCAGCACCTTGTGACCAGTTCTTCGAATGATGAAATGTCCACCACACGGTCCGTCATGACAAGATTTCAAAATGTCAAAAATTTCATATTCGCAGATGCATCTCCTGATGTGCATATCTACCCCTGTATGGAACAGGTAGCCCCCAATCCAAGAAAATCGAGTACTTCGCTGGACAATCTATTTTCGTTCATTGGGGGTTAGATGTTTCAGTAATTTGCCTACTGCTAAATATTTTGCAACATCAGCATACCAGGGTGTTTTAACAATGGCAACAAACAAATGCTCATTTGGAAATTGATCTTCAACTGCTGCTGCGTCCATTGGTTTTGGCATTCGTGAGAGAAAGTTAGCTACAGGATTTTCTTTTCCAGGTCGGTCCTTTATTGTGATATCAAATTCCTGCAATAAAATCAACCATCTGGTTACTCTACCATTCGTGATTGCTTTATTTGCTAAATATTTTATGGCAGAGTGATCTGTATACAAGATAACAGGATATCTAGTAATATAATGCCTGAATTTATTGACAGCATGTATTACAGCCAAAATTCCTTGTCAGTAACAGTATAGTTCAATTCAGCAGGAGATAAATTCTTGCTAATATAATTTATTGCATATGGTTTTTTATCTTCTTCGTACCCAAGGACTGCTCCAATAGATGTATCTGAAGCATCTGATGAAATTTTAAATGGTAGGTCCCAATTCGGACCTCTAAGGACTGGGGCTGTTGACACAAGCTTTTTCAGATCCTGGAAGGCACAGTCGCATTTTTCTATCCAAAGAAAGTCGACATTACCTGTCAGTGCATATAGGGGTGCAGCAATATGAGAAAAATGTTCTATAAATCTTCTATAGTAACTAGAAAATCCAAGAAAACTGCGTACCTCTGTCTGAGTGGTAGGATTGGGAACTAGCAAAATTATTTGGATTTTGGCTGGGTCTACCTGTATTCCAGCTGTTGAGATATAATGACCTAAAATAAGTCCTTCAGACATCATCATATAGCATTTTTCATGGCTCAAACAAAGCCTGGTGGCAATGCAGCGCTGCAGCACTTTGTCCAGTGTGTCTAATGCTCGCTTGAAATCATCCCTGTATGGTGTAAAATCATCCATGTATACTTCGAGCCCTTCATTTATTAAGTCTGAAAAGATGCTGAGGATAACCCTTTGAAATGTGGTAGGGGCATTGCATAGGCCAAAAGGTAGAACTCTGTAGGCAAATGTTCCCCAAGGACAAGTAAAAGTAGTTTTGTCTTCGTCTTCAGGGGCAATCTGAATCTGATTGTATTCACTGAAGCTGTCTAAGAAAGAAAAAAATTTATTTCCTGCAAAAGTGTCTAATACTTGGTCAATGAATGGAAGGGGAAAGTGGTCTTTTTGTGTTGCTTTATTTAGCTCCCTATAATCTACACAAATCCTCCACTTTCCATTCTTGTTTGGCACCACAACAGGTGGAGAGACCCATTTACTATCGGAGATAAGGAAGATGAAGTTCATATCTAAAAGTTTTTGAAGTTCAACTTTTACAATGTCTTTTAGATGAGGGTTAAGTCTCCTTTGTGGTTGGCGAACGGGTCTTGCATCCTTATCGATGTAAATGTGGTGTGTACATAACTGGGGATCAATTCCTTTTATGTCAAGGTAGTCCCATGCAAATGCTTCTTTGTATTTCCTGAGTAGTTGGATCAGCTTCTCTTCTTGTTCGGAAGTCAGGTTGGAATTAATGTTTAAAGTCTTTCCTGGCTCAATTTCTACAGTTTTGCTATTTTAGACAGAGGTAATAGGTATTGTTTGATCGTGAGTATCTTTAAGAGGATCTTCTTCTAATTCATTATCAAACGCTGCTTCTATCATGTGACATTATATGTGGGATCTGGATTCAGCTTGGCTAATAAAATTGTTAATGCATCATCTTTTGTTTGATTTTTGAAATCAAGGGCATCTTCTATGGTTAATGGAGATCTAATATTTTCGGAGAGGTATGATACAGGATGTTTGTTAGTTTTTATTATTGTGACACTTGGCTAGGCTGGAGGATATAAAGGTAGATTCTTGATATTAGCCCCCCTAGTTATGGTCATACTTCCTTGTCGGCAGCCAATATAAGCGTCAGCAGTTGCAAGCCAAGGTCTGCCTAAAATCAATGGGCGTCCATCAAGTTAGTTTTTGGGGTTTATTATCAGAAAATCGGCAGGATACTCCTAGGAATCAACGGATATCATGACATTATGCAGTGTGCCCTCTGGCCTAACCACGGATCGGTCAGCTAGTTCTAATAAAGTGGAAGTCATTTCTACTGATGTAATGCCTAGTTTTTGACAAGTGGTGGTTGTTAAGATATTGATTGCAGCTCCTAGATCAACTAAGGCATTTGAGAAGGTTTGCCCATTTATTTGTACTGTTACTATTGGATTTCCTGGGTCTTCATATTTAACGGGTGTTTCTTTTCCTGATAATAGATCGGATAAGGTATGAACTACTTGGACTTTTGGGTTATTTGTTATTTTCCTCCTTGGTTTTTTTATACATAGCTCTTTGATGGGCTTTGCATATATTTGGATGTCTTGGATGGCTTGGAGGAGTGGGACTTTTATGTACAAATTTTCCAGCTCTCCTAGAATGTCAAAATTAGGATGTTGTATAGGTCAAGGTATAATTAATCATTCTGGGAATGGGGGAGAAGATGTGGCTGCTTGATCATGAATTTGTTGTTTGGTCACATCCTCTTCTTGCGGTGGTTGTTCTATAGGTAACTGATTTTCAACTTGAGTGGTTTTATTTCCCTCTGTTTCTATAATGCGCCCAGATCTTAATTGAATATCATTACACTCCTTTAGATTGGTTTCTGGTTCTGGTATTTCAATTATTTGGATAGATTGGACCAATCTATTATTTGGATTAGGGTTGGGCTGGGCCGGGAGTTGCGGTATTAAATTAGATTGAGGGGTTTTTTGTAATGCTGGTAGTGTAGGTTGAGGGATCGGAATGGTTCCTACTGGCTGATTCAACGGTCTTTGCTAGTTTGTCTGCCAGGCTTGACTCTGTGAAGTAGGAGGGGACCATTGTGCTGGATATACATTGTTTTGCCAATATGGTGAAGTATAGGGAAAATTTGGCCAACTGGGTTGACTTGTTTGGTTTGGCCATGGTGATGATGAAGGAAATGGTTGTTGTGATCAATTCGAGAAGGGAGCTTGATTTTACCACATTGTATTATATTGTTGAGCATGATATTGTGGAGGTTGAAAAGAAGAAGCTTGATATGGGAACATACCTGATTGTCATGGCTGCCATTGACAGTGCTGATTGAGTAGGTACACTGGTTCTGGCTCTTCTTCTGCTTCCTTTATACTGCTTTCAATCCAAGAAGTGAGGGACAACTCTCTGTAGAGTGGTGTTTTGTACAAATGGCGCAAACTTGGACTGCATCTAATGGACACTCCTTGTGGTTGTCTTTCTTTCTGCATCTGGGACAGAAGATTACCAAATTCTGTTCTACCTCTGCTTGCTTTTGTTTGGCCCACATAATATCAAGTTGTATTGTCAGTGTCCCCAATATGTCAGTTTTCAAATTTTCTAATAAATTTCCAATTTCTACGCGAGTTACTCCTTCTGTAGAGTTCTTGTTGTCTCTTGTAAACCTGTCATGTTCCGTTGGCTTTAGTCTTGTGCTACCTCTCAAGCTCCTGATACATAAATCAATAATGTCAGCAAAAATTTCCTGATTTAGTGTTTCAATCCATTGTTCCTTCATTCCCCCAATTAATGTTGTTTTTAATACATTATCAGGTAAGGTTAATGATGCATAAGGAGATCTTTGAAGATTATACTGGAAACGTTCAACATACTCTTCTAATGTTTCATTTGGTATATATATCATCTGAAATATTTCATCTTTTAATTCTCTAGACCTGCAATAGTCTTGATATTTCTTTATAAAAGCATCTTTCATTTGATCCCAATTGTTTATAACACCACCTCCCAATCCCATAAACCATCTTAAAGCAGCCCCTTTTAATGTAGAGGGGAACAATTTCAATTTCTAGGGATCGGTGGTATAGTCATATCCTCTACACAACACATCAAATTCAAATAGGAATGCATCCGGATCTTCTGATTTAAGGCCATGAAATGTAGGGATATGCTAGAGAGGGATTGCTTTCATAGGTGCATTAGCTACAGTATCCACAATGAGGTATTGCAGTGTAGAGGTTTGGGTGTTTGGCTGATTCTGGGCCATTTGGTCAAATATATGCCAATAACCTTCTGGGATATCTAGGAGGGTATTCCTAGGTTGTCGAGGGGGAACGAATTTAACAGGAATGGCCTTAACAACACTTCCTTTATCTGGGATGATGAGAGTGCCTAATGTCTGAGGGAATTCTAGTTATTGAGGTTCTTCAACTTCGTTATAAATGATTCTTGCAGCACTTCCCTTATCTGGGTTACTTAATGGCTGAATTATCCCAAGAGGAGATCTCGGTTCTTCAATTTCTCTTATTCCTCCTCTCCCTTCATAGAGGTTGCTAAAGTTTCCTTCTTGCAATGATTTTTGGCTAGAATTCTCAATTTCTTGAAAATATTGCTCTTCGGTTTGACTATGCACCTCAGCAAAGGCTACAGATGGTGATCCTGTGGCCTGAAGGGAACTAGTAGGCTGTCTAGAAACAACTTTTCTAGGTCCTACTAAAGGCTGAGATTCTGCTTTCTTAAGGATTTCATCTATAAAAGTTGATCAGCCAAGGGTTACTGGCCCCTTAGCTTTGTCATAATTGGGTAGAGGTTTAGGATTCTTTTCAGGCTTTTTCTGCTTGGTCATGCACACAAATCAAATGCTAATTTCTACCCAAAAAAATAGCAACAAGTCTGCAGGAAAGCGGGCAGGGGAGGAGGACTATTACATGCTCCGTACGTAGGTTCTTACCTTCCGTTTTTAAAACCCATTTCTCTCCTAGCAGGTTCTTACATCACTCTGGAAAAGGAACAAATGGCTACACTCTTCCCCGAAAACGGCGCCAAAATGTTGAGCAGTAAAAAGGGTCTTTTTCACCTCTATTTACCCTACATTAACTTATCAATCTGGGAATGATTTGTTATCTCAAAGAGTGTACTCAGTTTGAGGTGGTCATTTTTCAGAGTAATGCTAGTAGTATAGTGCTCTAAATACAAGAGTAAACGGATGCTTGAAATAAGATCTACTTACAGAAAAGAACCTTAAAACTCAAATCATGCACTCAACAATTTATCAGTCAAGGGTACAGTAATGGTAACTCATCCCTCTGTAAACTGATGTAATTAAAGACAATCAAGGAAAAGATCATCAATCTGGGAACTAGACAACAAATGTCAATGTTCACTACAGTCTCAGATCGTTCTGCACACCAAAGCAATAATAACACCAATAACAGGAAATGGAACAACAACTAGTCTTATGAACAAGATTGAACAGCAAAACCTTAGTCTACGGAAATAAATGCAGCAATTATATCCTACAAGAATTAGATAACAATCTTTGCTCTAAAGATAAATCGGACAACAACGGAAATGGAACGACAATGAACAAAAATGAAATATGGAACAGCAACTAGAGTCAAATATAAATGTACAATGAACCAAAACAAATATCACACATGGTACGTTTAATACTTAGAAGAAACAATAATATGACTTTGATACAACAAGTATAAATCTTAGTTATAAAGAATAACGATTGTAATTCATAATGGAACAACAACACTAGTTGAACAACAATCGCGATTAAGTGTAAACCATAGATAAATACAGTAATACCAACTTATGAATGTTACAGCACGGTTACTCGGTAATTGAACAACAATAGCATTTTGTAACGAACAACAATGTTATATCAATGGTTAAAGGAACAGCAATGCGTTACAAAGTCAGAATAAGCAACACATCATTCATGTTACAGAGAACAACATTACTTAGTTGAGCATAAGAAAAATATAACAGAACCATGATGTAAAATAGCAAAACACATCAGATTACCAAATAGAGCTAATAATGAAAACCACATACAAATTAGAAATAATGGTACAGGAGCAAGTGTTCCACCAGGGCCAGGCCCTTAGCCTCCAGGGACACACCGCTTGAGATTACTCCAGAATCAAAGATGGAACGACAACCAAATTTATATTAAAACATCAAAACAGAGTTACAGTGGATCACTCTTCAACGCGAGTCGATAATCAAAGTTTCAAATACAAAGGAGAATTACATAAAAATAACAACAAGTCGCCCCCGGGCTAGCAGTGCTGCCCATTCTTATGACAGCCCAACGAAGATATCAATGATACAAAAATCGTTAAGATAGAAATCCCTCAGGATCAAAGGATCCTGATGGATTCTCCAGATGGTTAATTCTCAGTTATCCTCTTGTTCTCGTGCGTCGATTTGATATCTCCTTTTCCCTTCCTGGCTGATACGCTCCGATTTGGATCGCCTTGTTTGCATGCGGTTCCCCGCCAAAGGGACATCAGTTAACTTTGTCCTGTCTTTTCCTTTGGGACGAAAATCTTTCGTTTTCTCCTTTTCCTGCATAAGAAAAGGGCAATTATTAGCTGTTTTGCGTTGCATACAAATCCCATAGATTTTGTCATAATTTCTTATTATCTACCTAGTTCATGATGCAAAGAGGTTATGAGTTTTAAAGAAAAGATGACAAAATAAATGATAATAACATACCTTCTTTAGTACTCCACAATATTTCCATAAACCAAGGGCTCTTTAACCCCTAAAAGTTTTGTTTCATACCCTAAAGGATCGTGGTCAACTAATTACATCATTTTCCAGAAGTTCCACCTGAAAAACCTCTTAGAGCTGGACAAAACTGGACCATACTGGTTGCTCCATGGTCAAGGTGTGATGCATACTGGCTGCTACACTAGCCAGGTGCGATGCATACTGAAAGAACCTTCTATGGTGTTATCGGGAAAAGTATCCATGCGGAAAGACCCTAACCCACTAAGGTGTGACAGTACCTTAGAAACAAACAGAAGTAACTACTTGTGTATTCTTCTTTGCGAATTATGAAAAAAGAAGGAAAGGATGAACTAACCGTTGTCTTCCGCTAGTTCCTTTGACCCAGTTCCTCTTCTCTTTGATAGCTTTCAACCCCTTGCTCCTTCACTTGCCCAACAGCACAACACCTGCAAGATCAAAGAAGAAAGAGACTACACAAATACATAGGTTCATATACATAAAAAACTTAGGATCAGATTATAAGCTAAACATACTAATGCAACAATCATCAATGAAACACAAGTATGTAGGAGAAAACCCAAATAGTTTTATTCATAGAAAATAAAGGTTCAGGAGGAGATACAACCGATGTCCTGATCCAGCATCACCCTCCCAGCAGAGAGAAGTCCCTTCCTCACCTCCAACAAAGCATAAATCACCCAATAATATAATTGTCTCTCTCAATACCAACAGCAATTCTTTGCAATATCAAAATTCTAGCCTCTGGATCTCTTGGAGAAGGGATCCATATATAGATGTATGCAAGGAAGATGAGTCAACTCATGATTTGACTAGTGGCTTCTCACCGTCAGTTCTTGCTTCCACTTGGAGAGTGAGAGCCTTCCACTTGGAGACTGAGAGCCTCTTACTCATCCTTGGTCGAATTTAGTGAGGCAAGTGTCATTGGAGAAGATTCTGGAAGCTTCCATTGTCTTTCCACCTCGCATGATGACACTGCCACTTGTCATTTCCCGCTCAACGCACCCTGGTAGTGCATTAAAGTGCATTGCAACGCACCTAGGCAGTGCATTTCGGTGCTATGCAACGCAGCCAGCTAGTGTAGCCTCTGAAATGATCCTAATTTGACTGATTCTGAGCAGTTTCTGGTGGAGAACTTCTGGGAGAAGCTGTAGTTTGTTGACCTTGTTCCTTTAGGGGTCGGAACAACATGTTTAGGGAATTTAGATCCATTGGTTTATGGACATTTCATGCTCAGATCTGTAAGGCACAAAAATGTCTATAATAGTTGCCCCCTAAATTATGAGGTCGTTTATCGGGTGAAATGCTTTATTAGGAGGATCCAAAGTTCTTTCAATGTTGGGAGGAGACCTGTAATAAGATACAATACAATACATTATATTCATACTGATTTCATGATCTGGCTGAGGTGGGCATTCCCATGCTCAGCTTTATAAATTCATTTTTTATGTACATAGGACAGACAATCGTCTGATGGTAGACTGATGGTTCTGATGGAGCCATCATCCTTTTGGTAGGATGATTATCTGTGCTGCAATGCTGTACATTTCAATGTCTTTATTTTCCTGAATATATATCGCAGCCCGGATGGATGAAACTAGATCTGGGGTCTTCAATCTCGTCCGATCTTCACTCGAAGTACAAGTCGATCCATGTGAGAATTGTTCTAAAGTCGAACATGGAAAGACATCGATTGATTACCAGTCAATAATGTAAACTGTTAACAAGCACGAGAGGAATCACCGATAATGATAATGACCCTCAAGGTACTGCAGTACAATTCACGTGGTGTGAATAAAGGACTTGGCATCGAACACCACACAAAATCTTTCGGTCGAAGGTCATTGAGGTATACCTGTCGCCGGAAGTGAGAAACTTGCCATTGAGGCATGCAAGCTTCAAAGTACTAAATGGGGTGTTCCTAGATCAACTTCTTGGATAATGAGCTGATGTCGACAAGAAGCGATCCGTCAAAGGAGGGAATTAATGAATCCCACATCAATGACACGGAACGGAGAAAATGATTTTGATGGAGGTGAAAACAATCTGATGATATATGGTTCAGGATGGCGGTCATGAAAGAATGAAGTATGATGTATGGTAGTGTATGGGACACGGTTGACTCCTTCTGAATGACTTCTCTTGAACATGTCGGCGACACTTATGTGATGGATTGGTAGCATTTACCCCAAATGTGGATGGTATGATGTGACCATGGTGATGTTACCAATGAATGAAACAACCCAACCCGACTCGGGCACGGAGTGGAAGTGTCATGTTCAAGAGCGACTTGCTACCAATAAAGGTTCTTTGAGTTTTCTTCCCAATTTTTCCCCAGTCATTGCTGACCAGTACCTCTTTACTTTTGTCAAGCTTGAGGAGGATAACATATGCTTGTTCTATAATTTGCCCTTCGGGCAAACCCATCGCTATGTTTTAACGAGCCTAGCGATAGTGAAACTCGTTCTCGTCTAAAGACAAGTTTGTCGCTTATTAATGCTTTTAACGAGTCTAACGACAAAGATAACTCGGTCCTTTTCATTTTTAGAGAGTCTGAAAAGGTACATAAAGTTAACTCCCAAATTCCTTTTTCGTCATCTAATCCCTTAAGTCCGAAAAAGTATAAAATAATACAGAAGGGATGAATTTTCGATAGTTTTAATGAGCCGAACTAAACAAGCGCTCGATCTTTTTGTGCAATGATCCCTCAGGTCCAAAAAGATTAAAATCTAGAGGAGGGATAGCTCTTCCTGTCGCTTTAACGAGCTGGAAGGCCAAAACTCGGTAATCTTTTCATATTTTACGAGTCAGATGAAAAGAGCTTAAAGAAGACTCGTCTTTTGAGGAACGAGTGATAAACAGGGTAGCAGCTGATTCCAGGTAAGGTTTGGAATTTTCCAATCACGGCAGTGTCACAAGGATGGTTAGTGAAATCGCTCTTCGCAGCTATTCCTCAAAATGGGTAAACAATCAAATGGAGGTGAATGATCGGCTAATGAAAAGTGGAGGTGACGGTGTAAACACGACCAAGGCTTTAATGGCTGAAGTACTACATTCACGGTGGTTATTTACCGGGGAATAGTTCATCTTTTAACGAGCTTAAACGCGGGTGGAAACATTTGCTCAGTCTTATGTTTATCTTTTAACGAGCATGAACTATGTGCTAAAACTGCTCGATTTCCCAGTCATATGATAAGAATGTCTCACTGAAGGTGTCATTTTTTATGGAGCTTGCACCTTACAAAGATTTGCCCCGCATCCTTTCTTTATGCAAGTTCGGAAACGACTAATCCAAAAAATAGATAAATAACCGCTCTTTGCTTGCACTCCAAAAGGTTTGCATGCCCCCAGGTATAAAACAGAGTTTCAAGGTTACCTCTACTTCATTTCCGCTAAAACAAAAGTTTTACCGAGAGAGGCCTACCTCTTACAGGTCACCCAAAGATTGTTCTATTAATCTTTCAAACAAAACACTTCTTCGGCGATGTCTACCGAAATAAACAAAGGTAAGTGGCGCAGTCACGCCAACTCACATAACTTTGACAAGAGAATCTTATTCTAGAATAACCCTCTTCCAATCACGGACAGGGTACAGACTAGTCATATTCTCCCACGGAAACCTACTCTATATCTGAAGTTTTCTTTGCCCGAAGCAGACCAGGATGCATGCCCCCTGGGTTCCAGTTACATCCCTCTGAATCACTCGCGCTCATCGGGAGGATGGACTGGGGGTGGAGGCATTTCTTGCTTGAAAAGACCATTTAGGGATGGTATATTACTATTTGCTACACGTGATCCGGGAAATGAAAGTTGGTCTACGAGCTTGACCACTCTTCCTTCATGCGGAAAACACATTACTCTAAAGAGTGAGGAGACGATGGCTCCCATGCAATAAATATAGTCTCGTCCAAGGAGTAGGTTATAATCCAAGGGTCCTTGGACTACCATGACGTTCATTTGAACAGTCTTCTTTCTCAATGTTATGGGCACATTGGGAAGAATCCCTAAAGGTCAACTGGTTCCTTTATCAAAGCCTGTCAGATTTCTCATCTCAGGCAAAAGCGATGGCGAGCCAAGCGCTTTCCAAGCAGTCGAGGAAAGGATACTCACAGATGCCCCTTCATCAATTATGGTACCAGCCATGACCATTCTATATATTTGAACGATAATTCTGAATGGTATTCTTGCTGGTAAGCGGGGTCTGCCTAGTTGATTCCAGTCGAAGGAGACAACTAGGTTGCTTGGAGGTGGGACCGAATAGACGGCCGGGTACGACCCTGATGAACTTCCTTCCTGCGGTAAAGGAACGGGTATATTAACCTCATGTTCATTGGAGTCTTTGTTGATGAAGAGAATTTGGATGGTGTCATCTTTGTTCTCTTCAGTGACTGTATCATTCGAAGATAAAACTTCTGAAGGCAAGACTGGGTCAACTGCCGCCTCGACCTTTTGACTTTCGTCTGGTATGGATTCAGACGGTTCATCTTCAATGATAGATGCTTCGGCTGACCACCTGAGCGGGCCAGCCAGATTCTTGACTAGTGATGGACTCGGCAAGAGTTTTTTATATCCAGGAGGGAGTCGTAATGGTGAAACCGGACGATCATCCAAAACTCTTTTAGCTTCGTCTAATAAGGGACAATGGTGGATGGCATGGTCGCCTTCGCACAGTTTATAGGGAAACCTAGCTTTCCCTTTTTGTCCTTGTGCTTCACTTTCACTAATCGACGGTGTGCTTTCAACATGATCACTAGAGGTTGATGACACTGGGTTGTGCAAACGAGGAGACCAGTCCCTTAGTATCCGGGGAATACAGCGACAATCTTTGTGGAAGTTGTATCCTCTGCAAATGACACATGGCGATTTAGGCCCGGTCAGTGTTGTGTATGGATTTTTACTGGACGATTCTTGTTTGCCCCCATTCGCTTTTGGCTCCTTTTTCTTCTTTTCCTTCTTCTCCTTAGGAACTTGGCTTTTAGCTTTACCAGTTCCTTCAAGCGAAGAGGAAGGAAGAGAGGAAGAGTTAGAAGAGGTAGAAGGTTGGTGGGCAACTTTGGATTCGTCGAGCTACTGATTTGACTGTTCAGGAATAGTGGTGTGCTGAACGACATTGGTTGAGAAGAGCCAGACTGGCAAGCCAATTGTCAGTCCTGGAAGTGACAATGTGGCCATATGGGGCGCACCAACATCTCCACAAGAGGAGAAGGGACTAGGATTTCCACCAAGGGGAATTCCTTGGTTGGTAGGCTCCATTTTCTAAACCCAAAGATCAACGTAGGAAAAGGAGGTGATTGTTCCGTTTAAAATAAATTTTAACACGCTTTGACACAACTTGTTTTTTCAATTTTAAAGAGTCGAGAAAAAACAAAAGATGACTCTAGTCTCCTTCAATTTTTAATGAGCCTGAAGTGACAAGTGCTCAGATGGACCTTTTCCATTAAGGAGTCTAAAAAGGAACGAAAGGGACTACTCTGGAGGTCTAGGTAGAGGGAGTACCAAACCAATCACAAAACTGCAGAATAAGTTTTACGGTATGGCAGTCAATCTTCCCGAATGCTGTGTTCGGTGCATTGCGATCAGTAGGGCGACCGACACGGCTTCCTATGGATAAAAGGTTTTAAGCCTATAGGGGTCTCCCAATATATACTCGATGGTACGTGGGAGCACAATCCGTACTGGCACTTACCGTTTCACCGTGGAGGAATCACCCAACCACTCGACGATAATTACCAGGCTTTACGACGCCGGAACACGTCTCTAGCCTAGACCTCTAAATGTTGTACGTTAAGTTACAAAGCGTTGTTAAGGTCATTGAATTTATTTTAATTTGATCTTTCTTATGAAGTTTTCCTTTTTGGTTCACCACGAGATGTAGATGTAATTCCTAAAATGCAGTCTAAAGATGATAAACAAACTTTTTATCTCTTTTCAGCAATGAAAATCCTAGCTACAAAGGGAAAAGTAAGACAACCTTTTCTCAAAGAGCATAGAGCACACTGTAAATGCACTTTTTCCTAAATCAAGCCAAGAAGACTGTCAATATGCAAATGCACTTGTGCAATGTATTTGTTTTTTACTTTCTTAATATTGATGCCTAAAAAGAAAGTTGATGTACAAATTTGAATTCGTTTTTTCAGTGATTAACACAAACAAGGAAAATACTCGTTTCGACACTTAGAAAAGCACAAATCCAAACCAAAAGACAAAAGAAAATGTATAATCAACTGTCTATAGCAAATACACTTTCTCCTATGATCAAAATGACACTTTCGACAGATCTAAATCAGAGGATGACAGTATGACTATTCTACTTTTGTAATGGAAAACTGTAAATGATGTAACAAACACATAAAAACACCTACAGTTTCTTTGTACAACGGAGGCAGAATTGAGGCAAAGAAAAGGGGTTTTGAAACAGAAACACACACTGATCACAGGCTGCAAAAACAGAGATGAAAACTGAAAAACTGAAGCAGAGAACCTCAGTTGCACAAGGCAAAGCTGATCAGCGCACCTACAGCACAGAGAAACTGGATTGCAGCGCAGGTAGCCCTCTCGAGAACTACGTTGAAATGCAGAGTCTCTTCACTGTGCCTGCGCTGGGGCAGAAACGAGACTTCTATCCAGGTTCTGGGTCACGGTTTGCAGTTTAATCTATGGATTTTGGCCGAGTAAAAACAATCAGTAATGCTCAATTAGAGGGTGAATTAAATGGAGGATTGAGAACTATCACAAAGGGTAATCAGATCATTTTTGGATCAGCTATTCAAATCATAAACAGATCCAGTGAATGGATTGAAGAAGCAGGTGTCTACTTTGCATTTGTTAATGGCAAATGCAGTTTGATTGCTACCTCTACGTTTATGAGATAAATAACAATGGAAACACAAATAAACTAATAAAAAAAACATCCCCAGTGGAGTTGCCATTTAATTGAGCATTACTGATTGTTTTTACTCGGCCAAAAGCCATAGATTAAACTGCAAACCGTGACCCAGAACCCAGATATAAGTCTCGGTTCATTGCATGAACTGTGTTCGGTGCATTGCGATCAGTAGGGCGGCCGACACGGCTGCCTATGGATAAAAGGTTTTAAGCCTATAGGGGTCTCCCAATATATACTCGACGGTACGTGGGAGCACAATCCGTGTTGGAACTTACCATTTCACAGTGGAGGAATCACCCAACCACTCGACGATAATTACCAGGCTTTACGACGCCGGAACACGTCTCTAGCCTAGACCTCTAAATGTTGTGCGTTAAGTTACAAAGCGTTGTTAAGTTCATTGAATTTATTTTAAGTTGATCTTTCTTATGAAGTTTGCCTTTTTGGATCACCACGAGATGTAGATGTAATTCCTAAAATGCAGTCTAAAGATGATAAACAAACTTTTTATCTCTTTTCAGTAATGAAAATCCTAGCTACAAAGGGAAAAGTAAGACAACCTTTTCTCAAAGAGCATAGAGCACACTGTAAATGCACTTTTTCCTAAATCAAGCCAAGCAGACTATCAATATGCAAATGCACTTGTGCAATGTATTTGTTTTTCACTTTCTTAATATTGATGCCTAAAAAGAAAGTTGATGTACAAATTTGAATTCATTTTTTTAGTGATTAACACAAACAAGGAAAATACTCGTTTCGACACTTAGAAAAGCACAAAACCAAACCAAAAGACAAAAGTAAATGTATAATCAACTGTCTACAGCAAATACACTTTCTCCTATGATCAAACTGACACTTTCGACAGATCTAAATCAGAGGACGATAGTATCACTATTCTACTTTTGTAAGGGAAAACTGTAAATGATGTAACAAACACATAAAAACACCTACAGTTTCTTTGTACAACAGAGGCGGAATTGAGGCAAAGAAAAGGGGTTTTGAAACAGAAACACACACTGATCACAGGTTGCAAAAACAGAGATCAAAACTGAAAAAATGAAGCAGAGAACCTCAGTTGCACAAGGCAAAGCTGATCAGCGCACCTGCAGGACAGAGAAACTAGATTGCAGCGCAGGTAGCCCTCTCGGGAACTGCGTTGAAATGCAGAGTCTCTTCGCTGTGCCTGCGCTGGGGCAGAAACGAGACTTCTATCCGGGTTCTGGGTCACGGTTTGCAGTTTAATCTATGGCTTTTGGCCGAGTAAAAACAATCAGTAATGCTCAATTAGAGGGTGAATTAAATGGAGGATTGAGAACTATCACAAAGGGTAATCAGATCATTTGTGGATCAGCTATTCAAATCATAAACAGATCCAGTGAATGGATTGAAGAAGCAGGTGTCTACTTTGCATTTGTTAATGGCAAATGCAGTTCGATTGCTACTTCTAAGTTTATGAAATAAATAACAATGGAAACACAAATAAACTAATCAAACAAACTTCCCCAGTGGAGTCGCCATTTTGTTATCGGGAAAAGTATCCATGCGGAAAGATCCTAACCCACTAAGGTGTGACAGTACCTTAGAAACAAACAGAAGTAACTACTTGTGTATTCTTCTTTATGGATTATGAACAAAAAAGGAAAGGATGAACTAACCATTGTCTTCCGCTAGTTCCTTTGGCCCAGTTCCTCTTCTCTTTGATAGCTTCCAACCCCTTGCTCCTTCACTTGCCCAGCAGCACAACACCTGCAAGATCAAAGAAGAGAGAGACTACACAAAGACATAGGTTCATATACATAAAAAGCTTAGGATCAGATTATAAGCTAAACATACTAATGCAACAATCATCAATGAAACACAAGTATGTAGGAGAAAACCCAAATAGTTTTATTGATAGAAAATAAAGGTTCAGGAGGAGATACAACCAATGTCCTAATCCAGCATCACCCTCCCAGCAGAGAGAAGTCCCTTCCTCACCTCCAACAAAGCATAAATCACCCAATAGTATAATTGTCTCTCTCAATACCAACAGCAATTCTTTGCAATATCAAAATTCCAGCCTCTGGATCTCTTGGACAAGGGATCCATATATAGATGTATGCAAGGAAGATGAGTCAGCTCATGATTTGACTAGTGGCTTCTCACTGTCAGTTCTTGCTTCCACTTGGAGAGTGAGAGCCTTCCACTTGGAGACTAAGAGCCTCTTACTCATCCTTGGTCGAATTCAGTGAGGCAAGTGTCATTGGAGAAGATTCTGGAAGCTTCCATTGTCTTTCCACCTCGCATGATGACACTGCCACTTGTCATTTCCCGCTCAACACACCCTGGTAGTGCATTCAAGTGCGTTGCAACGCACCTAGGAAGTGCATTTGGGTTCTATGCAACGCAGCCAGCTAGTGTAGCCTCTGAAATGATCCTGATTTTACTGATTCTGAGCAGTTTCTGGTGGAGAACTTCTGGGAGAAGCTGTAGTCTGTTGACCTTGTTCCTTTAGGGGTCAGAACAACATGTTTAGGGAATTTGGATCCCTTGGTTTATGGACATTTCATGCTCAGAGCTGTAAGGTACAAAAATGTCTATAACATATGGGTTGTGATGAGCAAGAATAGACAAATGGCAGAGACAGTTTGCTAAGTGGATGATCATGGAATCCTCCAGAAACTTCTCATATGACACTTGCCTCTCTGAATTCGCCCAGGGATGAGTAAGAGATCAATAAAATCTCCAAGTGGAACCAAGAACTATTAGTGGAATGACACTAATAAAAAATCTAGAGCTGACTCACACCCTTGCAAGACATCTATAAATGGATCCCTCATCTAAGAGATCTAGAAGGCTGGAATTTTGTAATTTGTAAGGAATTGTTGTTGGTTTATCTATGAGAAGAGACATTGTATTATTGGGTGATTTTGCTTTTAATGAGGTGAAGAGGGCTTCTATGCTGGGAGGATGATGCTGGATTAGACAGCTGGGTTGTAATCCTCTCTTGTACTATTAATAAAGTTCCTTGAATTTTCCTCCATAAAATCGTGTATTTGTGAATCTTATTGTTTATGAAAGCAATTGTATGGTCAATGTGTTTCTGATTCTGCATTGTTTATGATGTTTTAGATAGAGATGCTTTGGCGGTTTTTTATTACTTTGACTCTATAGGTACTCTTTAAAGCAGGACAAGTAGGAGAGGAGTGGCAATTTCTATCAAGGGAGAGAGAAATCAAGCAAGGATCCAAGCGGAAGATTCAGGTTGGTCCTCTTTTCTTCCCTCTTATCTATTACACTTAAAGGAAATCTCGAATTTCTTTGATTGTTTGTTTCTAAGATAGCTACCCATCTTAGTGGGACTAGCAGATCGAATAGACACTAGTTTTCCTGGAGACAAAATGGTGACTCCGCTGGGGAGTGAATAGTTTGTTTGTTTGTTATTATTGTTTGATTTATAAACTACAGATGGAGCCTGAAGTTAGCCAGCTAGACTTCGAACCACCTTTGTTATGCAATTGCGAAGTATATGAATGTTGCTTCAGTCAATCTTTGGGTTGGTTAATGAACTGAACATCTGACTTACAAGCATTCTAAGAACCCTTGTGGTATCTCATAAACTCCTAAGATCATACCCCTATACTTTGTTTTTACTGTCCATCATAACTTAGCCTAAATCGCTAAACTTAGCTACAAATTTTGAGCAAAAACCAAACTCAGTTTCACTCTCTGGTCCATCACACTGTCTATAACTGGCAGCCTGTATGCATCGCACCTCCCGTGTGTTGCAGGTGAGATGCATCCTTGTCTCCCTTAAGGACAGGTGCGATGATTGAGTGATATTGTTTCTCTCTTTGACAGTTTTTTTTCCTCCTGATTTTCAGCTTTATTCAGTAGTTTGGTTGTTCATGATTAGTATCTCATTGTTGAAGCCTCCTTCCTTTACATTATTTAGCCTCCATTGACTAGGATTTGTAAATGTTTTTATGTATTTGTCCATCATTTAATGTCCTCCTTTGTCAAAAGTAACTTAATCGAACTGTCATTTTTGATGCAAAAAAGTGTTGTAGCTATCATTTTGAGTAAAAAAAAGAGTGTTGTAAAGTCTTCCTCCTCTAGATAGTCGATTGTACTTTTGTCATTGTATTTGATTTGGATTGTTAATATTTGAAGTGTCAAAAGCAGTTTTCCATTCGAAATTGAAAGTGTCGTTTTAGTCTTCCTTTCGTTTTGAAAAGAAATTGTCGAAATGTCGCTTTGAAGAAAATAGTTCAGATCTGTACTTAGTTTTCCTTTTGAGAATTCTCACATTAAGGAAACGAAAAACAAATACATGCATTTGCATTTGCATTTAGACTGTGTGTGAAAGATGATTTAGGAAAAGTGCATTTAGTGTGTGCTCTTTGCTCTATGTTGAAAGAATCGTATTCTTCTTTCCTTAGTAGCTAGGATTTTCATTGCTAAAACAAAATAAATGACTGTTTATCATTTTAGATTGCATATTTAGGAATTTTACATCTACATCATGCGGTGAACCTTGAAAGACAAACTTCTAAGCAAGATCAACTCTAAAATAAATCTCAATGAACATAAAAATGCTTTGGAACCTAACACAACACATCTAGAAGTCTAGGCTAGAGACGTGTTCTGGTGTTGTAAAACCTGGTAACTATCGTTTTCATCGAAGGTTGGGTGATTCCTCCTCTTTGATACGACAAGTGCCAGTACGGACTTGTGCTCCCTGTACCATCGAGTATATATTGGGAGACCACAATATGCTGATATCCTTTATCCTTAGGAAGCCATGTCTACCACCCTATCGATCGCAATGCACTAAACACAACATTCAGGAAGATTGACTGATGTATGTAAAGTCCTTGGTAATTTCTCTTTAATTTACCACCAAGGTGTATATTGCAGTTTTACGATTGGTTTGGTAATCCCTCTGTCTAGATTTCCAGAGTAGTCACTTTCGTTCCTTTTCGACTCCTTAAAAGAAAATGTCCATCTGAGAACTTGTCACTTCAAACTCATTAAAAATCGAAGGCGACTAGAGTCACCTTTAGCTTTTCCTCGACTCTTAAAAATTGAAAAAGAAAAGTTGCGTCAAAGTGTCTTAAAATTTATTTAAATTGGAATAACATCCCTGTTCCTTCATTCATATTAGGTTGAGATAATGGAGTCCAATCAGGGAACCCCTCTTGGAGGGAATCCTAGTCCTTTCTCTTCTTGGGGAGATATTGGTGCTCAGTATATGGCTACATTGTCCCTTTTAGGAATCACAATTGGCCTGCCAGTATGGCTATTCTCAACCTCTGTCATTCAAAATACTTTGATTTCTCAACAATCAAATCAGAAACCAGATAATAATGAAGTGGTCCCTTCACCTTCTACTTCACTTGTTTCTCCCTCCCCTTCTTCCTCTTCGCTTGGTGAAACTAGTGACACTAAAAACCAAGTAGCTGAGAAGAGGAAGAAAGGGAAGGGGAAGAAGAAGAAGAAGCCAGTTAAGCAAGGGGAAATAATGAATCATCTGGTGAAAATTCACACGTTAAATCTCCTAGATATCCTTCTCTAATTTGCAAAGAAAACCATTTTCATCGAGATTGTCCTTGCATTCCGCAGATCTTGAGAGAATGGTCTCCCCGTTCACACCATCCGGTGTCATCAACCTCTGACAATCAGATTGATAGCACACTGTCAACTAGTGAAAATGAAAGTCCTAGACAGGAAAGAAAGGTCAAACCTCCATGTCTACTATGTGAGGGAGACCATCACCTTCCCCGTTGTCCTTTTCTAGATGAGGCCAAGAGAATCTTGCATAATTGTCCTGCTTCACTGCGCAGCTTCCGCTTGGATACAAGAAACTCTTACCAAGTCCATTGCTAGTTGAAAACCTAGCTGACATAACTCAGTTGTCGATCAAAATGCCTATCATTCAAAGTAAACCTTCTGAGTCCATATCGGACCAAAGTCAACAGGTTGAGATGGCAGTCGACCCAGTCTTGCCTTCAGAAGGACCACCTTCAGATGATACAATTTCCAAAGAGAATGAGAACGACACCGTTCAAATTCTTTTTGTCGATACAGAGTCTGGTGAACTTGGGGTCAATGCACTCATTCCTTTACAATAGAAGGAGAGCCCCCCAGTTCATGAGGTTTATCCAGCCGTTTATCCAGTACCTCTTCCGAGCAGTCTAGTTGTTTTCTTTGATTGGAATCAACTAGCAACACCTCACCTTCCATCTAGTGTACCATTCCAGATCATAGTACATGTTTACAAAATGATCATGTCTGGCACTATCATAGATGAAGGGGCTTTAGTGAGTATCCTTTCCTCAACTACTTGGAAAGCGCTTGGTTCACCATCGCTTCTACCTAAAACACAAAATTTGTCAGGCTTCAACAAAGGAACCAGTCGACCGTTAGGGATCCTTTCGAAGTTGCCAATAACTTTGAAAAGAAAAACCTTCACTTGAACGTGATGGTAGTCCAAGGGCCACTAGATTACAATCTACTCCTTGGACGTGACTATATATATAGCATGGAAGCTATTGTTTCCACACTCTTTCGAGTGATGTGTTTTCCACATGAAGGAAAACTGGTGCAATTTGTCGACCAGCTTTCATTTCCGAGTTCAAACACAGCTACGAATCAACCGTCATCCCTAAATGGTCTCATTACGTCAACAATGTCTCTTCAACCTTCATTCCATCCACCTAATTACCGTGAGTAGTTCGGTGAATGTAACAAAGTTTAGGGGGCATGCACCCTGGTCTGCTTCGGTAGGTGAACCCAGATGAAAAGAGAGATTTCCTTGAAGGTTATATGATTGGACTGAAAAACCATTTCCTTGTAGGTTATGTGATTGGTCTGAAACAACTATTTTCTTTTAAGTTATGTGATTGGAAGCTCACACCATTCACCTTCATCTATTTCGATGGACAAAGCAAAGGAAGTGTTTTTGTCTACCACTGACGGAAACAATCATGCCTAACCGCAAGGACTTCCGTATGGTGACCTGGGATCTCTCCTTTTCTTAAATACCTGGGGGCATGCAAACCTCTGTATGCAAGTGAAAAACGACCAATTTCTTTTCTTATCTTTTTAGTTTTTTTTTAGCTTTTTAGCTTTTTAGTTCAACTTCTTAGGTTAGGCAGTTGGTCCAAACACGTCTGCACACCAGACGGACCAAAGGAAGGGTTTTTTGCCTCGACAGAGGACAAAACCATCCTACCTAACCTCAGTAGTTCCTTCACTTTAGTGCAATTAGCTTTATAGTTTGGTCGTTTCTAGCTTACATAAAAATGCAATGAGCACATGTTATAGTAGAGTTCAAGCTCATTAAAAAATAAACCTACCAATAAGAGACATATTTAAAATGACTGGCATGAGCAATGTTTCCGCAAGGTTCAAGCTCGTTAAAAAATAAACCCGCCTATGAGCATAGTTTCTCCTGGTTCAAGCTCATTAAAAAATGAATCCACCTTTGGTAAATAACCTTTGTGATTGCCCTGCTATCAGCCTTTTGAACCTTGGTTGTGTTCCTACCGTCACCTCCATTCTTTTGGCCGATCATATGCTTCCACTTGATTGTTTACCCTTTTGAGGAACAGCTGCAACGAGTGATTCTGATTGCCACCCTCTTCACACTGCCATGTTTTGAGAAGTTCCAAACTTACCTGGAACCAGTTGCTACCCGAAAACACCACTCGTTCCTCAAAAACGAGTCTCTTTTAAACTCTTTTTAGACTCATTAAATATAAAAAGATTGTTGAGCTATTGGCCTTTCCAGCTCATTAAAGTAAGGGGAAGCGCCATCCCTCCTATATATTTTAATCTTTTTGGACCTAAGGGATTATCAAACAAAAAGATCGAGCACTTGTCTTTTTCAGCTCGCTAAAGCAATCTAAAAGTCATCCCTTTCATATTATTTTATACATTTTCAGACGTAAGGGATTATGCTACGAAAAAGTACTATTGGAGTTTCCTTTTCGTCCCTTTTCAAACTCTCTAAACATGAAAAGGACTGAGTTATCTTTGTCATTAAACTCATTAAAATACTAGCAACAAACTTGTCCTCCCAGACAAGAACGAGTCTCACTGACGCTAGGCTCGCTAAAACATAGAGACAGGTTTGCCCAAAGGGAAAATTATAGAACAAGAATATGTTATCCTCCTCAAGCTTGACAAAAATAAAGAGGTACTGGTCAGCAATGACTGGGGAAAAAGGGAAGAAAACTTGAAGAATTTTATTGGTAGCAAATCGCTCTTGAACATGACACTTTCACTCCATCACCATGATTGAGTCGGGTTGGGTTATTCCATTCACTGGTCATATCAACATTGGTCCTCCGTACCATCCATATTTTGGGGTTAACACTACGAATCTATCTCAGTGTCGCCGACATGTTCAAGAGAAGTCATTCAGAGAATTCACCATCTAGCAAATGCCTCATCCACTGTAATACCTTTGCCTTTAATTTTTCATGATTGCCATTCCTGAACCTTATATCACCAGATCGTTTTCACCTCCAGAAGATCTTTTGTTCCGTTTTGTGTCGTAGATGTAGGATACATTAAGGCCCTCCTACGGCGAGTCACTTCTTGTAGACATCAGCTCATTATCCAAGAAGTTGACTTAGAAACAACCCTTTTAGTACTTTGAAGCTTGCATGCCTTAATGGCAAGTTTCTCACTTCCAGCAACAGGCTTACATCAATGGCCTTTGACCGAAATATTTTGCGTGGTGTTCAACATCAGATCATATATTCACACCACATGAATTGTACTATAGTACCTTGAGGGTCATTATCATTATCAGTGATTCCTCTCCTGCCTGTTAGCAGCTTACATTATTGGCTGGTAATTAGGCGATGTCTTTCCATGTTCGACTTCAGAACATCTTTTCACATGGATCGACTTGTACATCGGGCAAAGATTGAATGATTTTGAAGACCCAAGATCTAGTTTCATCCATCCGGGCTACGATATATTCAGGAAGATAAAGACATCAATTGTACACAGAAGCTACATAGATAGTCATCTGAGCCAGGGAATATGAATCTTCATGCGAAGAATCACCAGTCTGTAATAGTGGACGAGCTGAGCATGGGAATTCATGCCTTAGCTAGATCATGAAAATAATATGATGATGATTTATTTTATTGTATCTTATACAGGTCACCTTCCAGTTCGAATACCTCGGATCCTCATGATAAAGCATTTCACCCGACATCAAAAGATTTACGACCTCATGCTTTAGGGGGAAACTGTTATAGACATATTTGGGCACTGCAACCCCAAACTCATATGTCCATAAACCAAGGGCTCTTTAACCCCTAAAAGTGTTGTTTCATACCCTAAAGGATCATGGTCAACTGATTACATCATTTCCCAGAAGTTCCACCTGAAAAACCACTCAGAACTGGCCAAAACTGGACCATATTGACTGCTCCATGGTCAAGGTGTGATGCATACTAGCTGCTACACTAGCTAGGTGTGATGCATACTGAAAGAGCCTTCTGTGGGGTGCAATGAGCTAGAATAGATAAATGGCAGAGACAATTTGCTAAGTGGATGATCATGGAATCTTCCAAAAACTTCTCATATGACACTTGCCTCTCTGAATTCGCCCAGGGATGAGTAAGAGATCAATGAAATCTCCAAGTGGAACCAAGAACTATTAGTGGAATGACACTAATCAAAAACCTAGAGCTTACTCACACCCTTGAAAGACATCTATAAATGGATCCCTCATCTGAGAGATCTAGAAGGCTGGAATTTTGTAATTTGTAAGGAAGTGTTGTTGGTTTATCCGTGAGAAGAGACATTGTATTGTTGGGTGATCTTGCTTTTCATGAGGTGAAGAGGGCTTCTATGCTGGGAGGATGATGCTGGATCAGACAGTTGGGTTGTAATCCTCTCTTCTACTATTAATAAAGTTCTTTGAGTTTTCCTCCATATAATCGTGTGTTTGTGAATATTATTGTTTATGAATGCAATTGTATGGTCAATGTGTTTCTAATTCTGCATTTTTTATGATGTTTTAGATAGAGATGCTTTGATGGTTTTCTGTTACTTTGACTCTACAGGTACTCTTTAAAGTGGGACAAGTAGGAGAGGAGTGGCAAATTCTATCAAGGGAGAGAGAAATCAAGCATGAATCCAAGCAGAAGATCCAGGTTGGTCCTCTTTTCTTCCCTCTTATCTATTACACTTAAAGGAAATCTCAAATTGCTTTGATTGTTTGTTTTTAAGATACCTACCCATCTTAGTGGGACTAGCAGATCAAATAGACACTAGTTTTCGTGGAAACACAATGAAATGAGTGCATCTAGGAAAAACAGAGTTTTGCATAAAAATGGTCTAAACTATGATGTATGAAAGGAAATGCTAAGAAATGTTACAAGAAGGAAAAACATGAAAGAGGACTATTGTAAATTAGGAATTGAACATGATAAATAAGATCTAAAGCAAAGCAAACCTGGAATATTAACCTACTAAAGAGCTGCAAACACTAGAAGTCTTATGAATGAGGAAAATATGTGTTTTTGGGGGCAGCAAGATGGTCTTTGCCTCAGATCATGGTCCCAGATGGAGGAAGAGAGGCCAAGGCACTGTTGCTAGCCTTTTGAATCTTTTCTGATCACTGCTTAACCTGCTACAGAAAGTGCAAATGAAAGAAAACTATTAAATCATCAAAAGCAACCTATTCTTAACCATGAAAGAAATACATCTAACAGCAAATTGATCTACAAACTGAAGTAAAGAATACAAAGATAAGTAAATAGAAGCTTGGTTGCTTGGATTGGGCCCTAACCCAAGAGCTTCAGCCCTCTGAGGTAACTCAGTGCTAGCTCAAAAAGGATTCCATCTTCATTATAGAAACAATAGCAAGATTACATAAAACTGTCACAAAAAATAAGCTTGATATTTGAGCAGAGTCTACATAAGCCAAAAATCCGACCCTAGTGAGGCCCTAGGCCTCTCTACTTATACATCTGAAGCTACCAACAACTTCCTTAAAATCAGGGAGACTTGGCTCCCAAAACTCAAGATAACTATCAGTCATCCTCCACTTGCTCGACTACCTTCTAGTGCATGATTTGGTTGCTTGTACTCCGAGCTGAATGAAGGGGAATTGGAAGTGAGTAGTAATAAATGAGGGGGATTCCCTCCTATAAGTCCTCTCCTCTGTCTACTTCAAGTTATTGTTGCACGTTGGTCATTAACTCCTTGACTTTGACCTTGAAATTCATCAATAGTCTGCATTAAATACATGTTAGACCACACGGCATCATAACTAACTCAACTCACTCTATAAGCATAAATATAATCAGAAAATCATACAATAAGCTAAGAGAATGGTTGATTTGACTAGGTTAGGAGGTAAAATGAGCCCATATAATTACCAATTTATGAGGCTCATCATCACCTCCCTACTAAAGGTGTTGCTCATCCTCTAAGCAACCTAGTCAAGTTCCTCATCTTTTATGGACCTGGTGGCCTCCCTAGCATCCCAAGCTTCTAATGTGGTCTGCTCATGTGTGCCATAAAATACTGCCTTCTTGTCTATGTCCTTCCACTTCTCCTCCTCTTCTTCTTCTCTTCTGCCTTCCAACGTGCCTAATAGGAGTGGGGGAGTCAGTTTGAGGCCAATCCAGTTGACCTTCAGCCTTTGCATGGAGCGGTTGTACATTGGTACTCTTTCGGGGAATGGTATTCCCTGATCTAAAAATTGTGAGGTAAGGTGTTCCATATTCTCATGCATGCATGCACACAGTCATCCCCAAGTAGTCTTTGCATATCTTCAAAGTGTGCAATGGCTTGTGCCTGATTGGTTAGATATTTAGGGGCAATCTGAGGGTCATTAGCAAACAAGTTGTGTGTGGTCATGAGTGCCATAGGATCCGACGGCTCAGCTCTTATCAGTAATGGTTCATTATGCTCTTTTATCATCAATATTTTTATTTCTACTACCCTTAATTCTTCATGGTTCATCCATGAGGCCATGGCCATTAATTGCAGATCCCCTAGCTTGGCATTGGGGTGCCACACATTCACGTCTGTGAGGGCCATATTATGTAGGTATAACTCTTCCATATTTGCTTTATCGTATGAGGTGCTTTGGTCACACAGGTCCATGAACTTCCTGTACTCTTGGAAAGGCATTGTGCCTCTTTGTGCCAAAGTTTTTATTTGGAATTGAAGCCATTGATCCTTCAGATAGAGGCCATAAGATTTGGCTGGTGTTCTACATTGTAATGCTTCCATGGATAAGTTGGCCATGTATGCCAGCTGAGTCTCTTTCTCTTGCAGTTTCCTCCTTAGTAATTCATTTTTAGTTTCAAGGTGGCTTCTTGTGATGGCTTCTCTGTCTCTGAGAGCACTGAACTCTCTACCCATTTCCCAGAGTTTGTTTTCCATATGGCCAACATCCTCATCTCCTTTGGATTTGGCTATTTGCATCCACCTATGTGTTCTCATTATTTCTTTCTCCAATTTGAAAAATAGTGGAATTGCAAATTTCTATGGGATTATTCTGCCTCCTTGAACTAGATTGTAATAGGAGGAAAGACTAGGCCATGGGTCAGGTTCTTGTAGCTCTTGTGCTTCCTCTTTCACCTCTGGCTGTCGTCCTATCCTTTCCTCAAGCTTTTGGGTCTCCTGTAGTTTGGACAATGTCTCCTGTAGGACTATTTCAGCCTCCTGTAGGTCTGGTTTTGGGTCCTATAGTACTTCCTTTCCCTTCCATGTAGAAGATCTTGGAGTCCCCCTTTCATATGTTATAGGTGTCTTGGAAGGGGATTCTTTCACCTTGGAAGATGGTGAATCTTCAATGGTAATGGGAACTTTTGAAGAGGGCTGAGGTTTTCCTGTTTTAATTCTTGTGCTCTTCCTTGCCCTAAAATACTTGGAGGTCTGTCTTTTCCTCCTCTCTTTTGGCTTTACTGTTGTACTGAGGGAAGTGAGGGTAGTTTATACCTCTCTTTCCAAAGTCTCGGGGGACTCTTCCCCTTGCTCTGTCTTCTCTGCCTCTTTTTCTCCTTCTTCTGTCTATTTTTCTGTTTCTTCAACCTTTCCCTCCTCTATTTCTTTTCCTTCCTCCTTCCTTTATTGCTCTGCTATGTCACCATTGGCTTCATCTTCTCCTCCTTGTTGTTCTTCCTCCTCACTGCCAGTAGGACTGACATCATACGTTAATGCCTTTATGTCATCCTCAGCTGTCATACTTCGGAAAACTTCCCATGCTATAGGGAGTTTAAATGTATAGAGGGCTTCCTCTACTAGGATTTTGATTAAGCAATGGTGAGCTAACTCCCCTGAATTTCCTGCTTGTACCTTGGTGCTAGAGTCAATGAGGGACTGAAGGAGAAATTAAGGGATACTGAGCTTTTGAGGTGCTGGGGTATCCATGCCATACCTTAAGTCATGGAGGATTCTGAAATGGTATCTATAAACAATGTTGTGCCTCCCCTCACAAGAAATGTATTTGATTACTTGGTAGCTAACCTCATCCTAGGGATATGGTATACTAGCCCTTCTAATTCCATTTTTATCTTCAATAGGGGTTTCCTTATTTTGGGAAAATTTCTTCTTGGCAACCTAGCCAATTGGTTTCTCCTCTTTACTCCAAGGAAGCCCAAGAGGGCTGGTAGTAACCCTACTGATGAATTTAGGGAATATTTCGATGGAGAGGCCTCTAATGGTTATAGTGGCATGTGTTCTTGCGTGAGGGACTAGAGAGAGAGAAAATTCTTGGGCAATCTCCTCATCAAACCCTTGAAATTTATCTAGTTTGCCCTTGTGAATATGTCCACTACTTGAGGATGTGCATGGAGCCTAGTGGAGTTAGTGGGCTCCTTTCTCATAAACCCTCCTGTCATACTTCCTGTACTTCTTTTAAAACCAAAATATGGAGGTCGAGACAAAGAGTTTTGAGAAAAATAAAAACAAAGACTGTGTTTTTTTTAAAATAAACATAAATTCTTTTATGTATTTTCTGTCCTCCTAAAGACTTATTTCATCATAAATTTAAGACCAATTCTTTCATATATTGATATTCAACAGGGGACATGCATGAACTCTACCTCTCCAGACTAGAATTTGTGCTAAAAATCGAATTTTCTCCCTTCAATATGACTCACTGCCCCTCCTGTAGAAACCCGTTGTCCCTCCTGTAGATTTCCTATAGGTGCTCCTATAGATTTCTTGTAGGTGCTCCTGTAGACAATGCCGAGAGCAAGAATATGGAGGAAATCGATGGAGGATGGTTGTTACAAGGCTGTGGGGGCACAAGAAGACTACTGTGGCTAAGTTATGAGGAGAGAATGAAGAAAAGGTGGTGAGAATGTGTGGGGAGGAGTGCTCATTACCCTTTATGGATATTTTTGGTTATGAGTGTTGAGCTGGAAAGGTGTACATTGGCCATATTCGGACCATTGGTCCCCACTTGCTTTGTCATCATGGCCCCTCCTCATAATCATCCCTCATTATTGCATCGGAGTTCACACTTCCTCCCAGTACCTGTCCTTTTGTGTTTGAGTTGACTGTGCACACGTGTGGGTGACATCTCGGATGAGTGGAGTCAACTAAATGAAGGTGGCCAAGTTAACTGGCCACCTTTCCCTCGCTCAATCTCAACCATCTCATTTCCTTCGTATGATCTCTAATTACAAAAATGCAAATAGAGGAGTGACTTAATTACTTACCTGTGATCCGAGTGTATTTTTTGTGAGGTGTTGTGGCTTTCTCTGTTGCATGCCTTCGTTTCCCTTTATGCATGTTGTATCTGCTTGCTGATGTGTGGTCATGTGCTTGTGCAGGTTCTTCTTTGCTAGAGCTGAGATGCATGTGCCTTTCCAACCTTCATGTGTGCACTCTCTTGCTACTGGTGCTGGAATTCTATGGGTTCAGCTGCTACAAGAATTCTTACAAGAGCTCCTATAGCTGCTTCTCCCCTTGAAACTTCATCTTTCTCCTGTGGTTGGAGCTTGAGAATGATGCCAGAGGTGTAGATAAAGATGGAGGGATAGTAGGTAGGCTTCAGGTGAAGTTGAGGGTGCCTTTTCCTTTTCTTTTTTTTTCAAAACTGGAAAACTATTTTTTTTGTGTTTTTCTTGGACAGGGAAAAAAAAATGATGCTTGGGGTGTGATGCAGGCTTGTAAATTATGGCAAGGAGGCTTGAAGGTGGTAATAGGGATGATAAGTTCCTCATGAAGCTCTCCTGGTCCCTCAAGTTGCCTTCTGTAGACACTTTTGACTCTCTGTAATTCCTACAGGAGTCTCCTATAGAAAACATAGAGCCTCCTGTAGAGAACACAGTTTTGGAAGAAAAAGGTGCATTGGGGTGAAAGAGATTCCAAAAATGATGGAGGAAGGTGTGGTGAAGATGAGATGGGTGCTGGTATGAGTGTCAGGATTCCCTTGGCACCTTCTTCTACTCCCTGTAGTCCTGCAAACCTGAAATGTAATAAAAATTCATTTTTCTCTCTCTTTTTTTTTTTTGATAACAACTAGGGTGCCTCAAAGGGGTTTTCACCCTAATTTCCTACCCTGGGCGCCTCCAAGGGAGGTTTTCACCCAGGGATCTTATTTTTTTTTCTCCCTTTTTTAGACATCACTGGGCCACCTCAGAAGAGGTTTTCAACCCAATGATGGGACTCAAGCGCCTCATGGAGGTTTTCACTTGAGTTCTTTTTTTTTTTTTCTTTTTCTTTTTCTTTAGTTAGTGGGTGAAGTGGAGGCTAAGACATTCTCCACTACCATCACTATTTTATTCAAATCTTCAATAAACTCTCACTTCGAGAGGGGTTTCTTGTAGAATTTCAACCGATGTCCATTGACAAGCATGGGGATGGCTTCATCATCAATGGTTTTGATCAGAACTGAACCATTGTCATTGCATTTCTCCACAGTGTAGGGTCCCAACCATCTTGCCCTCAGCTTGCCTTTGAAATATTTGTATCTTTAATCATAGAGTAGTGCCCAATATCCCTCTTGGAATTGCTTCTCCTTGATATTTTTGTCATGCAATATCTTTCTCTGAAGCCGAACTACCTCTGTATGGAGAAAGGCCTGCAATCTGTACTCATCCAATCCATTGAGTTGAAGTAATCTCTCCTTCTGTGCATGGATAAGGTCTAGGTCCAGATGAGCTGCCATTCTTAGGGTATTGAATTCAAACTCTATTGACAGCAAAGCCTTCTTCCCATAGACCAATTCATAGGGTGTGAACCCTGTGGTGGTCTTCCATGTTGTGTTGTAGGCCCAAGTGGCGTCAACTAATCTGTCCACCCAGTCTTTTATGCTGCTGCTCACTACCTTGGTTAGGATCCCTTCCAATGCTCTATTAGTGACCTCCACTTTCCCATTGGCTTGTGGATGGTAAGGGGTGGAATTCTTGTGCTTGATCTTATGATGTGTGAGCAAGTCTTCAATCAGGTTGGAAGTGAACTGACTGCCTTGGTCTGTGACCAACTCTCTCGAATACCCGAACTTGTAGAATATGTTTTCTCTCAAAAACTCATCTACTTCTTCTTCTGTTGCTACTTTGATTACTTTTGTATCTGCCCACTTGGTCAGGTAGTTGGTGCATACAATGATGTACTGCTTCTACCTCGAAGGGGGGTTGATAGGCCCCACAAAGTCCATGCCCCACTTCTTAAATGGCTCAAAGGTCACTTGAGGTTGCATGGGAATTTCATCCTTTGGAGTG
This sequence comes from Pinus tabuliformis, assembly GCA_031772625.1. NCBI lineage: Eukaryota > Viridiplantae > Streptophyta > Pinopsida > Pinales > Pinaceae > Pinus > Pinus tabuliformis. Next base: position 906,153,363 of record CM062811.1, read on the forward strand.
GGTTTCCCCATCCTTTGACACCGATCACACTGGCTCGTGTATTTGCTCACATCCTGATGAAGAATGGGCTAGTAGTAGCCGGCTTGCAATATCTTGAAGGCGGTTGAGGTTCTTTTTACTACAAAATAACCTCCACAGGGCTCGTCATGACAGGTCAGGAGTATTTCAAAGACTTCCTCCTCCCTAACAAATTTTCTCAAGATCTGATCTGGGCCAAGTTTGAAGATATTTCCTCCAATTCAAGTGAAAGGGGTGCTTTTCCTTACTATCTTGCTCTTCCCTTTTGAGGATAGGTGTGATGGAAACTGTGTTGAAACCAAGTAGTTTACTATATTATTCGGCGCGAGATCACTAGGATCTCAAACCAAATTCTACAGATTTCAGAAAAAGCTTTATGTGTGATGAAAGAAAATAAAGATTACTCTATAGAAGCTATTCTAATTACAGAAAGGAAAAAGACTAGAACGTAAAGCAAGACCTAGTAAACCCTAATTAACAAGCTAATTCTACTTTTGCCTAAAAAACACTATGAAAACCATGAAAGAAATTCCATTACCTACTCAAGAAAGTAAAAAACATCTAACCATGCTATTTCTGAAAGTAAATAAGAAAAACATATTTTTGGATTTTTATGTATTTTTATGTGAATTTGACATGCATCTAATTTATTGTGTGTGAGTGTGGCAGCGAACAGGTGGCGTTAAAGGGAGATTTTGGAGCTTGGGCGGATGTAAGATGGTGTGGATGGGTCCTAGGAGGTCTTATGTGGCCTTCTGGAGGCTTTTCCCAAACTTGGCCTTCAAAAGAAAGCCTACAGGAAAAACTACAAGAGGACACAGGGAAACTACAAGAGGAAAACAAGGAAACTACAGGAGGCCTACAAGAGGTGGCCGAGTGCAATTTCCACTATTTTGAGGGTGTGAGAGTGGGTGGAAAAGGTGGATGAAGGTTGGGATGAGGTGTTACTGTGCCTAAGGTCTACCATGAACCACCAAGAGAGAGAAAGATGATTGGGTTTGCTCAAGGAGAGAGGAAGAAGTTCTATGGAAAACAAAGGAAACTAGGGCATAATTGAGGTCATGTTTGGAAGACTTGTAGGGCATGGATCAGATGGAGGGTGTGGTTTCTAGTAATCTAGCCTACTGTTGGAAGAGATCTACTACATAGAAACTGACAGTCAACCAAGAAAATCAAGCAACCAATGAAATGAGTGCATCTAGGAAAAACAAAGTTTTACATAAAAATGGGCTAAACAATGATGTATGAAAGGAAATGTTGAGAAATGCTGCAAGAAGGGAAAGCATGAAAGAGGACTATTGTAAATCAGGAAGTGAACATGATAAATAAGATCTAAAGCAAAGAAAAACTAGACTACTAACCTACTAAAGAGCTGCAAACACTAGAAGTCCTATGAATGAGGAAAATTTGTGTTTTTGGGGCAGCAAGAGGGTCTCTGCCTTAGATAATGGTCCCAGAGGGAGGAAGAGAGGCCAAGGAACTATTTCCACCCTTTTGAATATTTTCTGATCACTGCTTAACCTACTACAGAAAGCACAAATGAAAGAAAACTACCAAATCATCAAAAGCAACCTATTCTTAACCATGAAAGAAATACATCTAACAGCAAATTAATCTACAAACTAAAGTAAAGCATAAAAATATAAGTAAATAGAAGCTTGGATGATTGGATTGGGCCCTAACCAAAGAGCTTTAGCCCTCTGAGGTAACTCAGTGCTAGCTCAAAAAGGATTCCATCTTCATTATCAAAACAATAACAAGATTACATGAAACTGTCACAAAATAATAAGCTCGAAATTTGAGCAGAGCTTACATAAGCGAAAAAAATACGACCCTAGTGAGGCCCTAGGCCTCTCTACTTATACACCTGAAGCTACCAACAGCTTCATCAAAATCAGGGAAGTTTGGCTCCCAAAAATCGAGATAACTATCATTCATCCTCCACTTGCTCGGCTGCCTTCTAGTGCATGATTCGGCTGCTTGTACTCCAAGTCGAATGAAGGGGAATTCGAAGGGAGGAGTACTAAATGAGGGGGATTCCCTCCTATAAGTCCTGTCTTCTATCTACTTTGAGTTATTGCTGCCATTTGACCACTGGATCCTTGACTTTGACCTCGAAATCCATCAATAATCTGCATTAAATACATGTTAGACCACATGGCATCATAACTAACTCAACTCACTCTATAAGCATAAATATAATCAGAAAATCATACAATAAGCTAAGAGAATGGTTGATTTGACTAGGTTAGGAGGTAAAATGAGCCCATATAATTACCCATTTATGAGGCTCATCATCACCCCCTACTGAAGGTGTTGCTCATCCTTTGAGCAACCTAGTCAATCTCCTCATCATTATGGCCCCGGTGGCCTCCCTAGCATCCCAGGCTTCTAATGTGGTCTGCTCATGTGTACCATAAAATCCTGTCTTCTTGTCTATGTCCTTCCACTACTCCTCCTCTTCTTCTTCTCTTCTACCTTCTAGCATGCCTAATAGGAGTGGAGGACTCAGTTTGAGGCCAATCCAGTTGACCTTCAACCTTTGCATGGAGCACTTGTACATTGGCACTCTTTTCAATGCCTCCTTCAGCCTCATGGGGGAATGGTATTCCCTGATCTGCAAACTGTGAGGTAAGGTGTTCCATCTTCTCATGCATGCATGCACACAGTCATCCCCAAGTAGCCTTTGCATATCTTCAAAGTGTGCAATGGCTTGTGCCTGATTGGTTAGATATTTAGGGGAAATCTGAGGGTCATTAGCAAGTAGGTTGTGTGTGATGATGAGTGCCATAAGATCTAATGGCTCAACTCTTATCATTAATGGCTCATTCTGTTCTTTTATCATCAATCTTTTCATTTCTGTTGCCCTTAATTCTTCATGGTTCATCCATGAGGCCATGACCATTAACTGCAGGTCCCCTAGCTTGGCATTGGGGTCCCACACATTCATATGTATGAGGGCCATGTTGTGTAGGTAGAACTCTGCCATCTTTACCTTATCCTCTGAGGTGCTTTGGTCACACAACTCCGTGAACTGCATGTAGTCTTGGAAAGGCATTGTGGCTCTTTGTGCCAAAGTCTTTATTTGGAATTGAAGCCCTTGGTCCTTTAGATAGAGGCCATAGGATTTGGCTGGTGTTCTACATTGTAATACTTCTATGGATAAGCTGGCCATGTATGCCAGCTAAGTCTCTTTCTCTTGTGGCTGCCTCCTTAGGATTTCATTCTTGTTTTTAAAGTGGCTTCTTGTGATGGCTTCTCTGTCTCTGAGAGAACTCAATTCTCTGCCCATTTTCCTGAGTTTGTTTTCCATATGGCCAACATCCTCAACTCCTTTGGATTTGGCTATCTGCATCCACCTATGTGTTCTCACTCTTTCTTTCTCCAATTCGAAAAATAGTGGAATTGCAAATTTCTGTGGGATTATCCTGCCTCCCTCAAGTAGATTGTAATAGGAGGCAAGACTAGGCTAGGGGTTAGGTTCTTGTAGCTCTTGTGCTTCCTCTTTCACCTCTAGCTGTCCTTCTATCTTTTCCTCAAGCTTTTGGGTCTCCTGTAGTTTGGACAATGTCTCCTGTAGGATTGTTTCAGCCTCCTGTAGATCTGGTTTTAGATCCTATAGTACTGCCTTTCCCTTCCATGTAGAAGATCTTGGAGTCCCCCTTTCATATGTTATAGGTGTCTTGGAAAGAGATTCTTTCCCCTTGGTAGATGGTGAATCTTCAATGGTAATGGGAACTTTTAAAGAGGGTTGAGGTTTGCCTGTTTTAATTCTTGTTCTCTTCCTTGCCCTGAAGTACATGGAGGTCTGTCTTTTCCTCTTCTAATTTGGCTTTATTAGTGTACTGAGGGCAGTGAGGGTAGCTGCTACCTCTATTTCCAAAGTCTCAAATGACTCTTCTCCTTGCTCTGCCTTCTCTACCTCTTTTTCTCCTTCTTCTGTCCCTTTTTCTGTCTCTTCAACTTTTCCCTCCTCTGATTCTTTTCCTTCCTCTTTCCTTTATTGATCTGCTATGTCACCACTGGCTTCATCTTCTCCTCCTTCCTATTCTTCCTCCTCACTGGTAGTAGGACTAACATCATAGGTTAATGCCTTTATGTCATACTCAACTTTCATATTTCGTAAAAATTCCGATGCTACAAGGAGTGTAAAGGTATGTGTTATGCTCCTATACCAATAGGTGTCATATTTCATGATTGACTGGTAAAATCCCAAATATGTTCATCCTTCCCCTACCGCTAAGGTTTCCATATTTTTAAAATACCAAAAAATTAAAAAATTAAAAGAGGGTATGCCCTAAAAGAAATATCAAAAGGCAAAAGAATGAAATGGTCAAGAGAAAAAAGAAAAGAAATGAACCCAAAACAAAGAAGACCAGGAAAGTGTGCTAGTCCAAAATGCCACTACTATTCTATTTTTACAAAGAATCTCATTGTGTGCAATTCGTTGACTCTTGCCGCAGTTGATGGATGGCCAAACAGCTTAATCTTGGCAAGTTCATGTTTCAATTTTTTTTGTTTTGTTTTAGAGATAGAGAATAAAATCTGTCCAAACAGTTTAAGCTTGGCAGATAAATAGTTAGGTAGAGAAGCAAAGGAGCTCAACTGTTAAATCTTAGCCCTTGGAAGAAATAAGGACAGAATTAGATAGGATTGCAGTTAAAAGAAAAGAAGAGAGTAAGGGTTTGCTAGTTGAAATGAATCCAAGGAAAAATGAAGAAAAAATGTTAGGTACTATAGACTGGGTAGGCAATTTTGGTGTTGCAGAAGCATGCTTATGATTAATTTTTGTTTCTCAAGAGGTTCATCTTATTGATATCATAAGTACAATGGCAATTGTTTGGTTACAAGTCAAGTGATGCATGTCTAACTTCCCCTCACACTTCTCCCAAAAACACTTAACTAGCCTTCCCCCCAAGAATATTGAGATCTGCTCAATACTCTTACATCACTCCATTTCATGAAAAAAGCCTAAGAAGTATAACATTCTTGTTTTGAAAAAGAACCCACATTTCTTGTGTAAAACCTCTGTTTTCTCCGAAGCCTAAAGTTATTGAACTTTATAACTTGGTGCCTACCCTTCATAAACCCATATTAACTCTTAACATTACTATATAAATCCCTATATTCCTCCCCCCCCATATTATGTAAAACATATGAAAAACCCCAAAAAATTTAAGTATCCCAACCCTGGTTAATATATAACCATAACACTATAAAATAAGGGTTTAATGGTTCACCCGGAATGCATTAAAAACCTCCCCGCGTGCAAATGTTCTAAGGTTAATTGACATCAGGTTGATTAACTGTTAAATACCCCGACGACCAATCAAACTGTTCCTGATACATTTAAATCCGCGTTTATTATGATTGGGCCCTGCACCATAGCCCGCTTCCACCTTAGATCTGCGCCAGCCATTGGATCTGAGCCCGTCAATCGGACAGCCCACGATTATATCGCAATGCCTTTCCCCGCTGATCTTTACCGCTCGGGGAGCCGGTGGTATTTCCACTATACGTGGGACACGCGGTGCCCTCCCAGCATGCTCGAGGCCCTCCCACCCGATACCACCTTGGCCCATAAGCGGTGTGGGCCCAAACCACTTACCAGCCCCACTGACCCCCCCCCGCTGACGTCACGACCACGTCATCACCACGTCACCCTTCCGTACCCTCACTACGCGACAAACCATCCCATCATGCTAACGTCATCTGACCAAAAAGTGCCAAAAGCCTGCCAAAGCCAAAATTTTGTTCAAAAACCCGTGAAAGTGTCATTTTCACTCATTTTCGTCCGTTGTTTCCGTAAGACTGTTGCATATAAATTAACATCCAAGCTGCTATGCGAGCTCCAGTCCGCCACCTCGACCAGCAAAGACCAGTCTCCTGCTCAACTCATCAATTAACCTCCCAATTGCACTTGCGTGCTTCAAAAACACAGGTATTTACCTCGTCCTACCTCCCGAACCTATGTTTTTAGTTTTCCGCTGAAAAATTGTGCCTGTAAGGACCAAATTCAACCCAAAACAGTCCATAATTGCCATACCAGCCCATCCAAGACTACTCTGTTGCCTTTTTTCCACAGAAATTCAACCTTCCAGTTAAAAACACAGACAATTGAACAATGGAAGCCCCTGTGGTCCTGAATATCGCACCTCTCAATGCACCTCATACAGACCAGCATCATTTACCCTTAGCCGATAGAGATTTCCAAATAGAACACCCAATTAGTTGCCAAAGTCATCTTCATACCTTCTGCCTAGTCAGAAACAGTCATTTGAACAACTCTGATATCTATGGAGTATGGGAATCCAATCTCCCCAGGTATTACCTTCCCTCCGTCAATATATTCCGAGATATTATTCGCCACTGCTGTGCCAATTATGACCCCATTAGTAAAGAAATTATGACTCCATCACAAACTGTTCTGTTTTACATAACTGCTGAGTCTATCAATGAAATGCTACAATTCCATCCAGTTCAGCCTCTTGCTCCTCTTTCCATGGGATATTTGCTGGAGCAGGGCTCTCAATTGTCCACTGCAGAAATAGCCCAGATTGCTAAGTTATTCATGGAACCAAAGTACCAGCCCCAAGGCCCACCTCCTTATTTATATGTTTGGTTCAATGATACTGGGAGAATTATTCTTGACATGATATCAATAATCTTGGGATTCAGGTCTAGTGAATATGTAGATGAGATGGTCCTGGTGTTGCTATCCACCTTTACTCCAGGGCAATCCCCTGCTATTAAGTATTACTATGCCTCCTTCATTGCTGACAAAATCCATGCTCAATTTATGAATTTGGAAAGAGAAGGAGTGTTTAAATACACAAGTTTCATATACCATCTGCTGTTGTATTACCACCCAGACATTTTAATATTTCCCATTAGGAAATTGGATTCCAAAGGAGAGAGGAGGTCTGTAATCTTTTGGTCCTCTATCTTCCATAGAATTGGTGAATCCCCTTATACCTACTGTGAATTCATTGACTTGTTTATACATCCTGCTTCCACTCTATTGATAGGAACTCCTCCTCCTAGGCTCTCTGGTGACATAAAAAAGATTTTACAACTCTCCAAAAGCTACAGGATAGGTGACTGGTACTTTTACCATGATCACACTGAAATTAGGATATATGGCTGTGAGTTGTGCCCTTATAAGCTGCCCAAGTATGTGCCTATGAGACTGTTTGCATTGGAATATTTCAGGCAACTAATAAATTCAGATTTAACTCACTTTTGCAATGTAAAGAAAAAGGCTCAACTAAAAATAAGAAACCAGTTAGGCCCTTTTATCCTTAACAATAGGGAGGCATGGGAGGATGCTTGTAAGATATTAGGGGAAGAACTTAAATTGAAGAAGAGTTTCTGGTGGTTACCATATGACCCGAATAGCTTTATAAGTGACAGAAGAGTAAGAAACTGGCTGTCAACTTACATACATCATAAGATCCCTGAAGTAGAATAGTACGCTAATCAGGATGAGTGGATAGAGGGTACATTAATATAAGAACTTACTCGGCAAGAAAAAATGGAACAAGCTATGAAATATTTAGAAAAGACCCTTGACCTGGACTCTTTTAGATAGGTATCTTTCAAGCTGCCTCAGCAAGCCGAAGTGCGTACATCTTCTATTGGGACTTCACAGCAACCCATACAAGAGGCCAGCACACCAGTTTCAAGTTCTTCAAGGGCCAAGGAAGTGGCAAGTACAGAACAACAAGAAATGACTGATTAGCAGGAGCAAATTCCTCCAGTACAGACCAAAGCACCAGAAATACTAGCACTACAGACTCTTCTAAATGAGGAAAAGGGCAAGAAAAGGGACAGAGAAGAAGCCACACCCATCAGTGGACCTGCAGAGCAGCCGGGTGCAAAAAGACAAAGACTAAATCCTCTATCTAAAGAGGAAATGATTGAAGAAATGATAGAAAGCTTAAGAGATGAGAGGGCAACCAGCCCACATATTTCCCCAGTGACAGACACATCAATCAGTTCACACCAGCAGGAGCTGGAAAGGCAGCATAGTGTGGAAGTTTCATCCACCAAACCACCAAGTAAGCAGACCTCTGATGTCAAAAGAACATTCACAGAGATGAAGGCTAGAAATGATCCATTGAGGCTACAAATTTATGACCAATATCTTAAAATGGCCCCCACAAAATGATCATGAGCTATTTTAAGCCCAAGGTGCAGCAACCACAATCGGCAACTGATTATATCAGGACAAATCTGGAGGTCTTGGCCAAAGACATTCATCCAATAGACCAGATTGAGCTACACAAACAGACAGGAGAGATGGTGTATTCTACACTAGCTGACAAAGCAATGTTGGCTCACAAATTGCAAAACTCATTGGAGAACACCTCTGCTCAGTTAGAATTAGAGAAAGCCTCTTCTCTAGCTAAGGACAACAGGATTAAATCCTTGGAAGAGATTATCATTGAACTGGGACATGATCCCAAAGATGCCAAAGGCATAAAAGCACTAGTGAAGAAAAAGGAAGATGACATTGTCGCCCTTAGAAAACAGCTCAAAATGCCTCCTTCTATGCATCCACAGACAGCAGATGTTGTGCAGCATAAATCTGAGTAGGACATGATGGACCTCCTCATGAGGTTGAATGAAAGACTGAGTGAGACGGAGCAAGCATTGGAAAAAGCACTACAAGAAAAGTAGGGAGAGTCGGCCTCCCATCGATCTCAAATAGCTCCAACAGTCACAACTACCCCTCCCATAGTTATAATAGCAGTGCCTCCCACTGTCTCATCATCAACAGTAGGAACGACATCACTAGCACCAGGAAATAGTACAGCCATGACCACAGAGAAATTAGTAAAAGCCATGGAGGAGTTGAAACTCCAGGTATCTGAATTGAAGCAAGTCAAAGAAAAATTGGCAAAGATTGAGCAAAGCTATGATAAATCCAAAATGATTGTGGCAGAAAAAACAAGAGAAGTCAAAGCATTGGAAAACAAGGTAAGAGCCTTGGAAAAATATCTCTCTCTGCATAAGCCTCTGGCAGAAATCAGAGGAATTTTGTGGACCAACATCATTCAATCATTTAGTGGGATATGGAGGTCTATTCAGACCATTTATGAATAGACTGATTTGATTAAAGTAGCCCAAGTAGAAGTTCAGAAAACAAGAGCCGTATTGGGACAAATGCCTGAGTAAGCTAACTGGCTAATACATTTTTTGAATACCAAGACCAGTGAAGAACTAGAAGCGCTGGACATTAGAGACAAAACAGGAACCATTTTGGACGTCAAGAGATTTCTAACCATGAGAACTCTAATGCAAAACCTGGACAAAAGATGCCAGGACATGCAGGTAGAAATAGATTCTTTCACAGACAAATTTACAGTCCTGAATCAAAAGGGTTTGCCAAGTCCTGTGGGAGATAATGATCGTTTGATGAAGCACAAGGACTATGTCACAAAGTTAAATACATTTCTTTCAGTCAAGCTAATGCATCTTCAAGTACTTCAACAGAAAAAACACTTCCATCTGGCCAGTCCCTATATGACAGCCTGGAAAATCTTTTTTACATAGAGCATGAGGTGAAGCATCTGTTCACCATCCCACCTAATTTTTTCAGGTACACAGAGGCTGATGAGACTTTAAGGAAGCTACAGAGACATCAAATACCAGGACCAGAGTGGTGGCAGAGCATGTTAGAAATCCTGTAAACTCGTCTTTGATCAATGCAAATGGTGCACCATTTATTTTAATGCACAGAACAGGAATGAACCACGGTCCTGCGGGTCAAAATGTATCACATCAACATTAAAGGAAGTCCAGCCAAAGCAGAAAGATCAGCGCAGAGGATCAGTGGAAGACAGTTGGGAGACCAACTTGTAGCACCTACCTCCAGTACTTCTCTTTAATTCGGATCAACCAGCGCAGCACGAATTTATTGCATGTATTTATTGTCTCCCTGTTTCCGAGACTGTTTGTCTCTGTCTGTGTAAAAGAAACATTAATTATTAGCAGATATTATTTCTTTCAGATATTTTGTATAATATATTGACAGTTTTGTATAAATACCCCCCAGATGAAGTATTAGGGGTTGGTTGGTTAATGGTGAATGTTCAGAATTTTGACTGTAATACTGAAGAATTTTTGGAATAAAAGTTGTTGGAACCAATTTTTTCTGGTTTACTGGGAAAGGAATTGATGCCAAGGACTATGTTACAGAATTCTTGAATCATCTAATGGATCAATAAGTCTTTCTAACTTATGTTTTATAGTTTTTGTCTTTATTATATCATCTATGTTTCATAATCTAAATAGCTGGAAAAGGAATAACTCAGAATTTGCTTGATTGCACTCCGTGTTCAGTCTTTGTTATTATCAATGTTTTCTTTAGAATTAGCATAAACAGTGAATTCTTAGCTGCTCCTGTTTCCCTTGATTCTTACATCTTGAATACTTGTTAAGGAATTGTTAATTGCTCCTTAGCGGTACTCAGCCATTTTCCCTCTGTCAACATGATCAAGGATTCTTGATTGTCCTTCATCCATTGACTCTATTCCACCCAATTTCAACCTATAAATTGTTCTGCGTTTGATTACCTTGCTCTGTGATACCTCCTCTGTTAAGAAACCCAATCCAAGAAGCCATCCTTATTTGACTCCATCATGCCCAATGGACTGAAACTCTTCAGTTTTACCTCACAGTTCTGTTGAATTTCCATCCCTCCAACCAAACACAAAACAAAACCCTTGCACTTCATAACTAGCCTAACATAATTCAAAACAAAGCTAAATTATAAAGAGAGAGCCCTCTCTGGATGCGGATTGGCTAGAATCTATGTCTAAAAGATTGGTCTGTGGTTACCTCGGTCGTATTCCCTTTCTTACAACTTTTGGGAACAACCTGAGTGATAACATCATTGGCGACTCCACTAGGGATCTGAATAATTGTTTGTCACTGCTGTTTATTTCATAAGTTACAGATGGAGCCTGAAGTCAGCCAGGTAGTCTTTGAAACCACTTTTGTTTTGCAATTGCAGGAGTAAATAAATGTTGATTCATTCTATCTCCAGTCTAGTTTATGTTCTAGACATTATGTCCAAATACTTGATCAGTTGCTCTTTTTCAATCAGTCCTTAGGAAAGTTCAAAACTCTTAAAACTTCCTAAAAGACACTGTCAAAAGTTGTATCCTTTAAATGTTCAATAAAAACCAAAAAACATACTCAGAAGCTGGCTCCAAAGAAAAGGATTTGTTACACCAGATCAAATCCAGATCCAAATCGCCCACCTATCTTTGAAAATCCTAATTTTATCCCTAAGAACCTTAGAAGCCAAGAAAGTCAAGAAAATTATGTTAGCTCACACCTTGACACACCACAACAGAACCCTATCCAAACTGAGCTTACCTCTGGAAAATCACAAATCCATTCTGCCATTACTGTAGCTTCTTCAAGCTCACCATCAACACTTCAAGCCATCTTTTCCACTCCCCCATCCACAACATATATTTCCACTGTTATCCCTGTTCTTCCAGCTGTTACACTTATCTCTGCAAATATGGAAAACCGATATGCTCCTCTGCAATTACCTACAAATCCAGGGGCTATGCCTCAAGATTATCAAAACAAAATTACTTATTTTGATAGTACTTGCACTTGTACAGCTCAACAACATACCAAAAAAATGACAGATTATTTTGAAAACAATGAGATTGATGCTGATGATGTAAGAATGAAGATCTTTGTTCAAAGTTTAACTGGTGATGTTAGGACTTGGTTTAGGGCACTCCCTGTAAACACTATTGCTGATCCAGATGCCCTTTATCAAACATTCTTGAATAGATGGGAAAAGAAGAAAGACCCTTTACACATCCTATCAGAATATGAGAACTTTAAAAGAGGCCCACAAGAAACTGTTCAATATTACTGTACCAGATTTAATAATGTATATAATGTTATTCCTTAGAATCTCAGACTTCCTCCTGATTTGACCTTGATCAAATTCCCTGATGCATTTGACCCTGACATGGCTTACCAGCTTAGGGAAAGAGCTCCTCCAAGCTTAGAAGACATGTAGAGTATAGTTGTCAGTGTAGAGGCCAATCTAATTTCTAAACGAGCTCGAGCTAGAGCTGAAAGGAGGACACCTTTCAAAGAAGAACCCTCTGCATTTGAGCAAAAACTAGATGCAATTATTAAGGGAATGGATAGACTTGGTGATAGAGTAGAAAAAATTGAGAGAAAATCCTCTTGGGATGGTCAACAGAGCAACACTAGGAGAAATCCAAATTTCAGAAAAAACCAGAACCCTAATGCTGGAAAAGCTGGTCCTGACCAAATCATTAGGCCCCCATTCCAAGAAAATTATGCTGAAGCTTCAACTTCTAGTGAACCAACAAAGGATACTCAAATTAACTTAATGGGTCTCAATAGTCAACAACAATTTTTTTTGACCCAGGATGACCAAGAATCTCATATTTTTAATCAATTCCAAACCCAATCAGGTGAATCATTCGATTTTAGGGAGGGATATGATACAACCATCTATGAGGTTCACAAGAAATACAATCTGAGAGGCAGAAGGATAGATGTCCCTGAAGCCAGTAAGCAGAAATAAACCAAGCAACCTACCAAAGCCAAGGCTAAAAACCCTCTTGTACAAACCTTTCCTAAAACAATTCATAATCCAAATCATCCAATAGTTGAAGATATATCAGACCAACAACAAACTAGCAAACAACCTTCAACTTCCATTCCAATCAAAGGAACTGTGGAAGAGCCTCCAGAAATTCACATAGAAACAACTTCAGCTCATAACAGTACTCCTAAAAAAGAAGATAACACAGCAGAAAAAGAAAATCTTGCTGCTCGAAATGCAAAAATTCAAACAGAAAAACCTTTCAACCTTGAGACTGAGATAGGCAAATTAAAGATAGCCATTCCACTGTCAGAATTGGTCAAGCATGATGTCTATAGAGAACAAATCAGCAAATCACTTCAAATTTCAGAAAACAGAGATGCAGTAAATGTCCTTGATGACCAGCCAGAATTAATTTTTGGCCCTGAAGTAAATGTCAAATTAGTAGATGGAGGAGTTCCTCCTTTCTATGTAAGTCTGAATATTCATGACAAAGTACTTCACAATGCAATGTTTGATTCTGGAGCTTCCCATAATTTAATGCCCAAATCTGTAATGGAAAAATTGGACCTAGATATCACCAGGCCATACAAAGACTTGTTCTCCTTTGATTCAAGCCAGGTCAGATGTCTAGGATTGATCAAAGATTTATGTGTATCATTAGTTCAATACCCTGCCAAGACAATTTTAATGGATGTAGTGGTAGCTGACATTCCACCAAAATATGGCATGTTGCTGTCCAGATCTTGGGGTGCAAAGCTCCAAGGATCTTTACAGTTGGACATGTCCTATGCTACCATTTCAGTATTTGGTCAGCCAAAGAGATTGTACCGGGAAACTTTGATGAAATATGTGGTCAGCAGCCAGGAGAAACCCCAAAATTTTCCCATCTATTCCATGCATTCTGATATGGACTCCTTCATCCTATACAATGCTGGAACTTATCCCCCAACTGATGTCAAGGTTTTAGCATCAACACAAGAAAAAGTCATAAATGAAAAATCTAGTGTTCAGATTCAAGAGATTTTTGTGACCAATGATACAACAGACACACAAGGGAAACCTCATGAAACTGATGATCCAAATCTCCTAGTAAGCAAACTTCTAAGACCCCTGATACTAGCTGTAATCAAGAAATCCTATGGTATCTAGAGTTTGATGGATCAGTCAATAAACTGGGAGTATGGGCAGGGATTTGGATACATAATATGGAAAATGATCATGCTGAAGGACATACATACAGGTTGAATTTTAGATTCACAAATAACATCGCTGAATATGAAGCCCTCTTGCTAGGACTTAAATTGATCAAAGGCTTAAGGGCAGTTAGAGTATCAATTTTGGGAGACTCTGATTTGGTTATCCAACAAATGAGAGGAAACTTCCTTACAAATTATTTCAGATTAAGATCTTATAGAAGGGTAGCGATTGAAATACTTAATACCTTTCTTGAAACTCAGCTTGCCAAAATTCCAAGGAAACACAACTTGCATGCTCACAGTTTGGCAACATTTGCCAGCACTTGTAAACTGCCATTTGAGCCTAATCATCATTTTACAGCTGAGATTAAACACAGGCCAACTGTACCTGACAATGTAAAAAACTGGCAAGTGTTTGACAATGACACTCAGATTAAAAATTTCCTAATCTTAAAAGAAGAATTTTCCAACACAAATATAGACACAGGCACTATTTGTGAAGATGATCAAATAAACAAAGTTGAAACACACATTTCAACTGAAACAACAACTCAAATACTACATCCAACAAAATTTACCAGCGAAGTGTTGCAAGAGCTCAAGTAAATAGACATTGATGAAACTGTTTGAGGAGAAACTGAAGTTATTGATTTAAAGGACAATTTTTTACCCACAGGATTAACTCCTTTGGAAGACATTTTTGATTCTAATGATGTCCCAAGAAAACCCAAAATGCATACATTAAATGCAGATATTGAAGACTGTAATATAGGGACTGAACAAAATCCTAAAATGATAAAATTGTCCAAAACTTTGCCTCCTGACCAAAAGCTTAAATATGTTGAACTGTTCAAAGAATTTCAGGATGTTTTTGAATGGAGCTATGAAGATCTCAAATCTTATGATACTTCTGTGATTCAGAACACAATACCTCTCAAGGAAAATCAAAAACCTTTCAAGCAAAAACTCAGAAGGTTCAACCCTGTACTTCTCCCTTTAATTGAAAAGGAAATTAAAAGAATGTACGAAGCTGGGATAATTGCACCCATTAGGTTTTCATAATGGATCTCTAGTTTAGTGCCCACTAGGAAGAAAACAGGAGAAATAAGACTGTGTGTGGATTTAAGAAATCTGAATAAAGTTTCTCTGAAAGACCACTACCCCTTACCTAAGATGGACCACATTTTACAAAGAGTAGTAGGTGCCTCTAGAATTTCACTGCTAGATGGGTTTTCAGGCTTCAACCAAATTTTAGTTCATCCTGATGATCAAGAAAAAACTGCTTTTACAACTCCATGGGGAACTTTCAAATATGTGAAAATGCCATTTGGACTCAAGAATGTAGGGGCAACCTTCCAACGTGCAATGGGCATAGCGTTTGCTAAAGAAATTCATGATTTCCTGATCATATACCTAGATGATCTCATTGTGTTTTCAAAATCAGATCAGAAGCACCTAGATCATCTGAGACAAGTGTTTTCAACCTGCAGAAAATATGGCATATCACTAAATCCAAAGAAGTCATTATTTGGCCTAGAATAAGGCAAACTGTTAGGTCACATAATCTCAAAAGATGGCATTAAAATTGACCCTGACAAAATACAAGCCATTTTACAAATACCTCACCCTAGAAACATCAAAGAACTCCAAGCCTTCCTAGGGAAAATTAACTTTTTAAGAAGATTCATACCAAATTTGGCTGAACTAATTAGACTGTTGAATAATATGCTGAAAAAGGATTCCAAGGTTAAATGGACAGTAGAAGCTAAGCAAGCATTTGAAGAAATTAAGATAGCTTTGACTAAAACACCAGTCCTTACAAACCCAAAATTTGACAGAAAATTCATAATCTTCTCATTTGCATCAGAACACACTATTGTTGTTGTTCTACTACAGAAAGATGATCAAGAATGTGAAAAACCAATAGCCTTCTTTAGAAAAGAACTCAGGGATGCACCTTTAAAATACCCAATCATGGAAAAACAAGCTTATGCACTTGTGAAAGCCATCAAAGATTCAGAGTCTACATACTATACTGTCATATAATAGCCTATGTGCCAAGCACTGTGGTCAAATATATCTTAACCCAAGAAGGGATTGAAGGCAAAAGAGGTAAATGGATTGCTACTATACTAGAGTATGATATTAAAATAAAACCTACAAAGCTTATAAAAGGACAGGGATTGGCTAAACTCATGACTGAAACCAATTGCCAAGCCCTAGATATTAATGAACTGGATAATGAACAGGAGATGGCGACTCCACAAATCAACCAGGCCTTCCTTGAATCAACTTGGTATGTTGATATATGTTATATATTGTTAAACCTACAGGCTCCTCCGAGGTTATCCAGAACAAAGAAAAGGTTTATAAAAATGAAAGCTTCAAAGTTTTGTATTTTAGATGGTTCCCTCTTTTGGAAAAATCATGAAGGTGTTCTATTAAATTGTCTAATAAAAGATGAAATTGACAAGGTACTTAAAGAATTTCATGCAGGGGACTGTGGTGGACATTTGTATTGGAGATCAAATGCTGATAAAATCCTAAGGGCTGGATTTTACTAGCCCACCTTGTATGCTGATGTCAAAAAGTTTGTTACTGCTTGCCACAAATGTCAAATCTTTGAAGGCAAAAGGAAACTTCTGCCTCTACCCCTGAAACCAATTTCCACTGAAAGACCATTTCAACAATGGGGTTTAGATTTCATTGGGGAAATTCACCCTCCCTCTTGTGGCTAGCATAAATGGATTTTGACTACCACAGACTACTTCACCAAGTGGATAGAAGCCATCCCTTGTAGACAGGCCAATGATTCAGTGATTATCCAATTCTTAGAAACCAACATACTGTCTAGATTTGGTTGTCCTGAAAAAATTATAACAGACAATGTTGTTGCATTTAAATCCAAAAGAATGATCAATTTTTGTCATAAATACCACATTACCTTAGGCCACTCCACCGCCTCAAGGTAATGGTCTAGCTGAATCATCCAATAAAAGCCTCGTGAATATCATTAAGAAAGTATAGGAAGAAAACAAGAAAAATTGGCATAAGAAGCTTATGAATGCACTATGGGCAGACATGTTAACTACCAAGAGGTCCATTGGAACTAGTCCCTATGAGCTTGTATACGGTATGGAGGCTGTATTTCCTTCATTCTTGGGAATACTTGTAATGAAATTATTGCAAGAAGTTCAAGTATAGCCTAATGGCATCCAGAGAAGAGTAAATCAGACTATACATTTGCAACAGACAAGAGAAGAGGTATATCAAAGGTCTCAAGTGTTACAAGAAAAAATTAAGAAGATATTTGACAAGAGGACTAAGGCAAAAGATTTCTTCATAGGAGACAAGGTACTGAAATGGGATTCCAGAAGAGAAGATAAAGGAAAACATGGGAAATTTGACTTCCTATGGAAGGGACCTTTTATTATTCAAGGCTCACAGGGAAATAATACCTACTTTTTGAAAAACCTGGATGGTACAGAAGCACAAGATGGACCAGTTAATGGTCGGATGCTGAAACATTATTTTGATCCAGTTTGTTGATATGTCAGGACTCTAACTTGTACATAGGAATGTCTATTTTCTGTAGTTTATTACTACAGTAAGAATGGGAAGGAATGTGTAGAAAATTTTGAGGAGCAGTCAAGGAAGTTTACCACCTCTTTGTGTTACCTTTTTTAGTTCAAACAGAAGTTGAAAAAGAAGACTTGGGAGCTGAAAATATAAGAACAAACACTCAAAACAAAGTATTCCAAAACAGAGGTGTAATTGTTGGATCAGCTCATAAGAGATATGTATATTTCACATGGTCCCTTATACAGTTTGTTTTTCTACAGCAAAGGCGAATTTCAAAATGCAGCAAGAATTGTACATAAGGCCATCTGACCTGCTATTCTTGACTTCTCACCAGGAAAAGCCATCCCCAAGTGGAGCCAGTGTTATGCTCCTATACCAATAGGTGTCATATTTCATGATTGACTGGTAAAATCCCAAATATGTTCATCCTTCCCCTGCTACTAAGGTTTCCATATTTTGAAAAGACCAAAAAATTAAAAAGTGAAAAGAGGGTATGCCCTAAAAGAAAGATCAAAGGGCAAAAGAATGAAATGGTCAAGAGAAAAAAGAAAAGAAATGAACCCCAAACAAAGAAGACCAGGAAAGTGTGCTAGTCCAAAATGCCACTACTATTCTATTTTTACAAAGAATCTCATTGTGTGCAATTGGTTGACTCTTGCCACAGTGGATGGATGGCCAAACAGCTTAATCTTGTCCAGTTCATGTTTCATTTTTTTTTTTTTTTTAGAGATAGAGAATAAAATCTATCCAAACAGTTCAAGCTTGGTAGATAAATAGTTAGGTAGAGAAGAAAAGGAGCTCAACTGTTAAATCTGAGCCCTTCGAAGAAATAAGGATAGAATTAGATAGGATCGTAGTTAAAAGAAAAGAAGAGAGTAAGGGTTTGCTAGTTGAAATGGACCCAAGGAAAAAGGAAGAAAAAATGTTAGGTACTATAGACTGGGTAGGCAGTTTTGGTGTTGCAGAAGCATGCTTATGATTAATTTTTGTTTCTCAAGAGGTTCATCTTATTGATATCATAAGTACAATGGCAATTGTTTGGTTACAATTCAAGTGATGCATGTCTAACTTCCCCTCACACTTCTCCAAAAACACTTAACTAACCTTCCCCCCAATAATATTGAGATCTACTCAATACTCTTACATCACTCCATTTCATGAAAAAATCCTAAGAAGTATAACATTCTTGCTTTGAAAAAGAACCCACATTTCTTGTGTAAAACCTCTGTTTTCTCTGAAGCCTAAAGTTATTGGACCTTATAACTTGACGCCTAGCCTTCATAAACCCATATTAACTCTTAACATTACTATATAAATCCCTGTATTCCTCCTCCCCGTATTATGTAAAACATATGAAAAACCTCAAAAAATTTAAGTATCCTGCCCCTGGTTAATATATAACCATAACATTATAAAACAAGGGTTTAATGGTTCACCCGGAATGCATTAAAAACCTCCCTGCGCGCAAATGTTCTAAGGTTAATTGACATCAGGTTGATTAATTGTTAAATAACTCGACGACCAATCAAACTATTCCCGATACATTTAAATCCACGTTTATTATGATTGGGCCCCGCACCATAGCCCACCGCCACCTCAGATCTGCGCCAGCCCTTAGATCTGGGCCCGTCGATCAGACGACCCACGATTATATCACAATGCCTTTCCCCGCTGATCTTTACCGCTCGAGGAGCCGTCGGTATTTCCGCCGTACGTGGGACACGTGGCGCCCTCTCGGCATGCTCGTGGCCCTCCCACCCGATACCACCTTGGCCCATAAGCGGTGCGGGCCCAAACCAATTACTGCCCCCGCTGGCCCCCCTGCTGACGTCACGACCACGTCATCGCCACGTCACACTTCCGTACCCTTGCTACGTGACAAACCATCCCGTCATGCTAACGTCATCTAACCAAAAAGTGCCAAAAGCCAGCCAAAGCCAAAATTTTGTTAAAAAACCTGTGAAAATGTCATTTTCACTCATTTTCGTTCACTATCTTCGCAAGACTGTTGCATATAAATTAAGGTCCAAGCTACTAAGCGAGCTCCAGTCTGCCACCCCGACTAGCAAAGACCAATCTCCTGCTCAACGCGTCAATTAACCTTCCAATTGCACTTGCACGCTTCAAAAACACAGGTATTTACCCCGTCCTACCTCTCGAACCTATGTTTTTAGTTTTCCGCTACAAAATTGTGCCTGTAAGGACCAAATTCAACCCAAAACAGTCCATAATTGCCATACCAACCCATCCAACACTGCTCTGTTGCATTTTTTTCACAAAAATTCAACCTTCCAGTTAAAAACATAGACAATTGAACAATGGAAGCCCCTGTGGCCCTCAATGTCGCACCTCTCAATGCACCTCATATAGACCAACATCATTTACCCTTAGCCAACAGAGATTTCCAAATAGAAGACCCGATTAGTTGCCAAAGTCATCTTCATACCTTCTGCCTAGTCAGAAACAGTCATTTGAACAACTCTGATATCTATGGAGTATGGGAATCCAATCTCCCCAGGTATTACCTTCCCTCGGTCAATATATTCCCAGATATTATTCGCCACTACTATGCTAATTATGACCCCGTCAGTAAAGTAGTTATGACTCCATCACAAACTATTCTGTTTTACATAACTGCTGAGTCTATCAATGAAATGCTACAAATCCATCCAGTTCAGCCTCTTGCTCCTCTTTCCATTGGATATTTGCTGGAGCAAGGCTCTCAATTGTCCACTGCAGAAATAGCCTGGATTGCTAAGTTATTCATAGAACCAAAGTACCAGCCCCAAGGACCACCTCCTTATTAATATGTATGGTTCAATGAGACTGGGAGAATTATTCTTGACATGATATCAGTAATCTTGGGATTCAGGTTAGTGAATATGTAGATGAGATGGTCCTAGTTCTGCTATCCACCTTTACTCCAGGGTAGTCCCCTGCTATTAAGTATGACTATGCCTCCTTTATTGCTGGCAAAATCCATGCTCAATTTATGAATTTGGGAAGAGAAGGAGTGTTTAAATACACAAGTTTCATATACCATATGCTGTTGTATTACCACCCAGATATTTTTATATTTCCCATTAGGAAATTGGATTCCAAAGGAGAGAGGAGGTCTGTAATCTTTTGGTCCTCTTTTTTCCACAGAATTGGTGAATCCCCTTATACCTACTGTGAATTCATTGACTTGTTTATACATCCTGCTTCCACTCTATTGATAGGAACTCCTCCTCCTAGGCTCTCTAGTGACATAAAAAAGATTTTACAACTCTCCAAAAGCTAAAGGATAGGTGACTGGTACTTTTACCAGGATCACACTGAAATTATGATATATGGCTGTGAGCTGTGCCCTTATAAGCTGCCCAAGTATGTGCCTATGAGACTGTTTGCATTGTAATATTTCAGGCAACTAATAAATTCAGATTTAAGTTATTTTGCAATGTAAAGAAAAAGGCTCAGCTGAAAATAAGAAACCAGTTAGGCCCTTTTATCCTTAACAAGAGGGAGGCATGGGAGGATGTTGATAAGATATTAGGGGAAGAACTTAAATTGAAGAAGAGTTTCTGGTGGGTACCATATGACCCAAATAGCTTTATAAGTGACAGAAGAGTAAGAAACTAGCTGTCAACTTACATACATCATAAGATCCCTAAAGTAGAACAGTATGCTAATCAAGATGAGTGGATAGAGGGTACATTAATAGAAGAACTTACTTGGCAAGAAAAATGGAACAAGCTATGAAAGATTTAGAAAAGACCCTTGACCTAGATTATTTTGGACATGTATCTTTCAAGCTGCCTCAACAAGCCGGAGTAGGTACATCTTCTGCTGGGAATTCACAGAAACCCATACAAGAGGCCAGCACACCAGTTTCAGGTTCTTCAAAGGGTAAGGAAGTGGCAGGTACAGAACAACAAGAAATCACTGATCAACAGGAGCAAATTCCTCCAGTACAGACCAAAGCACCAGAAATACCAGCACTACAGACTCATCTAAATGAGGAAAAGGGCAAGAAAAGGGACAGAGAAGAAGCCACACCCATCAGTGGACCTGCAGAGTAGCCGGGTGCAAAAAGACAAAGACTAAATCCTCTATCTAAAGAGGAAATCATTGAAGAAACGATAGAAAGCTTAAGAGATGAGAGGGCAACTAGCCCACATATTTCCCCAGTGAAAGACACATCAATCAGTTCACACCAGCAGGAGCTGGAAAGGCAGCATAGTGTGGAAGTTTCATCCACCAGACCACCAAGTAAGCAGACCTCTGATGTCAAAAGAACATTCATAGACATAAAGGCTAGAAATGATCCATTGAGGCTACAAATTTATGACCGATATCTTAAAATGGCCCCCACAAAACAACAAAGATTAATGTCTGCCTATGACATTAAAGAAGGGAAAATAATCATGAGCCATTTTAAGCCCAAGGTGCAACAACCGCAATCAGCAGCTGATTATATCAGGAAAAATTTGGAGGTCTTGGCCAAAGACATTCATCCAATAGACCAGATTGAGCTGCACAAACAGACAGGAGAGATGGTGTATTCTACACTAGCTGACAAAGCAATGTTGGCTCACAAATTGCAAAACTCATTGGAAAACACCTATGCTCAGCTAGAATTAGAGAAATCCTCTTCTCTAGCTAAGGAAAACAAGATTAAATCCTTGGAAGAGATTATCATTGAACAGGGACATGATCCCAAAGATGCAAAAGGCATAAAAGCACTAATGAAGAAAAAGGAAGATGACATTGCTACCCTCAGAAAACAACTCAAAGTGCCTCCTTCTATGCATCCACAGACAACAGATGTTGTGCAGCAGAAATTCGAGGAGGATATGATGGACCTCCTCATGAGGTTGAATGAAAGACTGAGCGAGACGGAGCAGGCATTGGAAAAATCACTACAAGAAAAGCAGGGTTAGTCGGCCTCCTAGCCATTTCAAATAGCTCCAACAGTCACAACTGCCCCTCCCACAGTTATAACAGCAGTGCCTCCCACTGTCTCAGCATCAACAGCAGGAACAACATCAACAGCACCAGGCAGCAGTACAACCATGACCACAGAGTAATTAATAAAAGCCATGGAGGAGTTGAAACTCCAGGTATCTGAATTGAAGCAATTCAAAGAAAAATTGGCAAAGATTGAGCAAAGCTATGATAAATCCAAAATGACTGTGGCAGAAAAAACAAGAGAAGTCAAAGCATTGGAAAACATGATAAGGGCCTTGGAAAAAGATATCTCTCTGCATAAACCTCTGGCAGAAATCAGAGGAATTTTGTGGACCAACATCATTCAATCATTTAGTGGGATATGGAGGTTTATTCAGACCATTTATGAACATATTGATTTGATTAAAGTAGCCCAAGTAGAAGTTCAGAAAACAAGAGCCGTATTGGGACAAATGCCTGAGCAAGCTAACAGGCTAATCCATTTTTTGAATACCAAGACCAGTGAAGAACTGGAAGCGCTGGACATTACAGACAGAACAGGTACCATTTTGGACGTCAAGAGAGTTCTAACCATGAGAAATCTAATGCAAAACCTGGACAGAAGATGTCAGGACATGCAGGTAGAAATAGATTCTTTCACAGACAAATTTACAGTCCTGAATCAAAAGGGTTTGCCAAGTCCTGTGGGAGATAATGATCGTTTGATGAAGCACAAGGACTATGTCACAAAGTTAAATACATTTTCTGTCAATCAAGCTAGTGCATCTTCAAGTACTTCAACAGAAAAAACACTTCCATCTGGCCAGTCCCTATATGACAGCCTGGAAAATTGTTTTTACATAGAGCATGAAGTGAAGCATCTGTTCACCATCCCACCTAATTTTTTCAGGTACACAGAGGCTGATGAGACTTTAAGGAAGCTACAGAGACATCAAATACTAGGACCAGAGTGGTGGCAGAGCATGTTAGAAATCCTGTAAACTCATCTTTGATCAATGCAAATGGTGCACCATTTATTTTAATGTGCAGAACAGGTATGAACCATGGTCCTGTGGGTCAAAATGTATCACATCAACATTAAAGGAAGTCCAGCCAAAGAAAAAATATCAGTGCAGAGGATCAGTGGAAGACAGCTGGGAGACCAACTTGCAGCACCTACCTCCAGTACTTCTCTTTAATTCGGATCAACCAGCACAACACGAATTTATTGCATGTATTTATTGTCTCCCTATTTCCGAGACTGTTTGTCTCTGTCTATGTAAAAGAAGCATTAATTATCAGCAGATATTATTTCTATCAGATATTTTGTATAATATCTTAACAATTTTGTATAAATACCCCCCAGATGAAGTATTAGGGGTTGGTTGGTTAATGGTGAATGTTCAGAATTTTGACTGTAATACTGAAGAATTTTGGGAATAAAAGCTGTCGGAACCAATTTTGTCTGGTTTAATAGGAAAGGAATTGATGCCAAGGACTATGTTACAGAATTCTTGAATCATCTAATGGATCAATAAGTCTTTCTAACTTATGTTTTATAGTTTTTGTCTTTATTATATCATTTATGTTTCATAATCTAAATAACTGGAAAAAAGAATAACTCAGAATTTGCTTGATTGCACTCTCTCTTTAGTCTTTGTTATTATCAATGTTTTCTTCAGAATTAGCATAAATAGTGAATTCTTAGCTGCTCATGTTTCCCTTGATTCTTACATCTTGAATACTTGTTAAGGAATTCTTAATTGTTCCTTAGCGGTACTCAGCCATTTTCCCTCTGTCAACATGATGAAGGATTCTTGATTTCCCTTCATCCGTTGACTCCATTCAACCCAATTTCAGGCTATAAATTGTTCCCCGTTTGGTTACCTTGCTCTGTGATACCTCTTCTATTAAGAAACCCAATCCAGGAAGCCATCCTTATTTGACTCCATCATGCCCAATGGACTGAAACTCTTCAGTTTTACCTCATAGTTCTGTTGAATTTCCATCCCTCCAACCAAACACAAAACAAAACCCTTACACTTCATAACTAGGCTAGAATAATTCAAAACAAAGATAAATTATAAAGAGAGAGTCATCTCTGGATGCGGATTGGCTAGAATCTGTGTCTAAAAGATTGGTCTGTGGTTACCTTGGCCGTATTCCCTTTCTTACAACTTTTGGGAACAACCTGAGTGATAACATCATTGGCGACTCCACTAGGGATCTGAATAATTGTTTGTCACTGCTGTTTATTTCATAAGTTACAGATGGAGCCTGAAGTCAGTCAGGTAGCCTTTGAAACCACTTTTGTTTTGCAATTGCAGAAGTAAATAAATGCTGCTTCAGTCTATCTCCAATCTAGTTTATGTTGTAGACATTAGGTCCAAATACTTGATCAGTTGCTCTTTTTCAATCAGTCCTTAGGAAAGTTCAAAACTCTTAAAACTTCCTAGAAGACACTGTCACAAGTTGTATCCTTTAAATATTTCAAGAAGAACCAAAAAACATACTCAGAAGTTGGCTCCAAAGAAAAGGATCCGTTACACCAGATCAAATCCAGATCCAAATCCCCCACCTATCTTTGAAAATCCTAATTTGATCCCTAAGAACCTTAGAAGCTAAGAAAGTCAAGAACATTCTGCTAGCTCACACCTTGACACACCACAACAAAACCCTATCCGGACTGAGCTTAGCTCTAGAAAATCACAAGTCCATTCTGCCATTACTGTAGCTTCTTCAAGCTCACCATCAACACTTCAAGCCATCTTTTCCACTCCCCCATCCACAACATATATTTCCACTGTTATCCCTGTTCTTCCAGCTGTTACACTTATCTCTGCAAATATGGCAAACCGATATGATCCTCTACAATTACCTGCAAATACAGGGGCTATGCCTCAAGATTCTCAAAGCAAAATTACTTATTTTGATGGTACTGGCACTTATACAGCTCAACAACATACCAAGAAAATGACAGATTATTTTGAAAACTATGAGATTGATGCTGATAATGTAAGAATGAAGATCTTTGTTCAAAGTTTAACTGGTGATGTTAGGACATGGTTTAGGGCACTCTTTGTAAACACTATTGCTGATCCAGATGCCCTTTATCAAACATTCTTTAACAGATGGGAAAAGAAGAAAGACCCTTTACACATCCTATCAGAAAATGAGAACCTGAAAAGAGGCCCACAAGAAACTGTTCAAGATTACTGTACCAGATTTAATAATGTATATAATGCTATTCCTCAGAATCTTAGACCTCCTCCTGATTTTTCCTTGATAAAATTCCCTGATGCATTTGACCCTGACATGGCTTACCAGCTTAGGGAAAGAGCTCCTCCAAGCTTAGAAGACATGCAGAGTATAGCTGTCAGTGTAGAGGCCAATCTTATTTCTAAACGAGCTCGAGCTAGAGCTGAAAGGAGGACACCCTTCAAAGAAGAACCCTCAGCATTTGAACAAAAACTAGATGCAATTATTAAAGGAATGGATAGACTTGGTGATAGAGTAGAAACAATTGAGAGAAAATCCTCTTGGGATGGTCAACTGAGCAACACTAGGAGAAATCTAAATTTCGGAAAAAACCAGAACCCTAATGCTGGAAAAGCTGGTCCTGACAAAAGCATTAGACCTCCATTCCAAGAAAATTATGCTGAAGCTTCAACTTCTATTGAACCAATAAAGGATACTCAAATTAACTTAATGGGTCTCAATAGTCAACAGCAAATTTTTTTGACCCAGGATGACCAAGAAGCTCATATTTTTAATCAATTCCAAACCCAATCAGGTGAATCATTCGATTTTAGGGAGGGATATGATACAACCATCTATGAGGTTCACAAGAAATACAATCTGAGAGGCAGAAGGATAGATGTCCCTGAAGCCAGTAAGCAGAAAGAAACCAAGCAACCTACCAAAGCCAAGGCTAAAAACACTCTTGTACAAACCTTTCCTAAAACAATTCATAATCCAAATCATCCAATAGTTGAAGATATATCAGACCAACAACAAACTAGCGAACATCCTTCAACTTCCATTCCTCTCAAAGGAACTGTGGAAGAGCCTCCAGAAATTCACATAGAAACAACTTCAGCTCATAACACTACTCCTGAAAAAAAAGAAAACATAGTAGAAAAAGAAAATCTTGCTGCCCGAAATGCAAAAATTCAAACATAAAACCTTTCAACCTTGAGACCGAGATAAGGAAATTAAAGATAGCCATTCCACTGTCGGAATTGGCCAAGCATGATGTCTATAGAGAACAAATCAGCAGATCACTTCAAATTTCAGAAAACAGAGATGCAGTAAATGTCCTTGATGACCAGCCAGAATTAATTTTTGGCCATTAAGTAAATGACAAATCAGTAGATGGAGGAGTTCCTCCTTTCTATGTAAGTCTGAATATTCATGACAAAGTACTTCACAATGCAATGTTTGATTCTAGAGCTTCCCATAATTTAATGCCCAAATCTGTAATGGAAAAATTGGATGTAGATATCACCAAGCCATGCAAAGACTTGTTCTCTTTTGATTCAAGCCAGGTCAGATGTCTAGGATTGATCAAAGATTTATGTGTATCATTAGTTCAATACCCTGCCAAGACAATTTTAATGGATGTAGTGGTAGCTGACATTACACCAAAATATGGCATGTTGTTGTCCAGATCTTGGGGTGCAAAGCTCCAAGGATCTTTACAGTTGGACATGTCCTATGCTACCATTTCAGTATTTGGTCAGCCAAAGAGATTGTACAAAGAAACTTTGATGAAATATGTGGTCAGCAGCTAGGAGAAACCCCAAAATTTTTCCATCTATTCCATGCATTCTGATATGGACTCCTTCATCCTATACAACGCTGGAACTTATCCCCCAACTGATGTCAAGGTTTTAGCTTCAGCACAAGAAAAAGTCATAAATGAAAAATCTAGTGTTCAGATTCAATAGATTTCTGTGACCAATGATACAACAGACACAGAAGGGAAACCTCATGAAACTGAAGATCCAAATCTCCCTAGTAAGAAAATTTCTAAGACCCCTGATACTAGCTGTAATCAAAAAATCCTATGGTATCTAGATTTTGATAGATCAGTCAATAAATTGGGAGCAGGGGCAGGGATTTGGATACATAATATAGAAAATGATCATGCTGAAGGACATGCATACAGGTTGAATTTTAGATGCACAAATAACATGGCTGAATATGAAGCCCTCTTGCTAGGACTTAAATTGATCAAAGGCTTAGGGGCAGTTAGAGTATCAATTTTGGGAGACTCTGATTTGGTTATCCAACAAATGAAAGGAAACTTCCTTACAAATGATTTCAGATTAAGATCTTATAGAGGGGAAACAATTGAAATACTTAATACCTTTCTTGAAACTCAGCTTGCCAAAATTCCAAGGAAACACAACTTGCATGCTCATAGTTTGGCAACATTTTCCAGCACTTGTAAACTTCCATTTGAGCCTAATCATCATTTTACAGCTGAGATTAAACACAGGCCAACTATACCTGACAATGTAAAAAACTGGCAAGTGTTTGACAATGACACTCAGATTAAAAATTTCCTGACCTTAAAAGAAGAATTTTCCAGCACAAATATAGACACAGGCACTATTTGTGAAGATGACCAAATAAACAAAGTTGAAACACACATTTCAGCTGAAACAACAACTCAAATACTACATCCAACAAAATTTACCAGCAAAGCATTGCAAGAGCTCAAGGAAATAGACATTGATGAAACTGTTGGAGGAGAAACTGAAGTTATCGATTTAAAAGACAATTTTTTACCCACAGGATTAACTCCTTTGGAAGACATTTTTTATTCTAATGATGTCCCAAGAAAACCAAAAATGCAGCCATTAAACACAAATATTGAAGACTGTAATATAGGGACTGAACAAAATCCTAAAATGATAAAATTGTCCAAAACTTTGCCTCCTGACCAAAAGCTTAAATATGTTGAACTGTTCAAATAATTTCAGGACGTTTTTACATGGAGCTATGAAGATCTCAAATCTTATGATGCTTCTGTGATTCAGCACAGAATACCTCTCAAAGAAAATAAAAAACCTTTCAAGCAAAAATTTAGAAGGGTCAACTCTGTACTTCTCCCTTTAATTGAAAAAGAAGTTAAAAGAATGTACGAAGCTGGGATAATTGCACCCATTAGGTTTTCAGAATGGGTCTCTAATTTAGTGCCCACTAAGAAGAAAACAGGAGAAATAAGACTGTGTGTGGATTTAAGAAATCTAAATAAAGTTTCTTTGAAAGACCACTACCCCTTACCTAAGATGGACCACATTTTACAAAGAGTAGTAGGTGCCTCTAAAATTTCTCTGCTAGATGGGTTTTCATGCTTCAACGAAATTTTAGTTCATCCTGATGATCAAGAAAAAACTGCTTTTACAACTCCATGGGGAACTTTCCAATATGTGAAAATGCCATTTGGACTCAAGAATGCAGGGGCGACCTTCCAATGTGCAATGGACATAGCCTTTGCTAAAGAAATTCATGATTTCCTGGTCATGTACCTAGATGATCTCACTGTGTTTTCCAAATCAGATCAACAGCACCTAGATCATCTGAGACAAGTGTTTTCAACCTGTAGAAAATATGGCATATCACTAAATACAAAGAAGTCATTATTTGGCCTAGAAGAAGGCAAACTGTTAGGTCACATAATCTCAAAAGATGGCATTAAAATTGACCCTGACAGAATACAATCCATTTTACAAATACCTCACCCTAGAAACATCAAAGAACTCCAAGCCTTCCTGAGGAAAATTAACTTTTTAAGAATATTCATACCAAACCTGGTTGAAATAATTAGACTGTTGAATAATATGCTGAAAAACGATTCCAAGGTTAAATGGACAGCAGAAGCTAAGCAAGCATTTGAAGAAATGAAGATAGCTTTGACTAAAAAACCAGTCCTTACAAACCCAAAATTTGATAGAGACTTCATAATCTTCTCATTTGCATCAGAACACACTACTATTGTTGTTTTACTACAGAAAGATGATCAAGAATGTGAAAAATGAATAGCCTTATTTAGCAAAGCACTCAGGGATGCACCTTTAAAATACCCAATTATGGAAAAACAAGCTTATGCACTTGTGAAAGCCATCAAAGATTTCAGAGTCTACATACTATACTCTCATATAATAGCTTATGTGCCAAGCACTGTGGTCAAAGATATCCTAACCCAAGAAGGGATTGAAGGCAAAAGAGGTAAATGGATTGCTACTATATTAGAGTATGATATTGAAATAAAACCTACAAAGCTTATAAAAGGACAGGGATTGGCTAAACTCATGACTGAAACCAATTGCCAAGCCCTAGATATTAATGAACTGGATAATGAAAAGGAGATGGCGACTCTACAAATCAGCCAGGTCTTCCTTGAATCAACTTGGTATGTTGATATATGTTATGTATTGTTAAACCTGCAGGGTCCTCCGGGGTTATCCAGAACAAAGAAAAGGTTTATAAAAATGAAAGATTCAAAGTTTTGTATTTTAGATGGTGCCCTCTTTTGGAAAAATCATGAAGGTGTTCTATTAAATTGTCTAATAAAAGATGAAACTGACAAGGTACTTAAAGAATTTCATGCAGGGGACTGTGGTGGACATTTGTATTGGAAATCAACTGCTGATAAAATCCTAAGGGCTGGATTTTACTGGCCCACCTTATTTGTTGATGTCAAAAAGTTTTTTACTTCTTGCCACACATGTCAAATCTTTGAAGGAAAAAGGAAACTTATGCCTCTACCCCTGAAACCAATTTCCACTAAAAGGCCATTTCAACAATGGGGTTTAGGATTCATTGGGTAAATTCACCCTCCCTCTTGTGGCCAGCATAAATGGATTTTGACTGCCACAGACTACTTCACCAAGTGGATAGAAGCCATCCCTTGTAGACAGGCCAATGGTTTAGTGATTATCCAATTCTTAGAAACCAACATCCTGTGTAGATTTGGCTGTCCTGAAAAAATTATAACAGACAATGCTGCTGCATTTAAATCCAAAATAATGATCAATTTTTGTCATAAATACCACATTACCTTAGGCCACTCCACAGCCTATTACCCCCAGGTAATGGTCTGGCTGAATCATCCAATAAAAACCTCATGAATATCATTAAGAAAGTATTGGAAGAAAACAAGAAAAATTGGCATAAGAAGCTTATGAATGCACTATGGGCAGACATGTTAACTACCAAGAGGTCCATTGGAACTAGTCCCTATGAGCTTGTATACGGTATGGAGGTTGTATTTCCTTCATCCTTGGGAATACCTGTAATGAAATTATTGCAAGAAGTTCAAGTACAACCCAATGGCATCAAGAGAAGAGTAAATCAGACTATACATTTGCAGCAGACTAGAGAAGAGCTATATCAAAGGTCTCAAGTGTTTCAAGAAAAACTTAAGAAGATATTTGACAAGAGGACTAAGACAGAGGATTTCTTCATAGGAGACAAGGTACTAAAATGGGATTCTATAAGAGAAGATAAAGGAAAACATGGGAAATTTGACTTCCTATGGAAGGGACCTTTTATTATTCAGGGCTCACAGGGAAATAATACCTACTTTTTGAAAAGCCTGGATGGTACAGAAACACAAGATGGACCAGTTAATGGTCGGATGCTGAAATATTATTTTTATCTAGTTTGTTGATATGTCAGGACTCTAACTTGTACATAGGAATGTTTAGTTTCTGTAGTTTATTACAGTAGTAAGAATGGGAAGGAATGTGTAGAAAATTTTGAGGAACAATCAAGGAAGTTTACCACCTTTTTGTGTTACCTTTTTTAGTTCAAACAGAAGTTGAAAAAGAAGACTTGGGAGTTGAAAATATAAGAAAAAACACTCAAAACAAAGTATTCCAAAACAGAGGTGTAATTGTTGGATCAGCTCATAAGAGATATGTATATTTCACATGGTCCCTTATACAGTTTGTTTGTTTACAACAAAGGCAAATTTCAAAATGCAGCAAGAATTGTACATAAGGCCATCTGACCTGTTGTTCTTGACTTTTCACCAGAAAAAGCCATCCCCGAGTGGAGCCAGTGTTATGCTCCTATACCAATAGGTGTCATATTTGATGATTGACTGGTAAAATCCCAAATATGTTCATCCTTCCCCTGCTGCTAAGGTTTCCATATTTTGAAAAGACCAAAAAATTAAAAGAAGGTATGCCCTAAAAGAAAGATCAAAGGGAAAAAGAATGAAATGGTCAAGAGAAAAAAGAAAAGAAATGAACCCCAAAAAAAGAAGACCAGGAAAGTGTGCTAGTCCAAAATGCCACTACTATTCTATTTTTACAAAGAATCTCATTGTGTGCAATTGGTTGACTCTTGCCACAGTTGATGGATGGCCAAACAGCTTAATCTTGGCCAGTTCATGTTTCAATTTTATTTTTTTTTAGAGATAGAGAATAAAATCTGCCCAAACAGTTCAAGCTTGGCAGATAAATAGTTAGGTAGAGAAGCAAAGGAGCTCAACTGTTAAATCTGAGCCCTTGGAAGAAATAATGACAAAATTAGATAGAATTGCAGTTAAAAGAAAAGAAGAGAGTAAGGGTTTGCTAGTTGAAATGAACCCAAGGAAAAATGAAGAAAAAATGTTAGGTACTATAGACTGGGTAGGCAGTTTTGTTGTTGCAGAAGCATGCTTATGATTAATTTTTGTTTCTCAAGAGGTTCATCTTATTGATATCATAAGTACAATAGCAATTGTTTGGTTACAAGTCAAGTGATGCATGTCTAACTTCCCCTCACACTTCTCCCAAAAACACTTACTAACCTTCCCCCCAAGGATATTGAGATCTGCTCAATACTCTTACATCACTCCATTTCATGAAAAATCCT
This sequence comes from Pinus tabuliformis, assembly GCA_031772625.1. Lineage (NCBI taxonomy): Eukaryota > Viridiplantae > Streptophyta > Pinopsida > Pinales > Pinaceae > Pinus > Pinus tabuliformis. Next base: position 906,185,586 of record CM062811.1, read on the forward strand.
AAGAAGTATAACAGTCTTGCTTTGAAAAAGAAACCACATTTCTTGTGTAAAACCTATGTTTTCTCCGAAGCCTAAAGTTATTGGACTTTATAACTTGGCACCTACCCTTCATAAACCCATATTAACTCTTAACATTACTATATAAATCCCTATATTCCTCCCCCCCGTATTATGTAAAACATATGAAAAACCCCAAAAAATTGAAGTATCCCGCCCTTGGTTAATATATAACCATAACACTATAAAACAAGGGTTTAATGGTTCACTCGGAATGCATTAAAAACCTCCTCGCACACAAATGTTCTAAGGTTAATTGACATCAGGTTGATTAACTATTAAATACCCCGACGGCCAATCAAACTGTTCCCGATACATTTAAATCCATGTTTATTATGATTGGGCCCTGCGACGTAGCCTGTCGCCACCTCAGATCTGCGCCAGCCGTTGGATCTGGGCCCGTCGATTGGAAGGCCCACGGTTATATCGCAACTCCTTTCCCCACTGATCTTTACTGCCCGGGGAGCCGTCGGTATTTCCTCCATACGTGAGACACGTGGTGCCCTCCCGGCATGCTCGCGGCCCTCCCACCCGATACCACCTTGGCCCATAAGCGGTGCAGGCCCAAACCACTTACCACCCCCGCTGACCCCCCCCGCTGACGTCACAACCATGTCATCGCCACGTCGCCCTTCCGTACCCTCGCTATGCGATAAACCATCCCATCATGCTAATGTCATCTGACCAAAAAGCACTAAAAGCCTGCCAAAGCCAAAATTTTGTTAAAAAACCCATGAAAGTGTCATTTTCACTCATTTTCGTCCACTGTTTCTGCAATACTGTTGCATATAAATTAACGTCCAAGCTGCTGCGCGAGCTCCAGTCCACCACCCCTACCAACAAAGACTAGTCTCCTGCTCAACTCGTCAATTAACCTTCCAATTGCACTCACACACTTTAAAAACACAGGTATTTACCCCGTCCTACCTCCCGAACCTGTGTTTTTAGTTTTCCGCTGCAAAATTGTGCCTGTAAGGACCAAATTCAACCCAAAACAGTCCATAATTGGCATACCAGCCCATCCAAGACTGCTCTCTTGCCTTTTTTCCACAGAAATTCAACCTTCCAGTTAAAAACACAGACAATTGAACAATGGAAGCCCCTGCGGCCCTCAATGTCGCACCTCTCAATGCAGCTCATACAGACGAGTATCATTTACCCTTAGCCGACAAAGATTTCAAAATAGAAGACCCGATTAGTTGCCAAAGTCATCTTCATACCTTCTGCCTATTCACAAACAATCATTTGAACAACTCTGATATCTATGGAGTATGGGAATCCAATCTCCCTAGGTATTTTTTATGAACCAGCTCAAGAAAAAGATAGAAAATATAGATCCACGCCTTAGAATTCAGCCTCTTCGAGGGGGCAACCTCCTTTACATTACATAAATGAACAATTCTTGGATGATTCAAACGACAAAACCTCCTTTATATATATAGGAGTCTAAGGAGTCACAATATAACCCAGTGGACCTAACAATAATAATATAAAGCCACAAAAATAATAATAGAGGGATTCTATGGGGCACAGTAATAACAATATGGGGGCAATAGGGGCACAACAATATTAATAAGGGATACAACTACAATAGTAATGGGGTAATCACTAGTATTATAGGGACTCAACAGTATTACCTTCCCTTGGTCAATATATTCCCAGATATTATTCGCCACTGTTGTGCCAATTATGACCCCGTCAATAAAGCAGTTATGATTCCATCACAAACTATTCTATTTTTCATAACTGCTGAGTCTATCAATGAAATGCTACAATTCCATCCAGTTCAGCCTCTTGCTCCTCTTTCCATGGGATATTTGCTGGAGTAGGGCTCTCAATTTTCCACTGCAGAAATAGCCCAGATTGCTAAGTTATTCATGGAACCAAAGTACCAGCCCCAAGGCCCACCTCCTTATTTATATGTCTGGATCAATGAGACTGGGAGAATTATTCTTGACATGATATTAGTAATCTTGGGATTCAGGTCTAGTGAATATGTAGATGAGATGGTCCTGGTTCTGCTATCCACCTTTACTCCAGGGAAGTCCCCTGCTATTAAGTATGACTATGCCTCCTTCATTGCTGACAAAATCCATGGTCAATTTATGAATTTGGAAAGAGAAGGAGTGTTTAAATACACAAGTTTCATATACCATCTGCTGTTTGTTAGAAATAATACTGAGAGGGGGGGTGAATCAGTATTATCAGATCAGCAAAACCTTTCCAATTTCATACTCAGAAACATATACACTACTTCAATTAAGTGAACCCGCGTGTACACGCTACTGTGTCTAATGCAACTAGCGTATATCCAGAGATCTTATAATTCAGTTAGCTTAATCTTCAGTAAATGCATCAGAACATTATTAAGCATATTAACAGTAAACAGGTGCAGTATAACAAAACAGAACATCACACAAGAGCCACACACATGAACACCATGATATAAGGTGGAAACCCAATGTGGGTGAAAACCACCTGCTGCAATTCGTCTCTTTCTTCTTTAATAAGAAACTTCTTTTACAATGTACTGGTGCAGTCCTTTACCAGTACATAGGCTACAACCTGCTGAAGGCTTCAACCTTCTCTCGTTTTCCAACTACTTCTGGGAGGGAGCTACAACCCCCTCAGCTCTTGTACTAGCCGATCCATTTACTAGTACGTAGGTGCTGACCCTACAACCTTCTTTCTTTCAGGGACCACGTTTCATCAATTTTCAGAATGGATCCAAGAGTACAAAACAAACATTACTGCAATACAATCATCAACTTATACTTGCATCATAATTCATTAAACAACCCAATACTGAATCACTGAAACCCTGTCATCAAGAACACAGAACCCAAACCAGAGCCCAGAACTCTGCAACAACCACCAGAATCAACAGCAACCTGAAATATCAAATCTTATTATGCATACGCTACTTCACTGTATCAAAACCGCGTGTATACACGCTTTCTCCAAAGGCAACCCGCGTGCAGATCTAGAAATGATTACTTATGCCTTCGCTATCAGATCCGACCCTTGCCAAGCGTCCCGAACAGATAACCAGCAAATACCAGATCTTCTCACTTCATCAGACACACCTTGCATACCTCTTTGCCTAATGATCTTCTCCTTATATAGCCTTAGGCCCTTCACAATACCACGGGCCAAAACCATAGTAACATAATACTATCAACTTCAAAACTAGGGATCGACACGTCCGTCGAGATACCATGGTCCAAAACCATAGGCACAACTTCCAAGGAATAAACGCCATGGACCAAAGATAAGTTTTCCACATACACGCTCTTTTAATGAAGCCAACCTGCGTGTACACGCGACTTGGTATATAGCGAACCTGCGTATACGCGACTTGGTATATAGTGAACCAGCGTGTATATATTTTTCTTCATACTTGTAGACTGATCATCAATTCCTTGCTGCTATCCTTCTGCACCATGATTTGTCATCAGTGTGATTTGCCATCAAGGACAACACTTGTCTCATAATGCCAACAATCTCCCCCTTTGGACTTGATGGCAACCACCACACCAAGTCACTCTCCCCATTTGACATCAAGGGCAAAGGGTGGACCAAGATATTTTCTTCTTTGGTATACCTTCTGCTGTCCATACTGCTGTCCATACTCTCCCTGAGTACATGCTGAAGTTTCTGATTTGGCTCCCCCTTTGTATATGCCAAAGTGTACCAATCTATTGATGCTCCCCCTGAGCAGATGCAGGTTCTAAGATCATCCATTCAGATCTGTACCATAAGCATCAGTCTGCAATACTATTCCTTTGATCAAACAACAAGATATATCATTTAGTTTCATCAGCAACTTCTAACCATAATGCCAACAATGAATTATTTGAAGTATATGCTCCCCCTGAGTGTGAGCCAACCATGACTGAACCATTTCCTGAGTCTGTTCTGCTCCCCCTGAGCTTGAGCCAACCATGACTGAACCTGGGTCTGTTCTGCTGCCCTTTCTTCATATACGCAACTTTGCAGCCTGTAACTCGCGTATATACGCGACTTGTCTTCATTATATCAGTGTATGCAAGGAATACTGAAATTCATCACTTTCATATTCCCATGTGTCTGTTATGTCAGCTGACTGAGTTATGCCACACTTTTCTGTCTCTGTCTTCTTCAATTCCTGGAACTGTGATGATGTATGGTCCTCTTGTTTTGAATTTTGAAATCTACTCCTGCATTCCCTTGCTATATGTCCATATTTGTTGCATGTATAACATCTTACATATTTCATGTTCCTTCTATCGCAATCAATTGCTTTGTGTCCATATGCATTGCAGGCAAAGCAATATCCTCTGAAGTACCTGGGATGCGATGATCTTTTGTAATGGTCTTGAACCATTCTACTTCTACATCTGGCTGCAACATGTCCAAGATTATGACATACATAACATTCAACATTATTCAGTGGAGGAAATAATCGTCTATCACGTCCATAGTTAGAAGTAAAGGATCTTCCTTGAGGAATTTCTTTCCTTGGTTGTTCCTTGTTGAGCATTTCAGATTTCTCATTAGAGTTTCTTGCCTCACCTTGTGAACTAGATTCACCTTCAACATATTCATGAAAACCAAGACTAGTCTTGATAGCGGGAGACCTTTGGCTATTAAGAATATCATCCAAGACTTTAGTACTATCTTGAAATCGTAAAAGCTTATCCTTTTCTTCTAGTTTACCTTTCAAGATATTTACCTCAACTTGATGTTGTTCTTCCTTTTTCAGATACTGATTCCTTAGGTCTTCTTCAGCTCTTCTTCCTTCTTCCACTTGTCGCTTTAGTTTGATCACTTCATGTTCTTGATCTTCAAGATCTTCTTTTAGAGAGAGGATCTTTGATTCAAGCCTTTGAATAGTTATGCTCTGATCCTTTACTACATCCTGCAATTTCTCCCTTACCCTGGTTACTGTCTCCAATTGTTCATTTAATTTGGTAACTTCTTCAGTTTCTGCATTCTTCTTTTCATGTGCCATGAGACTTCTAATATCTTCACTATCATTGAATGAACTTTTAATATGGGTATAATAACTTCTACCATCTTCTTCAGATATCTTTCCTTTGTTATGAGGGCATCTAGCAGCATAGTGACCAACTCTACCACATAGAAAACATTTGAAAGGTAGCTTACCTTTGAACCGTCCAGTTCCCCGTTCAAGATTCTTGACAAAATTTACCTCATATTCTTTCTCTGATACTTCGAATGCGGCTTCTGGTGGTACCTCTTGTCGCATTTCAAAAGCAGTTAAGATCTCGTGAAGCTGTGACATAGTGATTTTCTGCACATTCTCCTTTTCTTCTATGGCAGATACTTTAGAATCAAATTTAGCAGACAGGGATCTCAAAACCTTTTCAACTAAGACAACTTCCTCAAATTCTTCACCCAGATCCCTCATACAATTCACAATCTCATCCATACGCAGGAAATAATTAGCTATGCTTTCATTACTATGCATCTTAAGAGTTTCATACCGGATTCTGAGAGTTTGAAGCTTTGCTCTTTTTACCTGATCATCTCCTTTGTAGCTTGTGATGATTTTGTCCCATATTTCCTTAGCTGATTTGAAGTGCATGATCTTCATAAATTCTGATTGTGTCAAACTACTTAATAGGACAGTAACAGCTTTGGCATTGAGCTCATACTGCTTTTTCTCTGTTGGATCTGTAGGAGTTGCTGATGGGAATTTGTATCCTCCTTCTACGATTCCCCAAATTTCTGCTCCATGTGATTGTAGATATGCAGTGGTTCTTATCTTCCAATGAGTAAAATTGTTCCCGTCAAAGACTGGTGGCCTGATGTGTGCCTCTCTTTCTGGATTAGCCATTTTGATGGATCTTTTCCTTCAAGCGATCAAGCTTCCTTTGAAGGACCTGCTCTGATACCAATTGTTGGAAATAATACTGAGAGGGGGGGTGAATCAGTATTATCAGATCAGTAAAACCTTTCCAATTTCATACTTAGAAACATATACGCTACTTCAATTAAGTGAACCTGCGTGTACACGCTACTGTGTCTAATGCAACTAGCGTATATCCAGAGATCTTATAATTCAGTTAGCTTAATCTTCAGTAAATGCATCAGAACATTATTAAGCATATTAACAGTAAACAGGTGCAGTATAACAGAACAGAACATCACACAAGAGCCACACACATGAACACCATGATATAAGGTGGAAACCCAATGTGGGTGAAAACCACCTGCTGCAATTCGTCTCTTTCTTCTTTAATAATGTTATCACAAAATCACTACTGAGGGCTGCAACCAAGCAAGATTTCATGTAACTCTTTCAACCTAATTTTAGACCAAAGATTAGCCTCTTTGATCAGAGAGGGCTCTCTCACAAACTCTTGATAAAATCCTTCACTACAATAGATGGCTAACTCTTTATTCATTCATGAAAGCAAAGCTGGTTGGAAACATATCAAACTGGTTCTCATTGGGCTATGGAGTCTCATACACTAAGTAAACAAGAAAAACATAATCATTTCATAGAAGTCAAGGCTCTTTGCATTAAGTGTCAAACATACTCCATCAAAACCACAGCTTGCTAAACACACAGGAAGTCAGAGCATAAGATTATGAATTCTGAGTGATTGTGTTACAACAAGGCTGTAAATGAACATAAAATATAAAACACCATCCTTATATTTGACCACAATAATCCATCGAGAATCTTGAGAAGAAATCAATACTGTTTTACTATTACTGTCACAAGTCTTACAATGGCCCAAAACAACTCTGTTTTTCTATAAAATGTCCAACCCTTTCTACATTCTAATCTGATCCCTTTATAGGCAAACAAACTTCTCCACCTCGAGCTTCCTCCTCCAGCATGAGGGGAGCCTCGAAGGTGACTATTGACTATCCCTATCTAGTGCATAACTAACTTATTAATTACATAATGACTAAACTGAAATTACAAATGGTTTTCATTTAATCAAAATCCACAATCTTTGCTCCTCGTAGCATGATGCTATTCTGGCTCTTGACACATGTCCTTTTGCTGCTTGAGTTGAGATGACTGAAGGAAAGTACACTAAATGAGTTGGCCTTGGATTCCAGTCACGTAGATGGCTTCATTAATTAACCAAGGAAGGTGTTCTGTTTTCACGGCTTCTGTCTCCCAACATTCTCCTAAAGTGTAGCAACATGTTCCCAAATCTTTTAACAACCCCAGGTATGAAATACTACCATGTTTTTAAATGTGCTGTAGATGGTATTGATAAACAGATATCTCTCTTCCACAACTCCCGCTCACAATATCACACTAACTGCTCTGCGCTTTAAAATCATCACCTACAGCAGTTTCGTAGCGCGCTACGAAACTGCTGTGTGATTTAAATAAACCACAGTCTTCCTTTAAACTTCTCACAAAATTGAATAGCTGATGTTGCCAATCTTCAGTTTCACCTTTGCTAGAGATATGCTGTCTGCATAAGTGTGATGGGGAGGTATCTGAAGCCCATCAAGTAAAGGATGTAGTCCATTGTTTTCAGCCCGGGCTATTTGGATGAGTACAAGACAAATAAGTTGACAGATCCAGTTTCCCAAAGGCCTCTTTTTATAAGAAGAGAACAAAACATCTACAACATTTGAGTCCCAGCTTTCAGACATGATAACTTGAAACTGAATCCCGAGATTTGAAAAATCCTTTCCTTTTTCTTTTTCTAACTGCTCAATCAGAAGCTGCAAGTATTCTTTACATTTTCTTTGTTCATCATCTTCTCCAATCGTATTTCTTGAGTTCAACAAAACATGGAAGGTAAGATGCCTAATACTTCCGCTACAGAGTGCAGAACTAACAGCATACTTATCAAAAATGTAATAAATGTAATCTAATGTAGCGCAAGTCTTCTGAGAGCCATGGTTCTTGGAATATTTACAATCTCCCTCTGAATTTGACTTGTGCTTTGGTAATTCTTTAAACTCCAAAACTTCTGTGGCTGGAAATCACCAACATCTTCAGCGATCTTATCCAAGGAAATGTTCTTCAAAAAGGACATGGCATCACCTAGCATGTAAACTTTGAGCTCAAATTCTGATGAAGCCTTGCTTTCAGCTTGAGAAGTTTCTTGAGAAGAGGATGAGAAAATCTCCTTTTTGCGGTCTGAACACATTGTAGACTTTTCGGTTTCATCAAAGGCTGATGATGAAGTTCTACCACCCTAACCCTGTTCATGTCATCAACTAGAAGCAATTCTGCTTTCCCAGGAATACACTGCATCCATATTATACTTGTACTCCCAGAAAACAATTCCAACATAATTTCAACACCTGTCCAGTCTATATTCCGGAATGATTCATCAAATCTGTATATTAAAACCTTGGATACTTGTGCATCATATAAAGCCAGGAATCGGGTACATTCATCAAAAGCTACCAAATCAAAACCCCGTTTAAATGTGCGAATAGGATTGCTCCCACGCAGAAATGGTCCTAGCTTTGGGGACATGTACAAGTTTAGCCAATTACATACTCTGTATTCTAGTAAGCCAACGCCTTGGCCGCTACTGCCATCGCTTGGCCTTCATGGATCCAAACTTCTTCCTTGGCTTACCGAAACTTGTCTGGAATTCATTTAATGTCAACAAATATAGAGAAACCCGTGAGAAAATAGAGGCGGTGTCATTGCATCATGGGAATCAAAAATGGACTTTTAGTATGATGCAGACCATCATTTATTTGATCCTTAACAGTGAGTTCTTCATATAGACGCTCATCCATTAGCATGATACCGAGTATGTGGACGTATATAGATCAGCCAAAAGGCCAAACCTAACTCCTTCAGCGCCATCTGTATTATGACTCATGTCGGTGCCAAACCAACGACCTGAAATTTCGGTTCTTGTTTAAAAGTGCATTATGTCCACTTTAAATTACATTAGCTTTTATCCTAAGATTGCTCAGATAGTGTACGTGGATAGAACGGAAGTCTAAACGAAAAGAACCCTGTTCGGATGGCGCAGGTGTATATAATAGCATCTTCATATCCTTTCGAAGAACCTTTAACCTTGCTACTTGGTCCGCCAATGACAATTCTCCATGAACCAATCCCATCAACGAGAAAAGATCAATGCTCTCGATGTTTACTAAATCTCCATTTATTGCTATCAGGGATTTTCCTGGAGGCACCATGCGCTAATTGGTAATAATTTCATCTTTGATTAACTGATTAAGCTTCATCCGAGACAAAACGAAACCAAATTTGGAAAATTTTGGTTTATTTCTTGCACAGAATGCAATGGATCAGAAACCAGAACAATCCTCTGAGCTGTTTGATGTCCTAGATCTTTCAGTTCCCATATATCCTTTTCTGTGCAGCAGTGACATATTTTGCAGTGAAACAAAAACAAGGAATTCAAGAGTTCCAAGGCTTTGTCTTTTAAGAAAGGTAGCGCATCTTTGGAAGCATCTTCCAATGCAACGGCAAAGCGCTCAAACCTCTGCTTTAGACAATCTTAGAGGTCACCTATGACAGAAAAATCAATCATCCTCAGATTGAAACGCCGAAGTATCCTTATCTTTATCCTTGAACAAGGTGTGAACATGAACTTTATCATAAATATTTTTCAAATCTTTCAATCCATTGTGGCGCCCTGTTTTGTGAAAGAGGTTACAGATTGTGAAAAGACAATCCCAAATGTCAAACACTCTATGACTTATGGAATTTAATAGATTCTTTGTCTGGAGGATTCAACACAAAATCTCCTGCAAGTCTCCCACATTAGTATGTACATCTTTCACAATCACCCATGAGCCAGAATTCAGAGATAACTCCCTTAATGTATTTGATGGCAATCCCACAATAGCTGCATCATCATAGGGTGTCTCCTTGAACACACTGTCACTGCTCTCATCAACATTCCTGGAGGGAAGTAGAACTCTGTACAATAGGCATGCTAGGATTTGGACCTTCACTGAAACCTCGAACCAATTCCCAATTTCGTAGCATGCTACGAAACCAGCTAAACAGGTAGCGCTGCGAAACTTCCAAAAGAATTCTGGCGCTGCGAAAACACCCTGTCTTTAAGCCAGGCTAAAAATTTTTTACTACAGCATTTTCAGTGATAACAAATAAGAAACTTCTTTTACAATGTACTGGTGCAATCCTTTACCAGTACGCAGGCTACAACCTGCTGAAGGCTTCAACCTTCTCTTGTTTTCCAACTACTTCTGGAAGGGAGCTACAACCCCCTAAGCTCTTGTACTAGCCGATCCATTTACTAGTACGTAGGTGCTGACCCTACAACCTTCTTTCTTTCAGGGACCACGTTTCATCAATTTTCAGACTGGATCCAAGAGTACAAAACAAACATTATTGCAATACAATCATCAACTTATACTTGCATCATAATTCATTAAACAACCCAATACTGAATCACTGAAACCCTGTCATCAAGAACACAGAACCCAAACCAGAGCCCAGAACTCTGCAACAACCACCAGAATCAACAGCAACCTGAAATATCAAATCTTATTATGCATACGCTACTTCACTGTATCAAAACCGCGTGTATACGCGCTTTCTCCAAAGGCAACTCGCGTGCAGATCTAGAAATGATTACTTATGCCTTCGCTATCAGATCCGACCCTTGCCAAGCATCCCGAACAGATAACCAGCAAATACCAGATCTTCTCACTTCATCAGACACACCTTGCATACCTCTTTGCCTAATGATCTTCTCCTTATATAGCCTTAGGACCTTCACAATACCACGGGCCAAAACCATAGTAACATAATACCATCAACTTCAAAACTAGGGATCAACACGTCCGTCGAGATACCATGGTCCAAAACCATAGGCACAACTTCCAAGGAATAACCGCCACGGACCAAAGATAAGTTTTCCACATACACGCTCTTTTAATGAAGCCAACCTGCGTGTACACGTGACTTGGTATATAGCGAACCTGCGTATACGCGACTTGGTATATAGTGAACCAGTGTGTATATATTTTTCTTCATACTTGTAGACTGATCATCAATTCCTTGCTGCTATCCTTCTGCACCATGATTTGTCATCAGTGTGATTTGCCATCAAGGACAACACTTGTCTCATAATGCCAACACTTTTGTATTACCACCCAGAAATTTTTATATTTGCCATTAGGAAATTGGATTCCAAAGGAGAGAGGAGGTCTGTAATCTTTTGGTACTCTGTCTTCCACAGAATTGGTGAATCCCCTTATACCTACTGTGAATTCATTGACTTGTTTATACATCTTGCTTCCACTCTATTGATAGCAACTCCTCCTCTTAGGCTCTCTGGTGACATAAAAAAGATTTTACAGCTCTCATAGGTGACTGGTACTTTTACCAGGATCACACTAAAATCAGCATATATGGCTGTGAGTTGTGCCCTTATAAGCTGCCCAAGTATGTGCCTATGAGACTGTTTGCAATGGAATATTTCAGGCAACTAATAAATTCAGATTTAACTCACTTTCTCAATGTAAAGAAAAAGGCTCAGCTGAAAACAAAAAATAAGTTAGGCCCTTTTATCCTTAACACGAGGGAGGCATGGGAGGATGTTGATAAGATATTAGGGGAAGAACTTAAATTGAAGAAGAGTTTCTGGTGGGTACCATATAACTCGAATAGTTTTATAAGTGACAGAAGAGTAAGAAACCGGCTATCAACTTACATACATCATAAGATCCCTGAAGTAGAATAGTATGCTAATCAGGATGAGTGGATAGAGGGTACATTAATAGAAGAACTTACTCTGCAAGAAAAAATGGAACAAGCTATGAAAGATTTAGAAAAGACCCTTGACCTGGATTCTTTTGGATAGGTATCTTTCAAGCTGCCTCAACAAGTTGAAGTGGATACATCTTCTGCTGGGACTTCACAGCAACCCATACAAGAGGCCAACACACCAGTTTCAGGTTCTTCAAAGGGCAAGGAAGTGGCAAGTACATAACAACAAGAAATCACTGATCAACAGGAGCAAATTCCTCCAGTACAGACCAAAGCACCAGAAATACCAGCACTACAGACTCCTCTAAATGAGGAAAAGGGCAAGAAAAGGGACAGAGAAGAAGCCACACCCATCAGTGGACCTACAGAGCAGCCGGGTGCAAAAAGACAAAGACTAAATCCTCTATCTGAAGAGGATATCATTGAAGAAACGATAGAAAGCTTAAGAGATGAGAGGGCAACCAGCCCACATATTTCCCCAGTGACAGACACATCAATCAGTTCACACCAGCAGGAGCTGGAAAGGCAGCATAGTGTGGAAGTTTCATCCACCAGACCACCAAGTAAGCAGACCTCTAATGTCAAAAGAACATTCACAGAGATAAAGGCTAGAAATGATCCATTGAGGTTGCAAATTTATGACCAATATCTTAAAATGGCCCCCACAAAACAACAAAGATTAATGTCTGCCTATGACATTAAAGAAGGGAAAATGATCATGAGCTATTTTAAGCCCAAGGTGCAGCAACCAAAATCGGCAGCTAATTATATCAGGACAAATCTGGAGGTCTTGGCGAAAGACATTCATCCAATAGACTAGATTGAGCTGCACAAACAGACAGGAGAGATGGTGTATTCTACACTAGCTGACAAAGCAATGTTGGCTCACAAATTGCAAAACTCATTGGAAAACACCTCTGCTCAGCTAGAATTAGAGAAAGCCTCTTCTCTAGCTAAGGAAAATAGGATTAAATCCTTGGAAGAGATTATCATTGAACTGAGACATGATCCCAAAGATGCCAAAGGCATAAAAGCACTAATGAAGAAAAAGGAAGATGACATTGCTGCCCTCAGAAAACAGCTCAAAATGCCTCCTTCTATGCATCCACAAACAACAGATGTTGTGCAGCAGAAATCCGAGGAGGACATGATGGACCTACTCATGAGGTTGAATGAAAGACTGAGTGAGACGGAGCAAGCATTGGAAAGCGCACTACAAGAAAAGCAGGGAGAGTTGGCCTCCCAACCATCTCAAATAGCTCCAACAGTCACAACTGCCCCTCCCACAGTTATAACAGCAGTGCCTCCCACTGTCTCAGCATCAACAGCAGGAACAACATCAACAGCACCAGGCAGCAGTACAGCCACGACCACAAAGCAATTAATAAAATCCATGGAGGAGTTGAAACTCTAGCTATCTGAATTGAAGCAAGTCAAAGAAAAATTGGCAAAGATTGAGCAAAGCTATGATAAATCCAAAATGACTGTGGCAGAAAAAACAAGAGAAGTCAAAGCATTGGAAAACAAGGTAAGAGCCTTGGAAAAAGATCTCTCTCTGCATAAGCCTCTGGCAGAAATCAGAGGAATTTTGTGGACCAACATCATTCAATCATTTAGTGGGATATGGAGGTATATTCAGACCATTTATGAACAGATTGATTTGATAAAAGTAGCCCAAGTAGAAGTTCAGAAAACAAGAGCCGTATTGGGACAAATGCCTGAGCAAGCTAACAGGCTAATCCATTTTTTGAATACCAAGACCAGTGAAGAACTGGAAGCACTGGACATTAGAGACAAAAAAGGTACCATTTTGGACATCAAGAGAGTTCTAACCATGAGAACGCTAATGCAAAACCTGGACAGAAGATGCCAGGACATGCAGGTAGAAATAGATTCTTTCACAGACAAATTTACAGTCCTGAATCAAAAGGGTTTGCCAAGTCCTATGGGAGATAATGATCATTTGATGAAGCACAAGGACTATGTCACAAAGTTAAAAACATTTTTTGTCAGTCAAGCCAGTGCATCTTCAAGTACTTCAACAAAAAAAACACTTCCATCTGGCCAGTCCCTATATGACAGCCTGAAAAATCTTTTTTACATAGAGCATGAGGTGAAGCATCTATTCACCATCCCACCTAATTTTTTTAGGTACACAGAGGTTGATGAGAGTTTAAGGAAGCTACAGAGACATCAAATACCAGGACCAGAGTGGTGGCAGAGCATGTTAGAAATCCTGTAAACTCGTCTTTGATCAATGCAAATGGTGCACCATTTATTTTAATGTGCAGAACAGGTATGAACCATGGTCCTGTGGGTCAAAATGTATCACATCAACATTAAAGGAATTCTGGCCAAAGCAAAAATATCAACACAGAGGATCAGTGGAAGACAGCTGGGAGACCAACTTGCAGCACCTACCTCCAGTACTTCTCTTTAATTCGGATCAACCAGCGCAGCACGAATTTATTGCATGTATTTATTGTCTCCCTGTTTCTGAGACTGTTTGTTTCTGTCTATGTAAAAGAAGCATTAATTATCAGCAGATATTATTTCTATCAGATATTGTGTATAATATCTTGACAGTTCTGTATAAATACCCCCGAGATGAAGTATTAGGGGTTGGTTGATTAATGGTGAATGTTCAGAATTTTGACTGTAATAATGAAGAATTTTAGGAATAAAAGTTGTTGGAACCAATTTTGTCTGGTTTACTGGGAAAGGAATTTATGCCAAGGACTATTTTACAGAATTTTTGAATCATCTAATGGATCAATAAGTCTTTCTAACTTATGTTTTACAGTTTTTGTCTTTATTATATCATCTATGTTTCATAATCTAAATAACTGGAAAAAAGAATAACTCAGAATTTGCTTGATTGCACTCTATGTTTAGTGTTTTTTATTATCAATGTTTTCTTTAGAATTAGCATAAACAGTGAATTCTTAGTTGCTCCTGTTTCCCTTGATTCTTACATCTTGAATACTTGTTAAGGAATTCTTAATTTCTCCTTGGCGGTACTCAGCCATTTTCCCTCTGTCAACATGATGAAGGATTCTTGATTGCCCTTCATCCATTGACTCCATTCCACCCAATTTCAGCCTATAAATTGTTCCGCGTTTGATTACCTTGCTCTATGATACCTCCTCTGTTAAGAAACCCAATCCAGGAAGCCATCCTTATTTGACTCCATCATGCCCAATGGACTGGAACTCTTCAGTTTTACCTCACAGTTCTGTTGAATTTCCATCCCTCCAACCAAACATAAAACAAAACCATTGCACTTCATAACTAGCCTAACATAATTCAAAACAAAGATAAATTATAAAGAGAGAGCCCTCTCTGGATGCGGATTGGCTAGAATCTGTGTCTAAAAGATTGGTCTGTGGTTACCTCGGCCGTGTTCCCTTTCTTACAACTTTTGGGAAGAACCTGAGTGATAACAGTATGGAGGGCTTCGTCTACTAGGATTTTGATTAAGCCATGGTGAGCTAACTGCCCTGAATTTCCTGTCCTGCTTGTACCTTGGTGCTACAGTCAATGAGGGACTGAAGGAGAAGGTAAGGGATACTGAGCTTTTGATGTGCTAGTGTATCCATGCCATACCTCAAGTCATGGAGGATTCTGAAGGGGTATCCATAAAAAATGCTATGCCTCCCCTCACAAGCAATGTATTTGATTATTTGGTAGCTAACTTCATCCCATGGATATGGCATACTAGCCCTTCTAATTCCATTTTTATCTTCAATAGTGGTTTCATTGCTTTGGAAACATTTCTTCTTGACAGCCTGGCCAATTGGTTTCTCATCTTTACTCCAAGGCAGCCCAAGAGGAAGGGTAGTGATCCTACTGATGAATTCGGGGGTTATTTCAATGGAGAGGCCTCTAATGGTTACAGTAGCATGAGTTCTTACGTGAGGGGCCAGAGAGAGAAAATTCTTGGGAAATTTCATTATCAAACCCTCGAAATTTCTCAAAGAAATTCATCAAGTTTTCCCTTGTGAATATCTCCATCACTTGAGGATGTGCATGGAGCCTAGTGGAGTTAGTGGGCTCCTTTCTCATAAATATTTCTATCATACTACCTGTACTTTTTTAAAAACCCAACTATGGAGGTGGAGACAAATAGTTATGAGAAAAATAAAAATAGTGGGGACTGTGTTTTTTAAAATAAATAAAAACTTTTTATGTATTTTCTTCCCTCCTAAAGACTTATTTCATCCTCAAATTTAGACCACTTGTTTCATATTTTGATATTCAACAGGGGGCATGCATGAACCCTACCTCTTTAGACTGAAATTCATGCTAAAAATCGTGTTTTCTCCCTTCAAAATGACTCACTGCCCCTCCTGTAGAAGCCCGCTATCCCTCCTGTAGATTTCCTGTAGGTGCTCCTGTAGAAAACGCTGAGAGAAAAGATAGGGAGGAAATCGATGGAGGATGGTGGTTACGAGGCTGTGGGGGCAGAAGAAGACTGTTGTGGCTGAGTTACAAGGAGAAAATGAAGAAACGGTGGTGAGAATGCGCGAGGAGGAGTGCTCATTGCTTTTTATGGTTATTTTCAGGTATGAGTGTTGAGCTGGCAAGGTGTACGTTGGCCATATTCATACCATTGGTCCCCAACTACTTGGTCATCATGGCCCATCCTCATAATCATCCCTCATTATTGCATCGGACTTCACACTTCCTCCCACTACCTGTCCTTGGCATCTTGTGCTTGAGTTGATTGTGCACACATGTGGGTGACATCTCGGGTAAGTGGAGTCAACTATATGAAGGTGGCCAAGTTAACTGGCCACCTTTCCCTCGTTCAATCTCAACCATCTTGTTGCCTTCGTATGACTCCTAATTACACAAATGCAAATAGAGGAGTGACTTAGTTACTTACCTGTGATCCGAGTGTATTTGTTGTGAGGTGTTGTGGCTTTCTCTGCTATATGCCTTCATTTCCATTTATGCATGTTGTCTCTACTTGCTAATGTGTGGTTGTGTGCTTGTGTAGGTTCTTCTCTGCTGGAGCTGAGTTGCATGTGCCTTTTCAACCTTCAGATTTGCACTCTCTTCCTACTGGTGATGGGCTTCTATGGGATCAGATGCTACAGGAATTCCTACAGGAGCTCTTGTAGCTGCTTCTCCCCTAGAAACTTCAGCTTTTCCCTTTGCTTGGAGCTCGAGAATAATGCCAGAGGTGTCAAGAATGATGGAGGGATAATAGGTAAGCTTCAGGTAAGGTTATTGGTGCCTTTTCTCCTTTTTTTTCTCAAAACTGAAAAACTGTTTTTTCTGTGTTTTTTCTTGGACAGGAAAAAAAATGATTCTTGGGGTGTGATGTAGGCTTGGAAATGATGGCAAGGAGGCTTGAAGGTGGTAAGAGGGATTATAGGTTGCTCATGAAGCTTCTTTGTCCCTCAAACTGCCTTCTGTAGACACTTTTGGCTCTCTGTAATTCCTGCAGGAGCCTCCTGTAGAAAACACAGTTTTAGAAGAAAAAGGTGGAGTGGGGTGAAAGAGATGCCAAAAATGATGGAGGAAGGTGTGGAGAAGATGAGATGGGTGCTGGTATGTGTTGGGTGTGGAGCATGATTATTTAAAGGTATTTATTTCAGCCGGATGTATACCCCAGGAAGTTTGTACACCCCTCCACGCGGGGGGGTGTGGGAGGGACTTGTCCCCCTCGTGGGGGTTTGGGGGGGCCCATCCCCCCCGACTGGGGGGTCTAGGGGCCAGAGGTCCCCTGGTGGGGGTTTCGGGGGCAGTGCCCCCGAAGTTGAAAACATATGTAAAATTGCCTTGTAAAAGTATAGTAATTTCTAGTCAGTCTATGCCATTCATTAGGAGGATGATCTAAAGGTAGAACTTATGTTTAGCTTAGGGTTTTTTGCCCTAGAAGGAAACCCCTCTCTTTGTATGAGGGCATTGTATTGAGGCTGTGTAGTAGATGTGTATTCTCTGAGCAAGAAATAGAGAGGTGAGACTGTGAGAGAAAATAGAGGATATTACAGCGGATCTGTTGTAGGTTGTGTCTCTTCATTTTGCTGGATAATAGAAAGGAAGGACTGGTTGTTCGGGGTAGACGTAGCCCAAACTAGGTGAACCACGTATATCTGTGTCTCTCTGGTTTTATGCGTTTTCAGTGTTTATATTTATGTAATATTCTATGTGTTCAATTGCTCTATAATATATAATTTTCTAACAGTATGAATGTCAGGGTTCCTTTGACACCTTCTTCTGCTCCCTGTAGTCCTCCTGCAAACCTGTAATGCAATAATTTTTTTTCTTTTTTTCTTTTTGAAAACAACTAGGACACCTCAGCGAGGTTTTCACCTTAATTTCCTACCCTGGGTGCCTCCAAGGGAGGTTTTCACCCAGGGATCTTATTCTTTTTCCTCTTTTTTTTTTTTTTTTCTGACATCACTGAGCCACCTCAAAAGAGGTTTTCAACCCAATGATTGGACTCAAGCGCCTCATGGAGGTTTTCACTTGAGTCCTTATTTTTTTATTTTTTCTTTTCTTTAGTGAGTGGGTGAAGTGGAAGCTAAGATATGCTCCACTACCAGGGCTGTTTTATTCAAATATTTAATAAACTCTCGCTTGGAGAGGGGTTTCTTCTAGACTTTTAACTGATGTCCACTGACAAGCATGGGGATGGCTTCATCATCAATGGTTTTGATCAAAACTGAACCATTTTCATTACATTTCTCCATAGTGTAGGGTCCCATCCATCTTGTCCTCAGGTTTCCTTTGAAATCGTTGTATCTTGAATCATAGAGTAGTGCCCAATCTCCCTCGCTGAATTGCTTCTCCCTGATGTTTTTGTCATGCCATATCTTTCTCTGAAGCTAAAATACCTCTGTATGGAGAAGGGCTTGTAGTCTGTATTCATCCAATCCATTGAGATGAAGTAATCTCTCTTTCTGTGCATGGCTAAGGTCTAGGTCCCGCTGAGCTGTCATCCTTAGGGTATTAAATTCAAATTCTATTGACAGCAAAGCCTTCTTCACATAGACTAGTTCATAGGGTGTGAACTCGGTGGTGGTCTTCCATGCTGTGTTGTAGCCCTAAGTGGCCTCAACTAGTCTGTTCACCCAGTCTTTTCTGCTGTTGCACACTACCTTGGTTAGGATCCCTTCCAATGCTCTGTTAGTGACCTCCACTTGCCCATTGGCTTGTGGAGGGTAAGGAGTGGAAGTCTTGTGCTTGATATTATGATGTTTGAGTAGGTCTTCAATCAGGTTGGAAGTGAACTGACTGCCTTGGTCTGTGACCAACTCTCTCGGATACCCAAACTTGTAGAATATGTTTTCTTTTAAAACTTAGCTAATTTTTATTCTGTTGCTGCTTTGATTGCTTTTGTCTCTACCCACTTGGTCAGGTAGTCGGTGCACACAATGATATATTACTTCTGCTTTGAAGGGGGGTTGATAGGCCCCATAAAGTCCATGCCCCACTTCTCAAATGGCTCAAAGGTCACTAGAGGTTGCATGGTCATTTCATCCTTTGGAGTGGATTTCCCCATCCTCTGACACCGATCACATTGCCTCGTGTATCTCCTCACATCCTGATGAAGAGTGGGCCAGTAGTAGTCTGCTTGTAATATCTTGAAGGAGGTTCTCTTTACTGCAAAATGACCTCCACAAGGCCTGTCACGAAAGGTCAAGACTTCCTCCTCCCTGACACATCTTCTCAAGATCTGATTTGGGACAACTTTGAAGAGATTGCCTCCAATCCAGGTGAAAGGGGCACTTTTCCTTACTATCTTGCTCTTCTCTTTTGAGGATAGGTGTGGTGGGAACTGTGCTAAGAACAAGTAGTTTTCTATATCAGCAAACCATGGGGAGAGTATTGATATAGCAAATAGGTGTTCATCCACCATTTGGTCCTCCACCATTCCTTCTTCACCTGCAGGCAAATTTACTCTAGACAAAAAGTTGGCAACAACATTCTCTTTACCAAGCTTATCAATAATGGTCAAATCAAACTGCTACAGTAAAAGCAACCATCTAATAATGTGTGCATTTACATCTAGTTTGTTCATTAAATATCTAATTGTAGCATGATCAGTGTGCACAAAGGTTTGATAGCCTATGATATAATGTCTAATTTTGTTTAAGGAACACACGACAGCTAGGAGTTCCTTTTCGGTCACTGTATAGTTTAACTCTGCCTTTGACAAGTTTTTGCTTATAAAGTATATGGCATAAGGTAACTTTTCAACAATTTATCCTAAGGCTACTCCTATTTCTTTGTTCGAGGCATCTGTGTGAATGTGAAAGGGTAGGGCCTAGTTTGGGCCACTGAGAATTGGGACAGTCACTAGCTTGCTCTTCAAGGTATCTAGGGCTTCTTGGCAGTTTTCCGACCATATGAACTCAACATCTTTGCCTAAGAGGCCAGACAAAGGAGAGGCTACCTTGTTGAAGTCTTTAATGAATCTCCTATAATATCCAACTAAGCCTAGGAAACTTCTGACATCTCTCACCTTTTGAGGAGGTGGGACCCTTTGGATGATGGCAATTTTGTTGGGGTCCACTTGCAGTCCTTGTTGAGATATTGCGTGACCTAGCATGGTCCCTTCAGTCATCAAAAATTCACATTTTTCCGGATTGAGGGACAGGTTCATCTCAATACACTTATCCAGAACTTTTCCTAGGTTAGATAAAGCTTCTTGAAAATTAGAGCCATAAGGATTAAAAGCATCCATGTATATTTCTACTGCATCATGAACTAGTTCAGAAAATATACTCAATACTACTCTTTGGAAAGTGGTTGGAGCATTGTAAAAACCAAAAGGAGGGACCTAGTATGCAAAGGTACCCCAAGGACAAGTGAAAGTGGTCTTATCTTGGTCTTCCGGGCTGCTTTGAATCTGATTGTACCCACTAAACCCATCTAGGAAAGAGAAAAACGTTTTCCCTGCCAGACCATCTAACACTTGATTAATGAAAGGTAAAGGAAAATGGTCCTTTTTAGTGGCTTTGTTCAATTCCCAATAGTTGACATAGATTCTTAACTTACCATTTTTCTTTGGCACTGGCACCAAAGGAGAGACCCGTTCACTGTCAGAGATGGGATAGATGAACCCTGCATCAAGCAATTTCTGCAGTTCTTCCTTAACAATATCTTTAAGCGCTTGGTTCATTCTCCTTTGAGATTGCCTGACTAGCTTGCAATCTTCCTTGATGTATATATGATGAGTACATAATGAAGGGTGCACTCCCTTCATCTCCTTATAACTCCAAGCGAAGGCATCTAGATGTTTTCTCAATAGGTTCCATAGTTCCTTCTCCTGGGAAGTAGATAAGGCTGGATTGATTTTCAATGTTCTTTCTGGGCCGAAATCTATATTTTTGGCATGGATAGAAGTAGGT
Source organism: Pinus tabuliformis (assembly GCA_031772625.1). Classification (NCBI taxonomy): domain Eukaryota; kingdom Viridiplantae; phylum Streptophyta; class Pinopsida; order Pinales; family Pinaceae; genus Pinus; species Pinus tabuliformis. The sequence continues at coordinate 906,206,733 of CM062811.1, forward strand.
TTCGCCACATAGAGATCAGTTGAGGGTTTGTTTTGGGTTTTTCTTACTATATCTTTTCATGGTGATACACTAGGAGGTGGATTTTGAATCAAATTTTCAATCATATCATCCTCATCTTGCGGTTTTTCCCCCATGGCGAGTTCTAATGCACAAAGCGGTGTAGAATAAACTTCATCCTCATCCTCCTCCTCCAACCAGAGAGGTAGATCATGTTCTAGAAGGGGTTGGGTAGGAGGATATATGGTTAACTGTTTGGACATGTGCCCATTCTTTATGGTCATGTTCCCAGCTCGGTAGCTGATGTAGGAATCGACTGTAGCCAAACAAGGTTTTCCTGGAATGAGAGGATACCCAATGAGCTTTGCCTTTGGCTGGAGAAGCAAGAAATCAATAGGGTATTCCCAAGAATCAATGGAGACCATCACATCTTCTACAATCCCCTCAGGGGTCACGGTGGAGCGGTCTGTGAGTTGCAGAACTATCGTGGTCTTCCTCAAGGAGCCCTGGAGGTTAAGTTTGAGCATTGTGTCCTTTGTCATCACATTAATGGCAGCTCCCAGATCAGTAAAGGTATGTGGGACCATGGTGCCATTGATGTGGAGATCAACTACTAGGCTTCCAGGATCCAAATATTTTGGACAAATTATCTATCCCAACATTAAGTCAGGCAGTTGTCCTATGACATTGATGGTTGGAGCATCTCTCTTGCGCCTTCCTGGATGCCTAAAGCGCTTCTGTTTGATCAACCTATTGTAGATAGGCGCATCTTTTATGGCTTGGAGAAGTGGTATCTTCACACATATGTGTTTCAATTCTCCCAGGAATTGAGTCTCTTCTGGGGTAGGCTGGATTCTCATGGATAATCTCTTAGGAAAAGGTGGATTTGCTTTAGGTTCACTTTCCTCTTTATCTTCCTCAACCTCCCTGGGTGGAGGCTGGCTATCTGGGAGAACTTTCCTATATCGCAAGTTGATTTCTGGAATCTCCACAGCATAAGTTGGGCATGATGGTTCCCCACTATACACTAGCTAAGCCTGTCTGTTGTTCGAGTTCAGATTTGCCTAGGCAGGCATTTGCAGTTGCCTTGGTGGAGCAGAAGGTAAGGTTGTGGTTGGGCAGGTGGTGGAGGTAGAAGAGCGGGAAGAGAGTTGTTTTGGGGCCTCCACCCCTGATGAGTTGCATTCCATTGACGTTGTGGCTGAGCATAGGATTGAAAGGAATGGGTGGTTTTTTGGCATGATATTGAGATGTGAAGGACCAAGGAGGAGGTGTGGACCAGGAAAGATGAGCAGAGCGGCCCCAAGAAGGTATGGAGGTGACCTAGTTGGGGTTGTAGTATGCCTAGATGTCCCTTGCATCCCCTGCTGGTATGGTCTAGGTCCATGTGGCCCTCTTTGGTTTACGTAATAGATCTATTAATTGACTCCTTCAGCCCCTTGGTATACAACTTTAAGTTCGGGCAAGGAAGGGCACCTGACTGTAGAATGATTTTCTTCACAAACTGAACAAACCTATATAGAGTTCAATGGGCATTCGTTCCTAGGATGCCTCGTGGTGCATCTAGGACAAAATATGGCCAAAGCCCTCTCTGCTTCCTCTTGTTTCCTTTTGATATGTAAGATATCCATTTGCATGGCAAGATTCTGCAGCATATCACTTTTGAAGTCTTCCAACATGTTTCCAATTTCATCTTTAATGGACGAATTGGAAGAAGAGGCACTAGCTATGGGTTGACTCCCCCTAACTTTCTTTTTGGCTACTCTAGAATGGTTTCTAAAAATAGTCTTTATGTCCTCATAGGCTAGTTGGTAGATGTCTCCCCCGGCCAGTAGATGGAGGGTGTCTAGAAGGTCTTCCCGAATTCCCCTGAGCAGGACCAACTTTAGAGATTCAGGGTCAAGTGTACCCCCAACCCTTTTGTAATTAAGTTGGAACCTCTCTTCATAGTCTTCCACAGACTCATCACTTCCCATAGTCACTTAGAAGATTTCCTCTTTAGTATCTTTTGACCTACAATAGTCTCAATACTTGTTCTTAAAGGCTTGCTGCATCTGAGCCCAAGTTGTGATGCTATTGCTAGGTAATCCCATGAACTAGCGTAATACTGCATCCTTGAGAGTAGAAGGGAACAGTTTCAACTTTTGATCGTCTCTGCATAGTCATAAGTTCAACAGACAACAGCAAAATCGAACAAGAAAGTGTCAGGATCTTCTGTAGTCTAACTATGGAAATGAGGTAGGGTTAAAGGACTTATATTCTTCATTTTGGTGTCCCATTGGTCTCCCGAATGGAAAAGGTACCCTCTAGTCTCTCTCCATTACCCCTAGCATTTCTGTTTTTAGCCATTGGATCCAGAGGAATGTTTTCTTCTTCTTATTCCCCTATAGGATCTTCAAATATGTCTGGCTGTTCACTTAAGCATTCTTCTTGATCGCAACCACCGAAGAAGAGAGAAGGTTGGCTGTGTGAAGTAGTGGGGGTGTTGGGAATTTTTTTTTCTAAGTTATCTCTATTCCTATGAGGCACGAAAGGAAATCTTTTTGGTTGGTTTTTGTTTCTTTTTCCCCACACTAATAGTACCTACACAAACTGAGATTGAGTGAACAAAACAAATGCAACTAGCTGAATTGAACTTGTTCAATGGAAATTTGTGGAATTGAAAAGGAAAGCAGGGAAATGTAGAACTGAAAGAAAGGAGATGACTAGTCTACTTTCGCTGAAATGAAATTTGCAGAATTGTAAAGGAAAGTAAGGAAATGCAGAACTGAAAGTAAGAAATGACTAGTCTACTTTTTCTGAAATAAACTATTAGCAGAATGTTGCAAGAAGAAATAGAAGAAAGCAGTAATCACCGAATTCTCTGAAGCTTCCTTGGCAACGACACCAAAAAAGTGGTGAGCACCAGTATTGCAGCAAGAATGTTGCAACTCCTGGGCTACCAACTTTACTTTTATCAACCCGTTAGTTCGTAACAAACTTGGAAGCGTCAATGTTGTACGCACAAGTAATAGTTCTCACTGCAGTGTCACTTGGTCAGCCAACGCAAGATCACTAGGAGCTCAAGCCAACTTCTATAGATTTCTAAAGAATCTTTATGTGTGATGAAAGAAAATAAGGATAACCCTATATAAGCTATCTTAATTGCATAAAGGAAAAAGACTATAATGTAAAGCAAGACCTAGTAAACCCTAATTAACAATATATTTCTACTTTTGCCAAAAAAACACTATGAAAACCATGAAATAAATGCCATTACCTACTCAAAAAATTAAACAACATCTATCCATGCTATTTCTGAAAGAAAATAAGCAAAAAACATATTTTTGGATTTTTATGTGTTTTTATGTGAATTTGATGTCATGCATCTAATTTATTGTGTGTGAGTGTGGCAGCGAACAGGTGGCATTAAAGGATGATTTTGGAGCTTGGGAGGATGCAAGATGGTGTGGATGGGTCCTAGGAGGTCTTAGGTGGCCTTCTGAAGGATTTTCCCAAACTCGGCCTTCAAAAGAAAGCCTACAGGAAAAACTGCAGGAGGACACAGGGAAACTACAGGAGGAAAATAGGGAAACTACAGGAGGCCTATAGGATGAGGCCGAGTGCAATTTTCACTATTTTGAGGGTGTGAGAGTGGGTGAAAAAGGTGGATGAAGGCTGGGATGAGGTGTTAGGGTGCCTAAGGTCTACCATGAATCACCAGGAGAGAGAAAGATGATTGGGTTTGCTCAAGGAGAGAGGAAGAAGTTATATGGAAAACAAAGGAAACTAAGGCAGAATTGAGGTGAAGTTCGGGAGACCTGTAGGGAATGGATCAGATGGAGGGTGTGGTTACTGGTAAGCTAACCTACTGCTGGAAGATATATGTTGCATAGAAACTGACAGTCAACCAAGAAAATCAAGCAACCAATGAAATGAGTGCATCTAGGAAAAATAGAGTTTTGCATAAAAATGGTATAAACTATGATGTATGAAAGGAAATGCTGAGAAATGCTACAAGAATGGAAAGCATGAAAGAGGAATATTGTAAATCAGGAAGTGAACATGATAAATAAGATCTAAAGAAAAGAAAAACTGGACTATTAACCTACTAAAGAGCTGCAAACACTAGAAGTCCTATGAATGAGGAAAATCTATGTTTTTGGGGCAGCAAGAGGGTCTTTGCCTCAGATCATGGTCCTAGAGGGAGGAATAGAGGCCAAGACACTGTTGCTAGCCTTTTGAATCTTTTCTGATCACTTCTTCACCTACTACAGAAAGCACAAATGAAAGCAAACTACTAAATCATCAAAAGCAACCTATTCTTAACCATGAAAGAAATACATCTTGTTGAAAAATGGCAACAAAAAATGCTAAAAATAGAAGTGCTAAAAATAGCACTGCTAAAAATAGCAGTTTGGGTACCAATGTTGGATTGAGCAACAGGGAATGAAAAATGGAAGTGCTAAAAATAACATTCTATTTTTAGCAGTTCAGGATGGATTACTATTTTAGTCAGTCCCTAGACTAAAAATAGGAAGTAAAATTCTAATTTGATATTAACAACAATTTGTAAATTAATTTATTAATTCAGTTTGAGTTAATTAGTTAAGGAATTATGAACTTGAAGTCTATGTGAGGACATGCAATAGTTTCTCCTTTGATTGAGGGATTTAACCATCAGTTAAAGGATGAGGATGAGTTGTAATTATGAGTTGTAATTAGTTGGCTCAGTTAACTAAGTCAAGTCCAATTAGATTAATTTAATAGTTTGTTAAATTACTGAGAGTTCAGTTAGTTAATGCTTGCATGCATGTAACAACTGGTATTTTTAGATAACTGAAGATTCACTCATGGATAACTCATGCATGTCAGTTCAGAGGGAGACCTAGTTGAGATCAGATGGAGGGACAATGTACTATCGGTTGCTAGGATATTCCTTGTGAATATTCCTTGCACGCAGAAGGAATATTATTCCTTATGGATTGCGTAGTTGGACCTGAGGTTACAACAAGTATGATGTGGCCAATTCACACATGTTATGACATTGGACCCCAATCAAAACTACACAAGGAAATAGGAGCTTGGAGGACTTGTGTAGCCTAAATATTTAGGCCTGGGTAGTCCATGAGCTTTATCATCAGAGTACAGAGAGAGCAGGATAGCTTTTGAGCTGGTTCTTTTTGTATGTTGTTGAGTATTTCCACTTGATTGATAATACAGAGATGGTGTTTTAGGCTGGTGCTTTTCCCGGATAAATTATTCTATGTTATGTGTGATTGATTCCTTCTTATCAGTTATATGTGTTCATGCTTGATGTTGCTCATGGTTGATTAGCTTCCGCAAATTTTATGGTAGATGTAGATCTAGTATTATGCTTTAGTACATTGTATATATCATTTTGATCTACCGGGGAAATTTCTACATGATATCAGTGAGCTAGCTGATTTGTAGAGAAAATTTTACATGGTATCAAAGCACAGGTGATCAAGGAAGAACAGTATACAAGAAGGGAGAAGTTGAAGTTTCTGGTTTCTGAATATTGAATTGAGTTCTTATCACATCTATTTCACCGATGGCGTTCTATGGTTTGAGACTCGAATATGCCCTTGATCGCAGTTTGAATTATATTGCCTATAAGGATCGCATGGAGGTAGTATTAGAAGATAATGGCCTTAAGGACTTCATTTATCAAGAAGTCCTGAAGCCAACTGATGCTACTCAACTGGCGGAATGGAAGAAGTGTGTGGCTAGAGCTAGGATAATCCTCCTGGAGGGAGTTCAAGATCACATTTTCTCGAGCCTCCATGGGAAGGAGACTCCGTTTTCGAAGTGGAAAACATTGAAAGATCTTTATCAGAATAGTAGTGATCAGAGGAAGCTAGCACAGAAGGAAAAACTTTGAAAGATCAAGTGTGAAAAGGGTGACATGATCTCTATGTATCTGAACATGCTCACCTCATGCAGGGATGAGCTTGGAAGTGTAGGGATTGTGATAGCTGATGATGACATGGTGAGTCTTGCACTCCTCGGTCTTCCTAAGAGCTGGCATAGCTACCAGGACTCGGTTAATGGAAGAGATAAACTGCCAGATTGGGAATGACTTTGGTTAGATTTGATGCAGGAGGAGATAAGAAGAAGCACTAGAGATGGTTCTTCATCCATGGGTAATGAAGAAAATTGTGCCTTAGCGAGTAAGGAGAAGAAGGGGAAGGAGAAGGTTTCTATTTCCGAGTCCAGTTCTTCCCATGGTGAGAAGAAGTTTGAAAAATCGAAAGTGTGATGCTTTCATTGTCATGAGGTGGGCCATTTTGTTACAAATTGTCCACTGAGGAGATCCAAGAAGGGATCCAGGGAAGGATCTGAAGGTTAGGCACTTTCTTCACAGTTCGAGTTGGATTTCACACTCTTCGCATGCATGGTTTCATCCATGGTGGAAATTGGTTGGTTTCTTAACAGTGGAGCTTCTTTCCACATGACCGGCGACAAGAGTTTGTTCAGTAATTTGGAGGAGAAAGATCTCCAGATACTCATAGCGATAGGTAATGATGAAAAGTACAGTGTCTCAGGTGTAGGCACGGTTATTTTTCAGAGAGATCATGGAGCTTTCCTTACCTTGACTGATGTCAAGTATATACCAGGACTAAAGAGAAACTTGGTGTCGATCATGATTCTGGAAGACAGAGGCTACGATGTAGTCTTTAGTAAGGGAAAGGTTTTCCTTAGACACATCATCACTAGACAGGTGAAGCAAATCTGTTCACGGGTCAAGAACCTGTATGCTCTTGAGGTCCAAGATGCATGCAAAGCCTTGAGGAGCAAGGCAATTGATGGAGACTTGGTGGTTGAGAGGGAGGGTATATTACCTCTCAACATGCAGCGCCAGAAGAAGTCTCAGACGATTGTGGAGGAGCCACGATTGGTGTAGCAGCTTTAGGCGGTTATGGAGTAGCCACAACAGGGGAAGATAAGAGGAGATCGAGTAGAGACATCCACTCATGTAGAGACCTCCAGAAGGGGGAAATTTCGAGCCAGGTGGGTAGAGGGATCACATACAGCCATACCTCCAAGTAGGAGGTGGGGTGATGTGGAGTGATCGTCCCAAGGAGGAGGGGCATGATCCTTGAGGTACCCAACCTCTTTGATTCGACTTTGCTACAGGAGCCTCGATGAGGAGTAGCAGGACTAACTGATTGGGTAGAGATAAATGTAGATGGAGCGGAAGAGAGAGCTGCAGTGCAGGAAATATCAGGACAGGGTAGAGCTAACAGGCTGCAGCAATGCAAGAGGCACAAGTGAGTTGCACCAGTGCAAGGTAGCACAAAGAGGTGTGCAATAGTGCGAGATGCATGGAGATGTTGTAGTAGTGTAGAGGTCAGAGAGGGAGCACTTGTCAGTAGCAGGTAGAGCTTCAGCATCAAAGTATGTTTCTAGCCCAACAGAGAGGTCAGTTGGGAGATTTTTTTTTTCGATAGTTGTTGGAGCAACCACACTTGGTAGATGTGTTGCATGTAGAACATTCTGAAGGTACAAGACCGGGTTTGAGAGGAAGACTTTATTGTTGAGTGGGAGTGTTGAAAAATGGCAACAAGAAATGCTAAAAATAGAAGTGCTAAAAATAGCACTGCTAAAAATAGAAGTTTGGGTACCAGTGCCGAATTAAGCAACAGGGAATGAAAAATGGAAGTGATAAAAATAAAATTCTATTTTTAGCAGTTCAGGATGGATTCCCATTTTAGTCAGTCCCTGGACTAAAAATAGGAAGTAAAATTCGAATTTGATATTAACAGCAGTTTGTAAATTAATTAATTAATTCAGTTTGAGTTAATTAGTTAAGGAATTATGAACTTGAAGTCTGTGTGAGGACATGCAATAGTTTCTCCTTTGATTGAGGGATTTAACCATCAGTTAAAGGATGAGGATGAGTTGTAATTATGAGTTGTAATTAGTTGGCTTAGTTAACTGAGTCAAGTCCAATTATATTAATTTAACAGTTTGTTAAATTAATGAGAGTTCAGTTAGTTAATTCTTTAAGTATGGGGGTGCATGTAACAACTGGTATTTTCAGATAACTGAAGATTCACTCATGGATAACTCAAGCATGTCAGTTCAGACAAAGACCCAGTTGAGATCAAATGGAGGGACAATGTACTATCAGTTGCTAGGATATTCCTTGCATGCAGAAGGAATATTATTCCTTATGGATTGCGTAGTTGGACATGAGGTTACAACAGGTATAATGTGGCTAATTCACACATGTCATGCCATTGGACCCCAATCAAAACTGTGCAAGGAAATAGGAGCTTGGATGACTTGTGTAGCCTATATATTCAGGCCTAGGTAGTCCATGAGCTTTATCATTAGAGTATAGAGAGAGCAGAAGAGCTTTTGAGCTGATTCTTTTCTGATCACTGGTTAAGCTGCTACAGAAAGAACAAATGAAAGCAAACTACTAAATCATCAAAAGAAACCTATTCTTAACCATGAAAGAAATACATCTAACAACAAATTAATCTACAAACTGATGTAAAGCATACAAATACAAGTAAAGAGAAGCTTGGCTACTTGGATTGGGCCCTAACATAAGAGCTTCAGCCCTCTGAGGTAACTTAGTGCTAGCTCAAAAAGGATTCCATCTTCATTATCAAAACAATAGCAAGATTACATGAAACTGTCACAAAATAATAAGCTTGAAATTTGAGCAAAGTTTACATAAGAAAAAAAATCTGACCCTAGTGAGGCCTCAGGCCTCTCTACTTATACATCTAAAGCTACCAACAACTTCCTTAAAATCAGGGAGGCTTGGCTCCCAAACCTCGAGATAACTATCATTCATCCTCCACTTGCTCGGTTGCCTTATAGTGCATGATTCGGCTGCTTGTACGTCGAGCTAAATGAAGGGGAATTCGAAGTGAGGAGTAATAAATGAGGGGGATTTCCTCCTATAAGTCCTCTCCTCTATCTACTTTGAGTTATTTCCGCACGTTGGTCATTAACTCCTTGACTTTGACCTCAAAATCCATCAATAATCTTCATTAAATACATGTTAGACCACATGGCATCATAACTAACTCAACTCACTCTATAAGCATAAATATAATCGGAAAATCATATAATAAGCTAAGAGAATGGTTGATTTGACTAGGTTAGGAGGCAAAATGAGCCCATATAATTACCCATTTATGAGGCTCATCATCACCCCCCTACTGAAGGTGTTGCTCATCCTCTGAGCAACCTAGTCAAGCTCCTCATCTTTTATGGCCCTCGTCGCCTCCCTAGCATCCTAGGCTTCTGATGTGGTTTTCTCATGTGTGCCATAAAATCCTGCCTTCTTGTCTATGACCTTCTACTGCTCCTCCTCTTCTTCTTCTCTTCTGCCTTCCAGCATGCCTAATAGGAGTGGGGGACTCAGTTTGAGGCCAATCTAGTTGACCTTCAACCTTTGCATGGAGCACTTGTACATTGGCACTCTTTTCAATGCCTCCCTCAGCCTCATGGGGGAATGGTATTCCCAGATCTGCAAATTGTGAGGTAAGGTGTTCCATCTTCTCATGCATGCATGCGCACAGTCATCCCCAAGTAGATTTTGCATATCTTCAAAGTGTGCAGTGGCTTGTGTTTGATTGGATAGATATTTAGGGGAAATTTGAGGGTCATTAGCAAGCAGGTTGTGTGTGCTAATGAGTGCCATAGGATTTGATGGCTCAGCTCTTATCATTAATGGTTCATTCTGCTCTTTTATCATTAATATATATATTATTATTTTTTTTTTTTTTTTTTTTCTGCTGCCCTTAATTCTTCATGGTTCATCCAGGAGGCCATGGCCATTAATTGCAGATCCCGTAGCTTGGCATTGGGGTCCCACACATTCATGTCTGTGAGGGCCATATTGTGTAGGTAGAACTCTGCCTTCTTTGCTTTATCCTTTGAGGTGCTTTGGTCACACAGGTCCATGAACTGCCTGTAGTCTTGGAAAGGGATTGTGCCTCTTTGTGCCAAAGTTTTTACTTGGAATTGAAGCCATTGATGCTTCAGAAAGAGGCCATAAGATTCAGCTGGTGTTCTACATTGTAATGCTTCAATGGATAAGCTGACCATGTATGTCAGCTAAGTCTCTTTATCTTGCAGCTGCCTCCTTAGTAATTCATTTTCAGTTTCAAGGTAGCTTCTTGTTATGGCTTCTCTGTCTCTAAGAGCACTCAATTCTCTTCCCATTTCCCTGAGTTTGATTCCATATGGCCAACATCCTCAACTCCTTTGGATTCGGCTATCTACACCCACCTATGTGTTCTCACTCTTTCTTTCTCCAATTTGAAAAACAGTGGAATTGCAAATTTTTGTGGGATTATCCTACCTCCCTCAAGTAGATTGTAATAGGAGGCAAGACTAGGCTGGGGGTCAGGTTCTTGTAGCTCTTATGCTTCCTCTTTCACCTCTGTCTATCCTCCTATCCTTTCCTCAAGCTTTTGGGTCTCTTGTAGTTTGGAAAGTGTCTCCTGTAGGACTGTTTCAGCCTCCTATAGGTCTAGTTTTGGGTCCTTTAGTACTACATTTCCCTTCCATGTAGAAGATCTTGGAGTCCCCCTTTCATATGTTATAGGTGTCTTGGAAGGGGATTCTTTCGCCTTGGTAGATGGTGAATCTTCAATGGTAATGGGAACTTTTGAAGAGGGTTGAGGTTTGCTTGTTTTAATTCTTGTGCTCTTCCTTGCCTTGAAATCCATGGAGGTCTATCTTTTCCTCTTCTTTTTATGCAGCTGCTACCTCTCTTTCCAAAGTCTCAGGGGACTCTTCCCCTTGCTATGCCTTTTGTGCCTCTTTTTCTCCTTCTTCTGTCTCTTTTTATGTTTCTTCAACCTTTTCCTCCTCTGTTTCTTTTCCTTCCTCCTTCCTTTGTTGTTCTGCTATGTCACCACTAGCTTCATCTTCTCCTCCTTGATTTTCATCCTCCTCACTGCCAGTAGGACTGACATCATAGGTTAATGCCTTTATGTCATCCTCAGTTGTCATATTTCAGAAAACTTCCCATGCTATAGGGAGTGTAAAGGTATGGAGGGCTTCCTCTACTAGGATTTTGATTAAGCCATGGTGAGCTAACTGCCCTAAATTTCCTGCTTGTACCTTGGTGCTAGAGTCAATGAGGGAATGAAGGAGAAAGTAAGGGATACTGAGCTTTTGAGGTGCTGGGGTATCCATGCCATACTTCAAGTCATGGAGGATTCTAAAATGGTATCCATAAACAATGTCGTGCCTCCCCTCACAATAAATGTATTTGATTACTTGGTAGCTAACCTCGTCCCAGGGATATGGTATACTAGCCCTTCTAATTCCATTTTTATCTTCGATAGGGGTTTCATTATTTTGGAAAAAATTCTTCTTGGCAGCTTGGCCAATTGGTTTCTCATCTTTACTCCAAGGCAGCCCAAGAGGGAGGGTAGTGACCCTACTGATGAATTCAAGGGTTATTTCAATGGAGAGGCCTCCAATGGTTATAGTGGCATGTGTTCTTGTGTGAGGGACTAGAGAGAGAGAAAATTATTGGGCAATCATGAAAATCCTCAAGTAGTGGAGTTAGGGGGCATGCATGAAATCCACCTCTCCTGACTGAAATGCGTGCTAAAAATCGAGTTTTCTCCCTTCAAGATGACTCACTGCCCCTCCTGTAGAAGCCCGTTTTCCCTCCTGTAGATTTCCTGTAGGTGCTCTTGTAAATTTCCTATAGGTATTGCTATAGACAATGCCGAGAGAAAAAATATGGAGGAAATCGATGGAGGATGGTGGTTACGAGGCTGTGGGGTCACAAGAAGACTGTTGTGGCTGAGTTACGTGGAGAGAAAGAAGAAAAGGTGGTGAGAATGCGCGGGGAGGAGTGCTCATTACCCTTTATGGATATTTTTGGTTATGAGTGCTAAGCTGGCAAGGTGTACATTGGCCATATTCTGACTGTTGGTCCCCACCTGCTTTGTCATCATGTCCCCTCCTAACCTAGTCAAATCATCCATTCTCTTAGCTTATTGTATGATTTTCTAATTATATTTATGCTTATAGAGTGAGTTGAGTTAGTTATGATGCCATGTGGTCTAACATGTATTTAATGCAGATTATTGATGAATTTTGAGGTCAAAGTCAAGGATTTAATGACCAAAGTGCAGCAATAAATCGAAGTAGATAGAGGAGAGGACTTATAGGAGGCAATTCCCCTCATTTATTACTCCTCACTTTGAATTCCCCTTCATTCAGCTCGGAGTACAAGCAGCCGAATCATGCACTAGAAGGCAATCAAGCAAGTGGAGGATGATTGATAGTTATCTCGAGTTTTGGGAGCCAAGCCTCCATGATTTTAAGGAAGCTGTTGGTAGCTTCAGATGTATAAGTAGAGAGGCCTAGGGCCTCACTAGGGTCAGATTTTTTTTTCTTATGTAAAATCTGCTTAAATTTCGAGCTTATTATTTTGTGACAGTTTCATGCAATCTTGCTATTGTTTTGATAATGAAGATGGAATCATTTTTGAGCTAGCACTGAGTTACCTCAGAGGGCTGAAGCTATTGGGTTGGGGCCTAATCCAAGCAACCAAGCCTCTCTTCACTTGTATTTGTATGCCTTACTTCAGTTTGTAGATTAATTTGTTGTTAGATGTATTTTTCTTTTATGGTTAAGAATAGGTTGCATTTGATGATTTAGTAGTTTGCTTCCATTTGTGCTTTCTGTAGTAGGTCAAGCAGTGATAAAAAAAGATTCAAAAGGATAACAATAGTTCCTTGGCCTCTCTTCCTCCCTCTGGGACCATGATTTGAGGCAAAGACTCTCTTGCTGCCCCAAAAACACAGATTTTCCTCATTCATAGGACTTATAGCGTTTGCAGCTCTTTAGTAGGTTAATAGTCCAGTTTTTCTTTGCTTCAGATCTCCTTTATCATATTCATTTCCTAATTTTCAATAGTCATCTTTCATGCTTTCCTTTCTTGCAGCATTTCTCAGCATTTCCTTTCATATATCATAGTTTAAACCATTTTTATGCAAAACTCTATTTTTCCTAGATGCACTCATTTCATTTGTTGATTTTCATGGTTGACTATTAGTTCCTTTGTAGAAGATCTCTTCTAGTAGTAGGCTAGCTTATTAGCAATTTCATCCTCCAACTGATCCATGCCCTACAGCTCTCCCAAACTTCACCTCAATTCTACGGTGGTTTCCTTTGCTTTCCATAGAACTTCTTCCTCTCTCCTTGAGCAAACCCAATCATATCTCCCTCTCCTGGTTATTCACATTAGACCCTAGGCACCCTAACACCTCATTCTAAACTTCATCCACCTTCTCCACCCACTCTGACACCCTAAAAACATTGAAAATTGCTCTCAGCGTCCTCCTATAGCCCTCCTGTAGTTTCCCTATTTTCCTCCTGTAGTTTCCCTGTGTCCTCCTGTAGTTTTTCCTGTAGGCATTCTTTTAAAGGAAAAGTGTGGGAAAATCCTCTAGAAGGCCACCTAAGACCTCCTAGGACCCATACACACCATCTTACATCCTCCCAAGCTCCAAAACTGCCCTTTAATGCCACTTGTTCGCTGCGACACTCACACACAATAAATTAGATGCATGTCAAATTCAGATAAAAACACATAAAAATCCAAAAATATGTTTTTTGATTATTTATTTCCAGAAATAGCATGGTTAGATGTTTTCTACTTTCTTGAGTAGGTAATGGCATTTCTTTCATAGGTTTTCATAGTGTTTTTGGCAAAAGTAGGATTAACTTGTTAATTATGGTTTACTAGGTCTTGCTTTACATTACAGTCTTTTTCCTTTTTGCAAGTAGAATAGCTTCTGTAGAGTAATCTTTCTTTCCTTTCATCACACATAGAGATTATTCTGAAATCTATAGAAGTTCGGTTGAGCTACTAGTGATCTTGCACCGGCTGACCAAGTGACAACCTACAGTGAGAACTAGTACTTGTGCATACATCACCGACGCTTCCAAGTTTGTTACGAACTACCGGGTTGATAAAAGTAAAATTGCCAGCCCAAAAGTTATAGAATTCTTGCTGCAATATGGGCGTGCACCATTTTTTTGGCACCATTGCCGGGGAAGTGTTAGAGTATTCTGTGATTATTTATTTTTTCTATTTCCTATTGTAACATTGTGCTAATAGTTTATTTCAGCAAAAGTAGACTAGTCATTTCTTTTCTTTCAAGTTCTGCATTCCTTGCTTCCCTTTTCAATTCTACAAATTTCGTTTCGGCAAAAGTAGACTAGTCATTTCCTTTCTTTTCGTTCTGCATTTCCTTGCTTTCCTTTTCAATTCTACAAATTTCCATTCAGCAAGTTCATTTCAGCTAGTTGCAATTTGTATTTTTCAATCACAATCTTAGTTTCTGCAGGTACTATCAGTGTGGGGAAAACGAAACAAAAAACCAACCAAAAAGATTTCCTTTCATGCCTTGTAGCAATAGAGATAACTCAAGAAAATTTCTGCTCAACATCCCCACTGCTTCACACAGCTAACCTTCTCTCTTCTTTGGTGGCTGTGATCAAGAAGAACCCTTAGGTGAACAACCAAAGATATTTGAAGAACCTACAGGGGAAGAAGAAGAAGAAAACATTCCTCTGGAGCCAATGGCTGAAAACAGAAATGCTAGGGGAAATGGAGAAAGAATATAGGGTACCTTTCCCATTCGGGAGACCAATGGAGACACCAAAATGAAGAATATAATTCCTTCAGCCCTACCTCACTTCCATGGTCTGACTACAGAAGATCCTGACACCTTCTTGTTCGAGTTTGTTGTCATATGTCGAACTTATGACTATGCAGAAGACGAGAAAATGTTGAAACTGTTCCCTTCTACTCTCAAGGACGCAACACTGCGCTGGTTCATGGGATTACCTGGGCTGCCAACTTTACTTTTATCAACCCGGTAGTTTGTAACAAACTTGGAAGCGTCGGTGTTGTATGCACAAGTACTAGTTCTCACTGCATGTTGTCACTTGGTCATCTGGCACAAGATCACTAGGAGCTCAAGCCAACTTTTATAGATTTCAGAAGAAGCTTTATGTATGATGAAAGGATAGAAATATTACCCTACAGAAGCTATTCTACTTGCAGAAAGGAAAAACACTGTAATGTAAAGCAAGACCTAGTAAACCCTAATTAACAGGCTAATCCTGCTTTTGCCAAAAACACTACAAAAACCTATGAAAGAAATGCCATTCCTACTCAAGAAAGTAAACAACATCTAACCATGCTATTTCTGGAACTAAATAAGCAATAAACATATTTTTGTATTTTTATGTGAATTTGACATGCATCTACTTTATTGTGTGTGAGTGTGGCAGCGAACAGGTGGCGTTAAAGGGTGGTTTTGGAGCTTGGGAGGATGTAATATGGTGTGGATGGGTACTAGGAGGTCTTAGGTGGCCTTCTGGAGGCTTTTCTCACACTCATCCTTCAAAATAATTCCTACAGGAAAAACTACAGGAGGACACAGGGAAACTATAGGAGGAAAACAGGGAAACTATAGGAGTCCTACAGGAGGAGGTCGAGAGAAATTTTCGCTATTTTTAGGGTGTGAGAGTGGATGGAAAAGGTGGATGAAGGTTGGAATGAGGTGTTAGGATGCCTAGGGTCTACCATGAATCACCAGGAGAGGGAGAGATGATTGGGTTTGCTCAAGGAGAGAGGAAGAAGTTCTATGGAAAGCAAAGGAAAATAGGGTAGAATTGAGGTGAAGTTTGGGAGACTTGTAGGGCATGGATCAGTTGGAGGATGTAATTGCTGATAAGCTGGCCTACTGCTGGAAGAGATCTGCTACAAAGGAACTGACAGTCAACCACAAAAATCAATAAATGAAATGAGTGCATCTAGGAAAAATAGATTTTTGCATAAAAATGGTCTAAACTATGATATATGAAAGGAAATGTTGAGAAATGCTGCAAGAAAAGAAATAATGAAAGAGGACTATTGAAAATTAGGAAATGAACATGATAAAGGAAATTTGAAGCAAAGAAAAACTGGACTATTAACCTACTAAAGAGCTGCAAACACTAGAAGTCCTAAGAATGAGAAAATCTATGTTTTGGGGGCAGCAAGAGAGTCTTTGCCTCAAATCATGGTCCCAAAGGGAGGAAGAGAGGCCAAGGCACTATTGCTAGCCTTTTGAATCTTTTCTGATCACTGCTTAACCTGCTATAGAAAGCACAAATGGAAGCAAACTACTAAATCATCAAAAGAAACCTATTCTTAACCATAAAAGAAAAATACATCTAACAGCAAATTAATCTACAAACTGAAGTAGAGCATACAAATACAAGTGAAGAGAGCTTGGCTGCTTGGATTGGGCCCTAACCCAAGAGCTTTATCCCTCTAACATAACTTAGTGCTAGCTCAAAAAGGATTCTATCTTCATTATCAAAACAATAGCAAGATTACATGAAACTGTCACAAAATAATAAGCTCGAAATCTGAGCAGAGTTTACATAAGCAAAAAAAATCCAACCCTAGTGAGGCCCTAGGCCTCTCTACTTATACATCTGAAGCTACCAACATCTTCCTTAAAATTAGGGAGGATTTTCTCCCAAAACTCGAGATAACTATCAGTGGTCCACCACTTTCTCGGTTGGCTTCTAGTGCATGATTCAGATGCTTGTACTCCGAGTTGAATGAAGGGGATTTCGAAGTGAGGAGTAATAAATGAGGGGGATTCCCTCCTATAAGTCCTCTCCTCTATCTACTTCGAGTTATTGCTGCACGTTGGTCATTAAATCCTTGACTTTGACCTCAAAATCCATCAATAATCTACATTAAATACATGTTAGACCACACGGCATGATAACTAACTCAACTCACTCTATAAGCATAAATATAAACATAAAATCATACAATAAGCTAAGAGAATGGTTGATTTGACTAGGTTTTGAGGTAAAATGAGCCCATATAATTACCCATTTATGAGGCTCATCATCATCCCCTACTAAAGGTGCTGCTCATCCTCTGAGTAACCTAGTCAATCTCCTCATCTTTTATGGCCCTGGTGGCCTCCCTAGCCTCCCAGGCCTCTGCTATGGTCTGCTCATGTTCTCCATAAATTCCTACCTTTTTGTCTATGTCCTTCCATTGCTCCTCCTCTTCTTCTTCTCTTCTACCTTCCAGCATGCCTAATAGGAGTGGAGGACTCAGTTTGAGGCCAATCCAGTTGACCTTCAGCTTTTGCATGGAGCACTTGTACATTGGCACTCTTTTTAATGCCTCCTTCCGCCTCATGGGGGAATGATATTCCCTGATCTAAAAACTGTGAGGTAAGGTGTTCCATCTTCTCATGCATGCATGCACACAGTCATCCCCAAGTAGCCTTTCCATATCTTCAAAGTTTGCAATGGCTTGTGCCTGATTGGCCCAGATATCTAGGGGCAATCCGAAGGTCATTGGTAAGAAGGTTCTGTGTGCTGATGAGTGCCATGGGATCTAATGGCTCATCTCTTATCATTAATGGTTCATTATGTTCTTTTATCATCAATCTTTTCATTTCTTCTACCCTCAATTCTTCATGGTTCATCCATGAGGGCATGGCAATTAGTTGCAAGTACCCTAGCTTGGCATTGGGGTCCCACACATTCATGTATGTGAGAGCCATGTTGTGTAGGTAGAACTCTGCCATCTTTACCTTATCCTCTGAGGTGCTTTGGTCACACAACTCCATGAACTGCCTATATTCTTGGAAAGGCATTGTGCCTCTTTGTGCCAAAGTATTTATTTGGAATTGAAGCCATTGGTCCTTCAGATAGAGGCCATAAGCTTTGGCTGTTGTTCACATTGTAATGCTTCCATGGATAAGTTGGCCATGTATGCCAGCTGAGTCTCTTTATCTTGCAGCCGCCTCCTTAGGATTTCATTCTCATTTTCAAGGTGGCTCCTTGTGATGGCTTCTCTGTCTCTGAGAGCACTCAATTCTCTGCCCATTTCCCCGAGCTTGTTTTCCATATGGCCAACATCATCAACTCCATTGGATTTGGCTATCTGCATCTACCTATGTGTTTACAAATTTCTGTGGGATCATCCTACCTCCCTCAAGTAGATTGTAATAGGAGGCAAGACTAGGTTGGGGGTCAGGTTCTTGTAGCTCTTGTACTTCCTCCTTCACCTATGGCTATCCTTCTATCTCTTTCTCAAGCTTTTGGGTCTCTTGTAGTTTGGACAGTGTCTCCTGTAGGACTGTCTGAGCCTCCTGTAGGTCTAGTTTTGGATCCTGTAGTACTGCCTTTCCCTTCCATGTAGAAGATCTTGGAGTCCCTCTTTCATATGTTATAGGTGTCTTGGAGGGGGATTCTTTCACCTTGGCAGATGGTGAATCTTCAATGATAATGGGAACTTTTGAAGAGGGTTGAGGTTTGCCTATTTTAATTCTTGTGCTCTTCCTCGCCCTGAAATACATGGAGGTCTGTCTTTTCCTCTTCTGCTATGGTTTGATTGGTGTACTAAGGGCAGTGAGGGAAGCTGATGTTTCTCTTTCCAAAGTCTCAGGGGACTCTTCTCCTTTCTCTGCCTCCTCCTCCTCCTTTTCTCCTTCTTCTGTCTCTTCAAATTTTCCCTCCTCTATTTATTTTCAATCCTCCCTCCTCTCTTGCTCTGCTATGTCACCACTGGCTTCATCTTCTCCTCCTTTTTGTTCTTCCTCCTCAGTACCAGTAGGACTAACATCATAGGTTAATGATTTTATGTCATCCTCAGCTTTCATATTTCATAAAACTTCCCATGCTATAGGGAGTGTAAAGGTATGAAGGGCTTCCTCTACTAGGATTTTGATTAAGCCATGGTGAGATAACTGCCCTAAATTTCCTGCTTGTACTTTGGTGCTAGAGTCAATGAGGGACTGAAGGAGAAAGTAAGGGATACTGAGCTTTTGAGGTGCTGGAGTATCCATGCCACACCTCAAGTCATGGGGGATTCTGAAATGATATCCATAGACAATGTTGTGCCTCCCCTCACAGGAAATGTATTTGATTACTTGGTAGCTAACCTCATCCCAGGGATATGGTATACTAGCCCTTCTAATTCCATTTTTATCTTCAACAAGTGTTTCATTATTTTGGAAAAATTTCTTCTTGGCAGCCTGGCCAATTGGTTTCTCATATTTAGTCCAAGGCACCCCAAGAGGAAGGGCAGTGACCCTACTGATGAATTCAGGGGTTATTTCCATGGAGAGGCATCTAATGGTTACAATGGCATGAGTTCTTGTGTGAGGGACCAGAGAGAGAGAAAATTCTTGGGCAATTTCGTCATCAAACCCTCGAAATTTCTCAAAGAAATTCATCCAGTTTGCCCTTGTGAATATGTCCACCACTTGAGGATGTGCATGGAGCCTAGTGGAGTTAGTGGGATCCTTTCTAATAAACCCTCCTGTCATACTAGTACTTTTTTTAAAAACCCAAATATGGGGGCGGAGACAAAGAGTTTTGAGAAAAATAAAAAAGCAGAGGAGACTGTTTTTTTAAATAAATAGAAATTTTTTATGTATTTTCTGCCCTCCTAAAGACTTATTTCATCTTCAAATTGAGACCACTTCTTTCATATATTGATATTCAACAAGGGGCATGTATGAATCCCACCTCTCCAAACTAGAATTTGTGACAAAAATCGTGGTTTCTCCCTTCAAAATGAATCACTACCCCTCCTATAGAAGTCCGTTGTCTCTCCTGTAGATTTCCTGTAGGTGATCGTGTAGAAAACGCTGAGAGCAAAGATAGCAAAGAAGTCGATGGAGAATGGTGGTTATGAGGCTGTGGAGGCATAAGAAGACTACTGTGGCTGAGTTACGAGGAGAAAATGAAGAAAAGGTGGTGAGAATGTGCGGGGAGGAGTGCTCATTGCTTTTTATGGCTATTTTCGGTTATGAGTGCTGAGCTGGCAAGGTGTATGTTGGCCATATTCGGACCGTTGGTCCCCAGCTACTTGGTCATCATGGCCCCTCCTCGTAATCATCCCTCATTATTGCATCGGAGTTCACACTTCCTCCCACTACCTGTCCTTGGCATCTTGTGCTTGAGTTGACTTTGTGCACGTGTGGGTGACATCTCAGATAAGTAGAGTCAACTAAATAAAGGGGCCAAGTTAACTAGCCACCTTTCCCTCGTTCAATCTCAACCATCTCGTTGCCTTTCGTATGACTCCTATTTACGCAAATGCAAATATAGGAGTGATTTAGTTACTTGCCTGTGATCCGAGTGTATTTGTTGTGAGGTGTTGTGGCTTTCTCTGCTGCCTACCTACACTTTCCTTCATGCATGTTGTCTCTGCTAGCTAATGTGTGGTTGTGTACTTTTGCATGTTCTTCTTATGCTGGAGCTGAGCTGCATGTGCCTTTTCAACCTGCAGATGTGCACTCTCTTGCTGTTGGTGTTGGACTTCTATGAGATCAGCTGCTACAGGAATTCTTACAAGAGGTCCTATAGCTTCTTCTCACCTTGAAACATCAACTATATCTTGTGTTTGGAGCTCGAGAATGATGCCAAAGGTGTAGATAAATGATGGAGGGGTAATAGGTAAGCTTCAGGTAAGGTTATTGGTGCCTTTTCTCCTTTCATTTATTTTTATTTTTTTTCAAAACTGAAAAATTGTTTTTTCTGTGTTTTTTTAGTGGACAGGAAAAAAAATGATGCTTGGGGTGTGATGTAGGCTTGGAAATGATGGAAAGGAGGCTTGAAGGTGGTAAGAGGGATTATAGGTTCCTCATGAAGCTTCTTTGTCCCTCAAACTGCCTTTTGTAGACACTTTTGGCTCTCTATAATTCCTAAGGGAGCCTCTTGTAGAAAACACAGAGCCTCCTGTAGAAAACACAGTTTTGGAAGAAAAAGGTGCAGTGGGGTGAAAGAGATGCCAAAAATGATGGAGGAAGGTGTGGAGAAGATGACATGGGTGTTGGTATGAATGTCAAGGTTCCTTTGGTACCTTCTTCTGCTCCCTGTAGTCCTCCTGCAAACCTACAATGTAATAGAAAATCATTTTTTTTTTTTGAAAACAACTAGGGCGCCTCAGAGAGGTTTTCACCTTAATTGCCTGCCCTCAGTGCCTCCAAGGGAGGTTTTCACCTAGGGATCTTATTTTTTTTCCTCTTTTTTTTTTTGACATCACTGGGCCACCTCAGAATAGGTTTTCAACCCAAGGATGGGACTCAAGCACCTCATGGAGATTTTCACTTGAGTCCTTATTTTTTTATTTTTTCTTTTCTTCAATGAGTGGGTGAAGTGGAAGCTAAGACATGCTCCACTACCATCACTATTTTATTCAATATTCAATATACTCTTGCTTGGAGAGGGGTTTCTTGTAGACTTTCAATCGATGTCCATTGAAAAGCATGGGAATGGCTTCATCATCAATGGTTATGATCAGAACTGAACCATTGTCATTTCATTTCTCCATAGTGTAGGGTCCCAGCCATCTTGTCCTCAACTTGCCTTTGAAATCTTTGTCTCTTGAATCATAGAGTAGTGTTCAATCTCCCTCTTGGAGTTTCTTCTCCCTGATGTTTCTGTCATTCCATATCTTCCTCTGAAGTTGAACTACCTATGTATGGAGAAGGGCTTGCAATCTGTATTCATCCAATCCATTGAGCTGAAGTAATCTCTCATTCTCTGCATGGATGAGGTCTAAATCCAGATAAGCTGCCATCCTTAGGGTATTGAATTCAAACTCTATTAACAACAAAGCCTTCTTCCCATAGACCATTTCATAGGGTGTGAACCCGATGGTGGTCTTCCATGTTGTGTTGTAGGCCCAAGTGGCCTCAACTAATCTGTCTGCCTAGTATTTTCTACTGCTGCTCATTGCCTTGGTTAGGAACCCTTCCAATGCTCTGTTAGTAACCTCCACTTGCCCATTGGGTTGTGGATGGTAAGGGGTGGAAGTCCTGTGCTTGATCTTATGATGTGTGAGAAATTCTTCGATTAGGTTAGAAGTGATCTGGTTGCCTTGGTCTATGACCAACTCTCTCGGATACCCGAACTTGTAGAATATGTGTTTTCTCTCAAAAACTCAGCTACTTTTTCTTATGTTGCTGATTTGATTTCTTTTGTCTCTGCCCACGTTGTCAGGTAGTCAGTGCACACAATAATGTATTGATTATGCTTGAAAGGGGGGTTGATAGGCCCCACAAAGTCCATGCCCCACTTCTCAAATGGCTCAAAGGTCACTTGAGTTTGCATGGGTATTTCATCCTTTGGAGTGGGTTTCCCCATCCTCTAACACTGATCACACTGGCTCGTGTATCTCCTCACGTCCTGATGAAGAGTGGGCCAGTAGTAGCCTGCTTGCAATATCTTGAAGGCAGTTCTTTTTACTGCAAAATTACCTCCACAAGGCCCATCATGATAGGTGAGGAGGATATCAAAGACTTCCTCCTCCCTAACACATTTTATTAAGATCTGATCTGGGCCAAGTTTGAAGAGATTGCCTCCAATCCAAGTGAAAGGGGCGCTTTTCCTTACTATCTTTCTCTTCTCTTTTGAGGATAGGTCTGGTGGGAACTGTGCTGAAAACAAGTAGTTTTCTATATCAGCAAACCATGGAGAGAGGAGAGAGTACTGATATGGCAAACAAATGTTCATCTAGCATTTGGTCATCCACCATTCCTTCTTCACATGCAGGCAAATTTACTCTAGACAAAAAGTCAACAACAACATTCTCTTTACCAGGCTTATCAATAGTGGTCAAATCAAACTGTTGCAGTAAAAGAAACCATCTAATAATGCGAGCATTTACATTTGGTTTGTTCATTAAATATCTAATTGTAGCATGATCAGTGTGCACAAAGGTTTGATAGCCTGTAATATAATGACTGAATTTGTTTAAGGAATGCACGACAACTAGGAGTTCCTTCTTAGTCACTGTATAGTTTAACTCTGCCTTTGACAAGTTTTTGAATGTGAAAGGGTAGGGCCCAGTTTGGGCCTCTGAGAATTGGGGCAGTCACTAGCTTGCTTTTCAAGGTATCTAGGGCTTCTTGACAGTTTTCCGACCCTATGAACTCAACATCTTTGCCTAAAAGTCCAACAAAGGAGAGGCTATCTTGCTGAAGTCTTTAATGAATCTCCTGTAATATCCAGCTAAACCTAGGAAACTTCTGACATCTCTCACCTTTTAAGGAGGTGGGACCCTTTGGATGATGGTAATTTTGTTGGGGTCCACATACGGTCCTTGCTGAGATATTGTATGACCTAGCACGGTCCCTTCAGTCATCAAGAATTCACATTTTTCCGGATTGAGGGACAAGTTCATCTCAATACACTTATTCAAAACTTTTCCTAGGTTAGATAAAGCTTCCTAAAAGTTAGAGCCATAAGGAGTAAAATCATCCATGTATATTTCTACTGCATCATGAATAGTTCAGAAAATACTCAATACTGCTCTTTGGAAAGTGGCTGGAGCATTACGCAAACCAAAAGGAAGGACCTGGTATGCAAAGGTACCCCAAGGACAAGTGAAAGTGGTCGTATCTTGGTCTTCATGGCTGATTTGAATTTGGTTGTACCCGCTAAACCCATCTAGGAAAGAGAAAAAAAAATTCCCTGCCAGACCGTCTAACACTTGATCTATGAGAGGTAAAGGAAAATGGTCCTTTTTAGTGGCTTTGTTCAATTCCCAATAGTCGAAATAGATTCTCCAATTACCATTTTTCTTTGGCACTAGCACCAAAGGAGAGACCCATTCACTGTCAGAGATGGGATAGATGAACCCTGCATCAAGCAATTTCTGCAGTTCTTCCTTAACAATATATTTAAGCATTGGGTTCATCCTCCTTTGAGGCTGCTTGACTGGCTTACAATCTTCCTTGATGTATATATGATGAGTACATACAGAAGGGTGCACTCCCTTCATCTCCTTATAACTCCAAGCAAAGGAATCTAGATGTTTTCTCAGTAGGCTGCATAACTCATTCTCCTGGGAAGTAGATAAGGATGGATTGATTTTCAATGGTCTTTCTGGGCCAAACTCTATATTTTTGACACGGATAGAAGCAGGGCCAGCCACACATAGATCAGTTGAGGGGTTGTTTTTGGATTCTCTTACTATGTATTCTAATGGTGATACACTGGGAGTTGGATTATGAATCAAATTTTCAATCATATCATCCTCATCTTGCGGTTTTCCCCCCGTGGTGAGTTCTAATGCACAAAGCGGTGCAGAATAAACTTCATCCTCATCCTCCTCCTCAAACCAGAGAGGTAGATCATGTTCTAGCAAGGGTTGGGCAGGAGGATATAGGGTTAACTGTTTGGACATGTGCCCGTTATTTATGGTCATTGTCATGCAGAAAGAGTCAATTTTGCGGACAAAACCGACCTCCCTAGAAGCTAAGGCTTTCTAGTGACAAAAAAGACAATTTAATCCTATCTCTCTCTAAACATGCATTAAAAGACAAGCAATCAGATGTTTTGAAACATACCTTTAGTCCAACGCTTGGTTGTTGTAGTCCAGCCTCGTCGATCCAGATGAGCTCTTCCTTCTCTTCGAAACCTGCGTTCACCAACAAGCAAACAATTAAATAATACCTGAATAGCTCATAAAACAATACATGTTCATCATACAGACCAAGGAATATATGAAACAAACTATATAGAATAATTCATTGAGAGAAATGGACTGAATTGTATTAAAGTGGAAACAAAGAAACCATTACAACCAGGCCTTGGTGTTGTGTAGGTCCCTCCTAGGGTCCAGCAAGAATTCTCCTTTACTTTGATAAGCTCACCCACTTCCAAATGAAGTTAAGAAAGGATGGATATCTCTCCTCTCAAGCTCTATAAGGGAGTCCTAATTCCAGCAGCATCTACCCTTAGGAATGTTCAGCTTTCAACCTCCCCTCCCTCTGGCCCAAGACCTGTATTTATAGTGCTTGGGAGGAAGTTAATCAGGTCCACCATGAATGGGATAAGTCCCTCTTTCAATGGGATAGCTCCCCTCTTCATGGGATAAGTTCCTCCTTTATTGGGGTGCATGAACCAACTGGAGGCGCTCCATCCTCGTCAAACAAACTTCTAGAATGCTCTAGAATCAACCACAAGTAACTTTTTTGGAGTAAAACTTGCGCCTTTTGATCTTTACAGGAGTACACACCCATGGCTTTACATACAGAGCGTACAAGTACGCAGGTCTTGTGAACTTGGGGTGCGTACCCGCAGGTAAAGATAAGAGAAACTGCGTAACTAGAGTTTTATTGATTTTGAGGAATTTTCTCTCTTTCTTGGAGTTTGACATGAGGAGCAGAGGTATAAGACTTGCCAAGGAGGATAGTATGACAGGTGATGGAGCCATACTAACTGCAAATAGTCATGGTGACAAATTTTAGTGTAACAGATTGCCCCCTAAAGTGCGAAGCCTGTAGTAGATTAGGGTTTCATATCATCTAGGAAGGGTGAAGTGCTTTATCATTTCAAGGATTATCTTGTGGAGAGCCCAGTCAGAACCTGCAAGTATTCAACACAAAATACATGTATGAGATCATATCATCGCTGAGGTAGGCATTCCCATACTCAGATCAAAAACGTTAACTAACAGACTAACTACTGCTCAGATACAGGAATGATTTCGCAGTACATCATAATCATAGACTCATGTAGACACAGTATGGACGTAGCCATCTGTTTATAATTGGTCTACTATATAATGAATACAAAACTCCTCGCAGCCTGGATGGTGGAAACTAGATCCAGGGTCTTCATTTCTACTTCCCGAAATGGTACGATTCTATCCATGCGAATAAATGAGTTGATGTCGAGCATGGTAGAAACCACTTGATTACCAGTCAATGATGTAAACTGTTAACAAGTGTGAGAGAGACCACCAGTGATGTCAATGGTTCTCAAAGTACCCAGTACAATCCATGAGATGTGAATGAATGAGTTGATGTCGAACATGTCACGGAATCCTTCGATCGAAAGTCAATGATGTAAATTGTCGTCAAAGGCGAGAAATCTGCCATTGATGCATGCGGATTTCAAGGTACTAACGATTCCTAGGTCATCTTTCTAGATAATGTGCTGATGTCGATAGAAAGCGACCCGTTGCAGGCAAGCCCACAACACTAAATCACAGATCAAGTTGAAGAAATGTTGCTGTAAGGACTGACTCAGGGATGGTCAAAATGGATGACAGGTATTTTGCAGATGAATTTTGACCTCTTGAACACATAATGACACAACAGATGGCTTGGTGACGAATGACTCAAAGTTAATACCCGGAACCCGGCTGAAGACTTTCAATGTGGTTTGATCAACTGTGAGGCAAAAGATTTCCCAACCCAGGTGAATGAAAAGTGTCGTGTTCAAGAGTGGTGATAAGGCTTCTCTGAGACAAAGGATAACAATTCGACTCATTTTTCTCTCTTTTCCCCCACCATTTATGGCAAGTACCTCTTTATTTTTGACAAGCTTGAGGAGGATAACATTTTCTTGATTATAAGCTCATCCTTCGGATGAGTCCAACTTAGTTTAGATTCGAACCCTAAGAAGGAGTGGTTCGTTCCTGTTTGTAATCGAACAAGTCCTTTACTGTGAAATTTTAACGAGTCCAGTATAGGAGAAACTCGACGTTTTTCAATTTTCGAGAGTCTGAAAAACTTAAGAAGACTCCAGGGTTGACCTTTTTCGTAAATTTGTGTCTCCCAAGCCCGAAAAAGTATAAAATAATACTTGAGAGAACTGCTTGATCTTTCGACCAAGGAGTACTTTCATTATTAGTGTCTCTGACCTGAAAAGTAAAAAGTGATCAAGGACACGTCGTTTTATTTCCAATATCGAATTTGAAACGACAAAAATCCGGCAATCTTTTCATGTTTTTACGGTCAGAAAAGGGCTATAAGAGGACCGTCTTTTAATTCCATTTTAACGAGTGTAAAAGAAATGCTCGGCAATCTTTTCATGTTTAAGGAGTCAGAAAAGGGCTTAAAAGATGACTATGATGTTTTTGTTTGTGAAAAATGACAATTTTCCCTGTAAATCCTTTTTATCCTGTACAAAGACCAACACATTACTCATACCTGTTTAAAGATAGATAAAAATACATTGAAAATACCTCTTCATGGTGGAAAATAAACAAATTTACCATTCATTTACTCAAAAAAACTATAAAAAAAGGGTTTTACCAATTCATTTTTACCGTTTTACTATTGAGGTGAGAAAAAGGGCTTTTGGCAAGAAATTTCCCGTGGACATTGCGAAGAATCCGACCGTCGAAACTGAACGCTGTCTCATCAGGTATTCTACAACATCCTTCTCTTTATTTCCATCCATTTAGAATTCATTTTTAGGTCTTGATTTCATTTTTTGGAGGCCTTGGGGTTTCAAGGTGCGCTTTTCGGGGAACGCAGGTGCCGCACTGCTGACCTGCGTACCCCGATATTTTCTCAGTGGGGAAAATACCGGGTGTATGCACCTGGCCTTAAGGGAACCTGCGTACATATGCTCTGTTCCTAAAACGCTGTGTGCATACCCCGCAAAACGCGTTTTGTAACCCCCATTTCTCCAAAATGGACCAAAATTTTAAAAATTTATGGACTCTAATAGATGTTTTATGGTGTGTAGAGTGCCCACCATGCTTGATTGGCGTGAAAGAGAACACGAGGATGTCGATTTAGCCGCCATAAATCATCAACCTTCCATTGATGCTTTTGTTAACACCCAGGTTGTTCCCTTTGACTCTAAGGGAATACGGCCGGGGTAACCACTAACCAATCTTTGGATTACAGCTTCTAGCCAAACTGTAATCAGAGAGGGCTCTCTCTTTTGATTTATCTTTGTTTTTTGAATGATCTTAGGCTAGCTATGAGTTCAGGTTTGTTTAAGGTTTTAGTTGGGTGATAATTTCAGTCAAGGTTCTTATGCAATTTCCAAAGTGTTCTAGTCCATTGGGCTATGGAGTCAGTGGTCCTTAGGTCTTTGATATGCTGTTTTGATACTGTAATGATATTGCAGAGCCAGATTAGTGTCTGAGAACAACGTTTATATTTAGTGATTGAGTGGAGTGTATCCAGTTAATGCAAGGCAATGAAGAATCTTGCAGTGAACTGCTAAAGAAAAACGATGGGAATATTGTCCTAAAAGCAATTAAGAATTTCTAGGTAATATTCATACATTTTAGAATCAATATAGACATGAGCAATTAAGAATTCATGTGCATAGTAATCCTGAAGACAAAACATTCATAGCAGCAAATTTTGAGTGCAAGGTGTAGTGAAACAAATCTTGTACTATTCTTTTCCTTTACTGCTAGCTTAGTGTAACATGACTATGATTTGATAAACGTAAGAAAAACAGGAACTGAGTTTGAAGAAAACTTGTTATTTCATCAGACAGCACAGGAATTCTGCATCAACACATGGAGCATCCTCCAGACATCAAATATTTCAGGAAATCACTGAGCTCATCCAGCCCTTTGTATTAGATAAATCTGAAAGTGTACAATACAAGTGTCTCATAGCGAAAATTACCAACCCCTTATGAGTTACTCAGGGGAGTATATATACAAAAATTACAAAAAATATCAGCGAATGAGTTTATATCTCATTTATGATATGCTAATCTCAAAAAATTCAGTAGCTGAAGGAGTGAATGCAGCAGTAGTTCCTTAATGCTTCAGCTGTCAAAAAGTCAGAAGATATTTGGTCTTTATGGCTGTTGGAGTCGGCCGAAAATGTGCTGTTTGAACTTGGCTAGCTGTCATGTCTGTGGGATGAGTCACCTTTTTTAGCTGCTAACATTTTTCCTGTCATTTGTCTTGTAGTGACCTGGAGCTGGCAGTGACCGAATGACTGAAGCTATCATGGCAGAATCTGAAGCATGAATTGCCACCAATCCTCCTTAGGCATTTGATGTCTGCGCATCTTTATCAATGTTTCCTTGGCCTCTGTATGCTTATAAAGATTGGGAGGGGTCTCAAACAGGTGATTCACCTCATTCTCAATGAAGAACATGCCTTCCAGTTTTTCATATATGCTCTGTCCTGTGGGAGGCCCTGCTGGTTCAGATGTACTGCCAGATGCAATAATCTGATTTTCAATAGTGGTTGCCATTCTGTTGGCCATCTGATCTGGAGAGATCAGTTTTCCTGCACCACTTAGTAGGCTGGGCAGGCCTTTTGCTTACAGCACTCCCATTTTGGCCTTGTATTCCTCCACATCTGCTTGCATTTCAAAAAATTTCCTCTCTACTGTTTGTATATAGTTTCTTAGAGTTAGTGCCTTCTTGGCAGAGAGGACAGCTTCTGTTCTATTGGGAATGCCTATGGCTGCCAATTCTTCCCTTTCCTGTCTATTCAGGAAGTCTATCATCTTGTTTGCCTGTTCTGTTTTGTTTCCTAGTACTGTCTTGGCCTTCTGAATTTCCGCTTGTGCTTGGCCCATCAAATCCATCTGCTCATGCATTATTTTTATTGACCTCCACTGTTGTTTGATGGATTGGCCAATTTTAGCCCATAGGATTCTCTTTATGTCAGCCATAGTTGTCTCTAGGTTCAGCTCCTTTTCTAAGGCCTTTATCTTGTCTCTTTGGGCCTTTATTTCTCTGCCCTGTTCTGCTACAGTTATTTTGGAGTTGGTATACTTGGAGTCCAGTTCTGCCAATTTTTCCTTGGCCTTCTTTATTTCGTCTGCCTGGAGCTCCATTGCTTTGACGGCCTTGGTCAATTCTTCTATACTTGGACTGGCATCTGAGGCTGCTGCTATTCCTGCTGCTTCTGCTGTAGCGGGCACTGCTGCCCTTGAAGTTGCTGCTGTTGTTGATGTAGTTGGAGGAGCTTGGGAAGTGGAATCTGCTTGTTTTTCCTGTAATATTCCTTCCAGCTCTTTCTCCAGTTCCCTAATCCTTTGGTCTTGCTGCATTAGGAGGTCTAGCTGGTCCTCAGCCCGTTTTTGCTTTTGAAGTTCTGCTGTTTGAGGGTGCTCTGTGGGCTGCAGCTTCAATCTCTTCTTCATTGCATTCAGGTCATCATCCTTTTTCTTCATGAGGGCCTTTACACCCATTGGATCACTAGGATCATGTCCTAGATCGATGATGATCTCCTCCAGAGACTTTATTCTATTGTCCTTGGCCTGAGAGGACATTCTCTCAAAATCCAACTGGGTGTTGGTGTTTTTTAGGGACTCCTTCAGCTCATGGGCCAAGGTGGCCTTCTCTATTAGGGTTGCATAGACCATCTCTCCAGTTTGCTTGTGGAGTTCAATCTGGTCCATGGGATGTATATCCCTGGCTAGGACCTCCACCCTTGTCTTTATGAAATCTGCAAGTGTCTTAGGCTCCGGCCCCATTGGCTTGAAGTGGCTCAGGAGCAATTTCTCCTGCTGAATGTCATATACCGACAATAGTCTCTCTTGCTGGGCTGGTGTTGCATCTACGAATTGCTTGTAGACCTCTGCCCTTAGCAGCTCATTCTGTGCTTTTATCTGTTTGAAAGAAGCCTTGGTGCTTTTGGGCTTCTTGGTCAGCTGGGAAGAGGAGGACACCTCTAAGCCGAGTTGTAAAGTTTGCTCCTGCTGAAAGGAGCTTGTGCCTGTGTGTTGACTGCCCTCCTTGTCTTTTCTTTCACTCTCCAAGACATCATCAGTAATGTCTTCTACCTCTGGGGAGTCTGCTCTTTGTCTTTTGGCTTCTGGCTGGTGGGAGGATCCACTGAGAGGAGTGGACTCTTCTCTGTCTCTTTTAGTTCCCCTTTCCTCATGTGCTGGGGTCTGTAAGATTGGGGCAGTTACTGGCTCTTTTTGTGGAGGTGGAATTTGCAGTGTTGGATCTGCTGGTAGCTGAGTCTGTGGAGGGAGATTTTACCCTTGTTGATGTTCTTGTTGCTGCCCTGTTTGCTGCTCTGCTTCAGGGGCAGGCTTTTCTTTTGTTACCTCCTCTTCTGTACCCATTATACCCTTGCCTTTATCTAACACTGGTGCTGATGTAGAAGGTGCCTGTGGTGCAGTCTTTGTAGCCGAGGTCCCTTCTCCTATTGAATAAGGCAGTCTGAAAGGTACCTGCTGCACATAGTCTAGGTCAATAGTCTTTTCAAGCTCCCTCCTACTCTTTAGCATTCTCTCTTCCTCAGTTAGATTTTCAACTAGAGTGTCCATCTGCCATTCTTGTAGGTTGGCATATTTTTCAATGTGAGAGTACTGGCAATGTTTAATGCCTATAAGCCTATACTTGTTTCTTCTTGCGGTGATGAAACCTTGAGGGTCATAATGGACCCACCGAAAACTATAGGATAACTTGTATTTATCCTTGAGGATTAGGTTTGCCTCTTCCCACCCTTCTTTTTTGTTCATGATGAAGGGGCCCAACTCGTGTTTGAACTTGAGGTGGGCCTTCTTTTTGGCACTGTGGAAATGGGTGAGGTCTGACTGGATCAACTGCATGTAATACTCCAAGGCAAATAACCTCATAGGTACATATTTTGGGAGCCTGTATGAACAGAGCTCACAGCCATAGACCCTAATGACAGTATGGTTCTCATATAGGTACCAGTCACCTATTTTATATTTTCTAGAAAGATGCAGGGCTTTCTTTATCTCATTTGATATTCTGGGAGGAGGGGACCTCATCAACAGGCAAGAGACTGGGTATACAAATTGGTCAACAAATTCACAGTAGGTATAGGGTGAATTTGTGACCTTATGAAAGATAGAGGTCCAGAAGATAACAGATCTTCTTTCCCCTTTGTGATCCAGCCTTCTGATGTAGCATGGGAAGGCTTCAGAGTGATAGTACATGAACAGGTGGTAAATATAGGCTGAGTACCTGAAGACCCCCTGCCTGTCCACCTTGCTCAGCTGATCATGAATCTTATTGGCAATGAATTTAGCAAAGTTATATTTCCTGGCAAGGGGTTGGCGTGGGCTATAAGAAGATAGCAATACCAGCATTGTTTTGTCCACATGCTCACTGTTTTTGTATCCCAGCACATAGGCAATCATGTCTAGTAACAGCCTGCCTACATCATTGAAATGGACATCTAGATAAGGAGGTGGCCCTGTAGGCTGACACTCAGGTCTCATGAAGGTCCTGGTGACCTTTTGAAGCTCCTCACTGGTCATCTTATCACCAGCTTCCAGCAAATAGCTCATGGATAATGGGATCAACAACTCTGTCTGATCAAAATGTAACATCTTGTTGATGGACTCAGCATTGATGTAGAAAAGGATCCTCCCAGATGGAGTGCTGACAGCTCTGTGCTGCACATCATAGTTCTCAGCACATAGGTGAATGATTTCAGGGAAGACATTTACAGCTGGGAGACAGTAATAAGGCAGGTTTGACTCCCATATCCCATGTGTACCATGACCATCCTTATAGTCCTCTCTTAGTTGGGTGAAGGTCTGCAAGAAGTCCCTCTTACCCTCAAAGTCTTCAATGAGACAGTCTTTGTCAACAAATGTCAAGGCCTCCAACTCTCTATTTGTTGGATTCAATGGAGCTACACTGAGGGATGAGGATGCAGAAGCAGCCATTGTAAAACTTGATTTGAAATAAGGTGATGGCAATTGTTTACAAAGTCTTTTTTAAGAGCTTGAGTAATAGGACCAATACAGACCAAGTCTGAAGTGTTTTTCTCAGTGAAAACGCAAGCTGGTTTCTGCAGTTTGCTGCAAATTCTCAGGGATGCGACTTGTCAAGGGTGAGTTGCAAAGGAAATGAGGCTTCTTTTGGTAAAAAATGCAGCTGGCCTGTACTCGGCAAAAGGGAACAATGCCGAGCACCTCGAGGACAATTGTATGGTTTCAGCCCGTGGAATGACCACTCCAATGTCGAATTATAGTTCAGGGGTGGTGCAAGTTGCTTGGGCTTACTTTAGGTAACAGGCAGAGTCAAATTTAGGATTTTTACCAGTTTTTAATGGTGAATTTATAGAGAATTGGAATGCATGGGCAAAAGTGGGGAAAACTGGTGAAATACCTGGAAAAACTAGCTTGGACGCTTGCGGGCCGGGCTGTGGAGGTTTAATGCCGTCGAATTCTGGACTTGTAGCGGTCGAAATGTTGAATTTGATGGCTGGGGACAAATTTCGCGGCAGCTGGTTGACAACGGCTACTTCTTTTGCGCGTGAAAATGACCAAAAACGGATCATTTGGTCATTTATAACGTTAAATTTGGAAAAAGTATGCATTTGGCGCTTTTCCGTCGATGACGTCCGCATGACGTCATGGCGGGGCCCGGGTACGGAGCTGACGTGGCTGCTGAGGTGTGAGCCAGGTTGGCAGGACACTGTGGCGGGTGGATAAGGTGGCAGGGCTATGTGGAGGGCCACGCGGCGCGGGGGTGGGCGAAAGGTGCTACGTCAGGATGACGTAATGATGACATCAAGGAAGGCGGTATCGGAATGGTGGTAAGTGGGTTCCCCGCACCGCCTTTGCTGACGAGTGGTATTAGGGAGGGGGGCTCCGAACAACCCCAGCGTTTGACACACGTCCCTGTACGGGGCGGAAAACCATTTTCCCTGGACGCTAAAGGTCGGCAGGTCGGGGAACAGAAATGACCGCCCACCGTCGGATCATGGGTGGCAGAGATCGAACGGCTGGCGGGTCCTCCGACGGATCGTGCAAGTTGGGGGGACCCGCTGGCCTATTATAATATTCAATTTAATATATCGGGTGGGGAACCTTAGGGTAGTGGGTTTTTCATGTGTTTTGGGGATTTTTCGGGTTTTTCAAGGGTTTTATAAGAGAAAAGGGGTTTATAGGAGTGATTTCAGCAAGGGAAAAGGGGTTTTTTGTGTTTTTCGAGCAGAGGGACAGTGAAGGCTTAGGGGAAAGGTTGTTGCCCCTAACCAGAGGTTAGAC
Source organism: Pinus tabuliformis (assembly GCA_031772625.1). Taxonomy (NCBI): domain Eukaryota; kingdom Viridiplantae; phylum Streptophyta; class Pinopsida; order Pinales; family Pinaceae; genus Pinus; species Pinus tabuliformis. The sequence goes on from CM062811.1 coordinate 906,240,500, forward strand.
CAGCCCCAAGACAGGGTTGACCACAGCCCCTGGTGGACTGGGATCTCCCTCAACAACTTATTGGCTATAATGCCTAAAGGGAGGATATGTATATAATGCTGGGATTTAGACACCATGGTGTTATTATAGTAGGGAAAGGGGGACATAGGGGATTTATATAATAGAATTAGTGGTTAATATGGATGAAACAGGTGGATGAGGGGAAATAGCACTAAGTTTATTTGAAAGTCACTTAGTTTAGGGAGTAGATCAAAATGAAAATAATTTTACATAGGAAATGTGGCTTTTAAATGAACAAGAGCCAGCATGAAACCATAAATTCTTCCATGAATCCCAACTGATGAGGGGATGTTAGTAATAAAAGGGAAAAAGGGAAAGAAAGGAGGTTAGACATGCTTCTTTGCTTTGCTGCCCTCTGATGGAGAAGAACACCTTCTCAGTTCATTGATTTTGCTTGGTGAATCATGGGCCAACACACATGCTGTTGGGAAGGTAAATCCCCTCTACGGATAGAGGCGATCCCTACTAGCCCAATAGGGGTCTAGCAACAATCACACAATGCTGCCACGCATGTTCCTAGTTACAATTAAACAAGAAGTAAGAGCACCTACTTGGATTCCTGCGCTGTCGTTGGACGAAGAGATGTCTCCTTCGCTCCTTTGCTTCGGCTAGTCACAGTCCTTCGCGATCCCCGCGAACGGACACCTGCACACACGAAGAGAAGGCAAACGCAAGCGTAAAATCTAGTAAAAGTAACTATATGCCAGTCAGAAAAGACATAATTCACATTTATCCATTGCATAAACAAACGAGAATGGAACAATAATAGCAGTCATCTATTATTAATCAGAATAGAGAAGAGTACAACCAAATGTTCTGACGTCGATAAACTTCTCAGGAGGGATCAGTCAGCATGTATCTCAAGCATTCACCTTTGAGGATGGTTCTCCCAAGACAAACAACTCTCTCTCTCTCACACAAATGTCACAAACAAACTTCCCCAAAGCAATCAATCACTTCCACTCCTAACACACCACACCTATAGCAGCAATCTGAGCACTACAAGCTCTGTACAATCCAAGCTAAGTCTAGCTAGTTTCCACTAGTTTCTAACTATCAAAAACTAGCTGCTCATGGTAATGGTGGAAGTTTATATAGGAGAAGGAGTCTCCTAAAAAGGTGGAAGGATGAGCTTATCTTCAAGGGGAGTAGTTGCAAAGGGTCGAACAGACATGCCATAGAAGGGAGTCGATATTCACAAAGCTAACAACCAAGCCTGGAGAGATCTGGAAGGCTGGTTGTTTGAACAAATTCGCCCAAACTGGATCAGCGCGGATTATATAGAGACTGCCGCGCTGTCAGCACATAACAATAACTGAACAAGTCATGTCAGCGCGGAAGGACACGCGAAAGCCGTGTTGTGCGTCATCGCGGAAAAGTGATGTTCTTCCGCGATGGCAGCGCACGAAATACACTGTGGGGCGCTGGTCATCGCGGTTATTTTAGGAACAGACGCGCTGATGCACAAAACTTTGGAAAAATGGGTTTTAAGCCAGTTCAGGGATCAAACACTTAGTGATTGTGACTTCTGGACACAGCAGGGCGACTGACAGGAAGGCAGTGATAAATTACTGTGTAACAGATGCCCCCTAAACCATGAAGACCGAGAGAGTGGGAGGGGTGAAATGCTTTACAACACACGCCGAACTGGAACACCACCAGGAAGTACCGAAAAATCTCTAACAATCACCTACATGCAGTCTAGGCATGGGCGCAGCCATCCAAAAGACATGCGAGACTGGTCTATGGTATGGACGCAGCCACCCAGCTAAAGAGACCATAATAATGACAAGGTATGGTCGCAGCCATCCATGAAGACTCAGGTATGGGCGCAGCCATCCATCAATGAGTCATGTAATGATTATCCACAAAATCGCAACCTGGACCACAGTGAGCAAGGATCCAGGGTCTTGCGCTCCATCTCGACCCGAACAGAGTACAAGTCCACACATGTGAATACAGGGGTTGGAGTCGAACATGCATGAACATCGTCTGATTACCGGCCAATGATGAGAACCGTTAACAGACGCGAGAGGTACCACCAATAATGACAATGGCCCTCAAGGTACTATAGGTACAATCCGTAGCGTGTGAATCAATGAGCTGGTGTTGAACACCCACGGAATCATTCGATCGTAGGTCAATGATGTAAACCTTGCGTCGAACACGAGGAACCTGCCATTGAGGCATGCAGGCTCCAAGGCACCTGGAAAGAGTCTCTAAGTCACTTTCTCGGATAATGAGTTGAAGTCGACGAGAAGTGGCCTTGATCGAAGGTGGGCCATGATGATTCCCACATCATCGATATGAGACAGAGGTATAATAATTTGTGATGAGATAGCGAACGAGGTTGCATTGTGGCAGAGGACAACTTCTCTTGAACATATAACGGCACTGTAACGGATTTGGCAGTACTTGACATCAAATGAGCAGCGGATCGGATGATGACGGCAATGAACAGATGAGAGGTCAAATAGGATATCCCAAACCCATGGAGGCTAGTGAAAACGAGATGAGATGACCCCACCCAGACACGAAACAGCGGAGTGCCATGTTCAAGAGTGACGTACTGCCGAGACGACTGTAATCAAAGTTCCATTTTCCCCACCTTTGCAGGCAGGTACCCCGATTATTTTTGGATGACAAGCTTGACGGGGATAACATATGCTTGGTGTGTGTCATGTTGACAATATCCGATGTCATTGAGTGTTTAACGAGCCTGACAAAGGAAAAACTCGGCTTCTTTTCTTGTTTCGAGAGTCTGAAAAGAATGCGGAAAAGGAGACTCCAGGGGGGTCCTTTTTCGTACAGTTGTGTCCCTCGAGCCCGAAAAAGTATAAAACTGTGCTCGAAAGAACCGCCCGGTCATTACAACCGAGGAGTACTTTTCATGAATAGTGTCTCCGACCGGAAAAAGTAAAAAAGTGGTCGAAGACACGTCGTTTTAGAGCCAATATCGAGTGTGAAACGACAAACACCCGGCGATCTTTTTGGTTTAAACAGTCGGAAAAAGAGCTTTAAAAGCGACCGCCTCTCGTTCCTTTTAACGAGTCGAGAGGGGGACTCGGCAATCTTTTCATCTTTAAACGGTCGGGAAAGAGCTGAAAGAAGACCTCCATTTTTATTCTCTTTAACGAGTCAAAAAGGGAAAAATACTCGGCAATCTTTTCATATTTTACGAGTCAGAAAAGAGCTTAAAGGCGACTCGTCCTAGAGGAACGAGTGGTATAAAAGGTAGCAACTGGTTCCGGCAATGGTGGAACTGCCCAAAACGTGTAATGGTCAAGAGGCTGGCTAATAAAACCACTCATCGCTGCGGTTCCTCAGGAAAGGATAAAGAACCAAGTGAGAGCATATGATCGGCCAAAGAGATGGTAGCAATGGAATGAAACAACCAAGGCTCATCTAGCAGAATTCAGCGGATAAAAATGGCAATCACGAGATGTAAATCAGGGTATGGGTTCATTTTTACACAAGCTTGAACCATGGAGAACTTTGCTTGAATTCGGTTTCATGTTTACACAAGCTTGAAACGAAAAACTATGCTTGTTATAAGTTCGCATGCCCCCAGCATAATAATGCAAATCAAGGTACATGCCCCCCAAGCTTCATTGCATTCGACAAAGTGGATGGAATGAAGGTTCACTTTCGAGATCTTGGAAAGACTCGACTGGGATTTTACGAGATCTTAATCAAAGACTCGATCTGAAAAGGGAGTTGTTTCATTTTTTTAATGAGGTTGACACAGTAAAAGAACTATCCTCATAACCCTTGTTTCATGTTTTAACGAGCTTGACACAAGATCAGGAACTATGCTCGACACCTAGTTTCATTTTTTAAGGAGCTTGACACTGGAAAGGAACTATGCTCCGACCAGACCCAATTTCATTTTTTAAGGAGCTTGACATAGGAAAGTGAACTATGCTCCGACTAGACCTAATTTCATTTTTTAAGGAGCTTGACATAGGAAAGTGAACTATGCTCCGTCAGACCTGGTTTCATTTTTTAAGGAGCTTGACACCGGAAAGGAACTATGCTCCACCCGAACTTCATCATAATGAATAGGAAGTCGGGGCTTCCAAGAGTGGCGCTCCCAGTGGGAGGTCAATATCTCGGAAGTCAGGACCTAATGCCCCCAGGACACTATGCACGATGGTGTCATCACTGGGTACGGGCACGGGGTGGGTGGCCACGTAGTTGATTTGCGGCGAGGAAAATGCAACTTGTGGCTGAAAGCCAGGAGGGAAGGACGAGTGCGCCGGAGGGGCTTGTGGACGAACGAACGATAATTGATCGAACGTCACAATTCTTCCATCGTGTGGAAAGCAAACCACACGGAAAAGTGAAGAAACAAGGGCTCCCATGGCATACACAAAGTCACGACCAAGGAGAAGACTGAAGTCTAAAGAACCTTGGGTAACCGAGACGTCGATATAGACAGTCTTGCCTCCCAAAGTGATAGGAAACTGTGGAAGGATCCCTAATGGCTGACTCGTTCCTCCGTCAAACGCGGTGAGATGCGGTGCGACAGGTACAAGCGATGGGGAACCCAAAGCTCGCCAAGTAGTAACGGGCATAAGACTAACCGAGGCTCCTTCGTCTAACACAGTGCCGGGCAGCGCCCTATTGCAAGCATAGGCGGTGACCCAGAAAGGCACATGGGATGGAAGGGGAGGGGCAGTCAAACGACTCCAATCAAAGGAAATGACCGAACTACTTGGTGGGGGAACCATATGGTTGCCCCCCTGCTCGGAAAGAACCGAATCTAAATTCTCCGGAGAGGTTTCAGGAGAACCTTCATCAAGCTCAGGAGAATCTGAGGAGACGAGAAGAACATGAGAATTTTGCTCTTCCGAAACAGAGTGCTTGAGAGGAGGTGAACTCGAATCAACACCCTTTCCGACCAACGATTGGTCTGGAACAGGCTGGACACAGCCGGGTTCGGGAAGAGGGGCCTGGACAAGAGAAGAATGTGAACCAATCTCATTGTCGGGAGGCGAATGATCTGCAGCTGCAGAGAGACGTTGATATCCAACGGGGAATTGGGGTGAGGGAGCTGTAAGACTTTCCAAGACACTGGAGGCTTTATCCATGAGGGGACAAAGGTGAAGGGGATGATTGCCTTCACAAAGTTTACAGGGGATTCGAATCTTCCCTTTCTCCTTACCATTCCCAGCTGATGAGGTAGCATCGCCATGATGTTCAGCGGGCGATGAGGGGCGGGCCGGATTGCGAGACCAGACTTCTAATACCCTGGGAATGCCAGGACAATCACGAAGCAGATGGTCCTCCTTGCATAATCGACAAGGAAACTTGACCTTCCGCGGAGGAGCAGAAGGTGACCCGACTTCAGGTGTACTGGAGTGGATAGCTGGACTTGAGAGGGGGACTGTGTGTGTAGGCTCTCCCTGAGGGGACTTCTTCTTCTTGGTCTTCCTCTTCTTCTTCTTAGCCACCTGGTTACTCACATCGAGAATTTCACCAGGCGAAGTACAAGAGGACGACGTAGAAGTAGGCGTCGAGGGGGAGAGATCCACCTTAGGGTCAACATGATGTCGTTCAGGTGGAGGGACTGATGGACTAACAGCCGACATGGTGGGGACCAAAGAGGTCGAAAACAACCAAACAGGCAACCCAACAGTTAACCCTGGAAGGGATAATGTTGCCATATAAGGAGCACCAACATTCCCGAGAGGAGGGAAATGACCAGGATTCCCATCAGGAGGGGAACTTGGGTTGGTGAACCCCGGAAAAGTTGCCATTGAGAAAGAAAGCGAAACCTACTCAAGCTAGCGCACACAAGATCTAACCAGGAAATGTTATCGAGGCCGAATAAATTGTTAAGACACTGGAATTAAATTTGACCTTTTCATGTTTCAGGAGTCGAGAAAAGGACGAAAAGATGACTCCAGTCTCCTTCGAATGTTTAATGAGCACGAAGTGACAAGACGCTCACAGGCACCTTTTCGTTTAGGGAGTCTGAAAAGGATCAAAAGTGACTGCTCTGGAGACTCTAGGTAAAAGGTGTGCCAGACTTTTCGCAAAACCACAGAATACTTTTTAGGGTACGGGTGGTCAATCTTCGTGAATGCTGTGTTCACTACATTGCGAATCGTAAGGTGGCAGACTCGGCTTCCTATGGATCAAGGATAAAAGCCTAGTGGGGTCTCCCTATATACGCGACGGTACGTGGGAGCACAGTCCGTGTTAGACCACTATCGAGTCACAGAAGGAGGAATCACCCAACCCAATGTGAAACAACAGTGACTATGTTTAAAGACGCCGGAACACGTCTCTAACCTAGACCTCTAGATATTTGCGTTTAGTTCCAATGCGTTTTTAGATTCATTTGGTTCATTTTACAGTTGATCTTGAGATTAAGTTTCGATTTCAAGCTCTATCGTATGTTCGCTCACAATTACCTAGATGCAATCTATATGCCAAAGAACTTCGTTTTGTTCGATGAATTCTAGCTACGAGAGGGCAAGGAATCTTTAATCAAACAAAACAAATACAAGCAAACAAGCACCTTAATGCAACTAAAGCGAGGAAAGGAAACTTTTCTTTTGAAAATGTAAATCAATGAAATGTTCTTTTCCTTTTCAATTTTCAAAGCAAAGCTACTAGTTTGATTTCTTTTCAATGACCCGAAGCACCTAAATGAATTTGGAGGAACCAAAACACCAAGCAAACTACTTAGTGAAAGCACACGAAGTTCTCAAAACACCCAAAACAGATTTCCAAACCAAAAGGAAAAACCAAGGTTCGCACGAGCTATGTGATCTAAGCTCGGCAAGGCAAAAAGGAATTCAAGCAAGAAGGAAGCAAGTGTGAACTGATCGATCCAAACAATCGTAATCTATGCTTGGCAGTGAAGAAATCGAATCAACATAAAAAAGTGGTTCAATAATCGACGCTAAAAATCAACCAGCAACAAGCAGTGAAAAAGCCTCAAGCAAATCAATAAGAGGGTTGTGGATGAACCTTGAATAGACAAGTAACCCAAGCAAATGGTTTCTCGATGAAACTTCTAAAGGGCTAGGTCACATGGTCTAAAAACACAAGACTCAGTCGAATGAAATCAAAGAGAGAGCGTCCCTTAACCAAAAGCAATCAAAACAAGCTAATGAGGGACAAGAAACCACAGGGGATAAGAAAGATTGATGAATTCAGGAGATAAAGTTATAAAAACAACTTTTCAGGAGTCAGCGCAAGTTTTACACTAAAAACCCATGTCAGCGCAACTTTTACACAGACCACCCGAGCTGTCAGCGCGACTTTTGCCCAAAAAACCGAGCTGATCTCAGAAAAACACAGTCATCGCGGAATTAAGCTAGAAAGTTGCGCTGACATCGCGGATATACACGTCTTTTCCGCGCTGATCCGATTTTCAGCGCGACTGTTAAAATTAAATCCGCGATGGAGCTCAAAAATAGTGACAGGCAAATCAAAACTCCCAAATCAAAACAGCCAATCTTTCAATCAAACAGGGGCATTTCCCAGATCAACCCAGGAAACGCAAAAGACTGATAATTAATCCCCAAAATTTCAAAAAGAGAGCAATCAAACAAACTTAAAACAAGGATGAATGAAAAAGGACAAAGGCCAGCTCCCCAGTGGGGTCGCCAAATTGTTGGGAAGGTAAATCCCCTCTACGGATAGAGGCGATCCCTACTAGCCCAATAGGGGTCTAGCAACAATCACACAATGCTGCCACGCATGTTCCTAGTTACAATTAAACAAGAAGTAAGAGCACCTACTTGGATTCCTGCGCTGTCGTTGGACGAAGAGATGTCTCCTTCGCTCCTTTGTTTCGGCTGGTCACAGTCCTCCGCGATCCCCGCGAACGGACACCTGCACACACGAAGAGAAGGCAAACGCAAGCGTAAAATCTAGTAAAAGTAACTATATGCCAGTCAGAAAAGACATAATTCACATTTATCCATTGCATAAACAAACAAGAATGGAACAATAATAGCAGTCATCTATTATTAATCAGAATAGAGAAGAGTACAACCAAATGTTCTGACGTTGATAAACTTCTCAGGAGGGATCAGTCAGCATGTATCTCAAGCATTCACCTTTGAGGATGGTTCTCCCAAGACAAACAACTCTCTCTCTCTCACACAAATGTCACAAACAAACTTCCCCAAAGCAATCAATCACTTCCACTCCTAACACACCACACCTATAGCAGCAATCTGAGCACTACAAGCTCTGTACAATCCAAGCCAAGTCTAGCTAGTTTCCACTAGTTTCTAACTATCAAAAACTAGCTGCTCATGGTAATGGTGGAAGTTTATATAGGAGAAGGAGTCTCCTAAAAAGGTGGAAGGATGAGCTTATCTTCAAGGGGAGTAGTTGCAAAGGGTCGAACAGACATGCCATAGAAGGGAGTCGATATTCACAAAGCTAACAACCAAGCCTGGAGAGATCTGGAAGGCTGGTTGTTTGAACAAATTCGCCCAAACTGGATCAGCGCGGATTATATAGAGACTGCCGCGCTGTCAGCACATAACAATAACTGAACAAGTCATGTCAGCGCGGAAGGACACGCGAAAGCCGTGTTGTGCGTCATCGCGGAAAAGTGATGTTCTTCCGCGATGGCAGCGCACGAAATACACTGTGGGGCGCTGGTCATCGCGGTTATTTTAGGAACAGACGCGCTGATGCACAAAACTTTGGAAAAATGGGTTTTAAGCCAGTTCAGGGATCAAACACTTAGTGATTGTGACTTCTGGACACAGCAGGGCGACTGACAGGAAGGCAGTGATAAATTACTGTGTAACACATGCTATTGTAATGAATGACACTTCTGCAACCCCATCTGCCTACCCATCTACTTGCCTAGCATTTTTGTTTCTTCTTGGAGGGTGCATTTAGACTTGCAGACCCTTTGCGTGCCTTTTCTTTTCTTTGGCTTTTTCCCTTTGATCATCTATCTAAGACTGCCCTTATTCCTTCCAAGGCCCCAGATTAAGCAGTTGGGAACCTTAATTCTCTACCTAGCTACTTGTCTGCCAAGATTAGACTGTTTGGACAGACTTCTTTCTCTATTCTACAATAGAAAATTTAAACATGGCATGATCCAGGTTAGGCTGTTGGACCAACCATCAAAATTTTGAGTAAACATGAACCTATTCACATCCCTTGCTGTTTTGAAAATATGGGATCTTTGTACCATCAAAGCAGAGCATATTTGGCCTTTGAATTTGCCAATCATGAAATATGAAACCTATTGATATAGGTAGCTAACAGTGGCTCCACATGGGGATGGTGTTTCATTTGAAAGACCAAGAACAGCAGGTCAGATTGCCTTGCTCCTTGACTGCTCTTGCCAATCTTAAAGTTTGCTGCTTTGAAATGCCAAAATTATGTGCTTCTCTTCTCGGTAGACCTCTGAATCTATGTGCCTTTTGCTGACAGTCAATAAACTTGGAAAACTGTATTTTTACAATCTAAACAGAAAATAATATATACATCTGCATATATACAAGGGGACCTCAGGCTGCACTTATGGGTAATAGTCAAAATAATGTTTCAGCATCTTGCCATTCACAGGGCCTTCGTCCAAGTCAGTTTCATTAAGACTTTTTAGGAAGTAAGTGTTGTTACCTTGTACTGCTTGGACAACAAATGGTCCTCTCCATAAGGAATCAAATTTTCCATGTTTTCCTTTGTCTTCTCTTCTTGCATCCCACTTGAGGACTTTGTCTCCCATATTGAAATCTTCTGCCTTAGTTTTGCGGTCAAAAGCCTTCTTTAGCTTTTCTTGTAATACTTGAACTCTGCTGAAAACTTGATCTCTGGTTTGCTGCAGACATATGATTTCATTGATTCTTCTTTGCATATCATTTGGTTCAGCTTGGCTTTCTTGAAGAAGCTTCATAACAGGCACTCCTAGTGATGAGGGGAATTTGGCTTCTAGACCATAAACCAACTCATATGGGCTGGTCCCAATTGATCTTTTAGTTTTTAGTCTATCTGCCCGTAAGGCATTAACTAGCTTCTTATGCCAATTCTTCTTATTTTCTTCCAGCACTTTCTTTATAATGTTTACAAGGCTTTTGTTTGATGATTCAGCAAGGCCATTTCCTTGGGGATAGTATGCAGTAGAATGGCCCAAGGTAATGTGAAATTTGTGGCAGAAATTCACCATGTTTTTTGATCTGAAAGCTGCAGCATTGTCTGTGATTATTTTATCAGGGCAGCCAAATCTAGCCAATATATTGTTCTCCAAGAACTGAATAATTATTGAATCATTTGCTTGTCTGCATGGGGCAGCTTCAATCCACTTAGTGAAGTAGTCTGTTGCTGTTAAAATCCATCTATGTTGGCCTGAAGATGAGGGATGAATTTCCCCAATGAAATCCAAGCCCCACTGTTGAAAAGGTCTCTCTGTTGCAATAGGTCTTAAGGGAAGTGGCAGTAACTGTCTTTTGCCCTCAAACACTTGACATTTATGACATGAGGTGATGAATTTCTTGACATCAGAGAACATGGTGGGCCAGTAATATCCAGCCCTTAGTATCTTGTCCACAGTGGACTTCCAGTACAAGTGCCCACCACAGTCACCTGCATGAAATTCTTTTATGATATTGTCAGTTTCATTTTCAATTAAACAGTGCAGCAATATACCTTCATGGTTTTTCCAAAGAAAATTGCCATCCATCACACAAAATCTTGAGGATTTCATTTTTAAGAATCTACACTTAGTTCTGGACAGTCCTGGGGGAGCACACAGGTTTTGTAACACATAACATATATCAGAGTACCAGGGGGATTGTTCAAAGGCTACATTGATCTTTGGAGTCGCCAGCTCCGGTTCACTGTCTAGTTGATTGATGTCTAAGGCTTGGAAATTTGTTTCAGACATTAATTTGGCCAAGCCCTGCCCTTTTATCAGTTTTGTAGGTTTTATTTCAATGTCAAATTCCAAAATGTTGGCAATCCATTTTCCCCTTCTACCTTCCAAGTTCTCTTGAGTAAGTATGTCCTTCACAATTGGGCTTGGTACATAGGCTATGACATGGGAGTATAGGATGTAGATCCTAAAGTCTTTAATAGCCTTGACTAAGGCATATGCTTTCTTTTCCATGATCTGGTATTTCAGGGGTGCATCCCTAAGAGCTTTACTAAAGAAAGCAATGGGTTTCTCATTTCCTTGGTCATCTTTCTGTAATAAAACAACAGCAATTGTGTGTTGGGAGGCAAAGGAAAATATGATAAATTCCCTATCAAATTGTGGATTTGTTAGAACTGGGGTTTGAGTAAGGGCCACCTTTATTCCTTCAAATGCTTGACTTGCTTCTACTGACCATTTTACTTTTGAATCCTTTTTAAGCATGTTATTGAGCAGTCTGCTTAATTCGGCCAGATTTGGGATGAATCTTCTTAGGAAGTTGATTTTTCCCAAAAAGGCTTGTAGTTCCTTCACATTTCTTGGATGAGGCATTTGTAAGATGGCTTGGATTCTGTCTGGGTCAATCCTAATACCATCCTTTGAGATAATGTGACCCAACAGCTTACCTTCCTCCAATCCAAACAGGGATTTCTTGGGATTTAAGGAAATTCCATATTTCCTACAAGTTATGAATATTTGTCTCAGATGTTTCAAATGTTCTTGGTCAGATTTGGAAAAAGGTGTGAGGTCATCTAGGTAAATGACAAGGAAGTCATGAATTTCTTTGGCAAAAGCAATATCCATTGCTCTTTGGAACGTAGCCCCTACATTTTTCAACCCAAAGGGCATTTTAACATATTTGAAAGTTCCCCATGGAGTTGTAAATGCTGTTTTGTCCTGATCATCAGGATGAACTAAGATCTGGTTAAAACCTGAAAATCCATCAAGTAAAGAAATTCTTGAGGCCCCTACTACTCTCTGCAAGATGTGATCCATCTTGGGTAAGGGGTAATTATCTTTCAAGGATACTTGATTCAAGTTCCTAAGGTCAACACACAGCCTTATTTCACCAGTCTTCTTTCTTGTAGGGACTAAGTTAGAAATCCAATCAGAGAATCTGATTGGTGCTATGATGCCAGCTTTAAACATTTTCTGTACTTCTTGTTCCATTGCTGGGAGAAGCATAGGATTGATTCTCCTAAGTTTTTGTTTAAAGGGTTTTTGGTCTGGTTTGAGAGGGATGGTGTGTTGAATTACAGAGGTGTCATAGGATTTTAAATCCTCATAACTCCATGCAAAGACATCCTGGAACTCCTTAAACAAGTCAATGTATTTGGGCTTTTGATCAGGGGGTAAGGAAGCAGACAATTTGATGATATTGGGTTTTTCCACAATCCCAATATTACACTCTTCTATGGCAGTGTTGATGGGCTGCATTTTTGGCTTGCCGGGAACATCATTTGAGTCAAAAATATCTTCCAATGGAGCTAAACCAGTGGGAAGAAAATTGTCCTTTAACTGTATGACTTCAGCTTCATCATCAACTATCTCTACTTCACCATCAATTTGTTGAATTTCTAGTATGTTGTCCTTGTTAAAGATTGTGGGATTTAGCATTTGTTTAGCTGTTTTAGGTGATATTGGGTGAGTAATCTTTTGAAACTGTATTTGTGATTGACTTGCTCTATCAAGTATTTGTGATTGACTTGCTCTGTCATTGTCAATATTTAGTCCTGAAAATTCTTGTTGCAAAGTCAAGAAATTGTTTATTTGCATGTCATCATCAAACACTTGCCAATCCTTGACATTGTTTGGGACAGATGGTCTGTGTTTTATTTCAGCTGTAAAGCAATGGTGGGGTTCAAAAGGTAGCTTGCATGTACTTGCAAATGTGGCCAAGCTATGAGCATGAAGATTTTGAGTCCTAGGAATTTTGGTAATCTGAAATTCAGTGAATGATTTTAACAGTTCAGCAGCAGCAGACCTGTAGGACCTCAGTCTTTTGTCATTAGTGACAAAATTACCCTTGACTTGTTGGATAACTAGGTCTGAATCTCCTAGGATTGAAATTCGATGGCTTGCAAGGACTTTACTAGTTTGAGACCTAGTAAAAGAGCCTCGTATTCAGCCATGTTGTTAGTGCATCTGAAGTTCAGTCTATAAGCTCTGCCCTCTGCATGACTGTTTTGTCTATTATGTATCCAGATTCCAGCCGCTGCCCCTAACTTATTGACTGATCCATCAAACTCCATAAACCATAAGATTTCTTGTTGTAGGCGAGTTTTAATAAGTTGTCTATGGTCTGGGATTATGAGTTGGAGTTCTGGTTTTTTATTTAGTTCATTTTTTAGGACAGTTTCACCACTTGTTTGGATCATCTTTGCTTCTAGAGCAGCTGTTTGTTGTCCATCACAGTTGTGCTCTTGTTTTGGTGTCTTGGTTTCATCATTATTTATTAGACCTGAATTATCATTGAAGAGAATATATGAATCTATATCAGAATGGACAGCATATATGGGAAAATTTTGAGGTTTCTCTTCACTGCTGACCATATATTTCATGAGGAATTCTCTATATAGTCTCTTGGGTTGACCAAACACTGTGATTGTGGCATATGACATGTCTAACTGTAAGGAACCTTGGAGTTTAGCCCCCCATGATCTTGATAACAGCATTCCATATTTGGGTGGGATATCAGCAACTACAACATCCATTAGGATTGTTTTGTTTGGGTATTGGACAAGGGATACACACAAGTCCTTTATCAAACCTAAACACTTAACTTGGCTGGAGTCAAATGAAAATAGGTCCTTATATGGTCTTGTAATGTCTAGATTCAGTCTCTCCATCACTGATTTGGGCATGAGGTTATGAGAAGCTCCTGAATCAAACATTGCGTTGTGCAGTATCTTGTCATGCACATGCAAACTAACATAGAAAGGTAGGATCCCTGTTGTTGGAGAGGTAAATCCCCTCTACGGATAGAGGCGATCCCTACTAGCCCAGCAAGGGTCTAGCAACAATCAAACAATGCTGCTATGCATGTTCCTAATTACAATTAAACAAGAGGTAAAGAGCACCTACTTGGATTCCAGCGCTGTTGTTTGACGAAGAGATGTTGCCTTCGCTCTTTCGCTTTGGCTGGTCACAATCCTCCGCGATCTCCGCGAATAGATACCTGCACACACGAAGAGGAAACAAACACAAGCGTGAAATCTAGTAAAAGAAACCATACATCGGTCAGAAAAGATGTAATTCACATTTAACCATTGCAAGTACAAATGAGAATGGAACAATAATAGTAGTCATCTATTATTAATCAGAATAGAGAAGAGTACAACCAAATGTTCTGACGTCGGTAACCTTCTTAGGAGGGGCCAGTCAGCATGTATCTCAAGCATTCACCTTTGAGGATGATTCTCCCAAGACAAACAACTCTCTCTCTCACACAAGCAACACAAAACAACCTTCCCTAAGCAATCAATCACTTCCACACCTAGCACACCAAATACCTATAGTAGCAGCAATCTGAGCACTATAAGCTCTATACAATCCAAGCTATGTCTAACTATCAAAAACTAGCTGCCCATGGTAATGGTGGAAGTTTATATAGGAGAAGGAGTCTCCTAAAAGGGTGGAAGGACGAGCTTATCTTTGAGGGAAATTATTGCAAAGGGTCGAACAGTCATGCCATAGAAGGGAGTCAACATTCACAAAGCTAACAACCAAGCCTGGAGTTATCTGGCAGGCTGGTTGTTTGAACAAATTCGCCCAAACTGGATCAGCGCGGATAATGAGGAAACTGACGCGATGTCGCCGTGTCTACATAACTGGGACAATCATGTCAGCGCGGAAGCACATGGGAAAGGCGCGTTGGCGACCAGCGTGGAAAAGTGATGTCCTTCCGAGCTGTCAGCGCATTGAATACACTATGGAGCGCCAGTAATCGCGGATATTTTTCAAACAGACGCGCTGATGCATAAAACTTTAGAAAAATGGGTTTCTGGGCTAGTTCAGAAGGCATGAAGCTTAGTGGTTGACACAGCAGGGTGACTGACAGGAAGGCAGTGACAAATTACTGTGTAACAGATGCCCCCTAAAGCATGAAGACCGAGAGAGTGGGAGGGGTGAAATGCTTTACAACACACGTCGAACTGGAACATCACCAGGAAGGACCGAAATATCTCTGATAATCAAGTACATGCAGTCTAGGCATGGGCGCAGCCATCCACGAAGACATGCGAAGAGGTCTGTGGAATGGACGCAGCCACCCAGCGAAAGAGACCATAGTAATGAGAAGGTATGGTCGCAGCCATCCATGAAGACTCAGGTATGGGCGCAGCCATCCATCAATGAGTCATGTAATGATCATCCACAAAATCGCAACCTGGCCCACAACAGACAGGGATCCAGGGTCTTGTGTTCCGTCCCGATCCGAACAAAGTACAAGTTCAAGCATGTGAATATACGAGCTGAAGTCGAACATGCATGAACATCGCCTGATTACCAGTCAATGATAAAAACTGTTAACAGACGCGAGAGGTACCACCAATAATGACAATGGTCCTCAAGATACTAGAGGTACAATCCGCGGCATGTGAATCAATGAGCTGGTGTCGAAAACCCACGGAATCATTCGATCGGAGGCCAATGATGTAAACCTCGCGTCGAACATGAAGAACCTGCCATTGAGGCATGCAGGCTCTAAGGCACCTGAAGGGAGTCTCTAAGTCACCTTCCCGGATAATGAGCTAAAGTCGACAGGAAGTGACCTTGATCGAAGGTGGGCCATAATGTTTCCCACATCATCGACGCGAGACAGAGGAAAAATGATTTGTGTGAGATAGCAGATGAGGTTGTATTAGTGCAGAGGTCAACTTCTCTTGAACATAACGGCGGCACTGTAACGGATTTGGCAGTATTTGACATCAAATGAGCAGAGGTCATGGTGACAGGGAAATGAGCAGATGAGAGGTCAAAATAGGGTAACCCAAACCCACGGAGGCTAATGTGAAATGAGATGAGATATCCCCACCCAGACACGAATGCAGGCTAGTGCCATGTTCGAGAGCGACATACTGCCGACACGACAATTATTACAGTTCCATTTTCCCCACCATTTCTGGCAGGTACCCCGGTTATTTTTGGATGACAAGCTTGACGGGGATAGCATATGCTTGAAGAGTGTCATTTTGACAATGTCCGATGTCATCAAGTGTTTAACGAGCCTGACAAAGGAAAAACTCGGCGTCTTTTCTTGTTTAGAGAGTCTGAAAAGATAGCAGAAAAGGAGACTCCAGGGGGGTCCTTTTTTCGTACAGTTGTGTCTCTCGAGCCCGAAAAAAGTATAAAACTACGCTCGAAAGAACCGCCCGATCATTACGATCGAGGAGTACTTTTCATGAGTAGTGATATCGATCTGAAAAAAGTAAAAAATTAATCGGTATCACGTCGTTTCGTAACCATTAACGAACCGGAAACGACAAGGGTCAGACAATATTTTCGTTTTTACACGGTCGGAAAAGGGTTTAAAGACGACCGCCTCTTTTTTACTTTTAATGAGTCAAGAGGGATAACTCGGCAATCTTTCCATATTTAAATGGTCAGAAAAGAGCTGAAAGCAGACCTCTATTTTTATTCTCTTTAACGAGTCAAAAAGGGAAAAATACTCGGCAATCTTTTCATATTTTACGAGTCAGAAAAGAGCTTAAAGGTGACTCGTCCTAGAGGAACGAGTGGTATAAAGGGTAGCAACTGGTTCCGGTAATGGTGGAATTGCTCAAAACATGTAATGGTCAAGAGGCTGGCTAATCAAAACCACTCATCGCTGCGGTTCCTCAGGAAAGGATAAACAACCAAGTGAGAGCATATGATCGGCCAAAGAGATGGTGGCGATGGAATGAAAACAACCAAGGCTCATCTAGCAGAATTCAGTGGATAAAAATGGCAATCACGAGATGTAAATCGGGTATGGGTTCATTTTTACACAAGCTTGAACCGTGGAGAACTTTGCTTGGATTCGGTTTCATGTTTACACAAGCTTGAAATGAAAAACTATGCTTGTTATAAGTTCGCATGCCCCCAGCATAATAATGCAAATCGAGGTACATGCCCCCCAAGCTTCATTGCATTCGACAAAGTGGATGGAATGAAGATTCACCTTTGAGAGCTTAGAAAGACTCGACTTGGATTTCACAAGATCTTAATCAAAGACTCAATTGGGAAAAGGGATTGTTTCATTTTTTAATGAGGTTGACACAGTAAAAGAACTATCCTCATAACCCTTGTTTCATTTTTTAATGAGCTTGACACAAGATCAGGAACTATGCTCGTCTCCTTGTTTCGTTTTTTAACGAGGTCGACACAAGATAAGAACTATCCTCGGACTAAGCCTAGTTTCATGTTTTAAGGAGCTTGACACCGGAAAGGAACTATGCTCCAACCAGACCTAATTTCATTTTTTAGGGAGCTTGACATAGGAAAGTGAACTATGCTCTGTCCAGACTTCATCATAATGAACGGGAAGTGGAGGCCTCCAAGAAAGTGGCTCCAGAGGGAAGGCCGACATCTTGGAAATCAGGACCTAATGCCCCCAGGACACTATGCACGATGGTGTCATCACTGGGTACGGGCACGGGGTAGGTGGCCACGTAGTTGATTTGCGGCGAGGCAGATGCAACTTGTGGATGAAATCTAGGAGGGAAGGATGAGTGCGCCGGAGGGGCTTGTGGACGAACGAACGATAATTGATCGAACGTCACGATTCTTCCATCGTGTGGAAAACAAACCACACGGAAAAGTGAAGAAACAAGGGCTTCCATGGCATACACATAATCACGCCCAAGGAGAAGACTGAAGTCTAAAGATCCTTGGGTAACCGAGACGTCTATATAGACAGTCTTGCCTCCCAAAGTGATAGGGAACTTTGGAAGGATCCCTAATGGTTGACTCATTCCTCCGTCAAAGGCGGTGAGATTCGGCACGATAGGTACAAGCGATGGGGAACCCAAAGCTCGCCAAGTAGTAACGGGCATGAGACTAACCGATGCTCCTTCGTCTAACACAGTGCCAGGCAGCGCCTTATTGCAAGCATAGGCGGTGACCCAGAAAGGCACATGGGACGGAAGGGGAGGGGCCGTCAAACGACTCCAATCAAAGGAAATGACCAAACTACTTGGTGGGGGAACCATATGGTTGCCCCCCTGCTCAGAAAGAACCGACTCTAAATCCTCGGGAGAGGTTGGGGTGGGAACACCATTATCAGGCTCCGGAGGATTTGCCGAGACGAGAAGAACATGAGAATTTTTCTCTTCTGAAATAGAGTGCTAGAGAGTGGGGGAACTCGAATCAACACTCTTTCCGACCAACGGCGGGTCTGGAACAGGCTGGGGACAGCCAGGTTTGGGAAGAGGAGCCTGGACAAGAGAGGAATCTGAAGCAATCTCTTTGTCAACAAGGGCGCGATCTACAGTTGTAGAAAGACGTTGATAACCGGCGGGAAATGGATTCGGGGGAGCAACAAGACTTTCCAACACAGCAGAGGCTTTATCCATGAGTGGACAAAGGTGAAGGGGATGTTTTCCTTCACAAAGTCGACAGGGGATTCAAAGCTTCCCTTTCTCCTTACCATTCCCAACTGATGAGGTAGCATCGCCATGATCATCAGTGGATGATGAAGGTCGGGTCGGATCATGAGACCAAACTTCTAATACCCTGGGAATGCCAGGACAATCACGAAGCAGATGGTCCTCCTTGCATAATCGACAAGGAAACTTGACCTTCCGCGGAGGAGCAGAAGGTGACCCGACTTCAGGTGTACTGGAGTGGATAGCTGGACTTGAGAGGGGGACTGTGTGTGTAAGCTCTCCCTTATGAGACTTCTTCCTCTTGGTCTTCTTCTTCTTCTTCTTAGCCACCTGGTTACCCACATCGAGAGTTTCACCAGGCGAAGTACAAGAGGAAGACATAGAAGTAGGCGTCGAAGGGGAGAGATCCACCTTAGGATCAACATGACGTTGTTCAGGTGGAGGGACTGATGGACTAACAGCCGATACGGTAGGGACCAAAGAGGTTGAAAACAACCACACAGGCAACCCGACAGTTAACCCTGGTAGGGACAACGTCACCATATATGGAGCACCAACATTCCCAAGAGGAGGGAATTGTCCTGGATTCCCATCAGAGGGGGAACCTGGGTTAGTGAATCCTGGAAAAGTTGCCATAGCATATGAAAACGAAACCTACTCAAGCTAACGCACACAAGATCTAACCAGGTGATTTTATCGTGGCCAAATTAATTTTAAGACACAAGAACCAAATTTGACCTTTTCATGTTTCAGGAGTCGAGAAAAGGACGAAAAGATGACTCCAGTCTCCTTCGAATGTTTAATGAGCACGAAGTGACAAGATGCTCACTTACACCTTTTCATTTAGGGAGTCCGAAAAGGATCAAAAGTGACTGCTCTGGAGATTCTAGGTAAAAGGTGTGCCAGACTTTTCGCAAAACCACAGAATACTTTTTAGGGTACGGGTGGTCAATCTTCGTGAACGCTGTGTTCACTGCATTGCGAATCGTAAGGCGGCAGACTCGGCTTCCTATGGATCAAGGATAAAAGCCTAGTGGGGTCTCCCTATATACACGATGGTACGTGGGAGCACAGTCCGTGTTAGACCACTATCGAGTCACAGAAGGAGGAATCACCCAACCGTAATGTGAAACAACAGTGACTATGTTTAAAGACGCCGGAACACGTCTCTAACCTAGACCTCTAGATATTTGCATTTAGTTCCAATGCGTTTTTAGATTCATTCGGTTCATTTTATAGTTGATCTTGAGATTAAGTTTCGATTTCAGGTCCTATCGTATGTTCTCTCACAATTACCTAGATGCAAACTACATGTCAAAGAGAATCACTTTGTTCGATGAATTCTAGCTATGGAAGGGTAAAGAGATTTCAATCAAACAAAACGAACACAATCAATCAAACAGCCTAATGCAACTAAAAGCGAGGAAAGGAAACTTTTTCTTTTGAAAATGCAAATCAATGAAACATTCTTTTCCTTTCCAACTTTTTAAAAGCAAAGCTACTAGTTTGATTTTCTTTCAGTGACACCAAGCATCCAAAATAATTTGGAGGAACTAGAACACCAAGCAAAATGTAATTGCCTAATGAAAGCACACAAAGTTCCCAAAACACCCAACAACGATTTCCAAATCAATGAGAAGATCAAGTTCCGCACGAGCTGTGTCATCTAAGCTCGGCAAGTCAAGCAAGGATTGCAAGCAAGGAGAAAGTGGAAAAACACCCGGAAACACGACCCAAAGCACTTCAACAATTGCTAAACAAGTGCACAAACGAATCCGAAATTGGCTGATAAAACAAGCAAACAAGATCCCTACGGAAGGCTTGACACACACATGGCCACTAGATGTCCTAGGGCTAGAGTGCAAAATCAACAGAGAAGGGCAAACACCCGAAGGAAGAGAGTTACAACCAGCCAATTAGAGACTCAAAACCGTTCAGCGATCGAAAAAGTGACGGTGTAAACACAAACCAAGCAGCGAAAGCAAAAGGGAAGGTGTTCGCGAAACCAAAACTAAGCAAAAATGGAACCCTATGGATCCAGACTTCGTAATCAAGGAGTTCAGAGTTCAGACAGTGAAAAGCAAGTCATAGACAGGCGGAGAGAAGAAGGGAAAGTCACAGCAAGAGGTTCAGGAGGCCAATTTGATCAAAAATGAATTTTACAGGATCAGCGCGGGTAGCCTTCAGCAACTCGGCGCTGACAGGAGGAGCCCTGTAGCAACTTTGCGACGTCAGCGCGGAAGAACAGGAATAAAGCGCGCTGTCTCGGAAAAACGAGGTCAGCGCGGAAATAAAACACACAGACGCGATGACGGGAAATACAAAGAAGCGGGGGCGCGATGTCAGCGCGGAAGGACACGAATAAAGCACGCTGTCTCTGAAAACGAGGTCAGCGCGACTGTTAGACGTACAGGCGCGATGGAAAGAAAACCAAAGAATAGGGTCGCGATGTCAGTGCGACTGTTTGGAATTAAAACGCGCTGAAGATAAAAAACAAGCAAGGCCAAAGCAAAACTTCCCAAACCAAAAGCAAAAAGCCTTCTAACAATCAAGACACTTCCCAGATGTACCCAGAAAGTTTATAAGTAGAGAGACAATCCCGAAATCTCGGAAAAAAGACCAATCAAAGTCAAACACAAAAGTGGACTCAAGAGACAAAAAGGCTGATCCCCAGCGGAGTCGCCAAATTGTTGGAGAGGTAAATCCCCTCTACGGATAGAGGCGATCCCTACTAGCCCAGCAAGGGTCTAGCAACAATCAAACAATGCTGCTATGCATGTTCCTAATTACAATTAAACAAGAGGTAAAGAGCACCTACTTGGATTCCAGTGCTGTTGTTTGACGAAGAGATGTTGCCTTCGCTCTTTCGCTTTGGCTGGTCACAATCCTCCGCGATCTCCGCGAATAGATACCTGCACACACGAAGAGGAAACAAACACAAGCGTGAAATCTAGTAAAAGCAACCATACATCGGTCAGAAAAGATGTAATTCACATTTAACCATTGCAAGTACAAATGAGAATGGAACAATAATAGCAGTCATCTATTATTAATCAGAATAGAGAAGAGTACAACCAAATGTTCTGACATTGGTAACCTTCTCAGGAGGGGCCAGTCAGCATGTATCTCAAGCATTCACCTTTGAGGATGATTCTCCCAAGACAAACAACTCTCTCTCTCACACAAGAAACACAAAACAACCTTCCCTAAGCAATCAATCACTTCCACACCTAGCACACCAAATACCTATAGTAGCAGCAATCTGAGCACTATAAGCTCTATACAATCCAAGCTATGTCTAACTATCAAAAACTAGCTGCCCATGGTAATGGTGGAAGTTTATATAGGAGAAGGAGTCTCCTAAAAGGGTGGAAGGATGAGCTTATCTTTGAGGGAAATTGTTGCAAAGGGTCAAACAGTCATGCCATAGAAGGGAGTCGACATTCACAAAGCTAACAACCAAGCCTGGAGTTATCTGGAAGGCTGGTTGTTTGAACAAATTCGCCCAAACTAGATCAGCGCGGATAATGAGGAAACTGACGCGATGTCGCCGCGTCTACATAACTGGGACAGTCATGTCAGTGCGGAAGCACATGGGAAAGGCGCGCTGGCGACCAGCGCGGAAAAGTGATGTCCTTCCGAGCTGTCAGCGCATTGAATACACTATGGAGCGCCAGTAATCGCGGATATTTTTCAAACAGACGCGCTGATGCATAAAACTTTAGAAAAATGGGTTTCTGGGCTAGTTCAGAAGGCATGAAGCTTAGTGATTGACACAGCAGGGTGACTGACAGGAAGGCAGTGACAAATTACTGTGTAACACCTGTGACTACTGTTTTTCCATCAACCTTTGGGCCAAACAACAATTCAGGGGTGTCATCCAACACATTTACATTATCTTTTGTGTGAGTGAGTTGAAGGGATTTCTTGATCTGCTGTTTATAAATGTCATGTTTGGCCAATTCTAAGAGAGGAATGGCCACTTTGAGCTTGCCAATTTCAGCCTCCAGATCAAAAGGCTTTTCAGTTTGCAACTTAACGTTGTGAGCAGCAACCCTTTCTTTGTTTGCAGTATTTTCCTCTTGGTTCTTACCTTGATCTTGGGCCTTGTTCCTTATACTTATGTCCTGAGGAAAGTCCCCTGGAGTGAGCTGTGAAGAAGGTACAGCGAGTGGCTGATGTGTTGAGGACATTTGTTCAGTGATCTCTTCCACAATTGCCTCTGTTGTAGGCAAATCAGTTGTGTCAGTTGGTTCAGTGACTATGGCTTTTTTAGGCTGTAGCCTGTCCTTTGGTTTCTCAGGCTGTGTTATGTTTACAGTTCTGCTCCTTAATTTGTACTGTTTATGAACTTCATAAACAGCTGTGTCATAGCCTTGTTTGAAGTCAAATGACTCACCTGATTTGGTTTGGAATTGTGGAATGTCATCATCTTTGTGATCTTCTTGACTCAGGAAGACTTGATGCCCATCATTCAAACCCATCAGGTTAATGTGGGTGTCATCTTCTTGCTCATTTGAAGTAGATGTCTCAGCATAGTTTTCCTGAAATGGAGGTCTGATTTCAGGATCAGTATTGGCCTTGCCAACGTTTGGGTTTGGGTTTCTCCTAAAATTTGGATTCCTAGGAGGATTGTTTTGTGGTGCTTCCCATGATGCTTTTCTCTCAACTGATTCCACCCTATCACCCAATCTTTTCATGCCATTAAGTATTGCATCAAGTTTTTGATCAAAAGCTGTCGGTTCTTCTTTGTATATGCTTCTCTTTTCTAACCTTGCCCTGTTTCTTTTGGCAATCAGGTTTGCTTCTACTGTGACAGCAACCTTTTGGGCGTCTTCAAGGGTTTCAGCTGCTCTTTCCTTCAACTGATATGCCATGTCAGGATCAAATCCATCAGGGAATTTGTACAAGGCCAGATTAGGAGGAGGTCTTAAGTTTTGTGGTATTGCATTGTATACATTGTTGAATCTAGCACAATACTCCAAAATGGTCTCCTGAGGACCTCTCTTGATTGTTTCATATTCACCAAGTATGTGCAGTGGATCTTTCTTCTTCTCCCATCTATTAGTAAATGCTTGATAAAGCTCATCAGGGGTTGTAATAGTGTTTGCAGCAATTGACCTGAACCAGGTTCTAACATCACCTGTTAGGCTTTGGACAAAAATTCTCATCCTTACACTGTCATCATCTATTTCATAGTTCTCAAAGTGATCTTGCATCCTCTTAACATGTTGGATGGCAGAGTAAGGGCCAGTGGAGTCAAAGTATGTGATTTTGGTTTGGTAATCCTAAGGTAAGGCTGCAGGATTAGCAGGTAACTGTAAGGGTGCATATCTATTTGCCATATTTGGAGGGATGAGAGTATTAATAGGGGCAGCTGGGATAATAGGAACAGTGGGTACCACAGGGGTAACAGGTGAAGCTGCACCAAGAGTATTGGTCAAGGGAATATGTGCAGTGGATGAAGATGTGAGAGGAGGACTTTGAGATGTAGATGGTGAACTTGGGGAAGTAGGGGTAGACCGGAAAAGAACTTTAATTGGAGTAGAAATGGGGTTGGGATGAACTGTATGAGGGGTTAGATCAGCAGGCTGCTCCTGCCTTTGCTGCCTCCTAATGTTTCTTGGGATGGTATTTGGATTATCAACAATGATTGGTGGATTAGGGTCAGGATTTGCCCTAGTATGCCGTGGATTTTTCTTAGGAGCCAGCTTCTAACTGTTTTTAGGATTTTATAGGAAAATTTTTATATCTACAAGGACTGGATAAAGATTCTGAAATGGCTATATATATTTCAAAGCTAAGACGAAGATTCCCTAGATAAGCTCTTCCCTAAAGCTGTTACTGTGATGCAGAAACAGTTTTTTAAGGCCTCTTGACTGTTTTCAGGCTTGATAGTAGCTATGGAAGATAGATAGTAATTTAAAAATCCTAAAAAGTCCCCAGCGGAGTCGCCATTTATGTTAACAGCCAGGTTGTTCCCTTTGACTTTAAGGGAATACGGCCGGGGTAACCACTAACCAATCTTTGGATTACAGCTTCTAGCCAAACTGTAATCAGAGAGGGCTCTCTCTTTTGATTTATCTTTGTTTTTTGAATGATCTTAGGCTAGCTATGAGTTCAGGTTTGTTTAAGGTTTTAGTTGGGTGATAATTTCAGTCAAGGTTCTTATGCAATTTCCAAAGTGTTCTAGTCCATTGGGCTATGGAGTCAGTGGTCCTTAGGTCTTTGATATGCTGTTTTGATACTGTAATGATATTGCAGAGCCAGATTAGTGTCTGAGAACAACGTTTATATTTAGTGATTGAGTGGAGTGTATCCAGTTAATGCAAGGCAATGAAGAATCTTGCAGTGAACTGCTGAAGAAAAATGATGGGAATATTGTCCTAAAAGAAATTAAGAATTTCTAGGTAATATTCATACGTTTAGAATCAATATGGACATGAGCAATTAAGAATTCATGTGCATAGTAATCCTGAAGACAAAACATTCATAGCAGTAAATTTTGAGTGCAAGGTGTAGTGAAACAAATCTTGTACTATTCTTTTCCTTTACTGCTAGCTTAGTGTAACATGACTATGATTTGATAAACGTAAGAAAAACAGGAACTGAGTTTGAAGAAAACTTGTTATTTCATCAGACAGCACAGGAATTCTGCATCAACACATGGAGCATCCTCCAGACATCAAATATTTCAGGAAATCACTGAGCTCATCCAGCCCTTTGTATTAGATAAATCTGAAAGTGTACAATACAAGTGTCTCATAGCGAAAATTACCAACCCCTTATGAGTTACTCAGGGGAGTATATATACAAAAATTACAAAAAATATCAGCGAATGAGTTTATATCGCATTTATGATATGCTAATCTCAAAAAATTCAGTAGCTGAAGGAGTGAATGCAGCAGTAGTTCCTTAATGCTTCAGCTGTCAAAAAGTCAGAAGATATTTGGTCTTTAAGGCTGTTGGAGTCGGCCGAAAATGTGCTGTTTGAACTTGGCTAGCTGTCATGTCTGTGGGATGAGTCACCTTTTTTAGCTGCTTTAGCTACTGACATTTGTCCTGTCATTTGTCTTGTAGTGACCTGGAGCTGGCAGTGATCGAATGACTGAAGCTATCGTGGCAGAATCTGAAGCATGAATTGCCACCAATCCTCCTTAGGCATTTGATGTCTGCGCATCTTTATCAATGTTTCCTCGGCCTCTGTATGCTTATAAAGATTGGGAGGGGTCTCAAACAAGTGATTCACCTCATTCTCAATGAAGAACATGCCTTCCAGTTTTTCATATATGCTCTGTCCTGTGGGAGGCCCTGCTGGTTCAGATGTACTGCCAGATGCAATAATCTGATTTTCAATAGTGGTTGCCATTCTGTTGGCCATCTGATCTGGAGAGATCAGTTTTCCTGCACCACTTAGTAGGCTGGGCAGGCCTTTTGCTTGCAGCACTCCCATTTTGGCCTTGTATTCCTCCACATCTGCTTGCATTTCAAAAAATTTCCTCTCTACTGTTTGTATATAGTTTCTTAGAGTTAGTGCCTTCTTGGCAGAGAGGACAGCTTCTGTTCTATTGGGAATGCCTATGGCGGCCAATTCTTCCCTTTCCTGTCTATTCAGGAAGTCTATCATCCTGTTTGCCTGTTCTGTTTTGTTTCCTAGTACTGTCTTGGCCTTCTAAATTTCCGCTTGTGCTTGGCCCATCAAATCCATCTGCTCATGCATTATTTTTATTGACCTCCACTGCTGTTTGATGGATTGGCCAATTTTAGCCCATAGGATTCTCTTTATGTCAGCCATAGCTGTCTCTAGGTTCAACTCCTTTTCTAAGGACTTTATCTTGTCTCTTTGGGCCTTTATTTCTCTGCCCTGTTCTGCTATAGTTATTTTGGAGTTGGTATACTTGGAGTCTAGTTCTGCCAATTTTTCCTTGGCCTTCTTTATTTCGTCTGCCTGGAGCTCCATTGCTTTGATGGCCTTGGTCAATTCTTCTATATTTGGACTGGCATCTGAGGCTGCTGCTGTTCCTGCTGCTTCTGCTGTAGGGGGCACTGCTGCCCCTGAAGTTGCTGCTGTTGTTGATGTAGTTGGAGGAGCTTGGGAAGTGGAATATGCTTGTTTTTCCTGTAATATTCCTTCCAGCTCTTTCTCCAGTTCCCTAATCCTTTGGTCTTGCTGCATTAGGAGGTCTAGCTAGTCCTCAACCCGTTTTTGCTTTTGAAGTTCTGTTGTTTGAGGGTGCTCTGTGGGCTGCAGCTTCAATCTCTTCTTCATTGCATTCAGGTCATCATCCTTTTTCTTCATGAGGGCCTTTACACCCATTGGATCACTAGGATCATGTCCTAGATCGATGATGATCTCCTCCAGAGACTTTATTCTATTGTCCTTGGCCTGAGAGGACATTCTCTCAAAATCCAACTGGGTGTTGGTGTTTTCTAGGGACTCCTTCAGCTCATGGGCCAAGGTGGCCTTCTCTATTAGGGTTGCATAGACCATCTCTCCAGTTTGCTTATGGAGTTCAATCTGGTCCATGGGATGTATATCCCTGGCTAGGACCTCCACCCTTGTCTTTATGAAATCTGCAGGTGTCTTAGGCTCCGACACCATTGGCTTGAAGTGGCTCAGGAGCAATTTCTCCTGCTGAATGTCATATACCGACAATAGTCTCTCTTGCTGGGCTGGTGTTGCATCTACGAATTGCTTGTAGACCTTTGCCCTCAGCAGCTCATTCTGAGCTTTTATCTGTTTGAAAGAAGCCTTGGTGCTTTTGGGCTTCTTGGTCAGCTGGGAAGAGGAGGACACCTCTAAGCCGAGTTGTAAAGTTTGCTCCTGCTGAAAGGAGCTTGTGCCTGTGTGTTGACTGCCCTCCTTGTCTTTTCTTTCACTCTCCAAGACATCATCAGTAATGTCTTCTACCTCTGGGGAGTCTGCTCTTTGCCTTTTGGCTTCTGGCTGGTGGGAGGATCCATTGAGAGGAGTGGACTCTTCTCTGTCTCTTTTAGTTCCCCTTTCCTCATGTGCTGGGGTCTGTAAGATTGGGGCAGTTACTGGCTCTTTTTGTGGAGGTGGAATTTGCAGTGTTGGAGCTGCTGGTAGCTGAGTCTGTGGAGGGACATTTTGCCCTTACTGCTGTTCTTGTTGCTGCCCTGTTTGCTACTCTGCTTCAAGGGCAGGCTTTTCTTTTGTTACCTCCTCTTCTATACCCATTATACCCTTGCCTTTATCTAACACTGGTGCTGATGTAGAAGGTGCCTGTGGTGCAGTCTTTGTAGCCGAGGTCCCTTCTCCTATTGAATAAGGCGGTCTGAAAGGTACCTGCTGCACATAGTCTAGGTCAATAGTCTTTTCAAGCTCCCTCCTACTCTTTAGCATTCTCTCTTCCTCAGTTAGATTTTCAACTAGAGTGTCCATTTGCCATTCTTGCAGGTTGGCATATTTTTCAATGTGAGAGTACTGGCAATGTTTAATGCCTATAAGCCTATACTTGTTTCTTCTAGCGGTGATGAAACCTTGAGGGTCATAAAGGACCCACCGAAAACTATAGGATAACTTGTATTTATCCTTGAGGATTAGGTTTGCCTCTTCCCACCCTTCTTTTTTGTTCATGATGAAGGGGCCCAACTCGTGTTTGAACTTGAGGTGGGCCTTCTTTTTGGCACTGTGGAAATGGGTGATGTCTGACTGGATCAACTGCCTGTAATACTCCAAGGCAAATAACCTCATAGGTACATATTTTGGGAGCCTGTATGGACAGAGCTCACAGCCATAGACCCTAATGACAGTATGGTTCTCATATAGGTACCAGTCACCTATTTTATATTTTCTAGAAAGCTGCAGGGCTTTCTTTATCTCATTTGATATTCTGGGAGGAGGGGACCTCATCAACAGGCAAGAGACTGGGTATACAAATTGGTCAACAAATTCACAGTAGGTATAGGGTGAATTTGTGACCTTATGAAAGACAGAGGTCCAGAAGATAACAGATCTTCTTTCCCCTTTGTGATCCAGCCTTCTGATGTAGCATGGGAAGGCTTCAGAGTGATAGTACATGAACAGGTGGTAAATATAGGCTGAGTACCTGAAGACCCCCTGCCTGTCCACCTTGCTCAGCTGATCATGAATCTTATTGGCAATGAATTTAGCAAAGTTATATTTCCTGGCAGGGGGTTGGCGTGGGCTATAAGCAGATAGCAATACCAGCATTATTTTGTCCACATGCTCACTCTTTTTGTATCCCAGCACATAGGCAATCATGTCTAGTAACAGCCTGCCTACATCATTGAAATGGACATCCAGATAAGGAGGTGGCCCTGTAGGCTGACACTCAGGTCTCATGAAGGTCCTGGTGACCTTTTGAAGCTCCTCACTGGTCATCTTATCACCGGCTTCCAGCAAATAGCTCATGGATAATGGGATCAGCAACTCTGTCTGATCAAAATGTAACATCTTGTTGATGGAATCAGCATTGATGTAGAAAAGGATCCTCCCAGATGGAGTGCTGACAGCTCTGTGTTGCACATCATAGTTCTCAGCACATAGGTGAATGATTTCAGGGAAGACATTTACAGCTGGGAGACAGTAATAAGGCAGGTTTGACTCCCATATCCCATGTGTACCATGACCATCCTTATAGTCCTCTCTTAGTTGGGTGAAGGTCTGCAAGAAGTCCCTCTTACCCTCAAAGTCTTCAATGAGACAGTCTTTGTCAACAAATGTCAAGGCCTCCAGCTCTCTATTTGTTGGATTCAATGGAGCTACACTGAGGGATGAGGATGCAGAAGCAGCCATTGTAAAACTTGATTTGAAATAAGGTGATGGCAATTGTTTACAAAGTCTTTTTTAAGAGCTTGAGTAATAGGACCAATACAGACCAAGTCTGAAGTGTTTTTCTCAGTGAAAACGCAAGCTGGTTTCTGCAGTTTGCTGCAAATTCTCAGGGATGCGACCTGTCAAGGGTGAGTTGCAAAGGAAATGAGGCTTCTTTTGGTAAAAAATGCAGCTGGCCTGTACTCGGAAAAAGGGAACAATGCCGAGCACCTCGAGGACAATTGTATGGTTTCAGCCCGTGGAATGACCGCTCCAATGTCGAATTATAGTTCAGGGGTGGTGCAGGTTGCTTGGGCTTACTTTAGGTAACAGGCAGAGTCAAATTTAGGATTTTTACCAGTTTTTAATGGTGAATTTATAGAGAATTGGAATGCATGGGCAAAAGTGGGGAAAACTGGTGAAATACCTGGAAAAACTAGCTTGGACGCTTGCGGGCCGGGCTGTGGAGGTTTAATGCCATCGAATTCTGGACTTGTAGCGGTCGAAATGTTGAATTTGATGGCTGGGGACAAATTTCGCGGCAGCTGGTTGACAACGGCTACTTCTTTTGTGCATGAAAATGACCAAAAACGGCTCATTTGGTCGTTTATAACGTTAAATTTGGAAAAAGTATGCATTTGGCGCTTTTCCGCCGATGACGTCAGCATGACGTCATGGCAGGGCCCGGGTACGGAGCTGACGTGGCTGCTGAGGTGTGAGCCAGGCTGGCAGGACACTGTGGCGGGTGGATAAGGTGGCAGGGCTACGTGGAGGGCCACGCGGCGCGGGGGTGGGCGAAAGGTGCTACGTCAGGATGACGTAATGATGACATCAGGGAAGGCGGTATCGGAATGGTGGTAAGCGGGTTCCCCGCACCGCCTTTGCTGACGAGTGGTATTGGGGAGGGGGGCTCCAAACAAGCCAAGCGTTTGACACGCGTCCCTGTACGGGGCGGAAAACCATTTTCCCCGGACGCTAAAGGTCGGCAGGTCGGGGAACAGAAATGACCGCCCACCGTCGGATCATGGGTGGCAGAGATCGGACGGCTGGCGGGTCCTCCGACGGATCGTGCAAGTTGGGGGGACCCGCTGGCCTATTATAATATTCAATTTAATATATCGGGCGGGGAACCTTAGGGTAGTGGGTTTTTCATGTGTTTTGGGGATTTTTTGGGTTTTTCAAGGGTTTTATAAGAGAAAAGGGGTTTATAGGAGTGATTTCAGCAAGGGAAAAGGGGTTTTTTGTGTTTTTCGAGCAGAGGGACAGTGAAGGCTTAGGGGAAAGGTTGTTGCCCCTAACCAGAGGTTAGAGCAGCCCCAAGACAGGGTTGACCACAGCCCCTGGTGGACTGGGATCTCCCTCAACAACTTATTGGCTATAATGCCTAAAGGGAGGATATGTATATAATGCTGGGATTTAGACACCATGGTGTTATTATAGTAGGGAAAGGGGGACATAGGGGATTTATATAATAGAATTAGTGGTTAATATGGATGAAACAGGTGGATGAGGGGAAATAGCACTAAGTTTATTTGAAAGTCACTTAGTTTAGGGAGTAGATCAAAATGAAAAGAATTTTACATAGGAAATGTGGCTTTTAAATGAACAAGAGCCACCATGAAACCATAAATTCTTCCATGAATCCCAACTGATGAGGGGATGTTAGTAATAAAAGGGAAAAAGGGAAAGAAATGAGGTTAGACATGCTTCTTTGCTTTGCTGCCCTCTGATGGAGAAGAACACCTTCTCAGTTCATTGATTTTGCTTGGTGAATCATGGGCCAACACACATGCTATTGTAATGAATGACACTTCTGCAACCCCATCTGCCTACCCATCTACTTGCCTAGCATTTTTGTTTCTTCTTGGAGGGTGCATTTAGACTTGCAGACCCTTTGTGTGCCTTTTCTTTTCTTTGGCTTTTTCCCTTTGATCGTCTATCTAAGACTGCCCTTATTCCTTCCAAGGCCCCAGATTAAGCAGTTGGGAACCTTAATTCTCTACCTAGCTACTTGTCTGCCAAGATTAGACTGTTTGGACAAACTTCTTTCTCTATTCTACAACAGAAAATTTAAACATGGCATGATCCAGGTTAGGCTGTTGGACCAACCATCAAAATTTTGAGTAAACATGAACCTATTCACATCCCTTGCTGTTTTGAAAATATGGGATCTTTGTACCATCAAAGCAGAGAATATTTGGCCTTTGAATTTGCCAATCATGAAATATGAAACCTATTGATATAGGTAGCTAACAGCTTTGAAGGCATGCGGACTATACAAATACTGGACCATACCTGGCATGAGGGCCCAGGTGAGATTCTTGGAGTGGCTGGTCGAAAGGTGGAATGTTCAGGATCAATGCTTTTACATTGGAGGGCACCAGTTCGAGATAGAGCCCTCAGATATTTACTTTCTCACTGGTTTGCCCAAAAGGGGCGAACAATTGACTCTGTTCGGGACTAGGCCGGGTGGCCAGTCCATCGCTAGTCTCCGACTAGAGTGGTGCAACACACAGAACCAGGAGAAGGGGATATGTTGTTGGGAAAAGTATCCAATACGGAATGCCCCTATCCCACTCTAAGGTGTGATAGTGCCTTAGCAACAAACAAAGAAAACTATCTGAGTATTCTTCTTTATGAAATGCAAATGGAGGAGAAGGATGTAACTAACCGGTGTCTTCCACTAGTTTGTTGATCCAATCTCTCTCTTTTGTTTGCTTCCCGCTGCTTGCTCCTTCACTGGTCCAGCTTCATCAAGGTCCTGCAAGATCACAAGAGAGGAAAACTACACAAAAGACATAGATTCACGTTCATAACTAGTTTAGGATCAGATGTAAACTAAATATGCAAATATAACAAAACATCATTGATATACAAGCATATAGGAGAAACTCAAATGGTTTTATTGATAGAGTAACAAAGTTCAGGAAGAGATACAACCAAATGAGGCCCAATCTAGCATCACCTTCCCAGCAAAAGGAATCCCTTCTTCACCTCCTTCAAAGCAAATCACCCAATAGTTCTAATCTCAAACCAACAACAATTCTATGCAAAGTACAAAATTCCAGCCTCCTGAACCTCTGGGTGAGAGATCCATATATAGATGTGAGCAGAGAGGATGAGTCAGCTCATGTTTTGACTTGTGGCTTCTCTCTGTTAGTTCTTGCTTCCACTTGGAGGTTGAGAACCTCTTACTCATCACTAGTCGAATTCATTGAGGCAAGTGTCATTGACGAAGATTCTGGAAGCTTCCAGTGTCTGTACACCTTGTGGAACGACATTGCCATTTGGCATTTCTCGCTCAGCGCACCCCAGTAGTGCTTCTACCTGCGTTGCAGTGCACCTAGCCAGTGCAACTTCTGCATTTCAACGTAGGCAGCTAGTGGAGCTCTTGAATTGATCCTGAATTGACTGTTTCTGAGTGGTTTTTGGTGGAGAACTTCTGGGAGAAGCTGTCTTTGGTTGACCTTGTTCCTTTAGGGGTAGGAACAACTCATTTAGGGACTTTGGATCCCTTGGATTATGGACATTTCATGCTCAATGCTATAAGGCACAAAAATGTCTATAACAGTTTCCCCCTAAAGTATGAGGTCGTTTATCGGGTGAAATGCTTTATTAGGAGGATCCGAAGTTCTTCCAATGCTGGGAGGAGACCTGTAATAAGATACAATACTATACATCATTTTTCATACTGCTTTCATGATCTAGCTGAGGTGGGCATTCCCATGCTCAGCTTTATAAATTCATTTTTCTGTACATAGAACAGACAATCGTCTGATGGTAGACCGATGATTTTGATGAAATCATCATCCTTTTGGTAGGATGATTATCTCCTGCAATGTTGTAGATGTCAATGCCTTTATTTTCCTGAATATATATCGCAGCTCGGATGGATGAAACTAGATCCGGGGTCTTCAATCTCGTTCGATCTTCACTCTAAGTACAAGTCGATCCATGTGAGAAATGTTCTGAAGTCGAACATGGAAAGACATCGCTTGATTACCAGTCAATGATGTAAACTGTTAACAAGCGCGAGAGGAATCACCGATAATGATGATGACCCTCAAGGTACTGCAGTACAATTCACGTGGTGTGAATAAAGGACTTGGCGTCGAACACCACGCAAAATCTTTCGGTCGAAGATCATTGATGTATACCTGTCACCGGAAGTGAGAAACTTGCCATTGAGGCATGCAAGCTTCAAAGTACTGAAGGGGTTGTTCCTAGATCAACTTCTTGGATAGTGAGCTGATGTCGACAAGAAGCGATCCGTCAAAGGAGGGCCTTAATGTATCCCACATCAGTGACACGGAACGGAGCAAATGATTTTGACAGAGGTGAAAACGATCTGATGATATATGGTTCAGGGTGGCGGTCATGAAAGGATGAAGGATAATGTATGGTAGTGGATGGGACACGGTTGACTTCTTTGGATGACTTCTCTTGAACATATCGGCGACACTTGTGTGATGGATTGGTAGCATTTACCCCAAAGGTGGATGGTATGGCAAGACCATGGTGATGTGACCGGTGAATGAAACAACCCAACCCGACTCAGGCACGGAGTGGAAGTGTCATGTTCAAGAGCGACTTGCTACCAATAAAGTTCTTTTAGTTTCTTCCCAATTTTCCCCAGTCATTTCTGACCAGTACCTCTTTATTTTTGTCAAGCTTGAGGAGGATAACATATGCTTGTTCTATAATTTACCCTTCGGGTAAACCCATCGCTATGTTTTAACGAGCCTAGCGATAGTGAAACTCGTTCTCGTCTAAAGACAAGTTTGTCGCTATTTAATGCTTTTAATGAGTCTAACGACAAAGATAACTCGGTCCTTTTCAATTTTAGAGAGTCTGAAAAGGTACGTAAAGATAACTCCAAAGTTCCTTTTTCGTCATCTAATCCCTTAAGTCTGAAAAAGTATAAAACAATACAGAAGGGATGAATTTTCGATAGTTTTAACGAGCCGAACTAAACAAGCGCTCGATCTTTTTGTGCAATTATCCCTCAGGTCCAAAAAGATTAAAATCTAGAGGAGGGATAGCTCTTCCAGTCGCTTTAACTAGCTGGAAGGCCAAAACTCGGCAATCTTTTCATATTTTACGAGTCAGTTGAAAAGAGCTTAAAGAAGACTCGTCTTTTGAGGAACGAGTGATAAACAGGGTAGCAGCAGATTCCAGGTAAGGCTTGGAATTTTCCAATCACGGCAATGTCACAAGGATGGCTAGTGAAATCACTCTTCGCAGCGATTCCTCAAAATGGGTAAAGAATCAAATGGAGGTGAATGATCGGCCAATTGAAAAGTGGAGGTGACGGTGCAAACACGACCAAGGCTTTGATGGCTGATAATGTTACATTCATGGTGGTTATTTACCAGAGGATAGTTCATTTTTTAACGAGCTTAAACGCGGATTGAAACACTTGCTCGATCTTATGTTTATTTTTTAACGAGCATGAACTATGTGCTAAAACTGCTCGATAATCCAGTCATATGATAAGAATGTCTCATGTAAGATTCCATTTTTTATGGAGCTTGCGCCTTACAAAGCTATGCCCCGCATCCTTCCTTTATGCAAGTTAGGAAACGATTAATCCAAAAAACAGATAAATAACCACTCTTTGCTTGCACTCCAAAAGGTTTGCATGCCCCCAAGTATAAAATATGACTTCAAGGTTACCCCTTCTTATGGCCAATAAAACATTTGTTTTACCAAGAGAGGCCTACCTCTTTCAGGTTACCCAAAGATTGTTTTGTTAATCTTTCAAACAAAACACTTCTTCGGCGATGTCTACCGAAATAGACAAAGGTGAGTGACAACGAGCGCCAAACACATAACTTTGACAAAAGAATCTTATTCTAGAACAACCCCTCTTCTAATCACGGATGGGGTACGAACTAGTCATATTCTCCCGCGGAAACCTACCCTATACCCAAAGTTTTCCTGCCGAAGCAGACCAGGACGCATGCCCCCTAGGTTCCAGTCATATCCCTCCGAATCACTCGCGCTCATCGGGAGGACGAACCGTGGGTTGAGACATTTCTTGCGTGAAGAGACCATTTAGGGATGGTATATGACTATTTGCGATGCGTGATCCGGGAAATGAAAGTTGGTCCACGAGCTTGACCACTCTTCCTTCGTGCGGAAAACACATTACTCTAAAGAGTGAGGAGACGATGGCTCCCATGCAATATATATAGTCTCGTCCAAGGAGTAGGTTATAATCCAAGGGTCCTTGAATGACCATGACGTTCATTTGAACTGTCTTCTTTCTCAATGTTATGGGCACATTAGGAAGAATCCCTAAAGGTCGACTGGTTCCTTTATCGAAGCCTGTCAGATTTCTCATTTCAGGCAAAAGCGCTGGCGAACCAAGCGCTTTCCAAGCAATAGAGGAAAGGATACTCACAGATTCCCCCTCATCAATTATGGTGCCAGCGATGACCATTCTGTATATTTGAACGATAATTCGGAATGGTATGCTTGCTGGCAAACGGGGTCTGCCTAGTTGGTTCCAGTCGAAGGATACAACTAGGTTGCTTGGTGGTGGGATCGAGTAGATGGGCGGGTATCGCTCTGACGAACTTCCTTCCTGCGATAAAGGAATGGGTGGGTTGCCCCCGTGTTCGTCGGTGTTTGTGTTGATGAAAAGAATCTGGATGGTGTCATCCTTATCCTCTTCAGTGACTGTATCATTCAAAGATAAATCCTCTGAAGGCAAGACCGGGTCAACTGCCGCCTCGACCTTTTGACTTTCGTCGGGTATGGATTCAGTAGGTTCATCTTCAATGACTGACGCTTCAGCCGACCACTTGAGCGGGCCAACTGGATTCTCAACTAACGAAGGACTTGGCAAGAGTTTTTTATATCCAGGAGGAAGTCGTAACGGTGAAACTGGACGATCTTCCAAAACTCTTTTTGCCTCGTCTAAGAAGGGACAATGGTGGATGGCGCGATCGCCTTCACACAGTTTGCAGGGAAATCTAGCTCTCCCTCTTTGTCCTGGGACTTCACTTTCGCTAGTTGACGGTGTACTTTCAACATGGCAATCAGAGGTTGACGACATCGGATTATGCAAACGAGGAGACCAGTCCCTTAGTATCCAGGGAATACAGGGACAATCTCTGTGGAAATGGTCTCCTCTGCAAATGACACATGGCGATTTAGGCCCGGTTAGTGCTGTGTGTGGATTTTTTCTAGATGACTCTTGTTTGCCCCCAGGCGCCTTTGGCTCCTTCTTCTTCTTCTCTTTCTTCTTCTTCTCCTTCTTCTCCTTCTTCTCCTTAGGAACTTGGCTTTTAGCTTTACCAGTTCCCTCAAGCGAAGAGGAAGGAGGAGAGGAAGAGTTAGAAGAGGTAGAAGGTTGGTGGGCAACTTTAGACTCGTGTAGCTATCGACTTGACTGTTCAGGAATAGTGGTGTTCTGAACAACATTGGTTGAGAAGAGCCAGACCGGCAGGCCAATTGTTAGTCCTGGAAGCGACAATGTGGCCATATGGGGTGCACCAACATCTCCCCAAGAGGAGAAGGGACTAGGATTTCCACCAAGGGGAATTCCTTGGTTGGTGGGTTCCATTTTCTCAACCGAAAGATCAACGCAAGAAACAAAGGGGGTGATTCTTCCGTTTAAAATAAATTTTAACGACGCTTAGACACAACTTGATTTGTCAATTTTAAAGAGTCGAGAAAAAGCTAAAGATGACTCTAGTCTCCTTCGATGTTTTAACGAGCCCGAAGTGACAAATGCTAGGATGGAATTTTTCCGTTATAGAGTCTGAAAAAGGCCAAAAGGAACTGCTCTGGAGTTCTAGGTAGAAGGTGTGCCAAACTTTTCGCAAAACCGCAGAATACTTTTTAAGGTACGGGCGGTCAATCTTCCTGAATGCTGTGTTCAGTGCATTGCGATCAGTAGGGCGGCTGACACGACTTCCTATGGATAAAGGCTTTATTCCTATAGGGGTCTCCCAATATATACGCGACGGTACGTGGGAGCACAATCCGTACTGGCACTTATCGTCTCTCAGGAGGAATCACCCAACCATTAGTGAGGCGACCAGTGACCAGGTTTTACGACGCCGGAACACGTCTCTAGCCTAGACCTCTATGTTGTGTGTTATGTTACAAAGCGTTGTTAAGTTCATTCAATTTATTTTAGGTTGATCTTTCTTAGAAGTTTGCCTTTTTGGATCACCACGAGATGTATGGTACAATTCCTAAATGCAGTCTAAAGATGATAAGCAAGCTTTTATATCTTTTCAACAATGAAAATCCTAGCTACAAGGGGAAAAGAAAGACACCATCTTTTCTCACAGAACATAGAGCACACAGTAATGCACTTTTTCCTAAATCAACATACAAGCTGTCAAAATGCAAATTCACATATGCATGTATTTGTTTTCGCTTTCTTAATATTGATGCCTAAAAATAAAGCTGTTGTATAAATTTGAATTCTATTTCAAGTGAAAACATAAACAAGTTCCTTTTTTAAAATCAAAAGACGATTACGACACCTTATGATTTACTTGTTTCAACACTAGAAATGCATAAATTCAAACCAAACGACAAAAGTAAAAGCTAAATCAACTGTGAACAGCAAACAAACTCACTCCTAAGATCAAAACGACACTTATGACAGGTCTAGATCTAAGGGCAACAGTATGACTAGTTTACTTTTGTAAAGGGAAACTGCAAATGATGTAACAAATACACAAAGAACAAATATAGTTTCTTTATACAACTAAGGTGGAATTGAGGCAAATAAAAGGGGTTTCAGATAGGTACACTGACTGATAACAGGATGCAAAAACAGAGATAAAACTGAGCAAAAGGAAGCAGGGAACCACAGCTGCACAAGGCACAGACTGATCAGCGCACCCCCAACACAGAGAATATGAACTTCAACGCAGGTAGCCTTCACGGGACCTGCGTTGAAATGTAGAACCTCTTCACAGAGTCTGCGCTGAAGCAGAAACGAGAGTTGTTTCTGGGTTCTGGGTTACGGTTTGCAGTTTAATCTACAGTTTTTGGCCGGATAAAAGCTATCAATTAGGTACAATCAGAGGGATGATTTAAAGGAGGACTAAGATCTATCACAAAGGGCTGTTAGAGCACTTGTGTATCAGTTGTTCAGATCATAAACAGGTCCAGAAAATGGACTAGAGTAGCAGATCTCTACTTTGCATTTGTAAATGACAAATGCAGTTCGATTCGGCACTCTTTAAGTTTATGAAATGAATAGCAAAAACACAAATAAACCAACAAGATACTCTCCCCAGCGGAGTCGTCAATTTGTTGTTGGGCAAAGTATCCAATACGGAATGCCGATATCCCACTCTAAGGTGTGATAGTGCCTTAGCAACAAACAAAGAAAACTATCTGAGTATTCTTCTTTATGAAATGCAAATGGAGGAGAAGGATGTAACTAACCGGTGTCTTCCGCTAGTTTGTTGATCCAATCTCTCTCTTTTGTTTGCTTCCCGCTGCTTGCTCCTTCACTGGTCTAGCTTCATCAAGGTCCTGCAAGATCACAAGAGAGGAAAACTACACAAAAGACATAGATTCACATTCATAACTAGTTTAGGATCAGATGTAAACTAAATATGCAAATATAACAAAACATCATTGATATACAAGCATATAGGAGAAACTCAAATGGTTTTATTGATAAAGTAACAAAGTTCAGGAAGAGATACAACCAAATGAGGCCCAATCCAGCATCACATTCCCAGCAAAAGGAATCCCTTCTTCACCTCCTTCAAAGCAAATCACCCAATAGTTCTAATCTCAAACCAACAGCAATTCTCTGCAAAGTACAAAATTCCAGCCTCCTGAACCTCTAGGTGAGAGATCCATATATAGATGTGAGCAGAGAGGATGAGTCAGCTCATGTTTTGACTTGTGGCTTCTCTCTGTCAGTTCTTGCTTCCACTTGGAGGTTGAGAACCTCTTACTCATCACTAGTCGAATTCATTGAGGCAAGTGTCATTGAGGAAGATTCTGGAAGCTTCCAGTGTCTGTACACCTTGCGGAACGACATTGCCATTTGGCATTTCTCGCTCAGCGCACCCTGGTAGTGCTTCTACCTGTGTTGCAGTGCACCTAGCCAATGCAACTTCTGCATTTCAATGCAGACAGCTAGTGGAGCTCTTGAATTGATCCTGAATTGACTGTTTCTGAGTGGTTTTTGGTGGAGAACTTCTGGGAGAAGCTGTCTTTGGTTGACCTTGTTCCTTTAGGGGTAGGAACAACTCATTTAGGGACTTTGGATCCCTTGGATTATGGACATTTAATGCTCAATGTTGTAAGGCACAAAAATGTCTATAACAGGATAGATATCAAAACCATATCCCGACCTGAACTTATGGTAATTTCCTTTACAGTTACCAGGCTTTGCGGTGCTGCCGCTTTGCATATTGCCACCAGGTCCCAAATGCGGATGGCGATAGATTGCTATCAGGGCACCATCTTCAACTGGTGTGACGCTATGTTGGCTAATCTGAACGGCCAACTGACTAGGGTTAAGAATGGACAACTGAAGACTTTTGGGTATGGGCCTTTAGTTGTGAGTTTTGCCCTAGAGAGGGTTCCGATGTTGCTCCCGCAGCATCTCACTGTTGAAATTGGGGCTCCTCGAGAGCCTAAGTTGATACGATGGGTTGCGGTGATGGCCCGTCATCCTGACGAGGGAGCAGCAATTGTTCGATTTACGCCAGTGTATTTTCACTGGTTGGAGGACGAGGTCTTCTCTATTCAGGAATTTTCGTATGCCGGAGTGGATTTTCATGGAGATCCAGACATGATTCTTCCACAGGGATAACAGTGGGATGACACAGGTACTTCATTTTTCACAAGTTTTTAAATTATTTACATTTTTTTGTTGTTTTATATCGTCTCAAAACTGACAGTGACAATTTTCAAAATGCAGATATAGGTCCACGCCGACCGGCCAATCTCCGGCCTTTCGAGAGGAGACTGCCAGTTGTACCGTTACCGGCCCCACAGGACGCGGCCGCAGAGACTTTAGCTGAGTTGGAGCATGACCTAGAGCGCCTTACAACAGACATGCCTGAGACGACTATAGATGATATTCCTATCAGACTTCAGCGCTTTGTAGTCGGCGTCCCAGGACCTTTTAGGAGGTTCTTGTGTAGGGTGGCGCGTGCAGTGGTGTCGTATAGAGATCATCACCAATGATTGGATGGTCATTTTTGTAGACACATGTGACATTTTGGTTTTTTGTACTTATCATTTTTGCCGATCATAAGGTGTTTTTCAACCTATGATCGAAGACGATGTATTTTTTGACACACTTCTATCTATATATATCATTATTACCGGCTTATCTTGTTAAACATGTATGATGAAATGTTTTTAAATTTACATGTATGATTATCGCAAATGTCTGTTTAACATTCGAGAAGCAATTGCATCTGCCAATGTATTTAAAGACCTTGGAATATGTTGATATTCAATGTAATCAAACTCACGTTCCAAGAGACGCACTCTCAAAAATAACCGTAATAACACTGGATTTCTAATGGCATAAACTCTATTAAGCTGTAATACAACGAGTTCAGAATCTAACCTCACTATCAAACGTCGAAGCCCAAATGAAATAGATTCAGACAATAACTCAATCACTGCACTATATTCTGCAATGTTGTTTGTTGTTTGACCGAGGCTCACCCCATGCATAGAAACTAACTCGTCAGAGGACGAATAAATAACCCAAGCTGCAGAAGAGATATTCTTTGTACTACGACAAGCACCATCAGCAAATCCAATGTATGTTTGGAGAGGCATCGACATCTGCAATATCAAGAGTAAAACCAAGATAAGCCAAAATAACGATGAAAACACACTTTCTAAACTAAGCACACTGTCTAAACTAACAAACACACCAGCTAGAAAGAAAACCTAACCTAAGTAAAAATTCTCCATACCCATCATTTAAGCATTATACCTCTTTAGGTAAAGTCCATTTCTGGGTTTACCCAAAGAGTCCCCGTCAAAGTCAACCAGCTCATAGGCCCCTTTTGCTAGCTTTCGCTTGACAATGTAGGGCCCATGCCACATAGGAAAGAATTTTCCAGCACCTAGTTTATCGTTAGCTTGATCATATAATAGCACTAGGTCTCCTTCTGAAACAATTCGAGGGGTTATGTTTTGATCATACTGAGCTTTCATTCATTTTGCGTGAGTCTCGATCGCCAATGCAGCATCACGTCGAGTCTCATCTAATTGAGCTAAGTACAATAAACGCTTCTCCTCTTCGGAAGTAGCTGGAAGTAATTCGACAACCATTTGAAGTGACGGGATTTCGCATTCAATGGGCAGCACAGCTTCCAAACCATAAACTAGTTGGAAAGGAGTGAACCCTGTTGATGTTTTCACTGAGGTTCGGTATGCCCATAGCGCTGAAAATAACATGTTGTGCCAATTCAACCGATGAATACCAATGATTCATCGGATCATGACAACTAGAACTTTGTTGATAGACTCAACCAGACCGTTGGCTTGCGGATAATAAGGAGTAGAGCTATCGTGGCGCAAACCAAGCTGGCCTGTAAGTTCGGTCATCATAACGTTTCGAAAATGGCACCCATGGTCAGTGATGATCGCTTGTGGGACACCAAACCTAGCAATAATGTGATTGAATACGAAAATTGCTGCTGTCTTGCCGTCTGCCTCGAACGTAGGCATCGCCTCAGCCCATTTAGTAAAATAATCAACCGCAAGGATGATATACGCATGCCCCCCGGCTGAGTGAGGGTTACAAGTAATAAAATCGATACCCCATTTGGCAAAAGGACCAACGGCAATTATAGGGTGGAGAGGAGCAGGTGGTGCGCGCATCTTTCGATCAAACACCTGACAGTTGTGGCATTTTCGGACCGCAATAATACAATCTTTGAATAAAGACGGCCAGAAGTAGCCAGCGCGCAATATCTTTTGGGCTGTGGCATACCCAGACATATGACCGCCACACGCTCCAGAGTGACAGTCATTCAAAACCCTCTCAGCCTCTTCGTGAGTTAAACAACGTCGAAAAACCAAGTCTGCCCCACGGCGATAAAGAGTATCTCCAATGATTTTGAACTGTTGGGACTGGAACCAAATTTTTCGACGCTCTGACTTTGAAATTTCAGGCCGAAAGGATTGGGTCTGGAGATAGACGATTATATCCCCATACCACGGATCTAAAGTGCTGATGAGAAACAAAGATTCGTCCGCAATGGACTCCTCTGCCACAGTCTCTATGTCAGCACGCGGGAAATCACACATTAACTTCGCGAAAACTAAGGATTTCTTAGACTTGGATTTCTCGAACTCCAAATCGAACTCTTGCAGGATAACAATCCATTTAGAGTACTTGCCCCCTAGCAGTTGTTTAGTCAAAATATAGATCATAGGGTTGCAATCCGAAATAACTATAGTTTTGCGAAGTAAAATGTAGTGACGGAAACGCTGGACAGCTTGAACAGCTGCCAGGGC
The DNA here is from genome assembly GCA_031772625.1 of Pinus tabuliformis. Classification (NCBI taxonomy): domain Eukaryota; kingdom Viridiplantae; phylum Streptophyta; class Pinopsida; order Pinales; family Pinaceae; genus Pinus; species Pinus tabuliformis. Next base: position 906,283,341 of record CM062811.1, read on the forward strand.
CAATTTCTCCACATGGGAGTATTTTAACTCAATTGGATTTAAGGTCCGACTAAGATAATATATCACATGTTCCGTTCTGAGTTCATCTTCCTGGACTAACACCATTCCAATGGTGGAATGCGAAGCTGCGAGGTATAAGAAGTAGTCCTGGTTGTAGTTGGGAGGATGCAGCAATGGTGCATGGGTCAACGCATGCTTGAGTGCATCAAAAGATTTATGAGCTATCTCATCCCAAGAGAATTGAGCGTTCTATTTCAACAACCGGGTAAAACCCTTAGTGACCTCGGCGTAGTTTGGAATGAATCGACGTAAAAAGTTTGCTTTCCGCTGCAAACTTTGGAGTTGGCGCAGACTCGAAGGAGGAGGCAATTTGATGATAGCTTCGACCTTCAAGGGATCGATGCGAATGCCAGCTTTTGAAACAACAAATCCCAGCAATCGACCCGCTTCTATACAAAAGACACACTTGTGCAGATTCAACCAAATATGATAATGCCTACACCTCATAAAGATTGCTCGTAAGTGGACAAGGTGATCAGCTCGATGTAAGGAATGAGCAGGCAAATCATCGAGGTACGGTTGCACAATGTGTTTGATGTCATGAAATGCATAAGACATCACCCTTTGAAAAGTGGCTCCGACATTCTTGAGCCCAAAAGGTAATTTGCAATAAGCAAACGTTCCCCATGGACAAATGAATGCCGTATTTGGTTGATCGGCAGGTAGAATATTAATTTGATTATAACCGGAAAAACCATCCATAAAGGAAAACATTTCACTTCCGACACAATCGTCAATGATTTGATCGATATAGGGCGTTGGGTAGTTTTCTTTTGGACAAGCTCGATTAATATCCCTATAGTCGATGCATATTCTTATTGTTCCTTGTTTCTTGTTAACTGGAACAATATTCGATACCCAATCCGTTAACGGGATCGGATAAATGAAACCTGCTTTCAACAGCTTTTCGACTTCTGCTTTAATAGCAGCCGCTTTTCGAGGGTGAATCTGACGCAAACGTTGCCGGACGGGTTTAGCGTCCGGGTAAGTCTTGATCTCATGGACAACAATCGCGGGGTCAATTCCTGGCATTTCCTCATAGGACCAGGCAAACACGTCGCAGAATTCTTGGAATAGGGCCTTGTAAGTTTGGATTTCATCATCTGTACACGAGGCACCTATATGAATGTTCTCAACAATTCCGGGCTTCACTGAAATGTCAATGGGAATAGTTCGAGAAATATTCCCCAAATTCAGCTCTGAGTCAGGATGTTTCATTGGATTCTGAGCTTCTTTGACATACTCAGTGGTAAATATTGATGAAAAATCATTTTCGAAACGATCTTCCTAAGGTAAAAATGAAGATCTGTGATGAAGATCTTCCCATGGTAAATCGTCTACACACAGGACTTCACGAAGTTGTTCGTCAGATGACACAACTTCGGGAAATGCTATTAACTCCGAGGGTGACGAGAAAAGTGATTCCTCATGGACCACATTCATTTGGTCGATTTTGGTTGAACGCGAGTCGGCAAAAGACTGCACGGCTTCATAAGCAATTTCATATGGACTCAAAGGCATAGCATCCCCGAATGAGTCTATCTCAGATTCAGAAGGAACAATCCAAGGATCGTCGTAAATAATGGTGTCTGATGTAATCATATGAATAGATGCGAACGAAGATGATGCGTTGATTGGAGGAAAAGGAAAAGTTCCCAGTAAACCAGAATCTTTAACTAAGCCTACGCCAACATCCCTGTAAGGAATAGTCGTTTTACCGACATGCTGGATACTCTCTAAAGAGGCTGGGTCGGACGAAAAATAAGCCAGCTGGTCTATGGTCACGATCTTGCCATTGTATGGAAACTTTATTACTCGGAAGACCGATGAAACGACCGTTGTCATAGCGTAAGACCAACTTCGACCCAAGAGAAGGTTGTAGTCCAGAGGGGCATCAACCACCTCCACATCTAGACTAACGGCTTTTCCTTCAACATCTATAGGCAAATCCTGTAGAATGCCAAATGGACAGAACCCATGGCCATCAAAGGCCTTAAGGATGGTCGGGGATTGGTTCAGCGAAGGAGAACCAAGCGATCTCCAACACTGAATCGACATAATACACGTGGAAGCTCCCTCATCAATTACAGTCCGATGAATAGGCCTGTTTTTGACTATCACTGGGATCTGGAAAGCCATTTGATGAGGTAAACGTGGTGTACTATTTTCTAGATCAAAGATTATTAGGTTCGGGTCCTGAACATCAACAGCTCCGATAGCCGACAAAAGTAATTTTCGTTGTGCTGGGCATGATTGCAGCACTTCTAAAGCCGACATCGCTGAGGGTGAAACAGCTAAATCCTCAACGATGTTATAATTCTGAGCCGCTCTCGCATGTGGATTGAAAGCAGACTTTCGAAGTATACTGTTGGCGGGCGGTTTGATTACTAAGTCCGGGTTAGGCTTCTCGATCTGTAGTGGATCGGAGCCGGGAGCTGAGGTTGATGGATTAGAACGAGAAGATTCTGCTTCTTTGCCATCAACAGAACTTTTACTTCCATAATCTTGCCACCGAGTTGCAATCCTCACATGAGACATCATCAAGATGGGCTCCTCACTGGCACTCGAGGAAGAACCTATCATCTTACTCTCCTGCTTTGGAAATGGATCTTTCAAAACAGCAGGAGTTGGGGAACCTTTGACTATTTTCACAACCTCGGCCCGATGAGGGCAATCTCTTGTAAAATGATCCTCTTCACAAATAAGACTAGCATTTGCACCACATGTTGCAAAGGAAACGCCGTAAGGCAATGGCATAAGAAAAAATAACATAAAAGAAAGAAGTCAAAATTTTATGCAATTTTGTTTCTTTACTGGTGTTTCGTTTTTATCATAAGTAAGAATTTACATTGATTTGTGTGTCATGAAATTTCTCATATTATATTCTTCCATAATTATTTCACTTTTGTGTGTCATGAAATTTCTCATATTATATCCTTCCATAATTATTGCACATGCAAGAACTCCTTTGATCACCAATATGCAAAATCCAGTGACCTCAAATTCTGTATAAACCCAAAATGGATCCATATCAAAACTAGGTACGCTTTCATTATTGCATCTCTAAGCAAAGGATAAACCCAGTTGCATATACAAACATGTAAACCTTGTGGTCTCACATCCTATATAACTCAATGATGGAAACATACCAAATCCCGCTAAACTTTTCTTGTTGTATACTTATGTTGAGCATATAAACATGCAAATATGTGTGTGAAAATTCCTCGCAAGATGAATTACAGGGGAAAAAATGCCTTTAGATCAAGACCATATATATAACATGAAATGAAGACAAATATTGTCTTCGAAATGTAAGGACGATCATATCAGGTGTAAAGACAAACCAACACCTTGATAATTCTCTCTCGCTACCTCATCCCACTTCAACGTTCACTGAGGACATGTTAAGTTGATCAAATAAAAAGGAAATTATGCTTAAGAAACAAAAAAATCATCTAATGATCAATAAGTGTAGCCTTTTAACGTTAGAATAACATGTTGAGAGAACAACGTGTGATTAAAATAATTCTTATAAGCCATGCAAAAATAGGGAAACCAAACACTTCAATTAAATCGCTGCATGAAACTGTTATGGCACAAGGGTTGAAGAAGCCTTGTCTACCTATGCCAAAATTTTCATGAAGATACATATAAGCAAAAACTTGCCAAAATCTGATAATGCTCAACCTACAAGAAACGCAGTGGCTGCAACCATTGGATTTAGAAAAACACGGCATTCCAATGTCAACACTGTCATTTTTTTGGCTACCTTATAGAGGCTTGTCCAAAGTAGACAAACCAATTGTTGAATCTTAAGAAATGCCCCACAACTCCCTCAGCAGAGGAGGATGAGGATTTTCAGCCACTTAGTATTGAACAACAAAGACATCTAGGAAGAAAATATTAAAAATGGGGATGCCAAAAGTTAAAACAATCGAGGCTAGAGAGGCATGGATGGAAATAGGACAACAATCTAGACCAGGAATTATGGGCTCCTTGGCGCATTATGCTACAAACAACCACTGTTACTCAAAGGAGCCCAAAGAATTCAGAAGCTTAAAGATTACATAGTTCCTCATTTCTCTCCAAGTTACCACCGCTTTTCCAATGTCTTTTCTAAAGACTTCTTGTTGTTAAAAATGCCAAAATCAATTGCTCTAATGTTTACTCATGTGTCTTTTACAACACATGAAAAGAGAAATTGGACCCAAGACAATATGTCATGGTTGTCTGCAAATGCAGTTCTATTATAAAACAATGGTTTCCAAAATGAATGTAGGTCTATCATAAAACAATGTTTCCAAAATGCATGTGGTTCTAACATAAAATAGTGTTTCCATAATGAATGCAGTTCTAACATAAAACAATGTTTCCATAATGAATGTGGTTCTAACATAAAACAATTTTCCCAGAATGAATGCGGTTCTAACATAAACTAGTGGTTTGCAGAATTTAATTTGGCCACAGTTCTAATCTCATCCAATTTAGTGTGGGTAAAGATCATCAAAACCCTCATTCATTTCTATGTGGAAGCCTTTAGAAAGAACATGAAATTGTTATGGCACAAGGGTGAAGAAGCCTTGTCTACCTATGCCAAAATTTTCATGAAGATACATATAAGCAAAAACTCGCCAAAATCTAATAATGCTCAACCTACAAGCAACACAGTGGCTGCAACCATTGGATTTAGAAAAACACGACATTCTAATGTAAACACTGTCATTTTTTTGGCTACCTTATAGAGGGTTGTCCAAAGTAGACAAACCAAGTGGTGAATCTTAAGAAACCCCCCAAAACTGCCTCAATTAAGAAGGATGAGGATTTTCGGCCACTTTAGTATTAAAGAAAAAAGACATCTAGGAAGAAAATCTCAGAAATGGGGATGCCAAAAGTTAATATGGGAATGAAATCTTAGAAATGGAGATGCCAAAAGTTAAAACAATCGAGGCTAGAAAGGCACTGCTAGAAATAGGACAACAGTCTAGACTAGGATTATGGGCTCCTTGGCCCATTATGCTACAAACAACCACCCTAACTCAAAGGAGCCCAACGAATTCAAAAGCCTAAAGCTTACATATTTCTTCATTTCTCTCCAGTTACCACCCCTTTTCCGATGTCTTTTTTGAAGACTTCTTGTAGTTAATATTGCCAAAATCGATTGCTCTAAAGTTTACTTGCTTGGTACAGGACATATTTGGGGTACCTTGTAGCTTGTTGATTTGAACCCAAATTGAATGGTACAACAAAGCTTTGTTAGCTATCTGTTCCTCTACTTCTTCATGAACGAAGTGTTCAAGGCTACTTCTTGAGATTTTTGAAAGGATTTGCTCAGGAGTTTTTCATCTTAAGACAAGTATCTTCTTTGATGATAAATGATATGCCCCTCAATCATAGTATTTCCTCTTAATAATATTGATATGCAGTGAATTCCAATAGAGACAGTTAAATGTCATCATTCCATCACTCGATTAACTCTTTTCGAAAACAATCTAGTAGAAATAAATGTACAATAACTTACCAAGGCAACAAAAAAGTGGACCACAACATTCGATGATCTAACAAGTTTAGACTGCATCCATATTTTTCTGACATCCATCCAGTCTCTAAAGTGGTTGCCTGCAGAGATTATCCCAATGAAAAGATCCACGGGGCCTTCTGGAAAAGGTGGAGCTCTCAATTTTTCTGACATGTTTAGAAGTCTTTGAGGTGAAAAGCTTGGATGTGAGAAAAGAAAGGAAGCAACAACAACTGTATGCACATCAATGTCACCATTTACAGAGAAGTCAGTGGCATCTTCAAGCACAAATCCCTGGTCCAACCATGTATAAATTTAGTGCATACATTAATTTATACTAATGCCATAAAGTTTCTAGAATCAGAGAAAAACTTACTGTGCAAGGTTAACATGGATGTCATATACAATTGTCACATTAGTAAGCTTGTGAAGCAAGTGGAATCTTTAAGCAAAAATCCCTCATCCAACCACGTATAAATTTAGTGCATACATTTTTTTTTTCTCGGTAAATACTAATTCTATTAAAAAAGGGGAAAAAATATGTACAATGAGGTCAAGACCTCAGAGGAGGCCGAGGCCATTCCTCAACCAAAAATTCAGGGACTTTACAGTTTAAACTGTCCATCAGATTTACATTACAGACCTCAGAGATTTGATTTCGATCCCCGACAGATTGACAAAGTTTACCAGGACTACAATTAACATAACCTTCAGTGACCTCAAAAATACTGTAGCAACTAGCATGGCTGTCTTTAAAACAAAAATTGAAATCTGGATTGTCTGATGTTGCTAACTGAAGCATGAGATTGAAACAGACAATAACATTTAACTTCAAAAACAGAGACACAGGACCAAAATTGCAAAGCATGTGAACCAGAAGGCGAACCGACAGACAGAAGTAGAGATTAATCCGCATGACTTGAAGAAGCTGGCGGATCCTTCTTTGCCTGGCTTGGTGAAGCAACCCAGGTCACGAGCCCTTCATCGTCCAGAACCAGCACTCCGTCAGAATCAGTAACCAAATGTAACAAACCAGCAACTCTTTGAGATGGCTCTCCAACAATGTCATTTTCCTGAGCTGGGACAGGCTGCTGAGGCGCAGCCGAGACAGGGGCGTCCTCCTGCATGCGGTCAGCATGAAACACCAACCCAGTCATATCCCCAAGAAGAATACTGTCATCCTGAGAAGGTGAGGAAGCGGGTGGGGTTGAACTGAGCTGGTTGCTTTCCTCCTCTGAGACAAAAACTGTAAAATTCACTGTCACCATAGGCTTATTGAGCCGACTCTGGAATATGAACTTGGAGGTCTGGTAAGAGTTATTAGGGATAATCCTATCTTGCTCTAAAGGCGGAGATGAGGGAGGGGCTAAGGCAATGGGTGCGACCTGCTGAGGAACTGGTGGAGAGCGACCCCTGATCCCTGACCGACCTCCACGACGCGGGATGCCTCAGCTGCGAGGCATTATAACAACAGCAAGAAACCTGAGAGAACGAGTGAGACAGAGTGAACCTGAGCTGGTGGGAGAACTGATAAAATTCTGCCTATTCCAGAGCCGGGCAATTGAGCAGACGGGAAAGACCAGACAAGAGCACTGAAGCGACATCGCTTCATAAAGAGCAGAGGCATTAACTGCAGCATCGGTGTTGAGCCGATCCACGTTAATGAGCCGGACTGTGGGCAGAGTAGCCATGCTCGCATTGAACTCAATCGCACTTCGAGACTGAACAGACCTTAATTCGCTTACCGTGAACCTGAAATATCCTCCTGCACCGCGTACCTGGTAGATCTTCCGCCTGCCATCCGTCAGGCCAGGTGTCTGCTTGGTGTGGTTTGTCATTATATGCGGTTGTGATCACCCGCATCCGGGTGCATATCCTTCATCTGAGATTTGTCCTGGGTGACAATTTCCTGGACTTTGGCCATTTGGTCCCCGGGAACTAAGCTGGTGATAGTTCCTTCAAAGTAGCCATCCTTAGCATCCACTCCAATATTGGCCAGAAGATCAGCGAGCTTATTTCCTTCCCTTCTGGTGTGTTTAAAAGTGATTGCTTGGTGCTGAGAAAGCCAGTGATTGATTAGCTCAAGCCTCTGGGCCATTCTCTAGCTATTGCTTACTTTGTGAATGGGTGAACTGTTATAGACATTTTTGTGCCTTACAACATTGAGCATGAAATGTCCATAATCTAAGGGATCCAAAGTCCGTAAACATGTTGTTCCTACCCCTAGAGGAACAAGGCTAGCAAACCACAGCAATTCACAGAAGTTCTCCACCAGAAACTGCTCAAAAACAAGTCAATTCAGGATCAATTCAGTGGCTCCACTAGCTGTTTGTGCTGAATGTCAAAGCCAACACTGGCTACCTGTGCTGAGCGAGAGTGGACATGTGGCAAGTTCATTTCTTAAGGTGTCAAAACCCAGGAAGCTTCCAAAATGACACTTGCCTCAGGGAATTCGACTATGATGAGTAAGAGGTTCCAAATCTCCAAGTGGAAGCAAGAACCTCCAAGTGGAATCAAGAACTGACAGAGGGAGAGGACACTAGTCAGATCTCAAGTTGACTCATCCTCTCTCCAAACATCTATATATGGATCTCTCCTCCATGAGATCTAGAGGCTGGAATTTTGTTATTGCAAAGAATTGCTGTTGGTTTGAGATTGGAATCATTGGGTGCTTAATGCTTTGAAGGGGGTGAAGATAGGAATTCCATTTGCTAGGAAGGAGATGCTGGATTGGAGCCCTCTGGGTTGTATCTATTCCTGAACCTTGTTATTCATCAATAAAGCTATCTTGGTTTCTCCTATATACTGATGTATTTTGATGTATGATTGCATTAGTATGTTTAGTTTATTTCTAATCCTGAACTAGTTATGAATATGAATCCATGTCTTGTGTAGTGTTCTCTTCTTGTGATCTTGCAGAAACCTCTTGAAGCTGGGCGAGCGAGAAGGCAAGTAGCTGGGAACTCTCCAAGAGAAGAGAAACCGGATCGAGGGACAAACGGAAGACACCGGTTAGTCCATCCATCTCTCTTCATTCTTAATTCATAAAGGAAGAATACTAGAATAGTTGTCTCTGTTTGTTGCTAAGGCACTGTCACACCTTAGGTGGATAGGATCGTCCTACATAGGCATTTTTCCCCACAACAAATTGGTGACTCCACTGGGGAGATCTGTTTAGTCATTTTATTTGTGTTTCTATCATTGTTTGTTTCATAGACTTGACAGCAACAATCGAACTGCATCTGCTACTCCCAGATGCAAAGTAGACAGTTGCTGCTTTGATCCAATCACTGGACTTGTCTATGATCTGAACAATGGACTCACAAATGATTTGATGATCCTTTGTGATAGATCTTAGTACTCCCTCAAAGCATCCCTTTGATTACACCTTGCTTGTTGCTTTTATTTGGCCTGAACAGTTGATTAAATAGCAATCTGTGACCCAGAACCAGTGAGAAACAAGAGTTTCTCCTTCAGCACAGACCCTATGAAGGGATTCTGCATTTCAACGCAGGTCCCGTGAAGGCTACCTGCGCTGAATGTCAAAACCCCTGTGTTGAGGTTGCGCTGAACCAGTTTGGCCTTGTGCAGCTGGGGTTCTCTGCTCTGTTTTGCCTTGTTTTGATCTCTGATTTTTGCAGCCTGTAACCAGCATAGGTACCAGTCTGATAACTCCTTTTCTCTGCTTAGATTCCGCCTCCTTTTGTACAAAAAGACTGTGAGTGTTTTTATGTGTTTGTGGCATCATTTACAGTTTTCCTTTGCATGAGTGAAATAGTCATCCTGTAGCCCTTGATTCAGATCTGTTGATTGTGATCTTAGAAGAGAGTTCATTGGTTGTTTGCAGTTGATTATACATTTACTCTTGCTTATTGGTTTGAGTTTGTCTCTTTTAAGTGTCGAAACAAGTATTCATTTCGAAAATCGTTAAGTGTTGTAATCTCTTCTACCCTCTCTGATTTCGAAAAAGTAAACTTGTTTGTATTTGTCACTTAAAAGCAAATTCAAAGTTGTACAAAAATCTTTCTTTGTAGGCATCGATACTAAGAAAGTGGAAAACAAACACCTGCATTGTGCATTTGCATCTTGATAGTTTGCATGTTTGATTTAGGAAAAGTGCATTAGAGTGTGCTGATTTCTCTTTGAGAAAAGATGGTGTCTTTCTTTTCCCTTAGTAGCTAGGATTTTCAAAGTTGAAAAGATATAAAGCTTGCTTATCATCTTTAGACTGCATTTAGGAATTGTATCATACATCTCGTGGTGAACCTTGAAAGGCAAACTTCTAAAAAGATCAACCTAAAATAAATTGAATGAACTTAACAACGCTTTGCAACATAACGCACAACATAGAGGTCTAGGCTAGAGACGTGTTCCGGCGTCGTAAAGCCTGGTGACTGTCGATCTCGTGGATGGTGGGTGATTCCTCCTGAGGGACGATAGTGCCAGTACGGATTGTGCTCCCACGTACCGTCGCGTATATATTGGGAGACCCCTATAGGCATAAAACCTTTATCCTTAGGAAGCCGTGTCGGCCGCCCTACTGATCGCAATGCACTGAACACAGCATTCAGGAAGATCGATCGCCCATACCCTAAAAATTATTCTACGGTTTTGCGAAAAGTTTGGCACACCCTCTGCCTAGAACTCCAGAGCAGTTCCTTTTGGCCTTTTTCAAACTCTATAACGGAAAAAGTCCATCCGAGCATTTGTCACTTCGGGCTCGTTAAAACATCGAAGGAGACTAGAGTCATCTTTAGCTTTTTCTCGACTCTTTAAAAGTGAAAAATCAAGTTGTGTCTAAAGCGTCGTTAAAATTTATTTTAAACGGAACAATCACCCTTTATTCCTACGTTGATCTTTAGGTTGAAAAAATGGAGCACACCAACCAAGGAATTCCCCTTGGTGGAAATCCTAGTCCCTTCTCCTCTTGGGGAGATGTTGGTGCGCCCAATATGGCCACATTGTCGCTTCTAGGACTGACAATTGGCCTGCCGGTCTGGCTCTTTTCAACCAATGTCGTTCAGAACACCACTATTCCTGAACACTCGAGTCAACAGTTAGACCAGACCAGAGTTGCCCACCAGCCTTCTACTTCATCTAATTCTTCCTCTCCTCCTTCCTCTTCGCTTGACGGAACTGGTAAAACAAAAAACCAGGTTCCTAAGGAGAAGAAGGAAAAGAAGAAGAAAGAGAAGAAGAAAAAGTCGCGGTTTCTGCAAGATCACAAGAAGAGAACACTACACAAGACATGGATTCATATTCATAACTAGTTCAGGATTAGAAATAAACTAAACATACTAATGCAATCATACATCAAAATACATCAGTATATAGGAGAAACCAAGATAGCTTTATTGATGAATAACAAGGTTTAGGAAGAGATACAACCCAGAGGGCTCCAATCCAGCATCTCCTTCCCAGCAAATGGAATTCCTATCTTCACCCCCTTCAAAGCATTAAGCACCCAATGATTCCAATCTCAAACCAACAACAATTCTTTGCAATAACAAAATTCCAGCCTCTAGATCTCATGGAGGAGAGATCCATATATAGATGTTTGGAGAGAGGATGAGTCAGCTTGAGATCTGACTAGTGTCCTCTCCCTCTGTCAGTTCTTGATTCCACTTGGAGGTTCTTGCTTCCACTTGGAGATTTGGAACCTCTTACTCATCACTAGTCGAATTCCCTGAGGCAAGTGTCATTTTGGAAGCTTCCTGGGTTTTGACACCTTGTGGAATGAACTTGCCACATGTCCACTCTCATTCAGCGCAGGTAGCCAGTGTTGCCTTTGACATTCAGCACAGGTAGCCAGTGTTGGCTTTGACATTCAGCGCAAACAGTTAGTGGAGCCACTGAATTGATCCTGAATTGACTTGTTTTTGAGCAGTTTCTGGTGGAGAACTTCTGTGAATTGCTGTGGTTTGTTAGCCTTGTTCCTCTAGGGGTAGGAACAACATGTTTAGAGACTTTGGATCCCTTAGATTATGGACATTTCATGCTCAATGCTGAAGGGCACAAAAATGTCTATAACATGAACCGTGCTGAAGCTTTATGATCATTCTGATTATGATTTGTGAATCACCTTCTATAATGAGAGGAAACAAATCCCTTTCATGAGCTATTTTGAGACCTCTCCATAATCCCTCCAATTCGGCTGAGTTGTTGGTGTCCCATCCTATCGAGCCCATGAAGACGCATTGAGGATTGCCATTATGATCTCTGAATGCTCCCCCGTATCCTGCTTTCCCTGGATTTCCTTTAGAAGCTCCATCAAAGTTGAGCTGGAGCATGTCTTTGGGCGGCGGAGTCCAGTTGCTTGATTCCTGACTCTGCATTTTGGGGTTCCTTTTATTGATTGAATTTTGGTTTAACTGAAGCCCCCAATTATCCCATACTGTTTTCTCCTGAGGCAGTGTGGGAAGATCCTCGGAGTACCATTCTCTGATTGATAACGTCTCCAGGATGTTCTGATGAAATTTATTCCAAATTTGTTCTAGAGACATAGTTTGATCTTTGAATATCCTTCTGTTACGCTCTTTCCATATGTTCCACATCAGTAATCCAGGTATAAGATGCCATAAGGTGTTCAGGAGATTACTTTGGAATGGATTTTGACTCCAATTGCGTATGGTGGCTCTGAGATCTCCTTGCACTCTGCCCTCTTTTTGACAGCGGAAAGCAACTTTCTCCCAAAGTTTCCTCCCAGTTTGACATGTTTGCATAAGATGAAGGGCTGTTTCCTCCTCTTGCCTGCAAATGTGACATATAGATGGGCCTGAGAAGCTTCTCTTCCTTAGATTATCCCACGTTAAGATTCTATTATGACCAAGGAGCCATAGAAATGTAGAGACCTTCGGCCAATTGGAAGTGTGCCAAATTCTTTCCCATAAAATATCTTTGTTTAGCTGCTCTTGGATTATTATGTTGTACGCTTCCTTTGTGGTGAAAATTCCTTTCTCTTCATATCCCCATCGTAAAATGTCCATTGCTTCTGAGACAATGATTTGCCTTTTTTGTAATTCTGTGTTGAGAAGTTGCTGAGTTTGTTCAGAGCTATTCGGTATAAGTTGATTTGCATTTTTCCATTGTCTGTGTTCTTGAGCTGTGGCTGAGTTCCAAAATTGATTAACTTTGGCAGAATGATTTATCTCCTGCTCTGCAATTGGGTGGTTTTGGAGAATGTCTCTTATTTTTGGTAATTGCTGCCATGAGTCCTCCCAAAATCAAGAAGTTGTTCCACTTTTGATTTCCCAAAAGCTGTGTTCTTGTATGCCATAAATTTTCTTGAATCTAAAAGAATTACATTTAGTGCATACACTAATTTATACTAATGCCATAAAGTTTCTTGAATCTAAAAAAATTATTGTGCAACGCTGGCTTAACATGGATTTCATATACAATTGTCACATTAGTAACCTTGTGATTTTGAATTTTCTTTATTGTTCATTCAAGCCTCTAGAAAAGCATGAGATTAAGTCTATTTCACAATTTTCGAAATACGCTCTAGAATTGTAATATTATGCACTGATTAGTTTGGCATAGAATGAAAATTTACAAATGGGAGTGTATAAAAATGGGGCTACAAGAACTCTGTAGAATCAAAATTTACAAATTGTAGCGTATAAAAATGGGGCTACAAGAACTCTGTAGAATGCACTAGCTTTTGTGAATGCAAATATTATGCATAATATTCATATATTTGAGTACTCAAACAATTGACACATGGGGTTCACAAAGTTAAAAAATGTTTAAAGATAAAGAAATCAAAGGCGGGAAAGTAGTGGAGAACCCTCTTTGGCAACTAGTCAGAGTTTCTCCATAGGTTCAGAGAAAAGACAAAGCCTGAGTTGTAGGTAAACCTCTTTATTGCATTTTTTCTGACCCATCTTAACAACTGCATCAATGGCGGCTTCTAGGGTTTCGACATAATTATCGTGAACATACTCCACCAAAACCGCTTTGAAGACCATGGGAGTAGAGTACTTGGGTCTGCCCAACATAATTTCTGTCAAGTAACATGAATCAACCTTGCTCCTAATGATGGACATGCCACTCGGAGGAATGACAAAACCCATGTCTACCTCGCTCATATACAGAAACCCTCTGTCCTTTCTCATGAATCTGTAGTCATGGGCTAACGCAGAAATAAATCCCCCTGTGGAAGCATGCCCATAGATGGCGACAATTTACGGTAACTTCAATTCCATGAGGGTTGTGACGAGCTACATGAATTTGAGGTAGAGGATCTCAAATTGACCCTCTCTATTGCAAGCTTCGATCCTCTCTGCTGTGAGCTTTTGGTGTTGTGCTGCAAGCTTTTGGTGTTGTGAGATGCAAATGTGTCGCAGGAAGCTCGTTATAATTGTTCAATAATTGTTTCAATCTAATGGCAGATGATTCTTTAATCGTTTAACATAATATCGAGCATAATATTAGGCCCTACAAACAGATACACCATGGAAGCTATGAGAGTTGTTTTCAAAGGGAAGTGCCTTTTAATACTTTTGTAGCTGTTCTCAAAAAAATTACATAAACACTTTTTTTTAAATTCCCTTTTTTCACAACATAACATAAGATTATTTTTAAACAAAAATGAATCACCTTTATTTTAGAAATCCTTTGAGACAAGTTTGTTAAAACAAAGGTGTTTGCGGTACTAATAAACTCCACCTAAATCACAATTATTTTAGGAAAGACTTTGAAACAAATTTGTTAAAAAACGGTGTTGGAAATGGATCTTTCAAAACAGCAGGAGTTGGGGAACCTTTGACTATTTTCACAACCTCGGCCCGATGAGGGCAATCTCTTGTAAAATGATCCTCTTCACAAATAAGACAAGGATATCGAGGTTTGCGCTTTTCGTCATTGGTTTCCGACTTTTCTGTTTTCTCCTTCGGAGCCTTGTCTACTTTATTCTTCTTCTTGCCCTTCTTCTTTCCACCGGATTTTGATTTGGCCGTAGATGACTCTACAGCGTGAATATCAGCGAAAATTTCAGGAGAAGACTCTCCTGTCGGGGAATCAGGCAGGGTGTTTATAAGAGAAGAATTCTTGGAAGATTTCTTCTTGCTTTTAGTGTTCACCGTACCAATCATACCATCAGCGGCATGAGATTCCGAAGGAGCAGCAGTGATTTGATTTGATTTAGGAAGATCTGGGATCTTCTCGTGTAACATACCCGACTGAGTATAAACTAAGTCAAGGTACTGCGCTTGAGCAATGACTTTCTCCTCAGTAACTACTCCGGCCTTAGCTACATCTTCAGTAATCTTCGGTAACAATGATTTAACAAACCATTCAGCTAAGATTTGGTCCGGGATAAAAACTTTTACTAACCTTCTTCAACGTCTCCATTCATGAATATGATCGGAAATATATGTGGACGTCGATTGTTTTAGTGAAGTTAATAACTCCGTTCCGTTGTCGTATCTGACCAGCAACTGAAAGTGAGTTAAGAACGAGGTAGCTAACTGACTAAAATTGTAAAAAGAGGCCCGTGGTAACTCAATGTACCACTTGGCCGCGAGACCAATGAGTGTACGCTGGAAAAGACGTAAGTGGATCGATCATCCGAGATGGAATTAGAGGCACACCAGAGGTGGTAAGTCATCACATGATTTGACGGGTCCTCTCCAGACTTACCTTCGAACTTGGGTATGTCACTGGGCAACTTATTTGGCATTGGCGGCCAAAACGGAAGATAATTGATTGGATCGTTCGTTAGGTGCGACAAGTCTGGTAAATCCAATGTTGCGATAAACGGAAATTGCCGATTAGGATCCCTAAAACTCTGGGTCACTATACCAGCCCCAGGAGGAGGATATCCAGGATAACTTGGAATAGGAATCGCGTTCAGGATATTGTATCCTCCTGGAAAACCAGGATTAACCGGACTGTACTGGGGTTGTTGAGGTTGTTGATAAGTGTACCCAGGATATGGTTGATACTGGTAAACTGGCTGCTGGACAGCTGGCCCGTATTGGTACTGTCCCTGGTACGGTTGATAAGTGAATTGTGGTTGACTAGTGACAACCGTACTTAAACGAGGTTGTCCTGCAGGCATCTGAACCGTAGTTTGAATCGTAGATCTAGTCAGTGGTAAAGATGTCTGAGGAGTGGTTGCAGAGACAGTAGAAACCGGAGCTGTCGATACTCCAGAAGTGAGTGTCGTTGACGAAACAGATGTTGCGGTAGTTGCAGTAGTCGTTTGAGATGGAGTACTAGGCGCAATAGGCCCAGACTGAGAAACTACCAAAGGTACAGAAGTTTGAACATTTGACTGGACTGGTTGCTGGGGTGAACCAGAAACTAAGGGTTGTCCAGTTTGAGATGACTACTGTACACTTGGCTGTAACACTTGTTGACCTTGCGATGGATCCCACACTATGTTCATTCCGGGGTATTGACCCATAATAGGTTGAGGATATTGAGATCCATAACTGGATTGAGGGTAGGATTGATAATTGACAGGTACGTTTCCCATACCTTAAATGTAAGATTGACATTGGGGTGGTTGATAACCTTGACTCGAGTACTGACCTTGAGGTAAATACCCTTGAGGTGAATACTGATACTGGGGTTGACCTTGAGGCATAAATTGATACTGAGGTTGACCCTGAGGTACATATTGAGGTTGGGGTTGACCTTGAGGAATGTATTGCACCATGGGTACATACTGTCCTTGAGGTTGCCCCCCAGCCGCAACTTGTGTACCTTGAGGTGGCCCCCCAGGCGTTACTTGAGGCTGCCCCCCAGGCGGTAACTGGCCACCTTGAGGTTGAGAACCGGGATTTGAACCTGACATCATGTAGATGTCTCCTACACCCAACGGTTTATTACCATTGTTTCCAGTTAATAACCCATGTTCAATGGGTTGAGGAGATGCTCCCGCAAAAGTACCAGACAAAGACTGATATCTAGAGGGAACAGAAGGAATGCCGTACAAAAATGATTCAGGTGATTGAGTAAACATTGACAACTGACCAAACATATTTACAGGAGTATTAAAACCTCCAGGTGGATAAGGAGTACGAGGTGGAGAAAAACCTAACCCTGAGTTGTCTAAATAATTAGTTAACGAAAGATACCAAGTAGTACTTCTAGGAGGACTGTAAAATATGGATTCACGCTCCCTTAGATCAATAGTAGGTTGATCTTCAAGGATAGAGACACCTATTTCTTCTTCTGGAGCAAGTTCTTCAATAGCTATCAAACCAAAAGGAAGATTTTCGGTGATGACTCGTTCTACCCTAGGTGAATCAAGAGCACTAGAAGTTGGAGTAACAGGTTCAGATATTTCAGGTTCTTCGCCTATATCACTAGTAGATGAAAAACTACCAGCAAGCTCGGAAACTGCAACAGCTTCGGGATTATAACCTGTTTCTAGACTTTGGTAATCTGGATGGACTACCAACGAAGACTCTCCTTCTTCAGGTGAACCTACTTTACTGCCACTAGGAGTTACAAGGACTTTCAAACCTTCGTAATGACCCGGGACGTCTTCAGGAGGTTCACCCCGCAATCTACGGGATTTCCTCAACAAATCGGCCACGGTAACAATCTCAGGTGACTTGCCCCGAAGTCTACGGGACTGTCTCGGTAATTCAGCCACAGCTAAAAACTTTTAACTACTGCACACGAAAACAAAAGAAAAATCTCAAAGCAAACCACCTAAAGTCGCTAAAGAACCAAACAAATTTGAAACACACGCCTAAAGAATCTAGGGCGTCAAACCACACACAAACAGTAAGCTCTCCGGACCGAAAACACTAGTTGGTGATGAAGCCCAACCTCGCAGAATTTAGTACAGAAATGGTGGGTGGAACAGTTACCCCGGCAACCTGCTTAATGAATAGACTGGACCAAGTTCCTCCACTTTAACCGTCTCAAGTGAAGTGAACCCCCCAGAAAATCCAAGTGAGTCTAGCCGACGTCTGCTCCAGGTACAGTGGGATCTTCCCTCCACCGTCACCTTGGGTAGAATCCTAAAGATAATAGTCACTAAGGTCACCAACAGCAACAAGTACACCTGGGGGAACAGTCTACGCTCCGACAGCACGCAAGGGCAGAGTATCAAGCTCAATCCCCTTACCGGCTCCTTGATAATAATCCAAGGTTTACCGATATGTGACCCCAGGCTCCTTGACAATGGTTAATCCGAGGTTTACCGTTTGTAATATGTGCGTGTCTGGCGTCGTTCCCAACGAGGGAGGATTGATCCCCTCACTGGTTCGGACACAAGCTCGTGCTTCTCCTTTAAGAGGAGCTTTCCCAGAGTATAAATGCAACAGTTGGATTTATCCTACCACAAGATAAGCTACTTGTTTGGTTTTGCTATCTTGGAAAGTTAATTACTCTCCTACTCCAAGACACTAGCCTGATCTATATTGGTGCTTCAGAGCCCTAGTAAAATAGAAAGTTACTAAGTTGATTTTACTTTAAGCGTTAATTTTTATGGCTTTTCTTTTAAAGACAAAAGGTAGTGGAAATGAAACTGATGGTGTATAGACCCGACTCAAATCCACTAAAAAGATGCACCTAAGATGATTTAGACTACTTTTCTTTTTCAATGAATTACCTAGCTAAGAGAGTTGGAAAATGCAAAATTGATAAAAGCAACTTTCTTAACAGACAATCAAAGAAACAATCTCTTTATCTTTTCCAAGCATACAACACATGACCACTAATTACTCCACAGAAATTCCTTTCTCTTTCCAAAAAAACTTCAAATGCTACTTAAAAAAACTTTTCAAAGGAGATTTTTTGTATTTTTTCTATTTAACAAAGCATATAAACTATTTTAACAAAAATCAATCTCAAAATCTATGAAAAACTCACTCAAAAGCAAATCAAAAGGAAATTTACCTAAAAGTAAATCTAAAGAGGCAAAAAGCCTACAAAGATGATTCCAGGTTGTTTTATTCGGTAACAATCAAACCAAGGACCAGCTCATGCAGAATCATAAACCAGTCAAAAACAAAAATCAAACTCTTTCGTTCTTTTTCTCAAGAATGAAATTCACAACTCAATCAACAAGCTTTGTCGAAATTCCGCAAAGAGACAACACAAAGGTAGGTTTCTCACACAGGTGGACTTTAAGAAAGGTCTGACTCCTAAGAAGACTGACAAAACCAGAGAGATCCAAGGTTTTACAACTTCTAAAGCCAAAGTCACTACAGGACCAATGCAAAAATCAAACCCTAGGGCTAGAACTTCTATGAATTTCACTAAAACCCTTGATGCTAACGAAACAAGCTTAGATGAAGATCTCTGATAGGTAACCAGTGGATCTGGGCAGTAAAAACAAATTAAAAGCAAAATCTAAGAGGCAAAATGGAAAAAATTGAAATTTTCTCAATTTTTGACAGGGTACGCAGGCGACCTGTTCAGACAGGTGCGGGCCCACACTGTGCAAAAAGCTGCAGTGCATACAGGTACACACTGTGCTCAACGCAGAGGGTGCGTACTACTGGAAAAACCAAGAAAACTAAAATCTAACTTAACCCTAAGCTAAGCCACCCAAATTCACAGTCAAACAACCAAAAACCAGAAAGAAATCGACTTTTCTCAAATCAAAGTAATAATCAAAAGAGAAATCATTCACATCCGTGGATTCCCCAGTGGAGTCGCCATTTTGTCATGCGGAAAGAGTCAATTTTGCGGACAAAACCGACCTCCCTAGAAGCTAAGGCTTTCTAGTGACAAACAAGACAATTTAATCCTATCTCTCTCTAAACATGCATTAAAAGACAAGCAATCAGATGTTTTGAAACATACCTTTAGTCCAACGCTTGGTTGTTGTAGTCCAGCCTCGTCGATCCAGATGAGCTCCTCCTTCTCTTTGAAACCTGCGTTCACCAACAAGCAAACAATTAAATAATACCTGAATAGCTCATAAAACAATACATGCTCATCATACAGACCAAGGAATATATGAAACAAACTATATAGAATAATTCATTGAGAGAAATGGACTGAATTGTATTAAAGTGGAAACAAAGAAACCATTACAACCAGGCCTTGGTGTTGTGCAGGTCCCTCCTAGGGTCCAGCAAGAATTCTCCTTTACTTTGATAAGCTCACCCACTTCCAAATGAAGCTAAGAAAGGATGCATATCTCTCCTCTCAAGCTCTATAAGGGAGTCCTAATTCTAGCAGCATCTACCCGTAGGAATGTTCAGCTTTCAACCTCCCCTCCCTCTGGCCCAAGACCTGTATTTATAGTGCTTGGGAGGAAGTTAATCAGGTCCACCATGAATGGGATAAGTCCCTCTTTCAATGGGATAGCTCCCCTCTTCATGGGATAAGTTCCTCCTTTATTGGGGTGCATGAACCAACTGGAGGCGCTCCATCCTCGTCAAACAAACTTCTAGAATGCTCTAGAATCAACCACAAGTAACTTTTTAGGAGTAAAAACTTGCGCCTTTTGATCTTTACACGTGTACGCACCCATGGCTTTACATACAGAGCGTAAAAGTACGCAGGTCTTGTGAACTTGGGGTGCGTACCCGCAGGTAAAGATAAGAGAAACTGCGTAACCAGAGTTTTATTGATTTTGAGGACTTTTCTCTCTTTCTTGGAGTTTGACATGAGGAGCAGAGGTATAAGACTTGCCAAGGAGGATAGTATGACAGGTGATGGAGCCATACTAACTGCAAATAGTCATGGTGACAAATTTTAGTGTAACAGTCATGTTCCCAGCTTGGCAGCTAATGTAGGCATCGGTTGTAGCTAACCAGGGTCTTCCCAGAATGAGAGGATACCCAGTGAGCTCTGCCTTTCGTTGAAGAACCAAGAAATCAGCAGGGTACTCCCATGAATCAATGGATACCATCACATCTTCCACAATCCCCTCATGGCTCTTGGTGGAGCAGTCTGCTAGTTGCAACACTATTGTGGTCTTCCTCAGGGAGCCCTAGATGTTAAGTTTGAGCATTATTTCCTTCGTCATCACATTAATGGCAGCTTCGAGATCAATCAAGGTATGTGGGACCATTGTGCCATTGATGTGGACATCAACTACTGGGCTTCGAGGATCCAAATATTTTGGACAGATTATCTGCCCCAACATCAGGTCGAACACTTGTCCTATGACATTGATGGTTGGGGCATCTCTCTTGCACCTTCCTGGATGCGTAAAGCACTTCTTTTTTATCAACCTATTGTAGATAGGCACATCTTTTATGGCTTGGAGAAGTGGTATCTTCACACATAAATGTTTCAATTCTCCCAGGAGTTCAGTCTCTTCTGGGGTAGGTTGGATTGTCATGGATAGTCTCTCAGGAAAGGGTGGATTTTCTTTAGGTTCACTTTCATCTTTATCTTCCTCAACCTCCCTGGGTGGAGGGTGGCTATCTGGGAGAACTTTCCCAAATTGTAAGTTAATTTCTTGAATCTCCACAGCATAAGTTGGGCATGATGGTTCCACACTATACACTTGCTAAGCCTATTTATTTTTCTGGTTCATATTTAGCTAGGCAGGCATTTGGCATTTCCATGGTGGAGCAGAAGGTAACGGTTGTGGTTGGGTAGGTGTTGGAGGCAGAAGAGTGGGAAGAGAGTTGTATTGGGGCCTCCACCCCTGAGGAGATGCATTCCACTGAGGTTGCAGCTGAGCATAGGATTGAAATGAATGAGTGGCTGGTTGGGCATGATATTGAGATGGGAAGTACCAAGGAGGAGGCATGGACCAGGAAGGATGAGCAGGGGGACCCCAAGAAGGTATGGAGGTGACTTGGTTGGGGTTGTAGTATGCCTGAGATGTCCCTTGCATCCCCTGCTAGTATGGTCTAGGTGCATGTGGTATCATTTGGTTTATGTAATAGATCTATTCAGTGATTCCTTCAGCCCCTTGGTATACAACTTTAAATCTGGGCAAGGAAGGGCACTTATCTGTAGAATTATCTTCTTCACAGACTGAACAAACCTCTATAGAGTTCAATGGACATTCATTCCTAGTATGCCTCCTGGTGCATCTAGGGAAAAAAATGGCCAAAGCCCTCTCTGCTTCCACTTGTTTCCTTTTGATATGTAAGGTATCCATTTGTATGGCAAGAGTCTGCAACATCTCACTCTTGAAGTTTTCCAACATGTTTCCAATTTCACCTTTAATGGATGAATTAGAGGAAGAGGCACTGGCTATGGGTTGACTCCCCCTACCTTTCTTTTTGGCTGCTCTAGAATGGTTTCTAAAAACAATCTTTATGTCCTCATAGGATAGTTGGTAGATGTCTCCCCCAGCCTGTAGATGGAGGGTGTCTAGGAGGTCTTCCCGAATTCCCCTAAGAAAGACTAACTTTAGAGACTCAAGGTCAAGTGTACACCCGGTCCTTTTGTAATTAAGCTAGAACCTCTCTTCATAGTCTTCCAGGGACTCATCACTCCCCATGGTCATTCGAAAAATTTCTTCTTTAATATCTTTTTACCTCCAATAGTCTCGATACTTGTCGTTAAAGGTCTGTTGCATCTAAGCCCAAGTTGTGATGTTATTGACAGGTAATCCCATGAACCAACGCAGTGATGCGTCCTTGAGAGTAGAAGGGAACAGTTTCAACTTTTGCTTGTCTTATGCATAGTCATAACTTCAACAGATGACAAAAAACTCAAACAAGAAGGTGTCAAGATCTTCTGTAGTCAGGCCATGGAAGTGAGGTAGGGCTGAAGGACTTATATTCTTCATTTTGGTGTCCCCATTGGTCTCTCGAATGGGAAAGGTACCCTCTATTCTTTCTCCATTTCCCTTAGCATTTCTGTTTTTAGCCATTGGCTCCAGAGGAATGTTTTCTTCTTCTTCTTCCCCTATAGGTTCTTCAAATATCTCTGGCTGTTCACCTAAGGGTTCTTCTTGATCATAGCCACCTAAGAAGAGAGAAGGTTGGCTTTGTGAAGCAGTGGGAGTGTTGGGCAGAAATTTTCCTAAGTTATCTCTATTCCTACGAGGCATGAAAGGAAATTTTTTTCGTTGGTTTTTCGTTTCTTTTTCCCCACACTGATAGTACCTGCAGAAACTGAGATTGTGATTGAACAAAACAAATTGCAACTAGCTGAAATGAACTTGCTGAATGGAAATTTGTAGAATTGAAAAGGAAAGCAAGGAGATGCAGAACAAAAAGAAATGAAATGACTAGCCTAATTTTGCTGAAGCGAAATTTGCAGAATTGAAAAGGAAACCAAGGTGTGGATGGGTCCTAGGAGGTCTTAGGTGGCCTTCTGGAGGCTTTTCCCACACTCGGCCTTCAAAAGAATTCCTACAGGAAAAACTACAGGATGACATAGGGAAACTATAGGAGGGTAACAGGGAAACTACAGGAGGCCTACAGGAGGAGGCCGAGAGCAATTTTCATTGTTTTGAGGGTGTGAGAGTGGGTGAAAAAGGTGGATGAAGGTTGGGAAAAATCTATGTTTTTGGGGCAGTGAGAGGGTCTTTGCATTAGATCATGGTCCCAGAGGGAGGAAGAGAGGGCATGGCACTGTTGCTAGCCTTTTGAATCTTTTCTGATCACTGCTTAACCTGCTATAGAAAGCACAAATGAAAGCAAACTACTAAATCATCAAAAGAAACCTATTCTTAACCATGAAAGAGATACATATAACAACAAATTAATCTACAAACTAAAGTAAAGCATACAAATACAAGTAAAGAGAAGCTTGGTTGCTTGGATTGGGCCCTAATTGCCTGCCCTGGGTGCCTCCAAGGGAGGTTTTCACCCAAGGATCTTATTCTTTTTCCATTTTTTTTTTGACATCACTGGGCTGCCTCAAAAGAGGTTTTCACCCCAATGATGGGACTCAAGCACCCCATGGAGGTTTTCACTTGATTCCTTATTTTTTTTTCTCTTTTCTTCAGTGAGTGGGTGAAGTGGAAGCTAAGACATGCTCCACTACCATCACTGTTTTATTCAAATATTCAATAAACTCTCGCTTGGAGAGGGGTTTCTTGTAGAATTTCAACTGATGTCCATTGAAAAAAATGGGGATGGCTTCATCATCAATGGTTCTGATCAGAATTGAACCATTTTCATTGCATTTCTCCATAGTGTAGGGTCCCAGCCATCTCCATGCTTGTCAATGGACATCGGTTCAAAGTCTAAAAGACACCCCTCTCCAAGTGAGATTTTATTGAAAATTTGAATAAAATAGTGATGGTAATGGAGCATGTCTTAGCTTCCACTTCACCCACTCACTGAAGAAAACTAAAGTTGGTAGCCCAGGAGTTGCAACCTCAAAGGAGGATGAACCCAGCACTTAAAGATATTGTTAAGGAAGAACTGCAGAAATTTCTTGATGCAGGGTTCATCTATCCCATCTCTGACAGTGAATGGGTCTCTCATTTGGTGCTAGTGCCAAAGAAAAATGGTAAATGGAGAATCTGCGTCGACTATCAGGAATTGAACAAAGCCACTAAAAAGGACCACTTTCCTTTACCTTTCATAGATCAAGTGTTAGACAGTCTGGTAGGGAAAAAGTTTTTCTCCTTCCTAGATGGGTTTAGCAGGTACAATCAGATTCAAATCAACCTGGAAGACCAAGATAAGACCACTTTCACTTGTCCTTGGGGTACCTTTGCATACCAGGTCCTTCCTTTTTTCTTGTACAACGCTCCAGTCACTTTCCAAAGAGTTGTATTGAGTATATTTTCTGAACTAGTTCATGATGCAATAGAAATATACATTGATGATTTTACTCCTTATGGCTCTGACTTTCAGGAAGCTTATCTAACCTAGGAAAAGTTCTAGATAAGTGTATTGAGATGAACCTGTGCTTCAGTCTAGAAAAATGTGAATTCTTGATGACTGAAGGGACCGTGCTAGGTCACGCAGTATCTCAACAAGGATTGTTGGTGGACCCCAACAAAATTTCCATCATCCAAAGGGTCCCATCTCCTCAAAAGGTGAGAGATGTGAGAAATTTCCTAGGCTTATCCAAATATTACAAGAGATTCATTAAATACTTCAGCAAGATAGCCTCTCCTTTGTTTGGCCTCTTAGGCAAAGATGTTGAGTTCATATGGTTAGATTTTTGCTTATGTAGACTCTGCTCAAATTTCGAGCTTATTTTTTGTGACAGTTTTATGTAATCTTGCTATTGTTTCGATAATGAAGATGGAATCCTTTTTGAGCTAGCACTAAGTTACCTCATAGGGCTTAAGCTCTTAGGTTAGGGCCCAATTGAAGCAGCCAAGCTTCTCTTCACTTGTATTTGTATGCTTTAATTCAGTTTGTAGATTAATTTGTTGTTAGATGTATTTTGATTTTATGGTTAAGAATAGGTTGCTTTTGATGATTTAGTAGTTTACTTCCATTTGTGATTTCTGTAGCAGGTTAAGCAGCGATCAGAAAAGATTCAAAAGGATAGCAATAGTGCCTTGGCCTCTCTTCCTCCCTCTGGGACCATGATTTGAGGCAAAGACTCTCTTGCTACCCCAAAAACATAGATTTTCCTCATTCATAGGACTTCTAGTGTTTGCAGCTCTTTAGTAAGTTAATAGTCCAGTTTTTCTTTACTTCAAATCTCCTTTATCATGTTCATTTCCTTATTTTCAATAGTCCTGTTTCATGCCTTCCTTTCTTGCAGCATTTCTCAGCATTTCCTTTCATATATCATAGTTTAGACCATTTTTATGCAAACTCTTTTTTTCCTAGATGCACTCATTTCATTTGTTGATTTTCATGGTTGACTGATAGTTTCTATGCAGAAAATCTCTTCCAGCCATAGGCCAGCTTACCAGCAACCAAACCCTACATATGATCCATGCCCTACAAGTCTCCCTAACTTCACCTAAATTCTGCCCTAGTTTCCTTTGTTTTCCATAGAACTTCTTCCTCTCTCCTTGAGCAAACCCAATCATCTTTCTCTCTCTTGGTGATTCCTAGTGGACCCTAAGCGCTCTAACACATCACCCCAACCAAGAATGCTGAAAATCCATGATGGGATTAGTTGGTCCATCATTCATGACACCTCTGGCATTATTCTCGTGCTCCAAGCACAGGAAGAAGCTAAAGTTTCAAGGGGAGAAGCAGCTAAAGGAGCTCATGTAGGAATTCCTGTACCAGTTGATCCCATAGAAGTCCAGCACCAACAGCATAAGAGTGCATATTTGTAGGTTGGAAAGGGACATGCAACCCAGGTCCAGCAAAGAAGAACCTACACAAGCACACAACCACACATCAGCAAGTAGAGACATCATGCATGAAGAAAAATGAAGGCATGCAACAGAGAAAGCCACAACACCTCACAACAAATACACTCGGATCATAGGTAAGTAACTAAGTCACTCCTCTATTTTCATTTGTGTAATTAGGATACATATGAAGGCAACAAGATGGTTGAGATTGAACGAGGGAAAGGTGGCCAGTTAATTTGGCCACCTTCATTTAGTTGACTACACTTATCTGAGATGTCACCCACACGTGCGCACAATCAACTCAAGCACAAGATGCCAAGGACAAGTAGTGGGAAGAAGTATGAGCTCCGATGCAATAATGAGGGATGATTACAAGGAGTAGCCATGATGACAAGGCAGGTGGGGACCAACGGTCTGAATATGGGCGACGTAAACCTTGTCAGCTCAGCACTCATAACCAAAAATATCTATAAAGGGTAATGAGCACTCTTCCTCGTGCGTTCTCACCACCTTTTCTTCATTCTCTCCTCATAACTCAGCCACAACAGTCTTCTTGTACCCCCACAGCCTCGTAACCACCATCCTCCATCGATTTCCTCCATATTCTTTCTCTTGGCATTGTCTATAGGAGCACCTATAGGAAATCTACAGGAGGGACAGTGGGCTTCTACAGGAGGGGTAGTGAGTCATTTTGAAGGGAGAAAACATGATTTTTAGCACGAATTTCAGCTTGAAGAGGTAGGTTTCATGCATGCCCTCCGTTGAATATCAAAATATGAAAGAAGTGGTCAAAATTTGAGGATGAAATAAGTCTTTATGAGGGCAGAAAATACATAAAAAATTTATTTTTATTTTAAAAAAACACAGTCCCCTCAGTTTTTATTTTTCTCAAAACTATTTGTCTCCACCTCCATAGTTGGGTTTTTAAAAAAGTACAGGCAGTATGACAGGGGGGTTTATGAGAAAGGATCCCACTAACTCCACTAGGCTCCATGCACATCCTCAAGTGGTGGACATATTCACAAGGGAAAACTGGATGAATTTCTTTGAGAAATTTTGAGGGTTTGATGATGAAATTGCCCAAGAATTTGCTGTCTCTCTGGTCCCTCACACAAGAACTCATGCTACTGTAACCATTAGATGCCTCTCCATTGAAATAACCCCTGAATTCATCAGTAGGGTCACTACCCTTCCTCTTGGGCTGCCTTGGAGCAAAGATGAGAAACCAATTGGCCAGGTTGCCAAGAAGAAAGTTTTCCAAAATAATGAAACCCCTATTGAAGATAAAATGGAATTAGAAGGGCTAGTATACTATATCCCTAGGATGAGGCTAGATACCAAATAATAAAATACATTTCTTGTGAGGGGAGGCACAACATTGTTTATGGATACCACTTCATAATCCTCCATGACTTGAGGTATGGCATGGATACCCGAACACCTCAAAATCTCAGTATCCCTTACTTTCTCCTTCAGTCCCTTATTGACTCTAGCACCAAGGTACAAGCAGGAAATTCAGGGTAGTTAGCTCACCATGGCTTAATAAAAATCCTAGTAGAGGAAGCCCTCCATACCTTTACACTCCCTATAGCATGGGAAGTTTTCTGAAATATGACAGTTGAGGATGACATAAAGGCATTAACCTATGATGTCAGTCCTACTGGTAGTGAGGAGGAAGAACAACAAGGAGGAGAAGATGAAGCTAGTGGTGACATAGCAGAGCAAGAAAGGAAGGAGGAAGGAAAAGAAACAGAGGAGGGAAAAGTTGAAGAGATAGAAGAAGGAGAAAAAGAGGTAGAGAAGGTAGAGCAAGGAGAAGAGTCCCCTGAGACTTTGGAAAGAGAGGTAATAGCTGCCCTCACTGCCCTCAATACAGTAGTCAAGCCAAAGCAGAAGAGGAAAAGACAAACCTCCATGTATTTCAGGGCAAGGAAGAGCACAAGAATTAAAACAGGCAAACCTCAACCCTCTTCAAAAGTTCCCATTACCATTGAAGATTCACCATCTTCCAAGGGGAAAGAATATCCTTCCAAGACACCTATAACATATGAAAGGGGGACTCCAAGATCTTCTACATGGAAGGGAAAGGCGGTACTACAAGATCCAAAACTAGACCTATATGAGGTTGAAATAGTCCTATAGGAGACACTGTCCAAACTACAGGAGACCGAAAAGCTTGAGGAAAAGATAGAAGGATAGCCAAAGGTGAAAGAGGAAGCACAAGAGCTACAAGAACCTGACCCCCAGCCTAGTCTTGCCTCCTATTACAATCTACTTGAGGAAGGCAGGATAATCCCACAGAAATTTGCAATTCCATTATTTTTCGAATTGGAGAAAGAAAGAGTGAGAACACATAGGTGGATGCAAATAGCAAAATCCAAAGGAGTTGAGGATGTTGGCCATATGGACAAGAAACTTAGGCAAATAGGCAGAGAATTGAGTGCTCTCAGAGACAGAGAAGCCATCACAAGAATCCACCTAGAAAATGAGAATGAAATCCTAAGGAGGCAGCTACAAGAGAAAGAGACTCAGCTGGCATACATGGCCAACTTATCCATGGAAGCATTACAATGTATAACACCAGTGAAATCCTATGGCCTCTATCTGAAGGACCAATGGCTTCAATTCCAAATAAATACTTTGGCATAAAGAGGCACAATGCCTTTCCAATACTATAGGAAGTTCATGGAGTTGTGTGACCAAAGCACCTCAGAGGATAAGGCAAAGATGGCGGAGTTATACCTACACAACATGGCCCTCACAGACATGAATGTGTGGGACCCCAATGGCGAGCTAGGGGACCTACAATTAATGGCCATGGCCTCCTAGATGAACCATGAAGAATTGAGGGCAGCATAAATCAAAAGATTGGTGATAAAGAGCAGAATGAACCATTAATGATAAGAGCTGAGCCATTAGATCCTATGGCACTCATCAGCACACACAACCTGCTTGCCAATGACCGTCAGATTGCCCCTAAATATTTAACCAATCAGGCACAAGCCATTGCACACTTTGAATATATGCAAAGGCTACTTGGGGATGACTGTGTGCATGCATGCATGAGAAGATGGAACACCTTAACTCACAGTTTGTAGATCACGGAATACCATTCCCCCATGAGGCTGAAGGAGTCATTAAAAAGACTGCCAATGTACAAGTGCTCCATGCGAAGGCTGAAGGTCAACTGGATTGACCTCAAACTGAGTCCTCCACTGCTATTAGGCATGCTTGAAGGTAGAAGAGAAGAAGAAGAGGAGGAGCAGTGGAAGGACATAGTGAAGAAGGCGGGATTTTATGGCACACATGAGTAGACCACATTAGAAGCCTGGGATGCTAGGGAGGCCACCAGGGCCATAAAAGATGAGGAGATTGACTAGGTTGCTTAGAGGATGAGAAACACCTTCAGTAGGGGGGTGATGATGAGCCTCATAAATGGGTAATTATATGAGCTCATTTTACCTCCTAACCTTGTCAAATCAACCATTCCCTTAGCTTATTGTATGATTTTTTGATTATATTTATGCTTATAGAGTGAGTTGAGTTAGTTATGATGCCATGTGGTCTAACATGTATTTAACGCATATTATTGATGGATTTCGAGGTCAAAGTCAAGGATCCAGTGGTCAAATGGCTGCAATAACTCAAAGTAGACATAGGAGAGGAATTATAGGAGGAAATCCCCCTCATTTATTACTCCTCACTTCGAATTCCCCTTCATTTAGCTCAGAGTACAAGCAACCGAATCATGCACTAGAAAGCAGCTGAGCAAGTGGAGGATGACTGATAGTTATCTCGAGTTTTGGAAGCCAAGCCTCCCTGATTTTAAGGAAGCTGTTGGTAGCTTCATATGTATAAGTAGAGAGGCCTAGGGCCTCACTAGGGTCATATTTTTTTTGCTTATGTAAACTTTGCTCAAATTTCGAGCTTATTATTTTGTGACAATTTCATGTAATCTTGCTATTGTTTTGATAATGAAGATGGAATCCTTTTTGAGATAGCACTAAGTTACCTGAAAGGGCTGGAGCTCTTGGGTTAGGGCCCAATCCATGCAGCCAAGCTTCCCTTAACTTGTATTTGTATGCTTTACTTCAGTTTGTAGATTAATTTGTTGTTAGCTGTATTTTTGTTTTGTGGTTAAGAATAGGTTGCTTTTGATGATTTAGTAGTTTTCTTCCATTTCTGCTTTCTGTACTAAGTTAAGCAGTGATCATAAAAGATTCAAAAGGCTAGAAATAGTGCCTTGGCCTCTCTTCCTCCCTCTGGGACCATGATTTGAGGCAAAGACTCTCTTGCTACCCCAAAAACACAGATTTTCCTCATTCATAGGACTTTTAGTGTTTGCAGCTCTTTAGTAGGTTAATAGTCCAGTTTTTCTTTGCTTCAGATCTCCTTTATCATGTTCATTTCCTGATTTGCAATAGTTCTCTTTCATGCTTTCCTTTCTTGCAACATTTCTCAACATTTTCTTTCATATATCATAGATTAGACCATTTTATGCAAAACTCTGTTTTTCCTAGATGCACTCATTTCATTTGTTGATTTTCGTGGTTGATTATCAGTTCCTTTGTACTAGATCTATTCTAGCAGTAGACCAGCTTATCAACAATTAAATCCTCCAAATGATCCATGCCCTACAGCTCTCCCAAACTTCACCTCATTTCTACCCTAGTTTCCTTTGCTTTCCATAGAACTTCTTCATCTCTGCTTGAGCAAACCCAATCATCTCTCCCTCTCTTGGTGATTCATGGTAGACCCTAGGTGCCCTAACACCTCATTCCAACCTTAATCCACCTTTTCCACCCACTCTCATAGCCTCAAAACAGTGAAAATTGCTCTCGACCTCCTCCTATAGGCCTCCTGTAGTTTCCCTATGTCCTCCTATAGTTTTTCCTGTAGGCATTGTTTTGAAGGCCGAGTGTGGGAAAAGCCTCCAGAAGGCCACTTAAGGCCTCCTAGGACCCATCCACACCATATTACATCTTCTCAAGCTCCAAAACTGCCATTTAATGCCACCTATTTGTTGCCACACTCACACACAATAAATTAGATGCATGTCAAATTCACATAAAAACACATAAAAATCCAAAATTTTTTTTTTTGCTTATTTACTTCCAGAAATAACATGGTTAGATGTTGTTTACTTTCTTGAGTAGGTGATGGCATTTCTTTCATAGGTTTCCATAGTGTTTTTGGCAAAAGTAGGATTAGCTTGTTAATCAGGGTTTACTAGGTCTTGCTTTACATTACAGTCTTTTTCCTTTCTGCAAGTAGAATAGCTTCTGTAGAGTAATCTTTCTTTCCTTTCATCACACATAGAGATTTCTCTGAAATCTATAAAAGTTGGCTTGAGCTCCTAGTGATCTTGTGCCGGCTGGCCAAGTGACAACCTGCAGTGAGAACTAGTAATTATGCATACAACACTGACGCTTCCAAGTTTGTTACGAACTACCAGGTTGATAAAAGTAAAGTTGGCAGCCTAGGAGTTGCAGCATTCTTGCTACAATACTGGTGCTCACCAGCAGAGGGAGCTGCTCCGGAGGTTGCAGAGGTACTAGCTGAAGTCCCCAAGTCACCATGGATGCCTAGACCAAAGCCTACCCTGACCAAGGAGAGTTTGAAGGATAAGAAAGGAAAGCAGGCTGCGACACTGGTGCGCATGTCGCCTAGAAGAAACCCACAGAAGGACAAGCCCACCACATAGGAAAAGGGAAAAACTATTAACTTGGAACCGAAGGAGGAAGAGATTGAGGACATCTCAATGGATGATGAGGATATGAGGGTCGAAGTGGAGGACATTGAAGTTGAGGGTTCTGACCCTATTACTAAGTTTCCCAAATATGTCCCTCCGCGCAAGGGCACGACCGAGGTGCCGAAGGACATTGACGAAAGCAAGGTTTCCTTGTAAATACCTCTGCTGCGAATGAGATTATATTTGAAGCATCGTGATTGGGGAAGGTTCCTGTTAAGGGAATAAGTCCCCTAGGGCTTTGGGTCAGAACCCTAGTAGAGCAGGAGTATTCTACAACAAGAAACAAGCATTCAAATTAGGCAAAATGCTTAAACAAACTAAATATGTGAGGATGAACATAACCGGATGTCCTTCGTTTGGGTAGTACCAGCCATGGTTCAAATCCCTTGCAAATCCTAATGATCTTCGAACCTGTAAATCAACCAATTCGAATACACATAGCAGCATATAGATAAAGCATTATAGTGAAATCAACTTTATATCATATATATAGATGGTTAGTTATACATTGAAATAGTCATTCAGATATAAACCATAATAATAACATCAGATGCATAAACAAAGTCAATATCAGGAACAAGACAAGGTTTATTTTATTGTAGAAAACTATAATAAAAACATGGAATGATTTCACCTGAGTCTTCCTCTTCTGGCTCCAATCGGAACCGTCCTCCAGGTCTATCCAGTCCCAGTCTTCAACAACCTCCTTCCATAACCAATACCATGATACCTCTAAGCATATGAGAGAACATCAACACTCAAGGAAACAAGGGTTTCCTGAACT
This sequence comes from Pinus tabuliformis, assembly GCA_031772625.1. Classification (NCBI taxonomy): domain Eukaryota; kingdom Viridiplantae; phylum Streptophyta; class Pinopsida; order Pinales; family Pinaceae; genus Pinus; species Pinus tabuliformis. Next base: position 906,315,574 of record CM062811.1, read on the forward strand.
TGGGGAAGTGCTTGAAGCACAGGGATTCTTCATACTTGATCAGGAGATAATCTCAGTATAGTAATTCTATATCTTCTCTCCTCCTTAAGACCTTCCAATTGAAGTCTTTTTATACTTCTTCCAAATTAGTTTTTTAGTTTGGAAATAGTTGGGAACAGTTGGGCCACGGGCACTAATAGGTAATCAACAGGTAAAACCCGTGATCTCCGCCCATAGTTAAGGAAATTTAATTTTTTTAAGTGTTTTAACACATATACATGGGTTGGGTATAGACTAGCCCGTGTGTACACGATTTTAACACAGGGAAAAGTAGCGTATAGGGAGTAAAACATTGTTTTTAAAATATTTGGACCAAGTCTGGAAGGAGGGGTTTCCCTAGGCCATAAACCAAGCATTGCAAATACCAAGGGTGAAATCTGGAGCTATAACAGATGCCCCCTAATATATGAGGTTAGAAGGGGAACATGATGACCGAAATGTATTAAGTATATGGAAAGGAAACCTGTCAAAAACTGAGAAGGACTTCACAAGATTTTAGCCTGCAAAGCTAGCAAAAGAAGATCAGAAAGAAACAGCTGTCTGAGGCGTGCATACCCATGCTCAAAGAAAGTAAAGCATGTCTGCATATCATGTACAAGCAGATCCACTGTGTATACAAGTATAAGGAACTGAAAGTACATAATGGATCATCTAATCACAATCAAACAAGTACATGTTTGAATATCACATATAAGAAGATGATCAATGAAGCTAATAACTGATGTCAAAAATTGATCCCAATAGTACCAAATGAACATGATGGAATAAGATGATACTACATCGCAACTTAGATGCCAGCATATAGAATTTCACAGTGAAGGACTGCAACATATAATGTGGAGTGGTGTCAACTAGCAACAACAAGAGCAACTAACAAGTGAACCAAAGAATGCTGATGCAACCCGAGGTCTTCACTGACCACTGTGGTACATTTCTACACAATGGGAATAAATGATCTGAATTCGACCATGTGAGAAATTGTTTGGTTACCAATCATTGATGTATACCGTTAACAAACGCGAGAGTACTCACTGATAATGATAATGAGAGTCAAGGTACCTAGTACAATCTAACAAGTGTGAATAGATGAGCTGAAGTCAAACACCTGGAAGAATCTATCAATTAGGAGACACTGATGGTTTCCCACTATCGATAGCGAAGGATCTGCCACTGATTACTGTAAACCCCAAGGTACTGCCAAATGGACTCTAGACCTTTGCCCCAGAGTAATGATTCATAGTCGATATGGAAACATCCATTAGAAGGAAGGCATTAAGGCATCCTTCATCAATCTAGTTTGAGTGTAACCCATAGGCCAATAATGTGGAAGGAATCAGATGAAAAGAAGTTGTAGTAACCTGACCGAAGCACATTTTCGGCGTACACAAGATGTAGCTAGCGCACGATAGAAACCCTCTGAACCAACCAATAATGAAAGCTGACACAGAGGCGGGGAATCCACCGATAGGGTCAAATGGAAACCAAGGCACTACATGAATCCCAATGTGTGATAATGAAAGTTGATGTCAAACACAAGGGAAACCACTCAGTCAAATACCCATGATATTGATCGATGTTGAGCACAAGGTGACCTATCAATAATGAAAATACGGCTAGGGTGCAGCTCTAGGTCTGCCCTCAGAGCAATATGTCGTCGTCGATCAGGAAAAGACTCGCCAGCAAGAAGTCAATGGAGACCACCTCAAATCGGCATGAGTAAAGGACCAATATAACTGATGTGATGATATACAAGACACTGACAACCAGGGATGGCCGACTGAAAAAAAGGGTCAAGAGACATCGTAAAGAGGCCAACACAGGCTTACTTCCCTTGAGCAAAAGCATGACTTAATGATGATCATGTGGTAGCATATGATGACTCTGTATAAGCTTGTCATGCAGGAAGCACGAACGAACTCTCCATATGATTGGAAGAGATAACCAATCGGAGGAGAACTGACTCAATAACAAGGTTAAGGTGTACCTAAGTCAAACTAAATCCCACCCAAATCGACGAGAGACTTTCTTTTGAGTCTTTTGTTCAAGGGCAACACAACTGACTCTAGCTGCCAACAATATATGGAAATGTTGTCCCATTCCTGCTCTTTTTTGGAATATGTAATTTTTTTGTCTTTTTCTTTAAGCTGGAAAAATAATAAAAGAATTCTATAGTACAGTGGAAAGAACGAGTGTTAGTGAAACAGATGATCTAGTTCCTGGGATGGGAACATTCCTATGCTCAATGCAGGGAGGCAAAGTTGGTCAAGGACACTCAAAGGGATGTTCCTTCCATAGGTCTGAGGGTGTGTCAAGTTGCAGAAGCTAAGGGATTGCAAGTTTCATTTTTGCAGAAGACATGGTTAAAAAGTGGCTTAAACACGAGTCCAAGTGAAGCCGGTTCAAGGCCAAAAGGTGCAAATGGTCAAAATGAAATGCAATAGTACAACTCAACACAAAAGGAGCCTCTAGGGTATAAGGCCAGAACAAAGTGAAGAAGCAAAGAGGAATGAGTCTTCAATGCACAAGTCATGGCGGGACTACAGAGGACTCCCGAGCCTACTCAATGAAACGACATGGGCAACCAACGTCAGTGAGGTGTTAACTACGATGCCCATGTAAAGGATGGTTCTACCATTGTGTCATGATTTAAAAATCGATGAGTGAACATGGTTTACTAACCATAACACAATGGGATCGACCCTATGGCCAGTGTATCGACAAATGGAGGCTAGTATGCAAAACGCAATAGAAAAATGGTTTCCCTAACATATATGCCAGTGAGTAAATGATACCTGCCATGACGAGTCAGTAGTCATGGAACCAATGTGAAATTTCTGAAGAAGTGTCCAAAATGTCCTGAAAAACAACTTATTCCCAATAATCCAAGCTCACATGTTAAAAGATTCATGAGACAAAAAAATTCAAGTTTTGAAAAAAATTGACATTTTCAAAGCTATAAAATGACTTTTTGACTCACCATTTGTACCATTTGTGTTGAGAGCAAAAGCTGTGGAGAAAAAAGGAGCAAACTTGCCCCCATAGAATTGGACCGCTCAATTTTGATCAAAATCATCAGGTAACCCCCAATCTTAGCTTGCATTACTTTATGATTGTTTTTAGAAATTTTTATTGGGATTTTACCATAGGAATTTATGTTAAAAATTTCAACGCGGCATATACGCGGGTTGGATATTATAAACTCGCATATACGTAGGCCCTACACGCGACTGTGTATGAAAGGGACCTGTGTATACGCGGTTTGAAATTTAAACACAAAAAACTAATGGTTGGAAATCAATTTTATTTTAGGATGACAATCATCTCGAGAGAGAGGGAGCATACTACCATTGATAATCAAGTTATGAATGATCAGCAAGCCTCAGATGCATTGAGGGGATGCATTTTATTAAAAAATTTCAAAATGCCAAATATGAAGGCCAACACCCGCTTGCTTGAAATGTTGATCCACTACTGGAGTATCGAAGATGATGCTTTTATGATTGATCAAATTCCTTTGAGGATAGAGGTAGAAGATATTTACTTTATCACTGGTCTCTCCTGGAGAGGAGAAGTGGTACATTCAACTGGCCGAACACGAGGTAGTCTTTTAGTGGAAGACTACGTACATATATACTGTCTGGGGCATCCTGAGAAAATTGGAAGCCAGATTCCAATAAAACATGTAGAGAGTTTATCCCTGAGGATCTTACTGTTTACCATAGCCAGGATAAACGGATCAGCCTCATTGCACCAAGTGTCACGACTATCCATGAGCTTGGCCGTGGAGTGTCTCACTACTATTTTTTATTAGTGTACACCTCTTCTTACTAACATGAAGAGCCAGTTGTCCTCCATTCAGAAAGGACAGACCAAGAATTTTGGATATGGGACCATTTTGTGCTCCTTCTTCTTTGAGAAGGTTCCAGGGCTATGTCCTAGAGTATCAGTTTCTATCAGTAGCCCCCGAGATCCTCAGATGGGCAAGTGGGCCGACCTGATGAAATTCCTTGGAGGCAGAGACGTGCTGAGGACTGCTTTTGATGATGAGTTATTCTCCTGGTGGGAACAACAAATCATCACCGTGGATGACTATCCCTATGCTGGTATGGATTTCAGAGGAGATCTAGATTTAGCGCTGCCACCAAACGCCGCATGGGGAGAGATAGGTAACCATTTTTTAAGTTTTTATCAATTTTAAGATTTTTTGTGTTTTTTAAATATGAAAATGAACTTAAAGATATTTTTGATGGGATTAAAATACTGATATAATGATCATGTTCCAGATGTGGGTCCGGTACGACCAGACGGATTTCCGCGGCATAGACATCGCGGAAGAGGTGCCGAAGAGGCAGCTGTAGATATAGAGAGGGTCTTATACGCAGTGCAATGAAACTTGGTGAGATTGACTCACTGGGTACCGATGGAGGCCACAGAAGATCTACTTGAGGATATGCAGTGCCACATGGTAGGAGTGCCACATGACTGGTTTCGTCTTTTTCGGTGTGTGGCCAAAGTAGTAGTCACCTACTTAGCCACTCATCCTGAGCTGGGTCGTTAGATGTATTGGACATGATTATGGGCATTTAGTCCCAATTTTGTATATTATTTTTGAAAAACTTTATGTGCACAAGGGTGATTTTTATGATATATATATATACAGTTCCAGATTTTTGATGTTTGTTTTTATCTTGATGAATGAATGATATGCCAATCTAATGCTTGATTAGCGATAGAATCCGCTAATGAATTTTCAGATCGTGGAATGTGCAAATAAGTAATAAAAACAAATGATCTTTGCAACACCCTCACTCTAAAAAATTGGCGATATAAATAAGGATCCCGAACCCAATAAATGTTATTCAATTGTGACACCACTAGCTGTGAGTCAAGATACACTACCAACGAATCAATTCCATAAGAAATAGCTTCAGATAGTAAATTAATGATGACAGTATATTCGGCAATATTATTTGACGTAGAACCAATACATACTCCCCTTGACACCATCAACTGACCAGTTGGATAATAAATCACCCAAGCTGCGGAAGCAAGATTCCGAGTGTGCCGACTAGCACCATTGGTGAATTCGAAATAGACCAAGTCATCCATCAACACTTTCCAAAGCAGATCAAAAAAGTGTTGATATCACAAAAAAATCCTGATAGAATATGTACAAAAATACAAACTATACAAGGAAGCCATTTGCTCAGCCGTAACCTACGTAAAGTACTTCTTGAGGTAGAGCCCATTTCAGGGCTCTGCCAACTTGTTCCCTTCAAAATCGACTAATTCATAAGCCCATTTTTCTAAAACTCATTTCACTATGAAGGGACCATAGCACATGGACTTGAATTTTCCTGCCCCCAAGGCATCTTTATCTTGGTCGTAGACCAAGACAAGGTCACCTTCAGAAAAGACTCAAGGACAGACAACTTTATCGTACTAAGTTTTAACCCTTTTTTAGTTGGTTCGAAATGCATCGACAAATGAAATTTATTGTGATTTACACCAAAAAATCTCTCAAAAACCCTTTTCTTATGAGCCTCATTGATTATGGCAGCATCTTGACGTTGCTTATCGAGATGTTCCAAATGAAGGAAGTGCTCTTCGAGACAAGAGGTCTTTGGAAGGAGCTCAACAACTAACTTAAGAGATGGAATTTCGCATTCAATAGGAAAGATAGATTTCAGCCCGTAAACTAACTGAAAAGGTGAAAAACCGGTGGTAGTCTTTACCGAGGTTCGGTACGCCTAGAGAGCCGGATACAACATGAGATGCCAATTGGAGCGATTTTTGTCAATTGTCCTTTGCAAGATCGTCTTGAAGGACTTATTCACGGCTTCGACTTGCCCATTGGCCTGAGGATAATACAAAGATGAATGCTCCTGTTGGAAGCCCAATTTAAGAGCCAATTTGTTGAAAATGCAACAAGATGATGGAGCTTAGTGAAAAGGAGTCACCTTCACTAAGTGGGCCCGCAGGCTATTTTTGGCGCAAAGTCTATTTTTAGACATATGGATCATGGTCTATGATTTGCAGGATGCTATTTGTGGATTATTGGTCATGTTGGTAAAAATAGATGGACTTCTATTTTTAGACATATGGGCGGAGTCTATTTTTATACTTCCAGGCTAAAAATAGAACAGTCGAATATTATTAGCTCTTAATAATATTTGGACTATAAACATTATCTTATCCTCTTGGAGCACTTCAGTTTGAGCTACGGATGTGGCACATGCAGCTGCCAGAAGGAAATACGTGGTTCTTATGGGTTACTTGAGCTATTGCATGGTGGACTTCAGTTAGAACTCATGTGGTTGAGTTTCTGTGGAGTTGATTGAGGAGTTGATGGAGTTGTGTTCAGTTTGACTTGGTTGAACTAGTTGTATTTAGTCTAACTACAGAATACACTAGTGATGAGTGATGTGCATTAATTGTTAAATTAATTCACTAATTATTAACTCATAAAGCAACTAAAGAATACATCAGTTAACTCAGTGCATGGACAGTTCAGTGGAGACAGGTGTTAGGGGTGGCGATTGCTATCAGTTGTGACTATAGTTGTGCATGGGATCTTGCAAAATCAATGGATTGAGTATTGCCAATGAGGATTGCATGGTTCAGCCAAGGAAATACGATTTTGGTTCAGCCATTCATCATTATTCTCATGCAAGATTGCGCAGTGGAGGCAGGCAAGCAGCATAGGAGATTTGAACCTATGATTGATTCAGATCTGAGCTAGTTTGTGTGTAACAAGTGGAGATAGTGCTGGATACTTGCGAGGAGTATTGTACTATGTATTGTTACATGTTATCAATCATTATAATATACAGATAATGTGGGTTTTTCAGCTGTATGCTTTCCTCGGGTTACATACTGTGTTAATGTGCGCATGCGATTGATGTTTCATTGTTTTTAATGCTACTAAGATGATGATCAATGTAGAGGAGGTTATGTATTATGCATGTATTCTGAAATAGTGTATAATCAGGATAATCTCTGTGAATAAGTGTCATATTATTCAAAATTTCTACATGGTATCAGAGCGTTGATCATCAGATCTATTATTCAGAAAGTGTTTACATTTTATTTCTTCAGGCAGAGTCTATAATCGGGCCAGGTAGCCTCTGGATTCATCCTTCTTTTGGAAGGTGATATATCCAGTAAATTCCCATACAGTCAATCTCTGTACGAGAAATACTTTGTTCTCACAAATTTTAGATCAAAAGCGGTTGAGTTTTGAGATGGTGGAATTCGAATTTGCAGCAGTGTTTTCTTGGTGTCAACGTTGCAATGTCTTTCAACGGATTGCGATTGGAGTATGCTCTTGAAGGCAGCTCGAACTATATTGCATGGAAAGACAGGATGGAGGCGGTGTTAGATGATAATGGGCTAAAGGAGTTCATAGAGGTTGATGTCCCGAAGCCTACTGATGCTGCTCACGTTAATGCTTGGAAAAAGAAGACAACAAAGTGTCGAAGGATTTTGTTGGAGGGTGTGAAGGATCACATTGTGTCCAGCCTGCATGAAAAGGATTCTCCATACTTGATGTGGAAAGCGCTGACAGATCTATTCCAAAGTAAGAGCGATCAGAGGAAGTTGGCGCTCAAAGATAAACTTAGAAACATTAAGTGTGAGAATGGAGACAATATGCCCAGGTATCTCACGAAGTTCACCCAGTGCCAGTATGAGCTGGGAAGTGTGGGGGTGACTGTCAATGATGAGGACTTGGTGAGCTTGGCTCTCCTTGGTCTTCCGAAGAGTTGGAATTCCTATCAGGACTCTGTCAATGGTTGGGAGAAATTGCTAGGATGGGAGAGACTTTGGTCGGATCTTGTGCAAGAGGAGATCAGGAGGAATACTAGGGATGGATCTTCATCAAAGGCATCTGATGAAGAAGATTGCACTTTGGCTGCCAAAGCGAAGAAGTGGAAGGAGAAGGTTTCTCTTTCTAAATCCAGTTCTTCCAATGATGGGAAGAAGGTTGAAAAATCGAAAGTGCGATGCTTTTGTTTTCATGAGGTGGGCCATTATGCTGCAAATTGTCCATGGAGGAAATCCAAGAAGGGATCCGGGGAAGGATTTGAAGGTGAGGCACTTGCTTCACAGTTTGAGTTGGATTTCACACTCTTCACATGCATGGTTTCATCCATGGTGGGAAGTGGCTGGTTTCTTAACAGTGGAGCTTCTTTCCACATGACCGGTGACAAGATTTTGTTCAGTACTTTGGAGGAGAAAGATCTCCAGATACTCATAGCAATGGGTAATGATGAGAAGTATAGTGTCTCAGGTGTAGGCACGGTTATTTTTCAAAGGGAGCATGGAGCTCGCCTTACCTTAACCAATGTCAAGTATGTCCCAGGACTGAAGAGAAACTTGGTGTCGATCGCGATGCTGGAAGACAGAGGCTATGATGTAGTCTTCAGTAAGGGAAAGGTTTTCCTTAGACACATCATCACTAGATAGGTGAAGCAGATTGGTTCACGGGTCAAGAACCTTTATGCTCTTGAGGTTCAAGATGCATGCAAAGCCTTGAGTAGCGAGGCAACTAATGGAGACTTGGTGGTTGAGAGGGAGCGTATATTGCCTCTCAACATGCAGAGCCAGAAGAAGTCTCAGACGATTGTGGAGGAGCCACGATTGGTGCAACAGCTTCAGGAGGTTGTGGAGCAGCCACAACAAGGGAAGCTGAGAGGAAATCAAGTAGATATATCTACTCATGCAGAGACCTCTAGTAGGGGGAAACTTCGAGCTAGGTGGGCTGAGGGATCACATGCAGCCATACCTCCAGGTAGGAGGTGGGGCGATATAGGGTGATCGTCCCAAGGAGGAGGGGCAGGATCCTTGAGGTACCCAACCTCTTGGATGAAACCTTGCTACGGGAGCCCCGATGTGGAGTAGCAAGAACTAACTGATTGGGTAGAGACAGATGTGGATGCAGTGGCGGAGAGAGCGACAGTGTAGGGAATCCTAGGACAGCGCATAGCTAGCAGGCTGCAGCAATGCGAGAGGCAGAAGTGTTTTGCACAATGCTAGGTGGCACAGAGAAGTGTGCAATGGTGCGAGATGCATGGAGATGTTGCAGTAGCACAGATGTCAGAGAGGGAGCACTTGTCAGTAGTAGGTAGAGCTTCAGCATCAGAGTATGTTCCTAGCCCAACAGAGTGGTCAGTTGGGAGTGTTTTTGTTCCAAGTGTTGTTGGAGCAAGTGGACCGGGCAAATGTGTTGCATGCAGAACATTCCAGAGTTGCAGGATAGGGGTTTCAGATTATCCATATCTTGTTGAGAGGGAGTGTTGAAAATGCAACAAGATGATGGAGCTTAGTGAAAAGGAGTCGCCTTCACTAAGTGGGCCCGCGGGCTATTTTTGGCGCAAAGTCTATTTTTAGACTATGTCTATTTTTAGACATATGGATCATGGTCTATGAGTTGCAGGATGCTATTTGTGGATGATTGGTCATGTTGGTAAAAATAGATGGACTTCTATTTTTAGACATATGGGCGGAGTCTATTTTTAGACTGCCAGGCTAAAAATAGAACAGTCGAATATTATTAGCTCTTAATAATATTTGGACTATAAACATTATCTTATCCTCTTGGAGCACTTCAGTTCAAGCTACGGATGTGGCACATGCAGCTACCAGAAGGAAATACATGGTTCTTATGGGTTACTTGAGCTATTGCATGGTGGAATTCAGTTAGAACTCATATGGTTGAGTTTCTATGGAGTTGATTGAGGAGTTGATGGAGTTGTGTTCAGTTTGACTTGGTTGAACTAGTTGTATTTAGTCTAACTACAGAATACACTAGTGATGAGTGATGTGCATTAATTGTTAAATTAATTCACTAATTATTAACTCATAAAGCAACTAAAGAATACATCAGTTAACTCAGTGCATGGACAGTTCAGTGGAGACAGGTGTTAGAGGTGGCGATTGCTATCAGTTGTGACTATAGTTGTGCATGGGATCTTGCAAAATCAATGGATTGAGTATTGCCAATGAGGATTGCATGGTTCAGCCAAGGAAATACGATTTTGGTTCAGCCATTCATCATTATTCTCATGCAAGATTGCGCAGTGGAGGCAGGCAAGCAGCGGAGGAGATTTGAACCTGTGATTGATTCAGATCTGAGCTAGTTTGTGTGTAATAGGTGGAGATAGTGCTGGATACTTGCGAGGAGTATTGTACTATGTATTGTTACATGTTCTCAATCATTATAATATACAGATAGTGTGGGGTTTCCGGCTGTATGCTTTCCCCGGGTTACATACTGTGTTAATGTGCGCATGCGATTGATGTTTCATTGTTTTTAATGCTGCTAAATTTATGATCAACGTAGAGGAGGTTATGTATTATGCATGTATTTCGCAATAGTGTATAATCAGGATAATCTTTGTGAATAAGTGTCATATTATTCAAAATTTCTACACAATTTAGACATCAGTTGGTTCTGGAAATGACTTCCATGGTCAGTGTTATCACAAAATCAACCCCTGATATGCCGCTAATCAGGAAGACTCTGAGTAACTATTTCAAACCAACTTTTGGTTGAGGCTTAGCCTCCTCAACCTGAGAGGGCTCTCTCACTAGGTTAAAGATTTTGACAACGGATTAGATGGCTAACTCTATTAAACAAATGATGAAGTGTAAATGGTGCAAACACAGTCAATAAACATCCATTGGGCTTATGGAGTCAAAAAAGCTTAGTATGATAACAGTATCAGCTGAACATAGAAGTCAGGGCATCAAAAGTTCGATATATCAGTTAACAGATAGGGACATGTAGGAAACACAGTCTATAAATGTATGAAGGAAGTTAGAGCATGTCAATGAGTTCTAAGTATCATACATTCATACTACTGCAAATAAGGAAATAAGGACAAACATAAAACAAGCCACCATTGAACTCTTTCCGTATCCTGAGAAGTAAAGCCAAAGTCTGTATTCATAAAAACATAATCTTCTACAATGACACAATATGAGTGTTTCTCTAAAAATTTCCAACCCTTGATACATTAGATTCTCTCCTATATATAGAGTTCATTACATGACTTAGATTCCTTCCTCCAGCATGAGGGGAATTTGAATTCTTCGTAATTTGACACCTATTGACACTTAAAACCAACTATTTAATATAACTGACTATTAACTGGCAGCTCTAGAGACCTAAAACAATTAGGAGTGTAACTCCTCATTATGTTGGTAGTAGCATTGATTACAATACAAACTCATTCCCTAACAAGTGGCCTTCTTCAGTTTGGCTTTGGTGGTGGCTTTAAACTCCCTGCTGACCCTTGATGCCTTATCCTTTGACTATTCCTGGATATTAGGAAGCTGTTCCTATTTTTCTGCTTTTGGTCTCGAAAAGGATCTTCGAAATTTATTATCCCTGCTGTTCCTCTTAATTACATAAAATGCATTGGATTAGCTTGTTTTCCATATGCTATAGACCTTGCTCCTATACACGTGGTAAGACAAAAAACTCCTTTAATGCTGCCTGAAGCATCATGAACAGTTATAGCTATGAAATAATGACCATTTTCATAACATAAAGCTTGGAGTTCATAGATGTCTTTCCTTTCCTTGTTTTTCCCTTGCTTGATGTTTACACCTTGTAAGTAATCCTTTTCAGAAGCCCATCTTCAAAACTTTCTTTTTTCTTCTCAAAATTGGCCCACAAAACCATTATGTGTAGCTACAGTAGTTTCGTAGCATGCTACGAAACTTCTATGTATTAGGCATCACCTACAACAGTTTTATGCCAAAATTTGACTTCCTTGAGTTTTATTTCCTTTGAAATGACTCTTCCATATGCCATGAGGTTGTTCAAAACTGAATAAACTGAGACCATTCTTCAAAGTAAACTTCAAAAGGTGATCCACATCAAAAGTTTAGGACTTAGCCTTGCTTGCTATGTAGTTTTTCTTAGTTGAGGATGTCCTTCTGGCTGGTTCAGCTGTATCTTCAGATCTTCGATTTGCCTCTTCATAATTCGGATTCCAGCTCTCAATTTTGCATTGACCTTTCTGATGTATCTTGCTTCTTTTATTGCAGGGACCGTCCAGGTGAAATATTGAGCATGACAGCTAACCACTTCGGGTATTGAAATTGTTTTATTCTTTTTCAACTCTTCAAAACTACATTCCTCTTGTTGAGTGATAACTACCTCCTCTGTCTCACTTGCTTCTGGTTGTGCCTCTTGTATCTCTTTTGAATGCCTTGTCATGGGTCTTCTTGGCTTAATAACAAATTCAGAAGCCTGATCGTCAAAATTGAGCTTCTTAGAGGTTTTGGCTTTTTTGGTTTTGCCTTTACTTGCTTTAATTAAGTCTGCTCAGACCAGAGGAGATTCTTCAATGTCAATAGCTTGAAGCAAATCATTCAAACTTCCTTTTGAAGTTGGGCTCCCCTCAGTAATCACTATCTTACCTTTTTCTCTAGCTAGTTGGCTCCTGGTTACTCTTCTTTGGACCGTTTCACCTGTGGATTGCTCTTGTACACCTTCTTTGATCTGAACTTTCCTTTTTTGTGATTGTTGAGGTGTGTCTTGAATTACTAGTGGTCTCATGGGCTCCTTCACCTGCTTTTTGGCTTTCAATTTCATGAATCTTCTTGATCTTGTTTCCTCCCGATGACTTACTGCTGGTGAAGAAATCCTCATAGCCTGAGGGCTGAGACCAGTTTCATTTCTGAAGCCAGACATAAACAAGAAAATGGACCACTCCCTATCTATTTTCTGGAGCTCATGTAAAACAATCAATTTGACTAAGCCATGATGAAACAATGAGGTCTCACAGGCTTCCTTCTTCAACTGAACCTTGTCACACATTTTGCCTAGGTTACAAAACAGATAGAAAGGAAAATCTAGAGATATCTTTCCAGTGAATTGAAGCAGAAGTTTAAAGTGATAGGAATACACCTTATGATACCTCCCATCACAGGTAAAGTATCTCTGTATGTAGGTAAGCAAATTAGCATATGAATTCTTGACAAAGCTCCTGGGCACTGACTTGTTTAAGTCTGAATCAATGAACTATGGCTTTAAGAATTCCTTGGAAAGAGTCATATCAAACTTGAAGTTTTTAAACCACCTCTCCTGTCCCCTTGGAATTTCAGTGATTGTAGATATAACCTCTGGAGAGATTGGTAATTCAAGCACTCCAACCTTGGAATTCAATCCTGTGAAATTGAAAGCAAATTCTTTGGTGACTTGCATGTGGCCTCCTTGAAGTTTTTCACAAAATCTCCAACAGCCAACCTGTTTGAAAGCTTGTTCAACTTCACTATTCTTCAGGAGAACATCTAAACCTTCAGGCTCATTCCTTAGACACCTGCCTGACCTATGATCCTTCTTTTCTATAGACATCTCCATGGAATTCCTGCAAAATGAAAATTGAAAGAGCTTGCACCGTCTTAATCTCGATCACTGCCTCGCTTGAAATGGAAAGGGAAGTTGCCTCGCTTGGACTTCAAAGAATTCTAATTAAATTCTTGTCAATTTGCTTCTCATGCATGAAAACAAACATAATCATAACTGAAAGCACTTGGACCCTTTTTTGAAATTTGAAACTCGAGCGTATCAAGACACCTAACAAACCTAATGATGAAAATGAGCGGTTGCATGTGACAGTCATGGTGTATGGACTGACAGTTGATGATGTAAGATTAACGGATTCTGATATATTGGACAACTAGGTTAGATTTGACACGAATTTGCACGAATCCCCAATTTTGTAGTGCAGCCAGTGCAAATTCTAGGTTTTGCGCTACGAAAACTCCTAGGCAGTGCAAATCTTGGGTTTTGCGCTACGAAAACTCCTAGGCAGTTTCGTAGCACATGAAAACCTTGACACAAGTTTGACACATGGAAATTTATGTGTGATGTGGGACCAGTGATAGGCAAAACCAGAGTGTTGACCCTATTTGACAATACCAACAAGACTCCCTTCTAGGTCTTAGACTCTAAAACAAACCATGGAAAGACTAGACTAAGACTAACATCAATCCTTTGGAATCAAACTGATGTTCAAAATTTAGAAATTTTTGCTTAAGTGATAACAGTCAGTGAAAATCTCTCTCGGGATACCGAACCATGAAATAATCTAATTGAAGAGGAACAATGTCGTTGTTTCACTATCATTTTTATAAGTAGACATGACCTCAGCCCACTTTGTAAAGTAGTCTATGACCACAACAATGTACTTGTGATTCACTGCTAAAGGCAGATTACAAGTAGTAAATTCAATACCCCACTTTGTAAAAGGACCGACGGTGATAACAGGGAAAAAAGGAGTTGGATGCGTGCGCATCTTCCAACTATAGACTTGACAAGGGTGGCAACATTTGACCGCTTTAATACAATCTTTGAAAAGTGCAGGCCAAAAGTAGCCGGTACGCAAGATTTCTAGGCTATAGCAAGCCCTGAAAGATGACCACCACAAGATCCACTATGGCAATCATTAAGCACAGACTCTGCTTCCTCTAAGGTTAAACAACACCTAAGGATTGAATCAACCCCTTGGCGATATAATGTATCACCAATGATGACATAGTTCTTAGCCAGGTGACGTAATTTTTTACGTTCATCCTTGGAGGAAGCAGGAGGGAACTTCGAAGTCTGGAGATAGATTATGATATATCCATACCAGGGATCTTGTGAAGAGATGAGGAATAGATGTTCATTAGGGAAACTTTCCTCATAAATAGTATCTTCTCCACAAGGCAGCTCGGAAATTAATTCTGCAAAAACCAATGATTTCTTAGACTTGGCCGACAAGAACTCGAGATTGAATTCTTGTAAAATAACAATCCATCGATTGTATTTGCCCCCAATCACTCGCCTACTGAGGACAAATTGGAAAGGATTGACTGCCGCTAAGACAAATGTTTTGCGTAGCAGAATATAATGGCGAAGCCACTGGACAACATGGACAGTTGCCAAGGCTAATTTCTCAACCAGAGAATAGCGTAGTTCAGGGCCTACCAAGCCTCGACTCAAGTAGTAAATCACATGCTCCATGAGAGCATCTTCCTGAACTAGACCCATACCTATTATTGATTCTGCGGCTACAAGATATAAAAGGAAATCTCTACCATAATCCAGTGGACTCAAAAGTGGGGTAGAGATTAACGCCTGCTTCAGGGCATCAAAAGATCATTCTACAAAGTCGTCCCATAAAAATGGAACTCCTTTCCTAAGCAAACACATAAATCCTTTAGTTATCTCAGCGTAATTCACTATAAACCGTGTCAAGAAATTTTCCTTCCCCTGAAGACTTTGAAGTTGTCGGATGGAAGACGGGGGATGCAACTGAACTATTGCCTCCACCTTGAAGGGATCAACTCGAATCCCTTCAGTTGACACAATGAACCCTAACAACCAACTAGATGTAACTGCAAAAATGCATTTATTTGGATTCAACCAGATCTTGTAAAAATGACATCACTCAAAAACCAACCGAAGGTGACTAGGATGATGGATTCTCTTTCGAGAACAAGCAGCTAAATCATCGAAGTATGCTTCGATCACATGCTTGATATCGTGGAAAGTGTATGACACAGCCCACTGGAACATAGCTCCAGCATTTTTAAGACCAAAAGGCATCTTTTTGTATGCAAAGGTACCCCAGGGACATATGAAAGTTGTCTTATGTTGGTCTTCTGGATGGATAGATATTTGATTATAACTGGAGAATCCATCCATGAAGGAAAAAATATCATTGCCCACACATTTATCAACTATCTGATCAATAAATGGTGTGGGGTAATTATCTTTCGGACAAGCTTTGTTCACATCCATAAAGTCAATGCATACATGGATCGTTCCTTGTTTTTTATCAACCGGGACTGGATTAGAAACCCAATCAGTTAAAGCAACGGGGTATATGAAACCCGCCTTGAGCAGCTTTTCTACTTCAGCTTTAATCTCTGCTGCTTTCCTAGGATTGACCAACTGAAGCTTCTGACGAATTGGCTTAGCGTTTTCATACGCCTTGATCTCATGCTGAATGGTGGATGGGTCAATACCAGACATTTCTTCATAAAACCAAGCAAATACATCCCAGAACTCTTTAAAGAGGTCGGTGTAAATTTGAATCTCTTCAGGGGAACACTCGACTCCTATGAAGACATTTTCTATCACATTAGGGTTCCTAGATATGTTTATTGGTATGGTTTATGAAATTACTGACATGTTACCTTCGGCATGGATGTGTGCCGGAGCCAAATGGTTTGAATCTGTACAAACATCACTAGTAAGCAGATTGGAGAACTTGGATTCAACTTCTTGCAATGGGGGAAGAAAATATTAACGATGGTGTAAGTCTTCCCAAGGTCAATCTACACCCATCATTGCTTCTAAGATTGCTTCCTCAGATGGTAAAACCGTATCTAAGTAATTCATGGCAGAAGTAGAGTCAAGGGTCCAAGCTGGGTCCACATCACCATCTAACTCTTCCTCTGAAAAGGGATTAGGATGGTCATCTGCAGAGTTAATGATAGATTGATATCTAAGCTCTGTTGCAGACATAGGGAATGTCATTCCACCAACTTGTCCTTCATCTAATGTGGTTGTAGGCAAAGGCAAGGTCCAAGGGTCTGAAAAATAATGAGTCTACAAGAACTCTTCCCATGAAGACTCTTTGGAGGATGAAATGACATTGATTCTAGCTATAGGAGTGGGAAGATAAAATGTACCCATCAATGAAGAATACATCCCAACTCCTAGATTCTCGATAGGTTGACGGGGGTTATCCACCAACAGAACAGTAGAATTCGAATTTGCACAAGGGTCAACTGGAGAATAATCCAATTGATCAACCTTAACAATTTTCCCCTCATGAGAAAAACAAAGGACTCGAAACAGAGTCGAAACGATGACATCCATTTCATAAATCCAATTCCGTCCTAAGATGAGATTGTAATCTAGGTTGGCATCAACGATTTCTACTTCGATATTAACGACCTTTCCTCCAACACATATAGGAAAGGCCGAGATAATCCTGTGTGGCCTATGAGAATGTCTGTCAAATGTTGTCAAGAGTGTGGGTGAAGGAACAGCCAAAAGTGATCCAATGGCCTTCCAACATGACATAGACATTACGCATGTGGAAGATCCATCATCTATAACTATTCGAAAAATGTTATTTTTCCAGTAAGTAGACTTTATTTGAAAAGCAATATGATGAGGAAATCGCTTTTTGACACTGAGCATGTAAAAAGTGAGCACTAATGAATTGTTTGGATCAACTGCCCCTATCGCTAAAAGCAAAGCACTTCGTTGAGCTGGACACGACTGGAGTACCTCTAAAGTAGACATAGCGCATGGAATTTGAGCCAGATCTTCTATAATGGAGTAGTTCTAGGATGCCCTAGCATTGGGGTTGATAATCGCATGTTTGGCAGATCCTTTCGGTATCTGAGGTATAGACTCAACAGAGGGTCGTTCAATATGAAGTGGATCCATAGTTCCGGGAACAGATTTATCCTTGGATGTTTCAGCTTCACCATAATCACGTGACCGTGTGGCCACATTGACGTGAGAACCCATCATGAAAACATTTGAGGAATTGTCCCCTCTTGGTTGCCCCATGCAGAGGTACCAGGGTTTGAGTTTGCACCAGCAAGTAGCTGCTGCCCTTGGGGGAAAGGGTTAGTTAAGACAGCTTGGGAGCTAGAAGACCCTTGCTGCACTAACAAGCGTTGAGCATCTTGAATTTTTGGGTAGAGATGAGTCAAATGGTCTCCACTGCATAACTTGCATGGAAACGTAACTTTCTTCTTAGACTCTTTTCCACCCTCACCAGCATTATTGCTAGGCTTATTCACATTACCCTTCACATATTGATTCTTCTTTTTACCTTGTCCCTTCTTCTTCCCATCAAAATTTTTATTTCCTTTGGGGTTAGAAGCTTTAACGGCGTTTACGGAAGAAGGTTGAGAAGGTGGAGTAGTAGACGGTGCAGCCTGATTGGAAGAAGCAGTTTGTATAGACAACTACTGCAATTAGCTCAGAAGGTTCACCACATTTGCATCAATCGATCCAACAATACCATCAACATGCGGGCCTAGCTTCAGTTTGGTTATATCAACCATAGATCTCGGAGCATCAGGCAAGATTTTCTCAAGAGTCCCAGACTGAGAATATATCAGTTCTAACTATTGGGCACGAAAGATAGCCTGCTCTTCGAAATAAACTCTGGACATAGAAACATCCTTAGATATCTCGGGTTGTAATGATTTTAAAAACCATTCGAGATGGAATTCAGGTGGAATTTCGGCTTTAATGAGCCTCTTTCTCCGTCTCCATTCCTGGATATGATCCGAAATGTGAGTAGCCGTGTCCTGATGAAAATTGGCCAGAAGTTCAGTTCTGGCTTCGTAACGGACAAGCAACTAAAAATGGTCTAAGAAAATGTTAGAAAAATTGGTGAAAGACGTAAAGGTGCCCCCTGGCAACTCTATATACCACTTAGCTGCATTCCCAGTTAAGGTGCGCTGAAATAGTCTCAACCTAATCAAAACATCGATTAGGGAGTTAGATGAGCACCATAAATGTGTTGAAAATTGGGAACAAGAAATTGCTAAAAATAGAAGTCCTAAAAATAGCATTGCTAAAAATAGTAGTTTGGGCACCAGTGCTAGATTGGGCAACAGGGAATGAAAATGGAAGTGCTAAAAATAGAAGTTCTATTTTTAGCATTTCAGTGTGGATTCCTATTTTAGTCAGTCCCTGGACTAGAAATAGGAAGTAAAATTCGAATTTGATATTAACAACAGTTTGTAAATTAATTAATTAATTCAGTTTGAGTTAATTAGTTAAGGAATTATGAACTTGAAGTCTATGTGAGGACATGCAACAGTTTCTCCTTTGATTAAGAGATTTAACCATCAGTTAAAGGATGAGGATGAGTTGTAATTATGAGTTGTAATTAGTTGGCTCAGTTAACTGAGTCAAGTCCAGTTAGATTAATTTAACAAGTTGTTAAATTAATGAGATTCAGTTTGTTAATGCTTGCATGCATGTAACAACTGGTATTTTCAGATAACTGAATATTATAGCTTAAATAACTCATGCATGTCAATTCAGATAGAGACCTAGTTGAGATCAGAGAAGGGGTAGTGTACTATCAGTTGGATGAATATTTTTCCTATAAAGGAATCTCATCCATGATGAGGAATTATCTCCTTCAAGTTTGTGCAGTTAGATCAGAGGTTAGTGAGTGTGTGAAGAGGCCAATTCACACAGGTGACAACATTGGACCCCAAGGAAACTGCACAAGGAAATAGGAGGCTTGGAGGGCAGAGGAGAAGGTTTGTGAGAAGCCTTTGACTGTCTATGAGTAGTAGAGGGATTGTATTGAAAGATGGATAGCTTCCGAGCTAAGGCTTTGTGTAATCCGAACTATATTTCCACTTGTATGATAATACAGAGATGGGGCTTTAGGCAGGTGCTTTCCCCAGGTAAATTCTTCTATGTTATGTGTGATTGATTCCTTCTTATCAGTCATATGTGTTCTTATTGATGTTGTTCATTGTTGATTAAGCTTCCGCTAAATTGTTTGTAGAAGTAGATCAAGTGTTTTGCTTTAGTACATTGCATTACCAGGTTGATCTACAATGGAAATTTCTACATTGTATCGGAGCTAGCTGATTTGTAGAAAAAGTTCTACATGGTATCAAAGCTAGTTGATTTGTAGGAAAAATTCTACAAAATTCTACATGGTATCTGAGCACAGGTGATCAAGGAAGAACCATATACTGAGAGGAGATTTCAAAGTTTTGAGTTTTGGGCCGAGAGTTTGCAGGGCAGATCTGAAAATTTCTATACAAATTTTTTAGAAATAAATAGAAGATTTGGATTCCTTGCAGAAAAATACCCAAAATAAAAAAAATGGGCTGAATCGGAGTTCGGATGAGGGAGATATCGCTAATTTAAAAATCAGCTCTTTTTCTAGAAAATTTCATGATGGCGGGAAAGTGGAAATAGATTGGTGTGCTAGCCAAGAACCTGAATGCACTTGAGGTACAAGATGCATGCAAAGCGTTGAGGAGCAAGGCAAAGGTTAGATACTTGGTGGTTGAGATGGAGAGTAAATTACCTCTCAACATTCAGAGCCAGAAGAAGTCGCAGAAAATTGTGGAGGAGTCACGATTGGTGCAGCAGCTTCAGGAGGTTGTGGAGCAGCCACAACAGGGCAAGCTAAGAGGAGATCGAGTAGAGACATCTACTCATGCAGAGACCTCTAGTAGGGGGAAACATCGAGCCAGGTGGGCAGAGGGATCACATGCAGCCATGCCTCCTTGTAGGAGGTGGGGTGATGTGGAGTGATCATCCCAAGGAGGAAGGGGCAGGATCCTTGAGGTACCCAACCTCTTTGATTCAACTTTGCTACAGGAGCCCCGATGAGAAGTAGTAGAACTAACTGATTGGGTAGAGACAAAAGTAGATGGAGCAGCAGAGAGAGGTACAATGGCGGGAATCCCAGGATAGTGTAGAGCATGCAGGCTGCAGCAATGCAAGAGGCACAAGTGTGTTGCACAGTGCAGAGTAGCATAGAGAAGGGTGCAACGGTGCGAGATGCATGGAGATGTTGCAGTAGCACAGAGGTCAGAGAGGGAGCACTTGTCAGCAGCAGGTAGAGCTTCAGCATCAGAGTATGTTTCTAGCCCAACAAAGAGGTCATTTGGGAGTTTTTTGTTTTGAGAGTTGCTGGAGCAACCACACTTGGTAGAAGTGTTGCATGCAGAACATTCCGAAGGTGCAGGATCGGGTTCGAGAGGAAGCATTTCTTGTTGAAAGGGAGTGTTGAAAATTGGCAACAAGAAATTGTTAAAAGTAGAAGTGCTAAAAATAGCAGTTTGGGCACTGGTGCTGGATTGGGCAACAGGGAATGAAAAATGGAAGTGTTAAAAATAGAAGTTCTATTTTTAGCAGTTCAGTGTGGATTCCTATTTTAGTCAGTCCCTGGACTAGAAATAGGAAGTAAAATTCGAATTTGATATTAATAGCAGTTTGTAAATTAATTAATTAATTCAGTTTGAGTTAATTAGTTAAGGAATTATGAACTTGAAGTCTATGTGAGGACATGTAATAGTTTCTCCTTTGATTGAGGGATTTAACCATTAGTTAAAGGATGAGGATGATTTGTAATTATGAGTTGTATTTAGTTGGCTCAGTTAACTGAGTCAAGTATAGTTAGATTAATTTAACAAGCTATTAAATTAATGAGATTCAGTTTGTTAATGCTCGCATGCATGTAACAACTGGTATTTTCAGATAACTGAATATTATAGCTTAAATAACTCATGCATGTTAGCTCAGACAGAGACCCAATTGAGATCAGAGAAGGGACAGTTTACTATAAGTTGGATGAATATTTTTCCTATAAAGGAAGATCATCCATGATGAGGAATTATCTCCTTGAAGTTTGTGCAGTTAGATCAAAGGTTACTGAGTGTGTGAAGAGGCCAATTCACACAGGTGGTAGCACTGGACCCCAAGGAAACTGCACAAGGAAATAGGAGGCTTGGAGGGCAGAGGAGAAGGTTTGTGAGAAGCCTTTCACTATCTATGAGTAGTTGTATGCACTTGAGGTACAAGATGCATGCAAAGCCTAGAGGAGCAAGGCAAAGGTCAGATACTTGGTGGTTGAGAGGGAGAGTAAATTACCTCTCAACATGCAGAGCCAGAAGAAGTCTCAGACAATTGTGGAGGAGCCACGATTGGTGAAGCATATTTAGGAGGTTATGGAGCAACTACAACAGAGGAATCTGAGAGGAGATCGAGTAGAGACATCTACTCATGTAGAGACCTCCAGTAGGGGGAAACTTCAAGCTAGATGGGCAGAGAGATCACATGCAGCCATACCTCCAGGTAGGAGGTGGGATGATGTGGAGTGATCATCCCAAGGAGGAGGGGGCAGGATCCTTGAGGTACCCAACCTCTTTGATTTGACTTTGCTACGGGAGCCCCGATGAGGAGTAGCAGAATTGACTGATTGGGTAGAGATAGATGCGGATGGAGTGGCAGAGAGAGCTACAGTGCAGGGAATCCCAGGACAACACAGAACATGCAGGCTGCAGCAATGCGAGAGGCACAAGTGTGTTGCACAGTGCAGGGTAGCACAGAGAAGGGTGCAACAATGAGAGATGCATGGAGATGTTGCCGTAGCGCAGAGGTTAGAGAGGGATCACTTGTCAGTAGTAGCTAGAGCTTCAACATCAGAGTATGTTTCTAGCCCAACAGAGAGGTCAGTTGGGAGTTTTTTGTTTCGAGAGTTGCTGGAGCAACCACACTTGGTAGAAGTGTTGCATGCAGAACATTTTGAAGGTACAGGATCAGGTTCGAGAGGAAGCCTTTCTTGTTGAGAGAGAGTGTTGAAAATTGGCAACAAGAAATTGCTAAAAATAGCAGTTTGGGCACCAGTGTTGGATTGGGCAACAGGGAATGAAAAATGGAAGTGTTAAAAACAGAATTTCTGTTGTTAGCAGTTCACTGTGGATTCCTATTTTAGTTAGTCCCTAGACTAGAAATAGGAAGTAAAATTTGAATTTGATATTAACAGCAGTTTGTAAATTAATTAATTAATTTAGTTTGAGTTAATTAGGTAAGGAATTATGAACTTGAAGTCTATGTGAGGACATGCAATAATTTCTCCTTTGATTGAGGGATTTAGCCATCAATTAAAGGATGAGGATGAGTTGTAATTATGAGTTGTAATTAGTTGGCTTAGTTAACTGAGTCAAGTCCAGTTAGATTAATTTAACAAGTTGTTAAATTAATGAGATTCAGTTTGTTAATGATTGCATGCATGTAAAAACTAGTATTTTCAGATAACTGAATATTATACCTTAAATAACTCATGCATGTCAGTTCAGACAGAGACCCAGTTGAGATCAGAGAAGGGACAGTGTATTATCAATTGGATGAATATTTTTCCTAAAAAGGAAGCTCATCCATGATGAGGAATCATCTCCTTCAAGTTTTTGCAGTTAGACCAGAGGTTAGTGAGTGTGTGAAGAGGCCAATTCACATAGGTGGCAGTAATGGACCCCAAGGAAATAGCATAAGGAAATAGGAGACTTGGAGTGCAGAGGAGAAGGTTTGTGAGAAGCCTTTGACTGTCTATGAACAACAGAGGGATTGTACCGAGAGCTGGATAGCTTCTGAGCTAAGGCTTTGTGTAATTCGAACTATATTTCCACTTGTATGATAATATAGAGATGGGGTTTTAGGCAAGTTCTTTCCCTGGGTAAATTCTTCTGTGTTATGTGTGATTGATTCCTTCTTATCAGTTATATGTGTTCTTATTGTTGCTCATGGTTGATTAAGCTTCCACTATATTTTTTGTAGAAATAGATCAAGTGTTTTTATTTAGTACATTGCATTACCAGGTTGATCTACAGTGGGAATTTCTACATGGTATCAGAGCTAGCAGATTTGTAGAAACATTTCTGCATGGTATCAAAGCTAGCTAATTTATAGGAAAAGTTCTACAAAATTCTACAAAATGGAACGTGGTCACATGGTCGCCCGGGTCTTCACCACTCTTCCCTTCGAATTTTGGAATATCCGATGGAAGTTTGGTTGGGACTGGAGGCCAATCCAGATTGTATCTGATTGGATCGTTCATCAACTTAGTCAAGTCTAACAGATTGAGCGTGGCCAAAAAAGGAAGTATCAGAGGACCTTGGGGATTCCACCCTGATTGGGTGGGATTCCCAAAAGTCTTAAAAGAATGACTTGGATTTTGAAAGGCACCAGGTTGCTCGAAGTAACTGGTAGAACCTGCTGAACCAAAAGGTGAACCTTGTGGTCTAGCAAAACTCAGAGTTTGACCAACTCCGGCCGAAAAACCTCTGTAATGAGCAAAGTCCCCCCCCTAACAAATTATTGTAAGGAGCTGACAACCCCTGGTAAGGGTTCCAAGCATTAGCTAAGTGTGGAAAACTTTGAAATGAATTGACCGAGGAGTATAGCACATTCCCTTGTTGGCCAAAAAATGGATTCCCAGTTTCGATCCCACTAACCGCAGGGTTAGTCCAACTCTGAAAAGGATTGCTGCCTTGACTGATGAAAGGAAAAGGCATAGACCCTGTCGTCGGATTGGAATGTGGTATATGACCACTTCCAAAAGGAAAACGCTAAAAATAAGCCAATCCACTCATCATGGACATGGAGGCAGTTAATGGTACACTTAATGGAACTAAAGGAATACCTTGAGAGGGAATTCCAAAAGGGAAGAATCCAAAACTGGATGCATGAACTTGGGAACTTCCACTCGTCGATGGAATGGAAGTAGACCAAAACAAGGATGTGCTGGTAGTAGACCCAAATAAAGATGTAGAGGGGATGGAAATAGTTCCTTCCACTTGCACTGATATAGGAGTCTGTATACTCGTAGTACTCGTGGTGGATGCCATTCTTCCAGTAGTGGTCATCGAAGGAATGTTTGTGTGTGGACCTGGGCTCGAAAGCCTGTGTGTCGGAGTTCTAACGTATAAAAATATGTCTGGATGATCAGAAGGGAGAGGATAATTTGGAGCCGCGATTGACTCTTAGAGCTCTTCTACCTCAATATTATTTTCCGACTGGAAAAGTACTCGAGAAAGAACTGGTGTGTTCCTCTCTAACTCTGTGGTAGTACCAGGTCTACCTTGTACACTAATGCCCCCAAGCAGAGGATCAATCTCCGATGCGCCAGCTACCACTGGCAGAATCGCTCCTACGCCTTCTAGGAGAAGGCATTGGACTCGTAGGTGAAAGCCCATGAAGTCTACAGGACTGCCTAAGTGATCAGTCAGCCACTTTGAATTATTTTAATAAGATCTACTTAAAGACTCAAGAAAAATGAAAGCTAGGCTAACTAGGAGCACAGAACACACACTAAAAATGTCCCTAAAGAATCCAGCAGTCAAACAACTTCCAAGTATTTTCGCTCTGGGTGATTAGGACCAGACAACAAAATAAAAGAAAGTGAATAAAAAGGGCCTTCGAAAAATAGACTGGGGTAATTACGCCCCAGGCATACTAGCAAAGGTATCAGAGGTAGTTACGCTAACCTCCAGACCACAACCTTTGTCGGTGCAAGCCCCCAAGCTTCGCAAGGGTGCCCTCTAGAAGTACTGTTGAATGTGATGCAACGTCAACCTTAGGTGCCACGGGATTCCCCTCCGCAGCCACCTGTGTAGATCCCGAGGATTGGCAACTAAAGACACCAACTCATATTAGAAGCTGGGCAGAACAGTCGTGAGATAAGATCTAACAAGTAAGAGAGGGGGTATCTCTCATCCTTATCTTCACAAACCCTCGTGCTTAACTCCCAGTCACGGAGCTTTCTCGGTCTCCCTAACGCTATTGGATTTCACTCTTTATTCAGACTTCTATGTTTCACAATTTAGAGTGGCCTTGGAGAGTTTACTCTCCTCTCACCTAATCCAAGGCCCTAAATAAACCTAAAACTTGTTGGTGTATCTGATTGAAAATATAAAAAGTTCTAGTTTATTTTATTAAGTGCTTGATTTTAAGTGGCTGTTCTTTTTAAGTCAAAGGGACAATATGGAAGTGAAACTGATGGTGTTCATTATGACGCAAAAGAAATTAATGAAAAACTAACTTATATGCAATGCACTTGTTTGTTCTTCGATGAAAAGCAACTTCTACTTGGGTTCTAAGAAACTTCTACAAAGAAATTTTTTTTCTTTTTCTTTTCTTGTAGCAGACTTCACACTCACAAAAACTAAAAGACTATTGATGCTCTAATGATGCAAAACTACCCTAATGCAAGGTGTACATGATAATGCAAAAATTCTAGATTACTCTAACAAGAAATGAAAGCAATTTGTTTATAAGCCAACTTAAATGTTTGAAAGGAATATGAATTTTGAACACAAAATCTTTCCCAAACAAGAAGGACTAATCAAAAATATCCCAAATCACTCTCAAAAACCAAAAGAAACCAAACTCAAATTCGGCAAAGAAAGAAAAAACAATGTTTTTGAAGGACTTTTCTTTTTCAAAAAACAATAAAAACAACTTTTCAAAAGCACTCCAAATGCCACAAAAGACTCAAAAACCGAAAGCAAATCACAAGGAAACTTTGTAAGTTATCAATTCGACATGAATGAAAACTTGAACAAAATAGGTGTTTCAACTTGCACTAAACGATCTAGAAGCAGCAAAAAGAGCTTTGAGAAACTGATCAAGAAATCAGGAAAGACACACTTTCAAATTCATCAACAATAAACTTTTTAAAAGCAAGAAAAAGTGAATGGTGACAAAATTGACGGGAAGCAAAGTAAGCAAACCATAAAAGTGAAGTTTGACACAAAGATTGCAAACAATCTTCTGTTCCAGAAGACCAGAATAATAAAGAACCTCTATAAGAAGCCTTGTGTGTTCAAACACAAATCATAAAACTCACTATAAAGCAAACCGAGACCAAAAACTTTTCAAAGTAGGAGAGAATTCGCAACAGTAAGCTCACTGTAAAATTAAATTCTGAAAATAGAAACTGACCACTCAAAAACCACACAGACCAAGAAACAAATCTTTCCAGAAAGAAAGATTTGAAAAAATCATGCAAAAAATTGTATACGTGACTGTGTCCCTACACAGCTGCGTGTACATGCACTTCTGCCAAAAGAAACTCGCATATACGTGGTTTCAGTTCACAGAAACAAGCATGTGTACACTTCTGTAAATAGATAGAGGTGTGTATATGAAGTTTTACAAGAAAAATAAAAAATGAGGCTTGATAAAAAAGATCAGACTTGAAGTCTAAGTTCCTACAGGAGCAAGCAGTACAGTGACAGTAAGAAAACTAAGAACTGAGCCCTGATTGGCACTAAATAACCCAAACTAGGAATAACAAAATTGTTATCCCCAGTGGAGTCGCCAATTTTGTTAAGGGAATAAGTCCCCTAAGGCTTTGGGTCAGAACCTTAGCAGAGCAGGAGTATTCTACAATAATAAACAATCATTCAACTCAAGCAACATGCTTAAACAAACTAACTATGCAAGGATGAACATACCCGGATGTCCTTCGTTTGGGTAGTTACAACCAGGGTTCAAGCCCCTTGCAAATCCTAATGATCTTCAAACTTGCAAATCAGCCAATTCGAATACACATAGCAGCATATAGATAAAGCATTATAGTGAAATCAACTTTATATCATATATATAGATGGTTAGTTATACATTGAAATAGTCATTCACATATAAACCATAATAATAACATCAGATGCATAAACAAAGTTGATATCGGGAACAAGACAACGTTTCTTTTATTGTAGAAAACTATAATAAAAACATGGAAAGAGTTCACCTGAGTCTTCCTCTTCCGGCTCCAAGCAGAACCATCCTCCAGGTCTATTTAGTCCTAGTCTTCAACAACCTCCTTCCACAACCAATACCATGATATCTCTAAGCATATGAGAGAACATCAACACTCAAGGAAACAAGGGTTTCCTGAACTTGGGGAAGTGCTTGAAGCACAAGGATTCTTCAAACTTGATCAAGGGATAATCTCGGTATAGTAATTCTATATCTTCTCTCCTCCTTAAGGCCTTCCCATTAAAGTCTTTTTATACTTCTCCCAAATTAGTTTTTTAGTTGGGAGACAGTTGAGAACAGTTGGGCCACGGGCACTAATAGGTAATCAGCAGGTAAAACCCGTGATCTCCACCCATAGTTAAGGAAATTTATTTTTTTAAAGTGTTTTAACACATATATGCGGGTTGGGTATAGACTGACCCGCGTGTACATGCTTTTAACACAAGGAAAAGTAGCATACAGGAAGTAAAACACTGTTTTTAAAATATTTGGACCAAGTCTGGAAGGAGGGGTTTCCCTAGGCCATAAACCAAGCATCACAAATACCAAGGGTGATATTTGGATCTATAACACTTCCGCTATTGAAATTGAAATACTAGGACTTAGCTGACACTAAGAAGTTCCCTCACTTGGCGATAGACCAGCTAATTGACCATGTTGTTCATACAACCACTGGGATGACTACATTGGAACCGTGGAAGTGGATCAAGGGTGCAGACAAGGCAGGTCTTCTCAACCTGCTATGGGTGTCGCACTAAAATTGCACACCCATTACATTATTGGTAATCAAGCAGCTGCTATACTTGGTGCACGATGGTTGTCTATGGCTGAAGGAGACGATAGCCATCACTGACATGTTGATCCATAAGATCACATGGCTGCCATATACGAGGGAAAATCTAGCCATGATGTTTGGTGGAAAAGGTGGCAGGCATACCCTCGTGGAGACCATGAAGGATAAATTCAACCTCACGAAGAAGCTGCTAGGCTATTCCATCTCGAGTATCTATGATCCTGTGGTCAAGGTGGCCACACAGATTTTGGCAGGAAAAGTTATTTAGAAGTGTCATGTAGATGAAGTGTTGGCACCCGTCGTCTCTCTAGTGGCCCAATGCATAGAAGGGGTTTAGTTTAATTGGGCACGCTATCTCTGCAGTGAGTTCCTCACAAACTACCACGAGGCACAGGAGCTCAACAAGACCTTCCACTATGGATGGCTCTTGCTGTCCATTGTGCTGGTAGCCTGGGAGCTACTTGAAGACAACCAATTCCCCTCGGTCGTGCCAAACCTACCAGAAGAGGCGAGGTATGCTTCGTTGTGGGCAACCAAGGATTCTCAACACATCAAGGATAGGAAGATATTTTGGATCTTGATGGAAATTAATATATGCATGGATATTAACGGCAAGCCGCGAATGTCGCCTACTATTTTTGACAAACTGTGGGAGTAAGTGGAGTTCAAGGTAGACATTCACCACGTATCGATCATGGCACCAAAGGACCTTAAGCAGAAGTGGCATGACTTGTCTTACTAGGAAACTAATGACGCGATCGATGCAGTCCTTGATCGTTGGTCGACAGAGTGGCGCACTGCCTCAGATTTAGTGGTGGGATCGAGAAAGTCCGCCATGCAATGCAAAAAGGAGGAGGCCAAGCTCAAGATGGCATAGCCTACCAAGAAGAGGAGGAAGGAGGCCGATGACAAGGCCCAGGAAGAGTGTGATGTCGCACAACAGGAAGAAGAGCAGACAGGTGGAGTAGAGCGTGGCTATGACAAAGGTCCAAGGTTGCCCTAGCCTGAAATAGAGGAAGAAATGGACGAGCAGACAGAGAAGCGTAGAGTGGACCCATAGACGAAATCGTTCTGTATCAAGCATCTAAGAGGACAGGAAAAAGTTGGGCCACAGAAGAAATCCAAGGCTAGTAAGACATCACTGGACCCAATCACCCTAACAGAGGGATACTTGAATGACATTAGAGATACAGTGTGGGATTTCATTGCAGTGGTACTACAACAGTTCGAGCAGCAACAGCTGCAAGCATTGGGGAGCATCTGATGAGCCTAGGTATTGCAACAAGGCTGCTGCAACTCCCAAGGCTACCAGCTTTACTTATCAACTCGGGGTTCATACAAACTTGGAGGTGACAGTGCTATATGCATAAGTAAAAGTGAAGGTACTCCCTGTTGTCATTGCTCATCTGGCAAGAGACCCCAGGGGTTCCAAGCCAGACTTCCATAGGGTCAAAAAAAGCTTAATTATTTGATGGAAGAAGAGAAAATGTATTCTAAGAGAGAGCTACTCTACTGCAGTAATGGAGAAAACAACATGTAATGCTAAACCACACCATAACTTAATTAACCAATTAAATAGCTATGCTAAGAAAAATTGCTAAATTAATCACTAACCTAATGATGCTATCTAAGCTGCAGAGGTGAATATCATCAAAATATACTAAGGTGTAAGCAAAGAAATTTAAGCTAAATCGGTTTTCAAGCGAAAGAGAAATTGGAGGTCGAAATCAGTGAAAGGAGGACGTAAGGAAGCAGCAATGCATAAGAACCGTTGGACCAGCCAACGAACAGAAGATGAACGACGGAGATCTTATTGCAAAGGCTTAAGTAACTAGATGGATGAATAGGGTGAATGCATAGGATGAATGGTTGAGGTCTTATCGTGGACGTTAAGTCAAGAGATGGACGAACAGGGTAACGAAGCAATGAACGGCTGAGATCTTATCATGTGGATTAAGTCCAGAGATGGGCGGACAAGATTAACTGGAGGATGAATGGCGGAGATTGTATCACGGGAAAAAGAAATGTGCGAAAATGATGGAGCAAGTTTCTAAGGTGATAAGTAGTTTGTCGCGCACCCTCAAGGTCGTAATCGGAATTCTGAAATTTCACGCAATTAGCCTTACTACGCGACACGTAGCATGAGAAAACCACTTTTCTCGCGGCGGATAACGATCGTGCAATAATCCGCGTGAGACTGTACGATAGTCGTTGGATTAGGCAGGGCTGATCAACAGTGGAGATCGGCCATGCTAGTTGGAAATCGGGTGACACGATAGCCATCAGATCAGGTGAGACAGATCGATAGTGGGGTTTTAAAGTGCATAAAGTGTTGAGGTGATGCGATAGCCATCAGATCAAGAGACAGATTGACGATGGGAGATTAAAGTGCATAAAGTAAGTGGAAGACTTCACGCGAGGCAAAAGTTGGAGAAAATAATGAATCAGATGGTGATTGTGAAGGTTTTTTGTGGATCGGATGGCGAGGAAGCGATGCATGAAGAACGTGCTAAAGGAGGTTTCAAAGGAAAATGACAGAAAAACCAGTGAGGGTGAACAAATAACTGCATCGAACAAAAAACTCCATAGCTCATGCAAGAACCATAAACCTGTGTTTTTGGGGTTGTTGAAGGGTCTCTTCCTCAAGTCATGGTCTCAGAGGGAGGAGATGAGGCCAAGACACCTGTGCACAACCTTATGGTGATCTTTTCTCCTAGCTAACCTGTAAACTGAAAGAAGGCACAAATGGAAGTAAACTACAGTAAATGCAGCTATTGAAGCAAATGAACAGAAAAACCATGAATAATCTACGCTATACTGCTGTAATGAAAATGAAGCTACTTAAGAAAATAAAACAGAAAACCATGAATCTACTTAAGCAAATGAACAAAACCATAAATCTATGCTAGCATACATGTACAGTAAAGAGGAGCTTTGGCTGCTCGGGTCAGGCCCTAACCTAAGAGCTTCATCCCTCTGAGTTAACTCAGAGCTCGCTCAAAACAGAACTCATATTTATTATAAAAACCATGGATTACAGAACAAACTATCGCAAGTCTTTCATCTCAGAAATAAAGTAGAATTTTACAATAAGAATCTGAATCCTAATGAGGTCCTAAGCCTCTCTACTTATACATCTCATAAACTGGTTTCTGTCACTTTCACTTGCTCGACTGTCTTCTAGTCTTCAAAGTGATGGCTATTTGCACTCTGATGATGGAGGAATATTCGAATGGAGGGGTAGTAAATGAGGAGGATTTACCTCCTATAATTACTCTCCCTTGTCCCATTTGAGTTTTGACCAAGGTCTTTGCCATAGTTCCTTGCTTTTATCCTTTATGCCTGCATTTTTCCTTGCTTTTATCCTTTATTCCTGCATTACATGCACTTTAGACCACAAAGCAAAATATCCAACTCTAACTCATCTCATAAACAAAATATAATCAAAAGTATGCAATAAGTTGTGAGAATAGTTGGTTTGACTCAAGGATAATTTTTGGGGCGAATGTTCGCCCTTTGGCGAAATTAAGGGGTTTTAAATTTTTAGTGGGTGAATATTTTGTATCATAGTACATTTTTACAAATCACCTCAAATAGCCCACCTTATTTTAAGGGAGAGGGTAAAAAAGGTAAATTTAGCCCTTGAAATTAGGACTTACAACCTTCCATTCGCCCATTTTCAAGAATAGGTTTTATTTAAGTGAATCCTATGGGCCAAATACCATATTTATAAAAGAGGTATGGTAAATTAATAAAAATATAAATAAATGAGAGGTATGGTAAATAAATAAAACATTTTTTATATTTACTCCATAAGTCACCTTATATACATGTAAGGGTGTAAACAAATAAAAATATAAGTAAAGTGGAGGTATGGTAAATTAATAAATATATAAATAAATGAGAGGTATGGTAAACAAATAAAACATTTTTTTATATTTACTCCATAAGTCACCTTATATTTACAAACACTCAAAAAATGGGTTATATTTAGGTGAAACCTATGGCCAAAATACTATGGGACAAATACCATGGACTAGATTGTTATTAATACCATGCAAAAAACCATTATTAACCCTAATATTAGAATTAATAAAAATAAAAATGGCACATGGTATTGACCCATGGTATTCACCAAAATGGCACATGGTATTGACCCATGGTATTCACCTGGAATGTAGCCTATTTAAATGCGGGAATTAAACCAGCATGTAGCCTATGCTAAGATTCACTAGGACTTTACAAAGTTTTATTATTTAGTGAAAGACTCGCCAAGATCCTACAAGATTTTATAATTGAGTAAAATATTCGCCATGCCTGGTGAGAGATTCGCCAAAAAATTATATATACATATTATATTATTGATAAAATCGCCTTCCATTTTTCCTATATACCATGGATATTCGCCCATTTATTATATTTATAAATTTAGGGGGGGTTCTTAAAATTTTCCCTGGTTTTACTGAGCAAGGAGGTGAATTAAGGATAATTAAGGCCCATATGATTACTTAATGATGAGGCTCATCATCACCACCCTATTGAAAGTGTTGCTCATCCTTTGAGAAACTTAGTCAATTTCCATGTCCTTCATGGCTCTGGTAGCCTCTCTGACATCCCATGTTTCTGTTGTGGTCTCTTATTCTTGTTTATAGAAGCCTTCTGTCCTTTCTACTCATTCCCACTGCCTCTTTTCCTCTTCTTCTTTTCTCCCTTCTAGCATCTCTAGGAGTAGTGGTGCACTGAGTTTTAGGCCTATCCAATTGACCTTCAACCTTTGCATTGATTTCTTATACATAGGTGTCCTGTTGAGTGCCTCTCTCAACCTTTGAGGGGAGTGATATTCTCTAATCTTCAAGTTGTGTGGCAATGTTTTGCATCTCCTTTAAAAGGCATGTATGTTATCATCTCTTAGCAGCCTAAACATATCGTCAAAATGTGAAATTGCTTGCTCTTGGGTAGCAAGATATCTAGGTGCCAGCTGAGGATCATTTGTAATTAGATTATGGGTGCTGATTAGGGCCACGGGATTTGATTGTTCAACTATGATGAAAAGAGGTTCATTTTTCTCTCTGGCCAATATTCTTTTCATCTTTGCAGCCCTTGAATTTTCATGGTTCATCGATGATGCTAAATCCATTAATTATAGATCTCCTAGCTCTGCATTAGGATCCCAAATATTCATGTCTCTGAGGGCCATGTTGTGCAAGTAAAACTCATCCATTTTGGCCACATCCTCTAGTGCACTTTGATCACAAAGATCAATAAATTGACTGCAGTCCTGAAATGGCATGGTGCCCCTTTGTGCTAGTGTTTTAATATGAAATTGCAACCATCACTCTATGAGGTAAGGAGCATCGGATTTAGCTGGCATCCTACACTGGATGGCCTTTTGTTTTTCTTTCTCCTCTGTTTCAATGCCTTCTTCCTCTTTCTATTTCGACATCATCCTACTTCCCTTCCACTTCATCATGTTCCTCTATATTAGTTTCTTCTTCATCCATCTCATCCCCATCTAGCTTTGTATCTTCTTATTCTTTTTTTTTCCTTCTCCTCACTAACAGAAGGACTAACATCATAGGTGAGGGTTTTGATGTCATCCTCTGCTGGTAAGTCTCTAAGGACTCACCATTTTATAGGGATCCTGAGGTTTTCGAGGGCATCCTTAATGAGGATCCCAATCAACCCATGGTGAGCCAACTGTTGGGAATTACCTTACTTTACTTTGCTATTGGAGTCTATGAGTGATTGCATCAAGAAATAGGGTATGTTGAGTCTTTTGGTGAGCTAGTGTTTCTACCCCAAATCTTAGTTCTTCAAGCATCCTAAAATGGTAGCCATAAACAACACTGTATCTACCCTCATATGAGATATATTTGATGAGTTGGTAGCCTATCTCACTCCATGGGTATAGTAGACTGTCCCTCCTTACTCCATTTTTATCCTCTGTGGGTTCTTCACCTTCTAAAAAGAATTTCCTTTTTGCCACCTTTTCACTTATAAACCAACTACCTGTTAACCTTTACAACTTTTGATCAAGCGATGCATATGAGTGAGTGAGTGAGATACTTACCTGCGGTCTTGATGCCATGCTGCAGTTGTCAAAGATCAAAGGTGTTACATTGTCTATTTGCTGCATGGTCATTCTTCTTCATCCTTTGTTGTCTGATGATGGTTTCTTTTCTTTTGGAGATGTTTGTGACTAGAGATCTGATGCTTCTGTTGTTGCTGTGGAGCTCCTGGATTACCACTTGGAAATGTTTGGTGTCTCCCTTAAAATTAATTGACCATCTTGCTGGATGGTGCTGTGAGGATGTTGTAATGAATGGATAGAGGGAGTACGAGTGTGTGTGGATGCAGGGATGATGGTAATGGATGAGGTGAGGGGTTAGATCATGTCTAGAATGAATTTTTGGGACCTAACCAATCTACCATTCAGGGGATCCTGTAGAAAACACAATCTTCACTTGAATTGAAGAAATGAAGTGAGAAAAAATGGAATTGATGGAGGGATGCATGGTAAGGAGTGGAGGAGATGAATATATGTGAGGCAGGGTTCCCTTTGGATCTTCTCTTTGCTCCTAGATTGTCTTTCTCACCCACTTGCAAATAACAATTATGTATTTTTTTTCTTTTATTATTATATTTTTTTTTAAACACCTAGGCTGCCTCAGAGAGGTTTTCACCCTAGATATCTGCCCTGGGTGCCTCAAGGAAGGTGTTAGGTCCCTATACTACTAGTGCTGGTTTCATAACAGAAAGTTTTCACCGAGGGATATTCTTACTCTTTTTCATTTTTTTCTCATCCTTGGGCCACCTCACATGGCTTTCAACCCAAAGATGGGACTCAGATGCCTCATGGAGGTTTTCACCTGAATCCTTACTCTTTTTTCTCTCTTTTCAGTGCCCTAATGATGGAGGAGTTGGAAATTTCTCCACCATCATCACTGTCTTATTGATATTGTCAATGAACTCTTATTCTGATAAAGGCCTCTTATACATTTTCAATTGATGTCCATTAACAAGCAATGGAATGGCTTCTTCATTTATAGTTTTGATTTGCACTAAACCATTATCATGGCATATTTCTACCACATAAGGTCTGAGCCCTCTTGTCCTTACCTTTCCCGTGAAGTCTTTATAGCTAGAATCATATAACAATGCCTAGTCTCCCTCTTGAAATTGCTTCTCCTTAATATGCTTGTCATGCCAGATCTTTGCTATGGGGTAAAATGCATGGTGTATGGAGAATGAAAAATACCCTCAAAGGCCTTCTCGGGACCTTTGACAGACTGTAAGATTATCTGCAGAAGCTACCAAGTTATACGCATGTTCATCTATCAAACATCAATTGATAAGGTATGGAAAGAGGATTACCTCAAGTCTCCTTCTAGATTTGTTTGGAGATATCAATGCAGCTAAGAAGAACTCCTTCAAATCCGGCTCCAAGATAATTCCTACACAAAGGAAACGAAAACACAATCACAACATACAATCTTGAAAACTAATATAAGAATTCACAATGAACATATATTTGTATATAGCTTAACTACTCATCTAAACAAGTATCGAAATGAACAACTCAATGAACAATGTTACCGACACTATGGAGTAGGGAACATAATTGCAGTTCTGTATTAATAACGGAAGACTGATTACAACCATAAATTGTATTAGTCTTCCCTTACTCCTTCTTCTCTCTCTCTCTCTCTTCTAGCTCACTTCTTGAGATTTGAGTCAATGCTCAATAACTTAGTAGGCTATCCTTTCAAATGCTCTGACCCCTTTCACAATGGCCCTCTCATTGCTTATGTAGCAATCGAGTTAGGGATGCCAAGCTCCTCATAGAGTTCATTAGGGAAAAAGAAATGAACCTGCCCTGTTTTGCAGTTCTTTCCCATTTGCCTCCTTCTTCAGATTGGAATTTCCCCAAATAGTTTGTTTTTTGGGAATTTCCCTGCTTTTCTTGAGCAAATTTAGGGATAAATATCTAGATATTTGTGAGCATATTAGTTGGTTGGACCCACTGAACATCCCTTAGTTTCAATAACGTTGCCCTTGGTCTAACAACTTGAGTTGGCAAGGTCACTAATGCACCCTTAGGCTTGGTAACAAGCTTTATAAAGCAGGTTTACAGTGTGAAACCAGCGTTAGTTTGGAGTGAAGGCCTATAATTGTGGTCTTTGCTTCAGTCATGCTGTCTTTCACCTCTGAGTTGATGAGGAGGTCATTTTGTTGTATAACAAATGCCCCCTAAAGTGTGAGATCAGAGGCAGAGATGATGGCTGAAATACTTTACTAAAACTGTAATTTTCTGTCAAATTTTGTAGAGAGAGAGAAGCTTTAGGTGGCAAGGAAAACCTGATACAAAACATGTATATAAAATTGCTAAAATCATGTCCTGAGTTGGGAATTCTCATGCTCAGTAGCTATGTCAGAGTAATTTTCTCCAGAGAGATATAACAATGCTGGCCGCCGATAAGCACAGAGTGGGTCCAGTGTCATAATAGAATCATCCTAAAATAGATGTCTCCAAAAAACAATATCCATAGCTTGGGAGGGGAAACAAGGCTGAATGATGTAAGCCTCTACCCAAGGTCTTCATTTCCACTTCACCAAACAACATAGATCAATACATGTGATCAAATGTGTTGATGTCGAACATGCACAAAATCATTTGATTACCAGTCAATAATGGAGACCGTTAACAAATGCGAGGAAGGCCACCGATAATGGTGATGGTCTCCAAGATGCACAGTACAAACTAGCGAGTGTGAAAGATTTCTTTATCGTTGAACACCCGTAGAATCGCTTAACCAAGAATCAATAATGAGAACCCTTGATCAAACACGATGTAGCCTGCCACTAATGTCTGCAAGTACCAAGGCACTGACTATGTTTCTGGGTTATCTTCCTAGATAGAGTGTTGACGTCAATAGGAAGAAACCTGTCGAGAGGTAGGCAATGACATGTCCTACATCAGTTGACACGAAACTAGACAAGAATGATTTTGTTTTTTGAGGAATCTTTTGAGCATTTGGGTCTAGACAATGGAGGGCATGATGAAAGGATATGTTTGATCGGTTGATGGAGGGAACAAATGGGTAAACCTTGAACAATAGAAAGCATGACAATGGTTTTAACCAGACAGCACTAGACTCATGAACACTACAGAGTGTTAGGATACAGAGATGCAATTATATCAGGGTATATAGGCCAAAACTCATAGGATTGTAGGGTTCATATTGAAAGGCCATCAAAAGGAAGGTTTATTTGAGGGAGTGCCATGTTCAAGGGAACGACTGCTGCCAAACCACGCTTTCAAATACATAATACAATTGTATTGTCCACTTTCCCCATCTGATTAATTTAATGAGTCTAGACAGGTAAACTAATCGATCTTTTCATGTTTAAAGAGTCTGAAAAGGATCACAAAAATAATGACTCTTTGCCCTATATGATTAGTTTAATTAGTCCAGACAGGTGAACTCGTCAATTTTTTCATGTTTTAAGAGTCTGAAAAATATCATAAAAAGAACGGCTCTATAGCTTTTCTGTGTAATTTAGAGAGTCCAGACTAGACAACTTAGTGGTCTTTTCATATTTAGAGAGTCTCAAAAGATTGTAAAGTGCAACTCCATGGTGGTCCCTTTGTCATAGTTGTTAATCGGGTGTGACAAAAGGTTAATAGTATACCCAGATCGGTTACTTTTCCGTTTTTTTAATCTATTGAACCCGGATAAAGAGAAATCTAATTTCAATAGATGTCAACCTCATTTTATTACAAGTACGAGGCGATGGACTAAACTCGTTTTTCATCGTGAATTTTTAATGAGTCACGCAACGACAAACTCACTACCTTCATCAAAATTTTTAATGAGTTAGATGAAGAAAACTCAGGGTATCTTTTTCAATTTAATGAGTGAGAAAAAGAGGGAAAAGAACAACTCATCCCTTATTCATGGTTTTACGAGCTCGAAGGAGGGGAAAAACGCGGGGATTTTTCAATTTAAGAGTGAGAAACTGTCGCAATAAAGAAAGTGCTCTTGTTGCTGCCGTATATTTTTAATGAGCCCGGTAACAAAAACTTGGGGTTTTTCAGTTTAACGAGCAAGAAAAGTACCTAAAAGAATGCTCGAGTCATCTTTATCGAGTTTAACGAGCCGAAAGACATAGCTTGGGATTTTTTCAGTTTAAAGAGCGAGAAAAAAGTGCCTAAAAAGAATGCTCCTTTGGTCTTTTTCTATTAATGAGCTGGAAAAAGATCAAAAAAGAGTTGCTCAGAGCATTGTTGTATATATTTAACGAGTGCAACGATGAAAACTTGGAGATGTTTCTATTTTTTAAAGAGCAATAAAATATCACAAAAAAGTGTTGTAACCATCGTCGTATAGATTATAACGAGCTCAACGATGAAAACTCAAAGATGTTTATATTTTCTAAAGAGCAATAAAATATCCCAAAAAGTGCTCTATTGAGAATTGCATGCAACTTTTACTGCTTTTCATTCCTGAAAGTACTTTCATCAAAAGCGGTAAAAAGTATAAAAAAGCAGCAATTCCTATCATATGGGTTCATGCATGATAAAAAATCATGGAGAATGGACTACTTCCTCTTTAATGATTTTCAGAAAATCATGTCTCCAAAATTATATAAGGAGATGCTTTGAGCTTTCACATGCATCATTTTCACTATTTTGAAGTTTGTGAGAGCATTCTGGAGCTAAAGAGGAGCAGATTTTCCACGGACCATTGCAGGAGATCCAGGCAACCATTCAACGTGCCGTCAGTCCCAGGTGAGAGCTAAAACCTTGCTCTATGCATTACTGAACCTTTCTTGGCAATTTTATGGGTGGAATTTTGTACATCTGAGGTGCCCTAAATCCCTATTTGCGCACTAATGCCCTCCAGATGGCCAGTAGGGAGCATTAAACGCTCTGTACGAGCCACTGGAGGGTGTTAATCCTCCCTGTGCAGCACTGGGGGTAGCATTAGAGCTAAAGGGCACAGTGAAAACCCTCATGCATGGATTCCTTAAGTGATTTTGCCCCATTTTAATTGTTTTTAGGGTTATTTTGTGTAGGTTTCAAGTTGAAATGACTCACCTATGGAGAGAACGGGCCCATGATAATGAGGAATTACTGATGCGAAACGATCTAGCATGCATACTTGCATTGCGCCACTGCGGTTTATTGAAGTATGCAAAGCTGGAGCTGATGAAAGGACAGGAGGATTTACTGAGATGGATTATCCAGCGTTGGGATGAACACGAGCAAGTGTTCAGGATTGGAGATCAGGTGCTGGCTATTGACTGGGATGACATCTATTTTTTGACTGGTTTTTCATGCCGTGGGGCACAGGCAAACCTCACCGGTGGCAAGCTAGATCCACGATCTACCTCAGAGATGGTACAAACCTACTGCATCCCTGAGAGTGGACTAGTCAACAACAGAGTCCCCATAGAGAGGATAAGATCTCAGTCTATGAGGGAAGTTTTATGGTTTATTGAGCGGTTGGCGGGGTCAAAGAGTCCCCACGTTGTGACAAATGCCTAACTGTTGCTTGCGGTTAACTGTGTCCAGCCACAGATGTTCAACTAGTGTGAAGCAGTGCTTCACCAGTTGAAGGTAGAATTAACAACATGCAAGACCCGTACGCAACACAGTTTTTGGTACGGTACTATCGTAGTCTCATTTTTCCTTGAGAGGGTACCATCATGTGCCCATGGATGAGCTTAGGTCCCCTTCATCCAAGGGAGCCAAGGCAGGGTAGCTGGTCATCACTCACAGGAGGAGGACTGATCTGACATTTCTTCGACAAAGATTTCTTCCAGTGGCTTCGTAGCCAAATTGTGATTATTGATGACTATGCCTATGAAGGCATGGACTTCACCGGTGACCCAGACTTGATGCTACCGCCCGGGACCAACTGGGGTCCTCAAGGTGAGAATAATTTTGACAATACTTAAGTATTTTTTATCTTTTGAATGTTTATGTAATGTTTTTATAGGTGAAATAAGAACTGACATGAAACTTTTATGCTTAACACAGATGTGGTGCCAGTACGACCTACAGGCGAACCTCACCATGTGTGACAAGGAGGCCAACTACTTACTGGAGGGGGTGATGCCGACAGTCTCCATGAGGTTCTGAGGAACCTAGAGGGTTTAACTATGGGTGTCCCCCCCCATTCCTATGAGGGAGATTCCCACTCATATGCAGCGGCACACAGTTGGTGTACCTGAGCGGTTTTTGGTTCCTCTTCGAAGGGTAGCTAGAGTGGTTTTAGCAATTCTGGAGCAATATGCTCTTTTTAGCAGGTGTTTTGGCGTAGCCATATGAGAGTTTGTAGCTGGGCTTTTGAGACATTTTTTACTTAAATCATCCAAGTTTTGGAATATTTTGATGTAAAACACTGGATTTTGATCTATATATCTATATATATATATATATATACAGATATTTTTGGTATTTTGGTGGTGTAAATGCATTTTTAAATGTTTTTTGTAACAAATTTTTAACTCAGTAAATGTTTTACCTTTCATCCATGCTTCTATAAAGAATGAGACAAATGCCAATCTAATACATATTTATCTAACAAATTAGCAACCATATTTAATTCTCAAGGAAGATGTTCATATGTGATTATTTCAAATCGACATTCCAAGAGTCGCACCCTTAGATAATTACGTAACAAGGTTGGATTACGAACGTGATAACGGTTTGTCAATTGCATAATGACTAGCTGGGAGTCTAACCTGACCACCATATTGGAGATGCCCCTTGATGACGCTTCCATGAGAAGTGAAATGAAGGACATGTACTCGGCAATATTGTTGGTGGTGGTACCAAGAAAGAGCCCCCCGAAGCAAAATAGTTCCGACTCGGGTGTGTAGATGACCCAAGCAGCTGATGCAATGTGCCATGTGTGACGACTGGCACCATCTGC
The DNA here is from genome assembly GCA_031772625.1 of Pinus tabuliformis. Lineage (NCBI taxonomy): Eukaryota > Viridiplantae > Streptophyta > Pinopsida > Pinales > Pinaceae > Pinus > Pinus tabuliformis. The sequence goes on from CM062811.1 coordinate 906,356,687, forward strand.
GTATCCTACATATGCTAAGGGTAATGATGACATCTGCATTGTGAGAAGAATGCATGAGAAAAGTACTCCACTAAATAACAAAACAATCCAATCACACCAAGAAAAGGTAAGCAAAACTTATGAATACATAAAATTACAAAGCACATGCCCAGTGCAATACTAGGCATAATACTTTTTCATATAGAGCCCATATCTGGGCTCCTTGAGTGGGATTCCTTCCCGATCCTGCATTTCATATGCCCCTGTGGGGAGGACTTTCATTATGACATAGGGACCTAGTCAAATGGGTCGAAGCGTGCATGCTTCAAGAGGTTATCTTTTGGATGATAGAGTGATACGAGGTCACCCTCTTGGAAAGAACAAAACCTATCCTCTTTCGGAAATTAGGATTGTACCCGCTGCTTGTGAGCCTTGAGTGCTAAATCGACATCTCGACGGGTTTTATCCAGCTGTTTAAGGTATAATATGCATTATTCTTCGGCAGTAGAGCAGGGCATGGGTTCAACGGCTATTTCCAGGGAAGGGATCTGACACTCAATTTGTTTTGCTTCATCGTAAAGCTGGAGCTCATGCGCGACAATCCACAGATTAAAGTCAGGCATTTCCTCATGAGACCTAATGAATCCATCATGGAATTCCTCATATAGGTAGGTGGAGCTCATAATTTCCTCAGGATTGCAATCTTATCGCATCTGGGTGTTTTCCACGATGCCTGTCATGATTGAAATATCTATGGGCAATGATCTAGAAGTGTCGTCCAAGTTTCCTTCTACATCCAAAGTTTGGATGATCACGTGGGGTGAGGAAACAATTTCTGGTAAGTCAGAGGACAGGATTTGAAGAGGCATCATGTCCGAATCAGATATCGGGACACAATGGTGCCAATCCTCCCAATGTTGCTCTCCAAAACTCATAATTTCTTGAACGGCTTCGTCCGTAGGTATGAGTTGATTGAATGGATCTAAAGGAGGAGTGGTTATGGGAAGGGTAGTGGTACCATCGGAAATAACCAACATGACTCGAGATGTGGATGCGGATTGAATGCCTTGGTAGGCCAATTCAGCTGGTGACAATAGCATTTGGTCTCTGAATGTGTCAAGGTCTGAAGGAGCTCATAGGATCCAGGGATTGATCAGTTCATGAGGAATAAATGAAAGCATGTTGACCAATTGTGAAACCTTGGGCGGCTGAAGAGGAAAACAACCCATAAGGGAGGAAGCCTTCAGTAGACCAATACCTAAATTGACATAGCAGTCAGTTCCACCTCCTACTAGGAGTACAAAGCCACTTGGTAATGGTGAATAATCAAGGATGCAGAAAGACAACTGATCCAATGTAATGACCTTTCCATCCAATGGAAATAGGATCATAGGAAAGATAGTAGATATGACAGCCATCATGCCATATGTCCAACTGCGACCCAGCAAGAGATTATAGTTGAGTTTCTTGTCCACGACTTCTATGTCCACCATTACGGTTTTCCCATACAAAGTGATGGGAAAACTGGCTAGGTATCCTTTTGGGATAAAAGGTGTGGCTCTCGAAAGATTTAAGGGAGTTTGACAATGGGGATAGGGTTGGGGAACCTAGGGCAAGCTAGCATGAAGCTGACATGATGCAGGTTGAAGCACCTTCGTCGATGACAGTTCTATGTATACCTTTACCTTTCGAAGTGATATGCACTTGAAATGAAAACTGGTGGGAAAGGGTAGGTTTACACTTGTCCATGTCAAAAATAGCAAGCATGGAATCGGTAGGGTCAATACCTCCAATAGCCGAAAGCAAAGCTTTCTGTTGGGTGGGGCATGTTTGTAATACTTCGAGCGCCGACATAGCCGACGGTGCTTGCACCAAATCCTCTACGATGTTGTAGTGTTGGGTGGCATGTGAAGATGTATTGTACGTTATGCATCGAAGTGCCCCTTTTGAGGATCGAATTACAAAGTCCTCAACCAGTCGTTTGATAGGCAAATCATTGGGCAGCGATGGGTTTTGACCTGAGGATGGTTCTGCTGCAAGAGCAATAGGAGCTCCATAGGATTTGGCTCTTGTGGCAAATTCTACCATTTCAAATGTGTAAATGGTAGAAGATCCTTCACCAGCTGAAGGATGTTGTGAACCATCATTACCCCCCTGCGAGGGTTGCGGTTGGTTGGCAATAAGATTTTGTTGCTGTTGAGTAGGAAAAGGATTTCTAAGGACTGCAGGTGCCTTACCAGAATCCCTTTTAGCAAGGTAGTCTATTCATTCCTGAAGCTACAGACAATGCCAAGTCGTGTGGTCTTCAGCACAAAGTTTGCATGGATATCTGGTGGGTTTATGCTTTTCCTCATCAGTAGGTGCAATGGCCTTCTGTTTTGGGTTGGGCTACTTGGGTGACTGCTCTTCAGAAGGAGCGGTCTTGTTCTTATTCTTCTTGTTCTTACCACTGGATTTTTGTGTAGACTGCACATATTTTATCGCGGTGGCTGGAAGAGCAGTTGTTTTGGTAGAGGGGTCCACTGCCAACTTGGCAATGGAACCACTGAGTTGTTTTACAGCGGCCCTAGAGGTTGCACTGACAATCCCATCGGCATGCACTTCGGGGTGCTAAGTGGTGGAAGCATTGGGGTTACCAGGAGCATTGGGGATTATGTCATAAAGAGTGCCAAACTATGAATATATAAAATCTAAGTGCTGGGCACGACGTATGGATTGGTCTTCTGTGACCGCACCACCTAGAGTGACATCTCTAGAGATTTGTGGGAGTAAGGACTTACAGAACCAGTTCGTTAAGAGAAAATCTGGGATGGGAGCTATGACTAACCTCCGCCTACATCTCCATTCATGAATATGATCGGAGATGTGGGTGGTGGTATCTTGACGAAATGAAGTGCGGAGCTCTGTCCTAGTCTCATAATGGATAGGTAACTGGAAGTGCTTTAGGAATTCCATTGTTAAAGTGTCAAAGGTATTTACTGATGCACGTGGTAACTCAATATACCATTTTGTTGCATTTGCAATGAGGGTGAGGGAAAAGATGTAACCAGACACTATCATCCACCATAGAGTTTGAAACACACCAGAGATGGTAGGTGGTGATATGGGTGCACGAATCCTCCCCTTGTTTTCCATCGAACTTTGGGATTTCCGTTGGTATTCTATGCGGGATCAGTGGCCATTGTAAGTTGTGATAGATGGGGTCATTTGTCAGCTTGTATAAGTCGGATATATCCAAAGTTGCCAAAAAAGGCAGAGAGTTAAGTGCCCCCAACTCAGACCATGGTGATGACAGATGACTTGAGGAGCTTTGTGCTCCTCCCATCGTTTGGTTCCCCATAGTGTACATGGGTTGTGTGGTGTAGCAGTTGCTTTACGGTACGGTGTTGTAGAGTGGATTTCCATGAGGATTTTGATACTGGGGTATGAAATTGCCCCCAGTATAAGTGGTGCCCCCTTGAATCATTTGAGTATGTGAGTAGGGTGCCCCCATGGACTGGCTGAGAACCCCTTGTGGATTCCTACCCGACACAGAACTAACCATTTGGCTTTGATTGACAAAGGGAACACTCATGTCAATTAGCGACTGACCATGCATGCCTGAGAACGGAGGGGGAACTGTTACATTACCTACTGACATGTGCATATTGGGAACCCCCCCCAGGTATATGAATCGGGGGGTTTGAACTATACATTGGCGGTTGACCATTTTGTTGGTAAATGGGAACCGCACCCATAGTTCTGCATTAAGTGTTATAGGGAGCACTGTATGTGGCCCTCGTCGAAGGTATGCAGTGTGGCACCATAGAACTGGAACCTGGTATCCGCTAGGTTCCACTTATAGAGGGTGTCATGTGAGTTGTTGTACCTGGGACAAACGGGATAGCGGGATTTGTCATCACCGGTGTTGTGATGACTGTCGACTGGGGGAGTGGTAAAGGACAAAAAGTGTCCCTAAAGTTCCACAACCCGTGAGTCGTCAACTGGATAGATGGAAATGTTCCAACTACCAAAGAAGGAAGTATAGGCACCATGGGAGCCAAGATAGGTTCCAATGGATTCGTGAGTGGAGGGTTAAAGGGAGGAAGAAATCCTCCGCAAACTTGAATAGTCAGTAGTCCAAACAGATCTTGTGTGAGATCTAGGAGACTGATCCCTTGAAGATGAGGAATCCGGTTCAGTGGAACTCAGTGGATCTTCCACAATGAGTGGAGGAAGTCCTAACAATTGTCTGGAGTGACGACGAGGGCTAGATGTAGCCACAGTGACCATTAATTTTTATCAAATAAATTTTATCAGGATATTCTTTAAAGTCTCAAAATGATAGCACTCATGTACCTAAAAAATATAAAAAATACACTAAATAGATCAATCAACAAAGAAATGGAAATTACCTCGTCTGATAAGCACCGATCACCGGAGATGAAACCCAGTATCTCAATGAATAACAGAGAAGGATGGCCAAATGTATGGTTACAGTTACTCTAGAGCTTCGCCCAAACCTCAGATTGAGGGGCCAAGTACCCTCGTGAAGATGAGCACCCTCCAAAAAACTAAATACAAAGTAGATCCATCCATGTTGGGTACCAGGACAACCTGTCCCAGTCACCTTGTGTAAGTCCCTGTAAGTTTAGCCACTAGAGATACCTCAAATCACAAACATTACTGGGGGGGACATAGTCATAGACAACATGATGTGTGGGTAGGATACCTGAGTCCCCGACTCAGATCCAAAATCCCTGAATGGACACCAAGTACATAGAATGCCCAAAGGATTTGTAAGAGAAGGCGGGCTACCTTCAATTACAGTTCGATGTTGTCTCGTATTTCTCTTCATTTTTAGTGGAGTGGTCCCAGTAATATGAGTGCAGAAGGAATTTTTCGCTCGTTAACGACACTAGTTTTGGTTTTCAACCTTGGGCAGTTCACTCACATGCTTATCCCAAGATCCTAGCCTAGCTAATGTTGGTTTGCTCAAAAGAGTAACTGATTGATTTTAATGTAAATTTTATGTGTACTTGATTATTTGTCTTCGGTAGGGGTGTTGACGTATGAAATATGGTGAGACTCTTGACTCAATAAATCCTACAAAACAATGTTCTGAATTTTTTTCTCAATTTGATGCAAACAAGCTTTATTCTACATATTCATAGTTTTGTCTATGCATCTATAGCCTTTCAACACATGCATAACCAAAAGATTCTTTTCCAATATTTCCTAACAACTATTGAAAACCAAAATGAAGCAACTTACAACTATTTCGACAAAAGGATGAATACAAATTGTCAGTCTTTCTTTCAAAAAAAATGTTTTTAAGAGAGAAAAACCAAAACTTTTCCCTAAAAATAAATTTCTAGGACACCAATTTTGCTGACATAATACAGTTACAAATTTCATCCCATGAGAAGATTTTCTATCCCTTTTGGTCCACAGACACTACTGGAAATCAAGGAAATGGGAGACTAACACTCTATAACAATGGCTACAGAGAGTTAGTAGGCCCACTAATGCTCCCTATACACAGGCATAGTGCTTTATAAAGCTCTGTGTAGCCTGGTAACCTGCGTTAGTGTGGGAAATCAGTCAAATAGAGGGCTTTCAAGATCATTTTCTAAGATGAATGTATACTAGTAGGATGTAGCAAGATATTTGGTGGATCAAAAAAGGATTGTAGAAGAGTAGGGAGCTCTTAGAAGAAAGAGAGAAATGAGAAGAGTCTTGGTAAACTGGGAACTAGATGTATAGTCCCCAGCGGAGTCGCCAATTCTACTATGGGGTAAAATGCACAGTGTATAGAGAATGAAAACTACCCTCAAAGGCCTTCTTGGGACCTTTGACAGACTGTAGGATTATTTGCAAAAGGTACCAAGTTATACATATGTTCATCTATCAAACATCAATTGACAAGGTATGGAAAGAGGATTACCTCAAGTCTCCTTCTAGATTTGTTTGGAGATCTCAATGCAGCCAAGAAGAACTCTTCAAAGCTGGCTCCAAGATAATTCCTGCACAAAGGAAAGGCAAACACAATCACAACATACAATCTTGAAAACTAATATAAGAATGCACAATGAACATATATTTGTATATAACTTAACTACTCATTTAAACAAGTATCGAAATGAACAACTCAATGAAGAATGTTACCGACACTATGGAGTAGGGAATGCAACTATAGTTCTATATTAATAACGGAAGAGTGATTACAACCATCCATTGTATCAGTCTTCCCTTGCCCCTTCTTCTTCTCTCTCTCTCTCTCTCTTCTAGCTCACTTCTTCAGATTTGAGTCAATGCTCAACAGCTTAGTAGGCTATCCTTTCAAATGCTCTGACCCCTTTCATAATGGTCCTCTCACTGCTTATGTAGCAATTAAGTTAGGGCTGCCAAGCTCCTCATAGAGTTCATTAGGGAAAAAGCAATGAAATTGCCCTTTTGTCCAGCTCTTTCCCATTTGCCTTCTTTTTCAGATTGGAATTTCCCCAAATAGTTTGATTTTTGGGAATTTCCTTGCTTTTATTGAGCAAATTTAGTGATAAATATCTATATATTTGTGAGTAGATTCATTGGTTGGACCCACTGAACATCCCTTAGTTTCACTAATGTTTCCCCTAGTCTAACAACTTGAGTTAGCAGGGTCACTAACGTACCCTTAGGCTTGGTAACAAGCTTTATAAAGCAGGTTTATAGTGTGCAACCAACGTTAGTGTGGAGTCAAGGTCTGCAATTGTGGTCTTTGCTTCAGTCATGCTGTCTTTCACCTCTGAGTTGATGAGGAGGTCATTTTGTTGTATAAAAATCTTCCTCTGAAGCTGAACTATCTCTGTATGTAGGAGGGCCTACATTCTGAATTCATCCAAGCCATTCAAATGAAACAATCTTTCTTTCTTTGCATGACTGAGATCCAAATCTAGTTGGGCTGCCATCCTCAATGTGCTATGTTCAAACTCAATGGACAACAAAGCCTTTTTCCCATAGACCAGCTCATAGGGTGTAAATTCAATGGTGGTCTTCCATGTTGTATTATAAGCCCAGGTGGCCTCAACTAATCCCTCTATGTTATGAAAGCAGCTCACAAAAAGATAGAAAAGATAGATGAAGTCCTAAGAAATAAGCCTCTTCGAGGGGGCAACCTCCTTTGCATTACACAAATGAACAATGCTTAGATGATTCAAATGACAAAACCTCCTTTCTATATATAGGAGTCTAAGGGGTCACAATATAACCAAGCCGACCTAACAATAATAATATAAAGGCACAAAAATAACAATAGAGCGATTCTATGGGGCACAATAATAACAGTATGGGGATAATAGGGGCACATGGGGGAATCACTAGTATTATAGGGACCTAATATTCCTCTCTCCTTCAAAAAAGTGTTGTCCTCAACACTTAAGTAGTTTTGGATGCTTCTGTATAAAATTATCATCCTCCCATGTGGAATCTTCAATGGGTAAGTTCTTCCACTTTATGAGATACTCTGAAATTGACCGATTTCGTAGCTGTCAAGTTCTTGTTTCTTTGAATGCTTCAGGTTCCAATATGATTTTTCCTTCCTCATCAAATTCTGGCAATATTGTTTGAACTGGAAGCTTGTCACCTATAACCTTATTTAAGCATGAAACATGGAAAACTGGGTGCACTCGGGAAGCTACAGGAAGCTCCAATTTGTCTGCCATACTACCTATCTTTTGCAACACCTTGTACGGACCATAATACTTTGGTGATAATTTATTATCCTTCTTAGCTTGCTTGAGGGACATTTGTTTATATGGTTGGAGCTGTAGGAATACCCAATCACCTACATCAAAAATTCTTTCGCTGCGATGTTGATCTACTTGTTGTTTCATTCTATTCTGCGCCAAGGTGAGGTTATCCTTTAAGAGTTGGAGAACTTGTTGCTGATGCTCGATGTGATCTTCCACTGCTTGAACCTTAGAATTCTCTCTTAAATATGATGTGATGGATGGTGGGTGATATCCATAAAGTGCCATAAATGGGGTCACTTTTGTTGTAGTTTGGAAGGAAGTGTTATACCACCATTCAGCCAGAGGCAACCATTTGACCCATTGTGCCTATTTATTAGATATAAAGAAATGAAGATATCCTTCCATACATTTGTTTACTATCTCAGTTTTCCCATCAGATTGAGGATGATAAGATGAGCTATGAGCTAACTAAGTAATAAGAGAAGAAAATAATTATGTACAAAAATTTCCAATCAAAATGGGATCTCTGTCACTTACAATAATATTTGGGTTTCCATGTAGCTTTTGAATTGTTTCCATAAATGCAGTAGAAACTGTACTCGCTTTAAATGGATGAGATAATGCACAAAAGTGTGCATACTTAATTCTATCAACTACCACCATAATAACACTCTTTCCTTCAGACTTGGCTAAACCTGTGATAAAATCCATTGAAATATCCTCCAAATGTTGGCTTGGAATGGATAAAGGTTGTAATAGTCCTAGGGTCTTAATTGTTTCAAATTTATTTTGTTGGCAAACCAAACATTCTGCTAAAAACTTTTGAATATACGATTTAAGTACATCCAAAAAAAAATCCTTCTTAACCCTGTGGTAGGTTTTTAGAAATCGTGAGTGTTCTCCTAAGGGAGAGGTGTGCAATTCCCTAAGAATCTTTTTCTTGACTTGGGAATTCTTACATAGGTATAACTGATCCTTTTACCATAACGAATCATTTTTCTAGCTAAATGTATCAGATGTATTGGGATCTTGTTGTATCTTTTGAATGAGTTCCCACACTTTCTCGTCATTCTTCCATTCATCCCTTGCTTCATTTATCCAATCTGGTTGGATTATAGAAATGTCACAAAGAAATGCTTCCACATCCTCAGCCTCTCTTGAGAGTTCATCTGCCACAACATTTTTCTTCCCTTTTTATAAGATGATTTAAAAGTCATAACCCAACATCTTTGTGACCCATTTTTACTGCTCTTCTGAAGATAATCTTTGTTCTAAAAAGTATTTAAGACTATCATGATCTGTTTTTACCTTGAAGTGTCTTCCCATTAGGTAGGGTCGTCATTTCTTAAGTGCATGTAATATTGCCAACATTTCCTTCTCATAAGTAGCTTTGTGTAAATACTTTCCTTTAATTGGACGACTATCGAAAGCAATGGGTCTTTCTTCTTTCATTAAAACAACACCAATTCCATTTCTTGAGGCATCACATTCCACAATAAAGGTTTTTGTGAAGTCCGTTATAGCTAAGACTGGTGCTTGGCACATTGCCTCTTTAAGATGTTCAAAGGCCTTCGTTGATTTTGGAGTCCATGAAAATGCATCTTTCTTCAATAATGCTGTTAGAAGTGTTGTTATCCTCCCATAATTCTTAACAAACTTGCGATAATACCCTGTCAACCTGAGAAATCCTCGTAGATGCTTTATGGATGTGGGGATTTTCCATTCCTTAATGGTTTTAATTTTGCTAGGGTCTACCTTAACACCTTCATGAGATACAATATGACCCAGATATTCCACCTCTTGTACTCCAAAGAAACATTTGGAAGTTTTTGCATATAATTGTTTCTCCTCCAATAGTTTGAGCACCATGTCAACATGTTTGACATGATCCTTCCTAGACTTGTTTTAGATTAGTATATCATAAAAAAATACTAACACAAATTTTCTAAGGAAGGGTTTGAAAATGGAATTCATCAAACCTTGAAATGTAGAAGGTGCATTAGTAAGGCCAGAAGGTATGACCAAAAATTTGTAATGACCCTCATAAGTTCTAAATGCTATTTTTGGAATGTCTTCAGTCTTCATTCGGATTTGATGATATCCTGAATGAAGATCCAACTTGGTGAAGTAAATTGATCCATGCAATTCATCCAATAATTCATCAATGACAGGAATGGGAAATTTATCTTTAATAGTGAGCTTGTTGAGCTCCCTATAATCTGGACACATGCGCCATGATCCATCCTTCTTGTGAACCAATACTACTGGAGCAGAGAAATAACTTTGACTAGGTTGAAGTATACCAGCCTCTAGCATTTTTGCAACCATACGTTCAATTTCACTCTTTTGGACATAGGGATATCTGTAAGGCCTGATGTTTGGAGGAACACTTTCTAGAATCAAATTAATAGCATGATCATGATCACGAGAAGGTGGAAGGCCTTTGGGAGTCTCAAATACCTTGGAATGATTGTCCAAAGACTTTTTGGAGATTTGGAGAAATGGATGATTTCGATGTGGGAAACTCTAGTGAACATAATTGGGAAATTATGCCTCGTTGTTCTTTCTTTAAAAGCTTTTTCATTCCATTAGAGATGATTATCTTTCTCGGTTTCCCCGCAATACCCCTTAATTCAACTTTCTTTCATTCTTAATAGAATTTCATCAAAAGTTATTGAAAATTAAAAGCTATTGTACCCAAGGATTGTAGCCATTGGTCTCCTAGTACAACATCAGCACCACCCATTGGAATGGTAAGCATTGGACTATTCAATACATATTCTCCCATGGATAGCTTGATATTATGGCACCTTCCTGAGCAATTTATGGTTCCTACACTTGCAACCATCACTTGACACTCTAGTGCTGGATATAGGAAGCAATTCAATTCCTTGGCTATCTTACAATGAATAAAATTATGGGTACTTCTGGAATCAATCAACACTATTACCTTTTTCTTCTTAATATTCCCTTCTATCTTGATAGTTTGAGGAGTGGTAATTCCAGCTAATTCATTACAAGATATGGTCGGATTCATTTCTTCTTTTTCTAGGGTTTGTTCCTAGTGTATATCTTCTTCTTTTGACATTTCTTGTTCCTTTTATTCCTCCTCTTCACAATCTATGTAAAATACTTTCTTCTTTGTACACTTATGACCTTTAGTATATTTTATATCACAACTGTAAAAAAGCCCTTTTTCTCTTTTTTCTTCCAATTGTTGTGGTGTCAACCTTGTAGGTTGTGGATGGCTAGGGGCAGTAACACTTCCATATTTATGATTGTGAGTGGTAGGCTTCCTTGTTGCCATAATTTTGCTTTTCATTTTTTTTGCCAACCTGAGTGCCTTCTCCAATGAATTTGGTTCCTAAAGGCAAACCTCATGTTGGATGTTATATTTTAAAGTCCCTACAAACACATCAGTGCTATGCTCCTATGGAATATCTTTTACCCTTATATTCAATTTTTGGAAGTCCTCAATGTGCTCCATCATTGAACCCTTTTGTTTGAGATTTATTAATTGGCTAAAAAAAGTGTTGCTTTTTGTATCCTCATAATGTGATATCATTTTATCCATAAAAATAGCCCAAGTGACAATTTGTTTACGAGATAAAATCCATCGATACCATACAAACTGATTTGGTTCCAAATATAAAGTGGCAATGCATACCTTTTGTGTGTTTTGCACATTATGGAGATCGAAAAATTTCTCCATCTGTATTATCCATGTTCTGGGATCTTTTCCATTAAACATCCTCATATCGATCTTTGGAACATGGTAGTTCTTCGATCCAACGTTAGAGTCTATGAAATCATGATTAACATTTATTTTTTTCTCATCGTGAATTCCCTTTCCTACCCTTTCACCATTAGTAATAGTTTCTTGTAGAAACTTTGTCAAATCTATCTTCAAATTTGTCTAAAAATCTTCCATGCCTTTATTTAAATCATCCATATTAGCTTCCATGCCATCCATCTTAGCTTCCACGCTGTCCATCTTGGCTTCCACGTCATCCATCTTAGCTTCCACTCCATCCATCTTAGCTTCCACTCTGTCCATCTTAGCTTCCATGTCATTCATCTTAGCTTCTACGCCTTTCTCTAAAACATCCATATTATCTTCTACGCCTTTCTTTGAACCATCCATCTTAGCTTCTGTTACTTTCTGTGCGAGTGAAATTTGTTGCATTTTGTCTCATAATTTTGATTCATCATGTTGCATTTCTTCCTCTTCTTCATGAGTCATGCTAGAGCTTTCAGGTGACTTACTAGGTGTTTCCATTTTATTTCTTCGAGGCATCAATTACTAATAATAATGCTTCACTACACCCTTTGAATTCCTTCAAACTAATTTTTCAAACCAAGATTATGCAAAAAAATTAAAAAAACTACACACCTTTTTCCACTTTGTAGGAGCTTGATATTGAATCTGATGTATCTCTATAATTTTGGATCTCCTAGGTATGAAATTGCTTCCTATGGTAACCCTCTAAACAATATTTCTAACCCCGCAAGTCTGATTAAGATTGGATTCTCCAATTAAGATTTATGCCAAATATCCCACAATGACCTGAGTATAGACTGGTTCGGTATATTGAACTTGTACTACGTGCCGCGGGTCACTGTTTCAACTTTACATTCTAAAAATTATACCCAAGAAAACTACATTCCATCCTCTTTCTGTAACTTCTTACGAAAATTCAATCTGATGCTTAGAGCGAAAGTTATGATGATTTTCCCAAGGTGACCTGTTTGAAATGTAATTTGGGGGTCTACAAAAACCCTAACTTCCTCAAATTATATCTCCACAAATGTAGTGAGACAGATTCTAAAATTAGGAGCCATGATTCAGAACATTTTCTTCTCAAATGGGTTTTTTTTTAGCTTATGAAAATTTGTAGTGAAACAGTTATAGTGAAAATTCCATGATGACCTATTTTAAATGAAATTCTGGAGCTTGCAAAAACCCTAACTTCCTCAGATCATAGCTCCGAAAATGTAGCGAGACAAAATCTGCAATTTGGAACAGAGGTTCAACACGATTTCTTTTCAAATGGGTTTTTTTTTAGCTTTTGAAACGTCGTAGAAAAAGAATTATACTGAAAATTCCACGATGGCCTGTTTGGAACAACGAAACCCTAGAATCCAAAGCTCTGATACCAAATGTTATGAATCCAGCTGACAAAAAGATAGAAAATATAGATGAACGCCTTAGAAATAAGCCTCTTCAAGGGGAAACCTCCTTTACATTACACAAATGAACAATTCTTGGATGATTCAAATGACAAAACCTCCTTTCTATATATAGGAGTCTAAGGGGTCACAATATAACCAAGCTGACCTAACAATAATAATATAAAGGCACAAAAATAACAATAGAGGGATTCTATGGGGCACAATAATAACATTATGGGGACAATAGGGGCACAACAATAATAATAATAAGGGATACAACAACAATAGTAATTGGGGAATTACTAGTATTATAGGGTTATAACACTCTACCCAATCCTTCTTGCTATTGCTCACTACCTTTGTTAAGATGTTCTCCAGTGCCCTGTTGGTCACCTCCACTTGCCCATTAGTTTCTGGATGATAAGGAGTGGAGGTCCTATGCTTGATTTTGTGATGGCTAAGAAATTCTTCAATCATGATGGAGGTAAATTGGCTGCCTTGGTCTGTGATTAGCTCTCTAGGGTACCCAAATTTGTAGAGTACATTCTCCCTTAGGAACTTAGCCACCTTCTCTTCTATCGCTGCTTTAATTGCCTTGGTTTCAACCCACTCAGTCAAATAATCAGTGCACACAATGATGTGTTGTCTTTGCTTTGAAGGAGGGTTGATAGGCCCAATGAAGTCCATGCCCCACTTGTCAGATGGCTCAAAAGTCACTTGAGATTGTAGGGGCATTTCATCTCTTGGAGTAGGCTTTCCCATCCTCTGGCACCGATCACACTGACTAATGTACTTTTTCACATCCTAATGAAGAGTAGGCCAATAATAGCCTACTTGCAATACTTTGAATGTTTTCCTCTTTGCTGCAAAGTTACCTCCATAAGGCCCATCATGACAAGTCAGAAGGATGTCAAAGACTTCCTCTTCCCTTACACATCTTCTCAAGATTTGATCTGGGCCAAGTTTGAACAGATTGCCACCAATCCAGGTGAAGGGGGCGCTTTTCCTGACCATCTTTCTCTTTTCTCTGGAAGGCAGGTTTGGTGGGAACTGTGTTGATACCAAATAGTTTGCTATATCATCAAACAATAGGGAGAGAACTAAAATAGCAAACAAATGCTTATCTAGTAACTGGTCATCCACCATTCCTTCTTCACCTGCAGGCAGATTCATCCTAGATAGAAAGTCTGCAACAACATTTTCCTTACCAGGCTTATCAATAATAGTTAGATCAAACTGCTGTAATAAAAGAAACCATCATATAATTCTAGCATTCACATTTGGTTTGTTCATTAAATATTTGATTGCAGCATGATCAGTATGCACAAATGTTTGATAGCCTGTAATGTAATGCCTAAATTTGTTTAATGAATGCACAACAGCCAATAGTTCCTTTTTTGTCACAGTATAGTTTAGCTCATCCTTTGACAGGTTCTTACTGATAACATAGATGGCATAGGGAAATTTCTCCTCTTCCTAACCTAATGTTGCTCCTATGGCTTTCTGTGAGGCATCAACATGAATATGAAAAGGGAGGGCCTAGTTTGGGCCTCTAAGGATTGGTACAGTGGTTAACTTACCCTATAAAATGTCTAAGGCCTCTTGTCAGTTCTTTGACCATATAAACTCAGAATCTTCGGTCAACGACCCAAACAAGGGAGAGGCCAACTTGCTAAAGTCCTTTATGAACCTTCGGTAGTATCTAGCTAACCCTAAGAAACTCTTGACATCTCTCTGCTTTTGTGGAGGTGGGACCCTTTGGATGATTGTTATTTAATTTTGGTCCACCTGCAGTCCTTGCTGAGATATTAAATGACCTAGCATAGTCCCTTCGGTCATTAAGAATTCACATTTTTCTGGACTGAGAGACAGATTCATTTCAATGCATTTGTGCAATACTTTGCCTAGGTTAGTCAGGGCTTCTTGAAAATCACAGCCATAAGGTGTAAAATCATCCATATAGATTTCCACAACATCATGTACTAATTCAGCAAAAATACTCAAGACTACTCTCTAGAAAGTGGCAGGAGCATTGCATAGGCCAAAAGGAAGGACCCTATAGGCAAAATTACCCCAAGGACAGGTGAATGTGGTCTTATCCTGGTCTTCTAGGAAGATTTGGATTTGGTTGTACCCACTAAATCCATCTAGGAAAGAAAAAAACTTCTTCCCTGCCAGGCCATCTAGCACTTGGTCAATGAAGGGTAGGGGAAAATGATCCTTCTTTGTGGCTTTGTTCAACTCCCTATAATCAACACAAATCCTCCACTTACCATTTTTCTTGGGAACTAACACTAAAGGAGAGACCCATTCACTGTCTGAGATAGGGCAAATGAATCATGCATCTAGTAGTTTTTGCAGTTCTTCTTTGACTATGTCTTTAAGAGCTGGATTCATCCTGCTTTGTGGTTTCCTGACTGGCTTGCAACATTCTTTGATGTATATGTGGTGAGTACACACTTAGGGGTGTATTCCATTTATTTCCTTATAACTCCAAGAAAAGGCTTCTAGGTTTTATCTCAACATGTTGCATAGCTTTTCCTCTTCTAAAGTAGAAAGATATGGATTAATTTTCAAATTTTTATTTGGGCCAAATTCTATGGTTTTGACACGGAGTGTGTTGGAATTGGCCAAGCATAAGTCAATTGGATGATTGTTCTGGGTTTCCCTTACTTCTTCTTCTAATGGTAGTGAACTAGGAGTTGGACTTTGGAGCAGGTGTTCAATTAAGTCATCCTCATATTGTTGTCCTCCTCCTATGGTTGCTTCCAAAGCATAAAGTTGGGCAGAATAAACCTCATCTTCTTCCTCCTCCTCCAACCATAAAGGTAAATCATGCTCTAGGGTAGGTTGAGCAGGAGGGTATAGGACTAACTGTTTGGACATATGCCCATTTGTGATGGTCATATTCCCAACTCTGCAGCTAATGTAAGCATCAGCTATGGACAACCATGGCCTCCCAAGGACGAGAGGTTAACTAGTAAGCTTAGCCTTAGGCTGGAGAACTAGGAAATCTACAGGGTACTCCCAGGAGTCAATGGAGACCATCACATCCTCCACAATTCCCTTAGGGGTGATTGTGGAATGGTCTGCAAGTTGCAGAATTGTTGTGGTCTTCCTCAATGACCCTTGGAGGTTGAGCTTGAGCATGGTGTCCTTGGTCATCACATTAATGGCAACCCCAATATCAATTAAAGTGTGTCGGACAATGGTGCCATTGATGTGCACATCTACTACAGGGCTTCCAGGGTCAAAATATTTTGGACATATTACCTACCCCAGCATTAAGTCAAGCAACTTCCCAATGAAACTAATGGTAGGGTCATCCTTTTTTCTTCTTCCTGGATGCTTGAAGCACTTCTCCTTAATCAGCTTATTGTAAATGGGAACATCTTTGATTACCTGGAGAAGGGGGATCTTTACACATAGATTTTTCAATTCTCCCAGAAGTTTAGTTTCTTCTAGGGTAGGCTGGAGTGGTTGGGCTAATCTCTCAGAAATGGGTAGATTTACTTTAAGGTTGCTTTCCTCTCTTTCTTCCTCAACCTCCCTATGTGGAGAGGGAGGTTGGTTATCAAGGAGAATTCTCCCAGATCTTAGGTTGATCTCCTAGATTTCTACAGGATAAGCTGGGTACGATGGATCTCCATTATATACTTGTTGAGCTTGCCTATTTTTTGGGTTTGGATTTGGTTGGGTAGGCATCTGGGGTTGCTTGGGTGGAGCAAAGTGTAGGAGTTGTGGTTGGGTAGGTGGTGGAGGTAATAGGACTCGAACATTGTTGAATTGGGGCCTCCACCCCTGCAGTGGGGTATTCCACTGATGTTGTGGCTGAAAATAAGGTTGAAATGACTATCTGGCTGGCTGGGAATGATACTGAGATGCATAGGACCAAGGAGGGGGTGTAGACCAGGAAGGATGAGCAGGGGGTCCCCAAGAAGGTATAGTTGTGATTTGGTTGGTGTTATAATATGCATGGGATGACCCTTGCATACCCTGCTGGTATGGTCTAGGCCCAGGAGGTCTTCTTTGGTTGATGTAGCAAAGTTACTCAGTGACCCAATCAGCTCCTTGATATACAAATTTGAGTCCGGGTAAATAAGGGCACTTGTCTATGGAGTGGTTTTCTTCACAGACTGAGCAAATCTTAATACAGTTCAATGGACATTCGTTACTAAGATGCCTCCTGGTGCATCTAGGACAAAGGATAGCCATGGCTCTTTATGCTTCCTCTTGCTTCCTTTTGATGCTCATGGTGTCCAATTGCAAAGAAAGGGTTTGCAACATATCACTTTTGAAATCTTCTAGCATATTTCCAATTTCACCCTTGAAGGATGAGTTAGAGGATGATGTATTGGCCATAGGTTGACTACCCCTACCCTTTTTCCTGGTTTCCCTATAATGGTTTCTAAATACAGTCTTAATATCATCATAGGGTAATTGGTAGATATATCCTCTTTCTATCATATGTAAGGTATCCAAAAGATCCTCCCTTACTCCTCCAAGTAGGACCAACTTCAGTGACTGAAGGTCAAGTGTGCACCTCACTCTTTTGTAACCAAGCTTGAATCTTTCTTCATAGTCTTCTAAGGATTCATCCTGGCCTATGGTCATCCTAAAAATATCTTCTTTAGTGTCCTTTGACCTATAGTAGTCCCTATATTTGTTGTTAAAATCCTATTTCATCTGAGCCCAATTTGTGATGTTATCTCCAGGTAAACCCATGAACTAGTGCAATGCTGCATCCTTGAGGGTAGATGGAAATAGTTTTAACTTTTTCTCATCATCTATATAGTCATAGGTTCGGCATATAACAATAAACTCAAATAGGAAAGTGTCATGCTACTCTTTGGTTAGGCCATGGAAATGAGGTAGAACATAGGGGCTTATAGTCTTCATATTAGTGTCCCCATTGGTCTCCCTGATGGGGAAGGCACCCTCAATTCTCTCTCTATTTCCTCTGTCATTTTAGGTTTTAGCCATTGGTTCAGTAGGAATGGGTTCTTCCTCTTCTTATTCCCCTGTAGGTTCCTCAAATATGTAAGTTTGCTCACCTAAAGGGTCTTCCAATTCACCGCTACTAAAGAAGAGAGAAGGTTGATTGTTTGATGCAGTGGGGGTATTTGACAAGAATTTCCCTGAATTGTCCCTATTCCTACGAGGCATGAAAGGAAATGTTCTTGGGTTGGTTTTTGTAAGATATATATATATTTTTTTAAGCTGGAAAGTACTCTGCAGAAAGGAAATTGTTGATTGAATGAAAAACCACTAATAAGAAAAACTACTTGCTGAATTGAAATTGTACTTGTAGAATGAAAAGGAAAGTAGATAATGACAAATGAAAGAAAGGAAGCTACTAACAAAGAAACTACTTGCTGAGTTGAAATTCTACTTGCAGAATGTAAAGGAAAGCAGATAATGACAACTGAAAGAAAGGAACAAACTAGATTACTTTTGCAGAAATAAAATAATGGAAGAAAATTGGAGACTATAAATAGAAGAAAGTAGTAATCACAATCTACTTAGACACCTCCCTGGCAACGGTGCCAAAAAGTGATGAGCCTAGTTATTGCAACAAGACTGCTGCAACTCCCAAGGCTACCAGCTTTACTTTTCAACCCGGGGTTCATACAAACTTGGAGGTGACAGTGCTATATGCACAAGTAAAAGTGAACATACTGCCTATTGTCACTGTTGATCTGGTAAGAGACCCTAGGGATTCCAAGCCAGACTTTTATAGGGTCAGAAGAAGCTTAATTCTTTGATGGAAGAAGAGAAAATCTATTCTAAGAGAGAGCTACTATACTGGAGTAATGAAGAAAACAACATGTAATGCTAAACCACACCATAACCTAATTAACCAATTAAACAGTTATGTTAAGAAAAATTGCGAAATCAATCACTAACCTAATGCTTCTATCTAAGTTACAGAGGTGAAGAGCATCAAACTATACTAAGGTATAAGCAAAGAAACTTAAGCTAAATCGTTTTTCAAGCGGAAGAGCAACTAGAGGTCGAAATCAGTGAAAGGAGGACGTAAGGAAGCAGTAGTGCATAAGAACCATTGGATCAACCAACGAACAGAAGATGAACAACAAAGATCTTATCATGAAGGCTTATGTGACTAGATGGATGAACAGGGTGAATGCATAGGATGAACGGTTGAGGTCTTATCACAGAGGTTAAGTCAAGAGATGGACGAACAGGGTAACGAAGCGATGAATGGCTGAGATCTTATCGCATGGATTAAGTCAAGAGATGGACGGACAAGATTAACCAAAGGATGGACAGCGGAGATCGTATCATGGGAAAAAGAAACGTGTGGAAATGATGGAGCGGGTTTCTAAGGCAGTAAGTAGTTTCTCACACGCCCTCAAGGCCGTAAGCGGAATTATGAAATTTCACACGATTAGCCTTACTATGCGACACGTAGCATGAGAAAACCACTTTTCTCATGTGCTCTCGGGCAGATAACGGTCGTGCAATAATCTGTGCGAGATTTCATGATAGTCGTTGGATCAGGCGGGGCTAATCAATGGTGGAGATCGGCCAGGCTAGTTGGCGATTAGGTGATGCGATAACTGTCGTATCAGGCGAGACAGATCGACAGTGGGGGTTTAAAGCACATAGAGTTTTGAGGTGATGAGATAGCTAGCAGATCAAGAGACAGATCGACGGTGGAGATTAAAGTGCATAAAGTAAGTGGAAGACTTCACGCGAGGCAGCAGTTGGAGAAAATAATGAATCGAACGGTGATTGTGAAGGTTTGTTGTGGATCGGACAACAAGGAAGCGATGCATGAAGAACGTGCTGAAGGAGGTTTCAAAGGAAAATGACAAAAAACCAGTGAGGGAGAATAAATAACTGCATCGAACAACAAACTCCATAGCTCATGTGAGAAACAAAAACTTGTGTTTTTGGGGTTACTGAAGGGTCTCTTCCTCAAGTCATGGTCCCAGAGGGAGAATATGAGGTCGAGACACCTGTGCACAACCTTATGGTGATATTTTCTCCTAGCTAACCTGTAAACTGGAAGAAGGCACAAATGGAAGTAAACTACAGTAAATGTAGCTGCCGAAGCAAATGAACAGAAAAACCATGAATAATCTATGTTATACTATTGTAATGAAAATGAAGCTACTTAAGCAAATAAAAAAAAACCATGAATCTATTTAAGCAAATGAAGAAAACCAGAAATATATGCTAGCATACATGTACAGTAAAGAGGAGCTTTGGCTTCTCGGGTCAGGACCTAACCCAAGAGCTTCAGCCCTCTGAGTTAACTCAAAGCTAGCTCAAAATAGAACTCATCTTTATTATAAAAACCATGGATTACATAACAAACTGTCACAAGTCTTGTAGCGCAGAAATAAAGTAGAGTTTTACAATAAGAATATGAATCCTAATGAGGTCCTAAGCCTCTCTACTTATACATCTCATAAACTAGTTTCTGTCACTTTCACTTGCTCGGTCATCCTCTAGTATTCAAAGTGATGGTTGTTTGCACTCCGATGATGGAGGAATATTTGAATGGAGGGATAGTAAATGAGGAGGATTTACCTCCTATAATTACTCTCCCTTGTTCCATTTGAGTTTTAACCAAGGTATTTTCCATAGTTCCTTGCTTTTATCCTTTATGCCTGCATTTTTCCTTTCTTTTATCCTTTATTCCTACATTACATGCACTTTAGAACACAAAGAAAAATATCCAACTCTAACTCATCTCATAAACAAAATATAATCAAAAGTATGCAATAAGTTGTGAGAATAGTTGGTTTGACTAAGCTAGGAGATGAATTAAGGATAATTAAGGACCATATAATTACTCAATGATGAGGCTCATCACCATCCAGACGGGCATGCATGAGATGCAGATTCGTGCATCACTGACCAGCGTGGCATCCACCAACCTTGCCATTGGTACTTTAGAAGTTGTAGGGATGTTGTGCACAAAGGACTCCTGAGCAATAGTACTATTTAAGGGAGCACTGACCACAGAGATCGAAGCTGGTAGGCCCTTTGTTAGTGCCCTCAAGGGAGTAGGGCTAAGCTTGGTAATGCTTCCTGGCGAGGCGCTCCACCTACTGCAGGATGGGATGATCATGGAGCTGAGGGCCCATGAACAATGTGCTTTGCAGGTGATCAGTGAACAAAAGATCAATAATGTGAAGATGGCCCTACAGCAAGACTCTACCATCGCCACCGTGAATGATGTAACCAACCGAAATAAGCGCATAGTTCAGGTCGTAGAGGAAGCATGTCGAATGGTCCCAGAGTTGGCCATTCTTAAGGGAGAACCGGTAGAGGTGCGCATTCGCAAACTTGCTATGAGGGTGTGCAGTGCTCACACAAAGTTGGCCAAGGTTCAACTATAGCTAAAACTCTAGATTGCAGAGTTGCAGTTGAAGGCCCAACCTTCAACTTCACTGGAAATAAAGGAGCAGCGTGCAACCACTGTCATAGAGGCGATAGCGGTAGCAGACAATGCAGTAGCAGACTACACAAGGCTATTTGAACAGTCATTCGAAATCCTGACCAGTCTGCAAGAAGATCCTAATGTACATAGGCTGGAGATGGAGGTGCAAGAATTGTAGCAGCACTGCAACGAGGTGAAAGGAACAATGTGCACTGTCACCCTCACATAGAGACTTGCAAAGCTGCAGGAGGAAAAACATTGAAGGAACAGGTAGATGCAGCTTAGCAAAAAGAGGCAGTGCTGAAGACGCGCTTCAAGCCTTGGTTAGACGAGGCCTATTTGGTCACGGCCTCCATTGAAGGAAGGCTTGCTAGTTTGCAGACAACTTAGTAGAAGCTTCAGGTCAATAGTTAAGGACCAGTGACAGAGCAATTAATAGAAGAAGTGAAGTAGGCAGCCGAGGTGGCAGTCATATAGGTCGAGCTGGGAGTTCTTCACACCAAGATCTTCGTGCCCACAAAGTGACTACAGGTCAAGTCACCATGTTTGTGTTGGGGGCCTATTGGGAATGGGTTCCCCCAAGAGACGTTTTGGGGTTAAAAGCCCATGTTTTGGTACAATTTTGTAATAAAGTTGTAAAGTCTCCGCATTTTGTGGTCACAAAGCGCGAATGTGTCAAGAGTCATAAAGGTTTGTCTGCCCTTATTTTGTAAAGTTTCAAGTCTGCTATAAAGATCTACCCATGGTCTGTGAACCATGGGATTATATAAAAAGGAGCTAAGTAAGTAAGCTCTAAGTAGTTAGTAGCAAAGTGGAGTTGAGATGGTTTCTACAGAGTGATCTAGCTTGGAGAAGTCTAAGTGTTTTCGAGTCTTAATGTAGGTAGAGGTTTTACAACTAAATGCGCAGAGGTTGTTACGAGAATAAGTACCCTAGGGCTTTGGGTTAGAACCCCAACAGAGGAGAAGCAGACTACAACAAGAAACACTCATACAACTCAGGAAAAATTCTTATATAAAGAAACTACGTAAGAGCAACCATACCCAGATTTCCTTTGTTCGAGTAGGTCCCACAGGGTTCAGACCCTATGCAACTCCTGATGTTCTTCAGACCTGAAAATCATTCAATTCGAACATACATAGTAGTATAGAGGTAAATAATATTCATGAAATTTAACTTTATATCATATAAGCTAATGATCAGTTATACATCAAAATAACATTCATAAATGAATTACAACATGATTTGATGTATAAACAAAGTTATTTTCAGAAAAAATACAACATTTCTTTTATTACAATAAAATATAAATAATATGGAGAGAATTCACCTGATTCTTCTTCTTCTGGCTCCAAGCAGAACCTTCCTCCGGATTTGTCTTATCCCAGCCTTCAACAATCTTCTTCCATAACCAACACCATGATATCTCGAGCAAGAGAGAGAATATCTATAATCAAGGAAACAAGGGTTTCCTGAAGCTTGGGGAAGTGCATGAGGCACAGGGATTCATCAGACTCATTCAGGGATAATCTTAGTATAATAACTCTATCTCTTCTCTTTCCTAAGGCGTTCCCATAGAAGTCTATTTATACTTCTCCCAATTAGTTTTTTAGTTGGGAAACAGTTGGGCCATGGGAAATAGGAGGTAATCAACAAGTAAAAACCGTAAACTCTGCCCATAATTAAGGAAATTTATTTTTTTTAAGTGTTTTAACACATATACATGGGTTTGGTATTGACTAACCCACGTGTACATGCTTTTACCTCAAGGAAAAGTACCGTACAGGGAATAAAACACAGTTTTTAATATATTTGGACCAAGTCTGGAAGGAGGGGTCCCCCTAGGCCATAAACCAAGCATAAAAAATACCAAGGATGATAAATGGTGCTATAATAGATGCCTAGGTAGAAGCCCACAGCTGAGTGCGCAGACCCCTGCAACTGTTTGCACAAGGTGGATAGAGTCTGTATTAAACTGGAGATATCAATAAAGAGAATTATTGTGAAATTAATGTGTATTTGGTATCTGTTAATGCATTTGATTATATTGCATTATGATCTGGGTTTATATTAAAATGTTTATTTGATGTGCAAATTTATGTGATTATATCTGTTAATTAAAAGCAAGTAAGAATATCAGTTTACACGATGATAACTGTAATTGATTGGTAAAATAAGTAAAACACTTGAGATAACTTGGGAACCTATACAGTACATCGTCATAGGAGTGCGAAAGTACCTAAACTGCTAGTTAGGGCTGCGTGAAGGTCAATCATACACCTTTGAGAAGGTGCTGAAGGGCAGGATAGAGGGTAGATCAATACACCCTAAGGCTTAGAGACCCACGCGAAGGTAGGGGAAGGGGGTATAAACCGACATCACGACCATCCCAGGGTGTAGAAACTTGGTTCCAGCATCCCCCATATTGCTTCGGGTGAGACTTCGGTCTGCGGTCTGCCGGCTAATGCCGAAAGGGCTAGTAGTGTAGGGATTTGTTTGGCTGACAAACGCTGAACCTGGGTCAGGGCCCACCAAGCCAACATTGAGATAATAGAAAAGGGTCTTGATATTCCTGAGTAAGAAAAATATAGTCATTATCATTTACTCCTAATAGATTTATTTGAGTATTCTTTGTATCATCAACTACTTCAACCTCCTCATATGTATAATTTTCCTGGAAAGGAGGTATTACCTGCTGGTCTGGACCCTTTTGGTCTCTTTGTTTATTCAAGGGTTGATTTCTTCGATAGTTTGGATTTCTTATTTGCCCAGTTTGATTTTCTCTTTGAGGATTCCTATCAGCTATATTTATGTTGTCCATCATTTTCTCTACTATTCTTAGTAGACTGACTAATTTATAATAAGAAGAAACAGAAGACGAAGGTTCCTCTTTTATTGTTACTCTTTTTTTAGCCTTTAACTTAGCTTTTTTGGCTAATAAATTAGCCTCTACTTTAAGTGCATTTTCTTGCATCTCCTCTAAGATGGAGGGATCTCTTTGTATTAGTTGATAGGCCATATCAACATTGAATCATTCTAGGAAATGTATCAAGGTCAAGCCGGGGGTGGTTTAATAGAAATGGGAATTGAATTGTAAACCCTATTTAATCTGTCATAGTACTCTTCTACAGTTTCATTTGGACCTCTCTTAAGGTTTTTATAATCATCAAGGATCTATAAAGGACTCTTTTTAATTTCCCACCTAGTTAGGAAATTTTGGTGAAAAACAGCAAGGTCAGTTATACTACTTCTTGCTATGTCTTTGAACCACTTTTTGACTTCTCCACCTAAGTTCAGGAAAAAAAGTCTCAGTTTCACATCATTCTCATCTACTTCGTGAAGATCAAAGAATTCATTCATCTTGTCAATGTGTTGTTGTGCAGTCACAGGAATAGTACCATCAAACTGGGGTATCCTAGTCTGATAGTCTTGGGGCATATTATGCAACTGTGCAGGTAGAACCAGAGGTGCATAGCGAGCAGCCATGATATTTGGTCTTAAGGGAGGAGCAGATATAGGATTTGTGGGAATTAATTGAGTGACTACTTGAGATACTACTGGATGAGTAGTTGAAATTATAGAAGAGGAAGGGCCAACTGATGTTGGATGAACTGATTGAGAGGATGAAGTAGATGCAACAATAGTAAGAGCAAAGAGCTCAACAGACTGCTGTATATAAGCTTGATGAACAACCTGATCAAGGGATGAAACAAGATCTTGCAGTTTGTCAAACTCCTGAAGGGCTTGCTGATCTGAATCAGGTTCAACAGATGGTCTTATTGGTTTATATGGTTGAAGAATGGCTTCATCAACCACTGTTTGATCAACAAAAGATTCAGACTTAGTCCTGAAAAGACTGTGTTTGAAAGGTAGGTCAAACTGAATATCGTGAATAGTATCGAGGTTCTCAGGAAGAGAATTGGCCCTTGAAAGGGGGCTATTACTTCCCTAGATTTCAGCTAAACTTCTCCTTCTGAGTATTCTTTTAGGATTGTCTAGAATTTCAGGTGGGTCTGGATCAAGATTGGCTCGAGTATAAACTCTTTTTGGAGCTAGATTTTTTATTTTTATTTTTTAAGTAAAAAAACTTCTAATCCTTTATTTCCAATGTCTTAATCATTAAATTTGTTGAAATAAGGATATACAAACCACGGAAATAATCTTATGATGATGGAATCAAAGGATTAGTTTTAGAGTCCCCAGTATGGTTGCCAGGATGTTAGCACTCAATAATTTTCTGAGGTTGCAGAATAAAATCACCAAGGTAACCACAAACCAACTTTGGAAGTTGGGATCTAGCCCTGCCAGCTTCAGAGAGGGCTCTCTTTGTAAGATTTAACTTTGTTTGATTGAATATTAGGCTAGTTATGAAGTTTGGGGGTTTGATTTGTATTTGAGTGGTTGGTTGATAACTTAGATTTCCATTGGGCTATGAAGTCTAATACATAAAATACATATTAACTAGAGTATCTACAGATAGATCTCACAAGGAAAGGTAGCCAAACTAACTAGATTCTTTAAAGTCTGTGAAATGGAGAAGAAGAACAGAATAAGGTTCACTTTAAAATATAGAGCATTGTTACCTAAATTATATATTCAAATATCAGAAGAAAACGTAGAACTTTTTTGTAGCCGAGTGCAGAGTGTAGATATAAACAAATTCTGCCCTTTCTTTATCTATTTAATAATTCAAATTTTATAAAAGAGTCATGTCCTATAAACAGAGAGATATAAACACATATAGCAGATAGATGTACTTCACCACTAATTTGACACATGAATCCTGCAAAAGATCTTTTGTATTATTTTGGCAAACTAACTGATGCTTCATCAAAAGTTATAAAATAGTGTTTCTTCATACAAAAACCAACCTGTACTACTTCAACAATTGAAGTATTTAAAACTAAATTACAAAAAATATCCTGCCAGGATGTATCTATAAAATCTTAGGATTGCATTAAGCTAACTTATTACAATAAAATGAGGAAAATTGAACTGTCTAAAGTGGTGGCACTGAAATAAAGGAACAACTTGTTGTTTGGCACTGAAAAAATGGATGTGCTGTAACACTGAGTTGTGCTGCTGAATTTACCATTTACTCTAACAATTCGCAGAGTTTATCCCAATGCTTATCGCTTGGGATATTCATCTTCATTAATTTCCTGTACACTTCGTCAACTTCGATATACCTGGAAAATGTCGGCCGGGTGATGAACAAATTTGGAATTGCATATTGGATGTCAAGATCAAATGATAGTGCTTCCAGGAATTCCCTTCCTGTCATGCTGAGTCTTCCAGCTGTAACTTTTGAGTTGTCTCTCACCTTGTTCATAATTTGTGCACTGTAATCTGGCCACATACTAAGCTTGTCATTGATTACTAATAGGTTTGGAAGTCCTTTCTTGTAGAGAGGCTCTAGCTTGTCAAAGAATATTTGTATGCCTATGTTCATCTTTTACCCTTCTCTTCAAGTTGTCTCATCAGGTTCCTTTTAGTCAACACTTTTCTGACTTCCAAAATGGTTTCAGTTCTGTCTTCAATCTCTAATTATTCCAACTCTTGACTGTTCTTGGAATTTAGAAATTTAATCAGCTCAGTGGCTTCATTTGGTTTATCTCCTAGCTACGTTATAACCTTCTCAATGGCTTCAATTGATGTTTCAAAAATCTCCTTATATTAAAAAATGATTTGGATGGAAGGCAAAATTTCTCCCATGCCTTCATTAATTGTTTTCTAGATATTTTCTTTCACCTGTGCCAATGTTTTTCCCATGGCACAGTCTTCTTCCATTTTATGCACTCTTTGGGAAAGTGTTTGGGTCTTTTGTGTTTCTGTTAAATAGACATTCTCAAAATTTTGACTCTACTCCTGTAAGACTTTTATCTTCTGCTTCAGTTTCTTTTGCTCTTCTTCTTGTATAGTCATGTTTTCTATAGACTGAGCTAATTTCATTAAGTCATCCACAACTGATGTGGGAAGCACTGTTGAGGATGATGTTCCTGCTGTAGTAGTTGTTGTAGGGACACCTATCTATAGAAGAG
Organism: Pinus tabuliformis; assembly: GCA_031772625.1. Lineage (NCBI taxonomy): Eukaryota > Viridiplantae > Streptophyta > Pinopsida > Pinales > Pinaceae > Pinus > Pinus tabuliformis. The sequence continues at coordinate 906,384,004 of CM062811.1, forward strand.
ATGCAATTGGAACTGCATCAAGAGGAACGACTACAGGCTGTGAATTATGCTCCTTTTACTTTATAAGCTTATACATTCTTGGTTCCATTGTTTTAATCTGGGCACCTTGCTCCACTAGCAAATTTAGCATCTCTTCCTTTTGCAGCTCTATCTCTCCAAGTTATTTAGCCTGGGAGTCTTATGTTTCTGGCAGCTTCAATTTCTTTTTTAATGATGCAATATCATAATTATTCTTTCTGATTACTTCTTCTATGGCTTTTGCATTTTCTGGATTAAGGCCAGCTTTGACTCCCATTTCCTCCAAGTATTTAATTCTGGTATTTGGCCAATGAGGAGACCTCCTCCAATTTGAGTTGAGAGTACACATTATTTAGAGTAAGGTGTAGTTTTGAGGCAGTGATGGGAGTTTGAGTGAAAGTTGAATATACCATCTCTCCTTCTAGCCTGTGCATATCTATTTGATCCAAAGGATGGGCATCCTTTGCCTCAAATTCTAAAGTGGTGTGTTTGAAATCTGTTGCTGACTTTGGTTGAGAGATCTGGGTCTGCAAGAATTCCATATGCATTCTTCACTTCTCTGTATCATATGTTGAAATAAGTCTGTGCTAGATGGAGGATGATTGATTTTTGAATTGATCTGATATGTTGTCATGAATGACCTCATTCCGGTGCTTGCTTTCCTTATATCTCTAAAAAATTTCCAACTGTCTCTGCTCTGTAGAAGTTTCAGGTGTTTGAGGGATAGTAGCTAGAATATATTTTGTAACTGAGGAAGATGATGGAGATTCTGTAGTTCCACTATCCAGCTTGAAAGTCTTCAAACCTGAGAGCACAATAGTGCCTTGTGTATCCTCCAGTGATGGAAATTCTATTTTAGAACCAGAGCCTGATTTGAGCTTCTTAGTGTATATTTTAAATTCCTTAGCTGAGACTTTGGTGACTGGAGAATCATCCTCTATTGTTCTCTTTTTTGTTTTCTCTTTGGGTATTGGAGTCTCTAATGTTGTCCTTGAAAGTACCTACTCCTCGACCTCCTACAATGTGTTTTCCACCCAAGTGTGTTGGTTCATATATTTTTCAATCTCAGGCCTTTGAGTGTGCACATATGGTGTAGTTTTTTTCTCTACTCTCAACTTGGAAATTACCCCAAAGGGGTCATATGACCAAGTGAAGATGAGACAAAAATTCATTTGTTTGAATAGGAGGTCTACTTCCTCTTGTGCTTCTCCACCATTGCAAATAAATGGTCCAACTTGTGTCTTAATCCTGAACTAGGATTTCTTCTTGGCTGCCACAAAATGAATATTGTTAGAATGAATTATCTGCCTGATATATTCCAAGGAAAATATCCTCATGGGCAAGTATTTGGGCAGTTTGTATGGTGGCATCTTCGAACCATACACTCTAATCTCTATGAATGATTGGTAAAGATACCAATCCCCTGTTTTAACCTATTCACTGAGCTACAGAACCTTCTGAATTTCTTCACTGATCCTTGGAACCTGCTGGCCACTTAACACACAAGTGGTTGGATATACAAATTGATCTATAAACTCTGAAAAGATGTACTCCTGTGATTGTTTTCTGACTAAGGAAGTCTAGAAAACAACTGACTGTGGCTCTCCTTGATGATCTATTTTTTCACTGAGAATGTAAACTTATTTGCTTGGAAAAATAGAATATACATTAGAATTGATGAATATCTAAACATTCCTCCAGTTAAAAACTAAAGGAATTTTTCATGAATTATATATGACAAAAGCGACCATAGTCAAATCTGGCTGATGGTCCTTCTTCTGAAGAAAGGGTGGATTGGAATCCTAGAATAGGCTCATCCACCCACTCATCTGAATATTAACCAAGAATGGAAGACAAAAAAGAGATAATCTATCTTATCCTTTAAGGGAACATAGAAGAGGGATATGGGGGATTTTTCTTAGGGAGTCGGGAGTCTTCAGGGATGAAAATTTCAAAGATGGATGCTCTCTAGGGGAAAGTTAACTTTTGGTAGATTTCTCTGAGAGATTCAATAGAGAAAGAGGAAAGGGAATCATAGTGGAGAACCTGCAGCATTTGATTAATGCTCTCAACTGTGATGGTGAAGAGAATTTCCCCATTTAGGGAGATAATTGTTGTTTTACTTGCAAGTTAAGAGGCTTGGCATCTCAGGAAAAATTCACGAAAATGATAGGATTGGGGAATAGAAAGCAGAGGGAGTCTGGATTGCTAGAGATGTATCTTGTCAGATAGGTCAAGGAAATTGTCTCAAAACCAACAGTACAATTCAAACAAGTCGAATTCGCGTTGTGTTTTAATTATTTTATAATCTCAGTATACAAGTGGGATACGGTATAAATCTATAGGGGGATTAAGCATTGGATTGATCACAGCAGTAGTTTTTGGTGCCATGGTGATCGTAAGCTGGGAAATTGAAGATTGTAGCAAGAGGAATTCATTGTGCGCCTAGTGATGTTGGGAATTCATAATGGGAGAACTCTATAAATTTGGAATGATAAGTAAGAGAAATGTTGTGGTGAAATTACATCACAGAGGATGGGAACACTATTGACTGAACAGGGAAAGAAAGGTGTAATTGTGGTGATGAATGTCATATTTATTTTCCATGATCGGGCCTTAATTGTTGGATTAACGGTCTCTTTAGGCATTAAACTCCCTATAATGGCGCGAAAAATGGATAGGTGATTACTGAAGGTTGAAACAGTCGTAGATGTGGTAGCTGGGGATTGTGGATATGTGGAACAAGACTGTTTGTGTGAGTGACGAGACATAGGGTGAGGTGGCGCGACAAGAGTGGTGGCTGTGATAGTACGTGGAGGCAACCTTTCGTGGGAGTTCGCATTAAGCGGGAAAGAAATACCACTTTCAGAGGGGCGTGTGATGGTATTGGGTTTATGGAGGGGGGGTCATAACTCATCTGATGGCGCCACATCGGGCGATGGTAAACCTCTTTTTGGATGCCCCCCCCCCCCCCCCATCGTTAAACCTTGTTTCTTTGGGGGTGCGGGGGGGCGGCTCTGAAAAATATCGTGGGTCATCTGATGTTGGCGATGAGTAATCGGGTGGTGGTGAAGTGCAGGGGGAGTTAACACATGAGGGCCTGCCAAATGTTTTGGTGCATAATACATAACCCAAAGTGAAAACTTTGGATAAAGGACTACTTGAGACATATTGCATAAAAAATGTTCCTTTCCCTATTCTAATGCTATTTAAAAGAAAATGTGGGTGCATTTGAGCTTGCAAACCCCTTCAATTTTTATTCTCAGAGACAAAGGCTATTTATTTCAAACACTAGACTAATCTAATCAGCTAAATTAATCCAGATTAAATAGTTGGATTAACATTATTCACCTATTTCTACCTATCTAATCTTAACCAAGATTAAACTGTTTGGTTAAGTTATTCACTCTAACCTAATTGACATAAATTGAAAACAGCTTGAGCATGATTAAACTGTATGTCTCAAGTGAAAGGGATTGTGGCATTTTAAACAAGCTGCACACAATTTCATCTATTTATTCTTTTACAAAGCCTAAAGGCTAGTAGTGGCACTTAAGCTAGCATCACTTTTAGTTTTATTCATTTTTTTGTGGGGTTCATTTATCATTTATTTTCTTTTTCTTTTCTTTTATTTTGTATTTATACCCTCTTTTCATTTTTTATTTTCATCTTTCTATCTTTTTTTGGAAATCATTTGCAGAAAGCTATATTATTTACAATCTAAAATACTAAAAGCAAATACTCAATGATCATTGATCCTATAAATTACAGGACCCTAACAACATGGAAAAAGGAGGATTGTAATTACCCTCATAGTTAAAGAGAAGCCAATAAACATATCAGGGTCTCCTTTGAAGTTTTAAGGTTCTATCATCCCTATGTAGCAAAAAAAGGAGACATAAAAGAGATATGTGAAGTACTAGAAGATATACTCTCTGAAAGAAGTATTGCGGATCATATCACTTAGACCTAATTGAAGGTATCAAATAATGAAGGAATATCTTCATGAGATATCAATTGAGAGATCTAGGAAAGATGATAAGAAGGTAGTCATCATTGATGAGCAAGGTAACCAATGTCGGTGAACATGAAGGTTACCTAATCCGACAACTTATGGTCTCTATGCTAGATAGGGAAAGACAAGTTGCAGAAAAAATTACTAAAGGTTGAAGAACTCAATCATGTGCAGAAAGGAAAGGAAGGTTTGGTCCTCAATCAATATAGAATAAGGTTCACTACTATATGGAAAGAAATTCATATCACTAGAAAGATGAAGGAATCTAAAGAAAAGGGCGAAGGAAAGAGGGAGTAACAAATCTCTGCTATGAGTGAGATGGTATTCCTCACAAAAGGGGTCCTATCTTAAGCTCCCAAAATATTTAGATATGATCATGATAATAAGATGGATCATGGCATCATAAAAGCGTTAGAAGAAAGGTCTCATGGGAATCATGAAAAACAAAATCCACGACAATCAAACATTAAAGGATATAGCAGGAACCTCATTGGAAAAAGTCATCAAGGACAGGTCTCATCACACATAAAGTCAAAAAGGAAATATTTTCCAAATGAGGATATGCAAGGTCCTCAAGATTCTTTGATGGAATCGTTATCAGAGGATTCACTAATCTAGAAAAGGAAGCAAGTGTTTCACCAAGAATTCCAACCTATGGAATTCATGGATGAAGTTATGATGAAAGAAGCAGACTAAGGGATTGAATGCACTTCAATCAAGGAAGTTGTTGGAAGAAGTCTAGATGACCTAAAGGTAAAATGAGGTATGTATTCCTATATTTAATTTTATAATGTCATGTCGTACAGTTGAAGGTAATATAGATCATCACTTCTATCTTAAGAAACATGATCAAGATAAAAGGATCCTCCTCTGAAAATTTGCAGGAAGGCATAAGTCGCACTAGATGAAATCAACATAATATGTCCTCAAATGAAGTATGAGGTAGTTCACTAAGAAACTCTGATTGAAAGCTCCTGGAAATGGAAAATGTGAGGAAGGAAGAGATTGTAATATATGCAACCATGATGTAGGTGATCAACATCCAGAGACCAAGAATATTTGACTAGGAAGTCTCCTAGAAAGATATGAAGACTCTAATGAAAGTATGAAAAAGATGGAGACCCTTGACAATGGATATCTTTGGGAGATTTGTCAACATGTATGCATGATGTTGACACCTACAGGAAAATGTCACAATGAAGAGCCATCTCGAAAGGTACATTTTGATTTAATTTTTTTACTTCTTGAATAATATCTGGATGAGTTCATGTAGGGCTACTGGCACAAGAGTTGTAAGTACAAGTACAACTGGCATTCATGTGGTAGATGGAAATTCCTAAAGGAAACATGATGATGAAAAAGTATCCATATGAAGAAGGTTCCAGATATGCACCAAGAAGGCCACTTTCCATGAAAAAAGTAATTACATGATGGAATAAGAAGGAAAGTGATCGACGGTTGTTGCCCTACAAGGAAGAAGCTCAACTAAATTTCATGACATCAACGAGAGAAGCTGATCAAGAAACTAAAGGACCTACAAAGGAAAAGTTCTTGATATATAGAATATTCCCTAGCTAACAGGGAGCTCTGAAAATTCCTTGATCAAGAGGGAGTTTGAATTAATATCACCATTTATTACAAAGGAATGACAATTGTGTTTTTTCCATGTTATGTGTCATGCACTAGACCAGGATTAATAGTCGTAAGTCTAGATGAAGGCCATGAATGAAAATGAACACACATGGTAGACACAACATTCTCGTCTTCACTTGGGAAGAAAGAATGGGAGGATTGGCTAATCATCTGGCATCCAATACTCTTTGAGGATGTGTAGGGAATCCAAGAGAAGAGTAGGAAAGAGGACCAATATTCTTTGAGGGTTGGGAACCAAAGATACGAATAGTCCTAGAAGGTGATACTAAGTGAACACCCAGGTGGGTATGTACCTTGAGAGACAATGATGAAGGTGTCTATAAATCATTGGTCTCGCTAGCATTGTATCTCATGGTCTCATGGAGAGATGGAGTTGTTAGTCAAGGCCTTGAATTATGACAATGTTTATTGATATGATGATATACATATGGGATTACCAATCCGATTCTTCTTATGATAAATTCTTCAGATTGAGAATAACCATGTACCATTGTAAATACCTCCCTAGTTAAGAGGGAGTGTTGAAGAAACAATAACTATTTTCGGAATTTACAAATTTAATTTTGATCTTTGTACTTGTCAAGAAAAGAAATATTATTTTTTGTGAATTAAAAGAATGAGTTTCTTGCTCATTTCTTAGGAAATTCAAAGAGTCAATGTCATTCTCGTCTTGAGCTTATATATAATGTAAATAAGTCAACCTAGTGTCTAGATTAAAGCCCTCTAAGCCAAGAACCATCCCCTTGAAGAAGGCAGCAAGAAAAATTATTAAGAGCAATCATCTTGGGCTGCAAATGAATTATCTAGAACAGTCATGCCGGCTCAATAAGAAGTAACAACCATTCACATTGTCATGTTAGCTCAAATACTTAGGTTGACCACTATAAATATTCGGCTAGGGTTTATTCAAGAGAAGAAGAACAAAACACACATTCCTCTGAAGTTTAGAATAGTAGCTATAAGTCAAGGATCCACATTACAGGAGTGAAGATCCTCTACAATCTTCGGAAGGGTATGCTACCTGTGATCTGCACTACAAGAAGATAATTCAGATGGGTAATTATAGTAATAGCATTTTTGTGTCTCAGCCACTTCATGATCATAACCTCAACATACTAAAAGAATTCATGATACATACAAATCACAGTCTCTTGTTACAGATCCATTTGGGCACATCAATCCCATCATCCAGATCAATGTTTTAGGGCTCATCAAACCCTAAATTCAATTGCTACATGCCCTAAACAAGTCACCCATTTGAGTGCCTCCTTCCCAGACAATTTCATGACTTGAAGACATCAAGAAATAGCCTCTAGAGGGACCAGCGCAGGTAGGCCCATGTAAGGGTGCGTTGTAGAGCAGTTAAGTCCATGCCAGGGTGCTCTCCAGAGCACTTAGGCTTCCTTTCACCTACGTTGGGCCAGTTTGAGCGAAATTCACATAGGATTTGGGGAATATTCTTATCCTTTGGAGTCATCTAGAAGGTTCCCTCACTTATCAACTCCTATGAGCTTGAAAATGGATGAGGAATGAGATAATATGCATCCTATCCTCTCATCCCTTCCTCCATGGAACTAATTCTAAGTATAGAAGGCCATTCAATGCCACCATTTATGACAAAACCATCTTCATCTCCCTATAAATTGACCACTCATCTAAGTGATCAGGGGCTAGACTTTGATGAATTGTAAGGAGATAATGTTAGTTTGAGAATTGAGACTATTGTAAGTGTCGTTATGCTGTCGGAATGTCATGCTTATGATGTGATGTGGATGGAACCAAAGCTGGAGGAGTGACTACAAATCAGGCTTCATGGTTGTAATTCCTTCTTTTATTCAATAAAGTATTTGAACCTTTTTCCCATATGCTTATCTTGTTATATGATGCTTATATGTGTGAATGTATTTGATTCCATTTACTTGTATTCAATAGATCTTTTTCTTTGATCGGTTCTTTGTCTTTTGCTTATGTTTATAGGTACTTCTCAAGCGTGTGAAGTACGGGAAGGAGTGACATGATCAATACAAATGAGACAAGAGGAAAGCAGAACTACAAGTAGGTCTTATCATCTTCTTTGTATTATCTATTGCTTATAGGAAAGTGCTAAATTGCTTTAAACTGTTGTTGTAGATATGGCTACTTATATAGGGAATTAGTATTTATCTGTAGATACCAACTTCTCCAAAACAAATTGGTGACTCTACTAGGGACGATCATCGTTTCAAGTAGCTTATCCACATCCTAGGACACTCTAGCAGACCTTACTTCCTTTCATTGATTGTATTTCAACCTTTTTGAAGTCTTATTTGGTCAAAAATTGAGGTTAGATGACTCTTGAGTGGCCTCTCAGGAATCAGTGCAGGCTTGGTCAGGGGACAGTTCTCTGCAGAGAACCCTTGAGTGAGATAGAGTGCTCTGCAGTTTAGTTAGGCCCTCTTTGACTTGCACTGATCCACCTTAGGGAAAATTTTCACCTTTGGATTGGTTTTTTTCTCCAAATTTCCTTCCGTTTATGCTTGCTGAAAGATCAATGATTGTTGTATGTCTCTAAAATCAACTTGTATTTCCTCTTTCCAACCCTACTTTGACTTGATTATTTAATGTTTCTTAAATTATTTGTTTGTCATTATCGATTCATCATCAAAGTTAGATTATAGTCGATTAATCTTTGTTCGAAAGAAAGTGTCGTAAAAGTCTTCTTTTCCTTCGAAACTGAATTGTCGTAAAGTCTTCGTTCTTATAAAAAGATTGATTTATTGTATGTGCATTAGTTTCCTTTTTGTTCATCATAACATTAAGGGATTCAAAAAGAAAAACTTGCATCTTTCATATTGTAGTTTGTGAATTATTGAAAGGAATAGCTAGGGAAATTGCATTAGATGTGCTATTTGCTCTTTGTCAAAGATATGATTGCTCTATCCCTACCAGCTAAGGTTTTCATTGTTCAATTGAACGAAAATAATGATTATCATATTAGTTGCATTTTAGGAATTGAAATCATACATCACATGGTGAACCTTGAAAGGCAAATTATAAAGAAGATCAACTTAAAATTTAGCTTAATTTACCTAACGGAGCATTGTCACCTCACGAAAAACATTTAGTGGTTCTAGGCTAGAGACATCTTCCGGCATCGTAAAAAAAGTAGCTGTCGCTAAATTGTTTGCAATACATCCTGAGTGTGATACCCCATTCCACGTACATGAGTATATCATAGCTCATCCACTTACCTTTCGGTTTATAGGGCGGCGTTACAATACATAAAGTATATGGGAATGCTCTCACTGTGTGGTTTTGCATTAGACAATGGTTATACGGATTGGGCCTCCACATACTTTCCGGTATATATGGGAGGACAACACTAGGTTGCTATCCATCCTTAGGTAACCGAGTTAGCCACATTGTACACTATGATACACTAAACACAACATTTGGGGATATTTCCTGCCCGTACTTCTCAGTTCGCTGGGAGGTATTCTACAGTTCACAGTTGCTTGATAAACCTTTTGCCTAGATTATCCTTCTTTTGTCTTGTTATGTTACTTTGATTAAAATAAAATTAATTGACCATGGATAACATCCTCCACACTCACTCCTTAGTTGATATTAGGTTGAAACATATGGCAACAAATCCAAAGTCCACCGATCAAGGAATTCATTTTGATGGGAATCCTACTCCTTTTCCTCCTTTCGTAAATATTGGTGCTCCTAATATGGCTACATTGTCCCTTCAGGGATTTACCATTGGCTTGCCAGTATGATTGTTTTCAACCTTCTTGGTTCAAAATGTCGTGATTTCTCCACAATCGAGTGCTCCTCCAACTGGAAAAAACCAACCTCCAGTTGATCCTAAAGTTTACCCTTTTCCTTCTTCCTTGGTTGTTTCTTCCTCCCCTTCTTCCTCTTCGCCTGGTGAAAGTATTGGTACTAGTAACCAGGTGGCTAAGAAGAAGAAGAAGAAGAAGGAGCAAATTCAACAGAGAGGCAACCAAGCAACCATTTCTTTGAATGCAACATCTAATGAGAAACTGCTCGTCAAGCCTCACAAAGTTCGATATCCATGAAAAATTTGTGCAAGAGACCATCTTATTCGAAATTTTCCTAATATTGCTCAGATCTTAGAAGAATGGTATTCTCGTTCACATCATCCTTTGTCATCAACATCTGGAGATCATGCTGGTGACACAACATTAACTAGTGGTAGTAACGTTCATGGAAAGAAGGGTAAAGTTAAGTTTCCTTGTAGGTTATGTGAAGGGAATCACCCCATTCACCTTTGTCCCTATCTGGATGAAGCCCAAAAAGTGTTGGATAAACATCCTGCTTCACTGCAGCGACTTCCATCTGGTTACAGGAGACTCTCCCTTAATCCTTCACTAGTTTATGAATTGACTAACTCAAATCAACCGTCGATCAAACCCACTCTCTCTGAAAGTGAATCATATGAGTCTATACCTGACCCAAATCAACAGTTCAAGGAAACAGTTGACCCGGTTTCACCTTCAGTTAATCGTACATTTCCCAAAGAGGGTGAATATGATACCACTCAAGTTCTTTTTGTTTCTTCATATTCCAATGAGCTTGGAGGCAACCCTCTTGTTCCATCAAGACAGGAGGAAAATCCTCATGTTCTCATTACTCAAGGGGTTAATTCTCATGTTTCTACGGTAACCCCTCTAAGTAGTCTGATCACTTCCTTTGATTGGAATCAACTGGAAGGATTCTGTCTTCCTTCTTATGTGCCTTTCTAGATCATATTACAGGTTTTTAATATGATTGTATCGGGCACTATTATAGATGAAGGTTCATATGTGAGTATCCTTTCCACAATTTCTTGGAAAGCGCTCAGTTCGCCACCACTTGTGCCTATTACCTAGAATCTGTTGGCTTTTAATAGAGGAACCAGTCAATCATTAGGGATCCTTCCTCATTTTCCTATTACTTTGGGAGGAAAAATAATTTATCTGAATGTGATGGTAGTCCCAGGCCCTTTAGATTACAATTTACTTCTTGGGCGTGACTATGTTTATGACATGGGAGCTATTGTTTCAACACTCTTTCGAGTGATGTGTTTCCCGCATGAAGGCAGAATTGTCACCGTTGACCAGCTTTCATTTCTCAGTCCAAATATGGCTTCCAGTCAACCATCTTCCCTAAATGATCCTTTTGTACCAATGGTATCATCCCCGCCACAGGTTAATTATGTGGCAACCCATTCCATGCCTACATCAACTGACAATCAATTCAGTGATGTTGTACATTATGTACTGGGGGCATTGGAACTAGATCTCTCCTTCCAAAGCATTGTTCTCCCATCAGATGAGAACCTCTTGGAAGTCATGACCTCCTATCATGGGTCGTGAAAAACAAGTAATATGAACATAGTTCATTGTCTTGTGTCAAGCTCGTTAAAAAATGGAACAAGGAGTATGAGGATACTTCTTTTACTGTGTCAACCTCATTAAAAAATGAAACAGGTCCCATGAGGATAGTTCCTTATCTTGTGTCAACCTTGTTAAAAAATGAAACCAAGGATATGAGGATAGTTCCCAGTCTTATGTCAACCTCGTTAAAAAATGAAACAAAGGGTATGAGCATAGTTCCTTGTCTTGTGTCAAGCTCGTTAAAAAATGAAACAAGGAATCTGAGTAGAGTTTCTTGTCTTGTGTCAAGTTCATTAAAAAAATGAAACAAGGTCCCCTGGAGCAAAGTTCCAATTCGAGTCTTTGATTAGATCTCATAAAGTCCCAGTCGAGTCTTTCACTTGATCATGTAAACGAACCTTCATTCCCTCCACCTAATAGCCATGAGTAGTCTACTTAGGTGAATGTAATGAAGCTTGGGGGGAATGCAGCTAGTGGTAAAGTTAAGTTTTCCTGTAGGTTATGTGAAGGCAATGACCCCGTTCACCTTTGTCCCTATCTGGACAAAGCCAAAAAGGTGTTAGATAACCATCCTACTTCACTACAGCAACTTCCATCTGGTTACAGGAGACTCTCCCTTTCATCATGTTAGGGGCATGTAAACTAATTTCAAGCATAGTTCTTTGTTTTAAGCTTGTGTAAAAATGAAACTGAATCCAAGCATATTTTTTCATTTCAAGCTTGTGTAAACATGAAACTAAACCCAAGCATAGTTCCCTATGGTTCAAGCTTGTGTAAAAATGAACCCATCTCCATTTTAAGCCTCGTGATTTCTATTCTATCAGCCTCTTTCGTCAGATGAGCCTCGGTTGTTTTCATCCCATCGCCACAATCCCTTTGGCCAATCATACACTTTCACTTGGTTGTTTTACCCTTTTTGAGGAACAGTTGCAATGAGTGGTCTTATTAGCCAGCCTCTTCACATAAATCAACATGTTTTGAGAAGTTCTGACATCACCCAAACCAGTTACTATCCTAGACACCACTTGTTCCTCAAAGTGGAGTCCTCTTTAAGCTCTTTTCAAACTCCCAAAATATGAAAATATTGCCGAGCACTTTTCCTTTCTAGCTCGTTAACTGATTGGAAACAACATCTACTCAGTATAAGTTTAACCCTTTTCCGGATTGAGATAGATTATTGACAAAAAAGGAATACCTTGATCGAACATGGTCAATAGGTTCTCTCTCATATTGTTTTATGCTTTTTCGAGCTTGAGAGACAAATCAATGAAAAAGAACTTGTGGAATTTTCTTTTTGTCCCTTTTCAAACTCTCTAAACATGAAAAGGGTTGAGTTATCTTTATCGTTAAACTCGTTAAAACATCAAATAGCGACAAACTTGTCCATCTAGACAAGACCAAGTTTCACCTTCACTAGACTCGCTAAAACATCAAATAGCGATGGATTCACCTGAAGGGTGGAATTATACAATAAGCATATGTTATCCTTCTCAAGCTTGACAAAAAATAAAGAGGTACTAGTCAACAGTGACTGAGGAAAATGGAAAAAGGGGAAAATGTTTTAAAACCAGCTCAAGAAAAAGATAGAAAAGATATATCAACGCCTTAGAATTCAGCCTCTTCGAGGGGGAAACCTCCTTTACATTACATAAATGAACAATTCTTGGATGATTCAAATGACAAAACTACCTTTCTATATATAGGAGTATAAGGAGTCACAATATAACCCAACCGACCTAACAATAATAATATAAAGCCACAAAAATAACAATAGAGGGATTCTATGGGGCACAGTAATAACAATATGGGGATAATAGGGGCACAACAATATTAATAAGGGATACAGCTACAATAGTAATGGGGTAATCACTAGTATTATAGGGACCCAACATGCCCCTCTCCTTCAAAAAAGTGTTGTCCTCAACGCTTGAAAAGTTCTGGATTCTTCTGTATAAAATTCTCATCCTCCCATGTGGAATCTTCAGCAGATAAGTTCTTCCACTTGATAAGATACTCCGAAATTGATCGATTTCGTAGCTGTCGAGTTCTTGTTTCTGTGACTGCTTCCGGTTCCAATATAATTTTTCCTTCCTCGTCAAGTTTTGGAAATATTGTTTGAACTGGGAGCTTGTCGCCTATAACCTTCTTTAAACATGAAACATGGAAAACTGGGTGCAATCGAGAAGCTGCAGGAAGCTCCAATTTGTATGCCATAGTACCAATCTTTTGCAACACCTTGTATGGACCATAATACTTTGGTGATAATTTATTATCCTTCTTAGCTTGCTTGAGGGACATTTGCTTATATGGTTGTAGCCGTAGGAATACCCAATCACCTACATAAAAACTTCTTTCGCTACGATGTTGATCTGCCTGTTGTTTCATTCTATTTTGTGCCAACACGAGGTTATCCTTTAAGAGTTGGAGGACTTGTTGTTGATGTTCGATGTGATGTTCCACTGCTTGAACCTTAGAATTTTCTCTTAAATATGATGTGATGGATGGTGGCTGATACCCATAAAGTGCCATAAATGGGGTCATTTTTGTTGCTGTATGGAAGGAAGTGTTATAACACCATTCAGCCAGAGGCAACCATTTGACCCATTGTGTCTGTTTATCAGATACAAAGCAACGAAGATATCCTTCCAAACATTTGTTTACTATCTCAGTTTTCCCATCAGATTGAGGATGATAAGATGAGCTATGAGCTAACTGAGTACCAAGACAAGAAAATAATTCTGTCCAAAAATTTCCAGTGAAAATGGGATCTCTGTCACTTACAATAATCTTTGGGTTTCCATGTAGCTTTTGAATTGTTTCCATAAATGCAGTAGAAACTGTACTGGCTTTAAATGGATGTGATAATGCACAAAAGTGTGCATACTTGGTAAGTCTTTCAACTACCACCATGATGACACTCTTTCCCTCAGACTTGGGTAAACCTGTGATAAAATCCATTGAAACCTCCTCCCAATGTTGGCTTGGAATGGATAAAGGTTGTAATAGACCCGGTGTCTTAATTGTTTCAACTTTATTTTGTTGGCAAACCAAACATTCTACCACAAACTTTTGAATATCTGATTTAAGGCCATCCAAAAAAATTCCTTCTTAACCCTGTGGTAAGTTTTCAAAAATCCTGAGTGCCCTCCTAAGGGAGAAGTGTGCAATTCCATAAGAATCTTTTGTTTTAGCTGGGAATTCTTACAGAGGTATAAGCGATCTTTGTACCATAACGAATCATTTTGCCAGCTAAATGTATCAGACATACTGGAATCTTGTTGTAACTTTCGAATAAGTGCCCACACTTCTTCGTCATTCTTCCATTCCTCCCTTGCTTCATTTATCCAATCTGGTTGGATAATAGAAATGGCGCACAACAATGCTTCCACATCCTCATCCTTTCTTGAGAGTGCATCTGCCACCACATTTTGCTTCCCTTTTTTGTAGATGATTTCAAAGTCATAACCCAACATCTTTGTGACCCACTTTTGTTGCTCTTCAGAGGATAATCTTTGTTCTAAAAAGTATTTAAGGCTATCATGATCCGTTTTTACCTTGAAGTGTCTTCCCATTAGGTAGGGTCGCCATTTCTTAAGTGCATGGAGTATTGCCAACATTTCCTTCTCATAAATAGCTTTGTGTAAAAACTTTCCCTTGATTGGACAACTTTCAAAAGCAATGGGTCTTTCATCTTGCATTAAAACAACACCAATTCCATTTCCTGAAGCATCACATTCCACAATAAAGTTTTTTGTGAAGTCCGGTGTAGCTAAGACCGGTGCTTGGCACATTGCCTCTTTAAGATGTTCGAAGGCCTTTGTTGCTTCTGGAGTCCATGAAAATGCATCTTTCTTCAATAATGTTGTTAGAGGTGCTGCTATTCTCCCATAATTCTTAACAAACTTGCGATAATACCCTGTCAACCCGAGAAATCTTCATAGATGCTTTATGGATGTGGGAATTTTCCATTCCTTAATGGCTTTAATTTTGCTAGGGTCTACCTTAACTCCTTCATGAGATACAATATGACCCAGATATTCCACCTCTTGTACTCCAAAGAAACATTTGGATCTTTTTGCATATAATTGTTTCTCCTCCAATAGTTGTAGCACCTGTCAACATGTTCAACATGATCCTTCCAAGACTTGTTGTAGATTAGTATATCATCAAAAAATACTAACACAAATTTTCTAAGGAATGGTTTGAAAATTGAATTCATCAAACCTTGAAATGTTGAAGGTGCATTGGTAAGGCCAAAAGGCATGACCAAAAATTCATAATGACCCTCATGAGTTCTAAATGCTATTTTCGGAATGTCTTCAGTCTTCATTCTGATTTGATGATATCCTGAACGAAGATCCAACTTGGTGAAGTAAATTGATCCATGCAATTCATCCAGTAATTCATCAATGACAAGAATGGGAAACTTATCTTTAATAGTGAGCTTGTTGAGCTCCCTATAATCCGGACACATGCACCATGATCCATCCTTCTTGTGCACCAATACTACTGGAGTAGAGAAAGAACTTTGACTCGGTTGAATTATACCAGCCTCTAGCATTTCTGCAACCATACGTTCAATTTCACTCTTTTGGGCATAGGGATATCTATACGGCCTGATGTTTGGAGGAACACTTCCTGGAATCAGATGAATAGCATGATCATGATCATGAATAGGTGGGAGACCTTTGGGAGTCTCAAATACCTTGGAATGATTGTCCAAGACTTTTTGGAGATCTGGAGAAATAGATGATTCCAATGTGGAAACATCTAGCGAACATAATTGTGCAATTACACCTCTTTGTTCCCTTTTTAGAAGCTTTGTCATACCGTTAGAGCTGATTATCTTTCCTGGTTTCCCTGCAATACCCCTTAATTCAACTTCCTTTCCTTCCACAGAAAATTTCATGAAAAGTTCTTGAAAATTAAAAGCTATTGTACCCAAGGATTGTAGCCATTGGACTCCTAGTACAACATCAGCACCTCCCATTGGAATGGAAAGCATTGGGCTAGTCAATACATATTCTCCCATGGATAGCTTGATATTATGGCACTTTCCAAGCAATTTATTGTTCCTCCATTTGCAACCATCACTTGACACTCTGGTGCTAGATATAAGAAGCAATTCATTCTTTTGCTACCTTACAATGAATAAAATTGTGGTTACTTCCTGAATCAATCAACACTATTACCTTTTTCTTCTTGATTTGTCCTTCTATCTTGATGGTTTGAGGAGTGGTAATTCCCACCAATGCATTACAAGATATGGTCGGATTCATTTCTTCTTTATCTAGGCTTTGTTCCTGGAGTATATCCTCTTCTTTTGACCTTTCTTGCTCCTTTTCTTCTTCCTCTTCACAATCTATGTAGAATAATTTCTTCTTAGCACACTTATGACCTTTAGTGTATTTGCTATCACAACTGTAACAAATCCCTTTTTCTCTTTTTTCTTCCAATTGTTGTGGTGTCAACCTTATAGGTTGTGGAAGACTAGGGGCAACAACACTTCCATCTTTATAGTTGTGAGTGGTATGCTTCCTGGTTGCCATAATTTTGCTTTCCATTTTTCTTGCTAACCCGAATGCCTTCTCTAATGAATCAGGTTCCCAAAGGTGAACATCATGTTGGATATTATCCTTTAAAGTCCCTATTAACACATCAATCCTATGCTCCTCTAGAATATTTTTTACCCTTATGTTCAATTTTTTGAACTCCTCAATGTGCTCCATTATTGAACCCTTTTGTTTGAGACTTATCAATTGGCTAAAAAAAGTGTTGCTTTTTGTATCCTCATAATGTGCTATCAATTCTTCCGTAAAAATTGCCCAAGTGATAATTTGTTTACGAGAGAAAAGCCATTGATACCATACAAACTTATTTGGTTCCCAATATAAAGTTGCAATATGTACCTTTTGTGTGTTTTGCACATTATTCAGATCGAAAAATTGCTCCATCTGTAATATCCATGTTACGGGATCCTTGCCATCAAACTTTCTCATATCGATTTTTGGAATATGGTGGGTCTTCAATCCAACATTAGGGTCTATGGAATCATGATTAACATTTCTTTTTTTCTCATCATGAGTTTCCTTTACTACCCTTTCACCATTAGTGACCATTTCTTGTAGCAACTTATTCATATTTATCTTCAATTCTTCCATGTCTGTCTTCAAATCTGTCTTCCAATCGTCCATCTTAGCTTCCATGCCATTCATCTTAGCTTCCACGCCCTTTATCTTAGATTGCATGCCATTTATCTTAGCTTCTGTTAACTTTTGTGAGATTGACATTTGTTGCACTTGGTCTTGTAATTTTGATATATCATGTAGCATTTCTTCCTCTTCTTCATGAGTCATGCTACTGCTTTTAGGTTGCTTACTAGGTGTTTGCATTTTCTTTCCTCTGGGCATCAGTTACCGATAACAATGCTCTACTATGCCCTTTGAATTCCTTCAAAATAATTTTTCAAACCAAGCTTAAGCAA
The DNA here is from genome assembly GCA_031772625.1 of Pinus tabuliformis. Classification (NCBI taxonomy): domain Eukaryota; kingdom Viridiplantae; phylum Streptophyta; class Pinopsida; order Pinales; family Pinaceae; genus Pinus; species Pinus tabuliformis. The sequence goes on from CM062811.1 coordinate 906,401,558, forward strand.
AAATTTAAAAAAATCTACACACCTTTTTTCACTTTGTAGGAGCTCGATATTTCCTCTGATGTATCTTTGTAATTTCTAATCATCCAATTCTGAAATTGCGACCTATAGTAGCCCTTTGTGTCCTCTTTCCAATGCCACCATTCTGATCCCAATTGGATTCTCCAAGGAAGAGTTATGTCAAATCTCCCACAGTGACCTGATTATAGACTAGTTCAGTAGAGCAAACTTGTATGACGTGCCACGTGTCCCTATTTCGACCTTTGGCTCTGAAAAAGATATACAATAAACTATAGTCCTTCCTCTTTCTGTAGCTTCTTACGAAATTTCAATCCGATGCTCAGAGCGAAAGTTATGACGATTTTTCCCCAGATCACCTGTTTGGAATGTAATTCAAGAGTCTGCAAAAAGACCAACTTCCTCAGATCATATCTCCGCAAATATAGCACTAAAAGCTCTGAAATTTGGACTCGAGATTCAGTGCGACATCTTCTCAAATGGGTTTTTTTTAGCTTCTGAAACGTCATAGAAAAAAAGTTCTAGCGAAAATGCCACGATGACCTGTTTGGAGCAGCAAAACCCTAGAATCCAAAGCTCCGATACAAAATGTTATGAAACCAGCTCAAGAAAAAGATAGAAAAGATAGATCAATGCCTTAGAATTCAGCCTCTTTGAGGGAGAACCCTCTTTTACATTACATAAATGAACAATTCTTGGATGATTCAAATGACGAAACCTCCTTTCTATATATAGGAGTCTAAGGAGTCACAATATAACCCAACCGACCTAACAATAATAATATAAAGCCACAAAAATAACAATAGAGGGATTCTATGGGGCACAGTAATAACAATATGGGGATAATAGGGGCACAACAATATTAATAAGGGGTACAACTACAATAGTAATGAGGTAATCACTAGTATTATAGGGACCCAACAGAAAACCACGTTATGGTAGTAGGTCGCTCTTGAACATGACACTTTCACTTCGTCTCTGTGACTATTTGGGTTGGGTTATCTGCTTGATGGTTATCATACCTATGGTCTATCACACCATCCATCACTTTTGGTTTTGGGTCAATGCTGCCAATTCATTCAGACTATTTAGGTTGGGTTATCTACTTGATGGTTATCATACCTATGGTCTATCACACCATTCATTACTTTGGTTTTGGGTCAATGCTCCCAATTCATTCAGTGTCACTGATATGTTCAAGAGAAGTCATTCAGTCAAAACACATCCTTTTCAATATCATAAACCTTCATTTTCATCAGCGCCATTCCTGAACCTTGTGTCGTCAATCAAATTCCATCTCCAAAATCACTACATCGTTTCGTGTCATTGATGTGGGATACATCAAGGCCCTCCTGCAATGAGTCGCTTCTTTTTGAAATCATCACATTATCTAAGAAGTTGACTTAGAAACACCCTTCCAGTACCTTGAGGCTTGCATACATCATGTTAGCACTCAGAATGAACCTCAAGGCTGAGAAGAGGCAATTCCGAGGTAACCACAGACCAAGCTTTTGATCTGGAATCTAGCCCTTCTAGACCAAAGAGGGCTCTCTCTTTGCCAACAAAATGTGGCTGCAATAAGTGAATCTTAGTCTAGCCATGAAGTACGGGGATTTGATTGAAAATTTAGGGTCAAAAACAACAAGAGAAGGGACCATTGGGCTATGGAATCAAGGCTAGTTTCTACCAGCAAACTTGGGGTAAAGTAAGTGCAATGTTTAGCCAGATAAAAGATATAAATGAGAGAAGGAAAGAGGAGAAACCCAGCTGCACTACAGGCATCAATCATGGGATGGATCTACAATGGAAACTTTATAAGAAAGAGAAGCACAGGGTTACTCAACAGAGCATCTAACAGAGGATGGATTCTAAAAAGATAACCACTACATTAAACAACATAATCATTGTGAAAGGAGCATCGTGCGTGGATGGATTCCTAACACTTCCCTTAGAGAATGCTGTAACAAAATTAGCAAAAAAAACAAAGCATGGAAATGAATTTACAAGAAAAACATGCTGCACATTAAACACCGTGATGGATCCTAAGTTTAAAGGGCAGAGACTGCTCCAATAGAATAATATTCAGAAAAGTTTAAGCTTTACATAGTCCAATAGTAGCTTTCCTCTACTGAAAAATTTGAACCCTTTACACTCTGAAATTCATAAAATATATACAATTAGCTCATCCCTGTACTAAGGGAGTTGAGCTCAACCATCTCCCCAAGGATAGAAACAGTTACATTATATTTGGACCGAATTTCTGAAAATAGGGGTCAGAGATGAACTCGTATCTCTTGAACCATAACACCTGTTACAAAACTGAAAGATATTTTGTAGATAAGGTCATTATTGAGTAAAACATCTCCCAAATTTTAGAAATTTATTTCCAGTTTCTTGAAATCTGTGCCACAAAGTAATCCTTAAAACAGGAAATCATTAAATATTTAAATCTGTAAAAATAGGCTGTAAAGATCTAGTCAAATATTTCAATTCACGGCAATTGTGAATAAACGGAAAGATTTTTTTGTTATATGGCTCGTGGTTGACAAAAGCCTCCTTGGCTTTCTCAAAATTACTTTCCATATGCTATACAATGGCGTCGTACTACAATGACTAAAACCTTGAAACAAATGCAAAATTTGTTTTGTTTTAATGTAGGCTTCAAATATCACTGCATATCTCCCACATAGTAACACCTGTGCATAAACTGAAGGAGGTTTTTGTTATTTGGTATGTTATTGACAAAAAATGATTTCAATTTTGTAAAATTCATGTCCATTACTTCAGAAACTTATTTTGTAGTAAACGTGTCCCTGTGTGCAGCAAATGATCTCAAAACATGCATAACCAAGAATCAATCATTCATTTCAATCATATCTTCTGATCCAGGAACCGGATTCAAGCATGAAATATACCATTGGATAGATATTTCTAAGCTTCTTCTGATGAACATACTTAGGATATGATTTGCACTGAAACTCATGTGCAAAACATATTTGAAAAACAGACATAGAAAGAGCCCATTTTTATCCCTGGTGACGGGTTGCGAATACTGGAACTAACATTTGCCTTTTTGGGGATGGCAGCTCCTTGGAGGTGTCAAGAACACCATAGACCAAGTTCCTCATCCATTGGGAAATACGATCACAAATAGTTGTAAACCCAAAAAACTAATACCAATCCAAAAACATATACATACTACAATATGTACATAGACAAATACCGGAAACTGAAATGTTGCATTGGACAACTTATTTATTTACAAATCTACCCTACTATGATGCAAAATTGATAGATGAAGTAATGTTGTAATGCCAGACCAACCAATCAAGCAACTGTGGAAATGATGATGCTAGGGATTTCTTGAACTAGGAAACAATTGGAAATGCTGACAGCCATACATGCACAAAATGAGTCTAGTTGTGTAAAAGACAATTTGGTTTGTCATTCAAACTGAAAAGATACTCCATATATGTAACAAAAAGATCTTAGAAACTAGACCATGTATGCTTCCCTAACTCCTCAACATATGCTTCTAGCTGCACACTGTTAATGCAAACATCCACAGGCAACCCTATTGTTTCTTGTTTTGAAGGAGGGAGAGTTTCCAAGAACTTTTTGGGATCTCGGAATTCATATGACTTAATTTGAACATCTATATACTCAATCTCCTTCTCAAAATTTTCAACCACTAACTCAAAGAAACCAGTTTTACCGTTAAGAGGAAACTTCGAAGATCTCAAACATTGAAGCACGGTAATGAAAAATACCTCATCTATTTCAATATCCACTAACTGATATCTAACTTCTTTTAAAACTTCACAAAACACAGGGTTTTCCACACACCATAACATATTATTTTAGTGCATGAACGAATTAGTGAGCGTTGGAATCTCTGGATTAAGTTGGAGTCACCAAGTGAATGTTTTAGCCTTCATATGTTTGATCACTGTCCACCATCAGCAACCAGATCTGAAACTTGAATGATCTTTCCTGGAGAAGATTTGTCACCTCATTCCCCAACAACAGTGCTAATATGTTAGCACTCAGAATGAACCTCAAGGCTGAGAAGAGGCAATTCTGAGGTAACCACAAACCAAGCTTTCGATCTGGCATCTAGCCCTGCCAAACCAAAGAGGGCTCTCTCTTTGCCAACAAAACGTGGCTACAATAAGTGAATCTTAGGCTAGCTATTAAGTACATGGATTTGATTGAAATTTGTGGGTCGAAAATAGCAGGAGAAGGGATCATTGGGCTATGGAATCAAGGCTAGTCTCTACTCTTTAAACTTAGGATCCATCATGGTGTTTAATGTGCAGCATGTTTTTCTTGCAAATTCATTTCCATGCTTTGATTTTTCTACTAATTTTGTTACAACATTCTCTAAGGGAAGTGTTAGTAATCCATCCATGCACGATGCTCCTTTCACAATGATTATGTTGTTTAATGTAGTGGTTATCTTTTCAGAATCCATCCTCTGTTAGATGCTCTATTGAGTAACCCTGTGCTTCTCTTTCTTCTAAAGTTGCCACTGTAGATCCATCCCCTGATTGATGCCTATAGGGTAGCAGTCTTTTTCCTCTTTTCTTCTCTCATTATATATTTAATATGGTTGAACATTGTGCTTACTTTGCCCCAAGTTTGCTGGCAGAAACTAGCCTCGATTCCATAGCCCAATGATCCCTTCTCCTGCTATTTTCGACCCACAAATTTCAATCAAATCCCCGTACTTCATAGCTAGCCTAAGATTCACTTATTGTAGCCGTGTTTTGGTGGCAAAGAGAGAGACCTCTCTGGTCTGGCAAGGCTAGATGCCAGATCAAAAGCTTGGTCTATGGTTACCTCATAATTGCCTCTTCTTAGCCTTAAGATTCATTCTGAGTGCTAACACATCAATGGCGAGTTTTTCACTTCCGGCGATAGGTTAACATCAATGGCCTTTGAGCGAAAGAGTTTGTATGGTGTTAGACATCAAATCATCCATTCACATTGTGTAGAATGTAGTGCAGTACCTTGAGGATCATTATCATTATCAGTGATTTCTCTCGCGTGTGTTAATAGCTTACATAATTGGCTAGTAATCAGATGGTGTCTTCCCATGTTTGACTCTAGATCACGTATTCACATGGTTAGACTCATACTTGAGTGAACGATTGAACGAGATAGAAGACCCCAGATCTAGTTTCATCCATCTGGGTTGTGATTTCAGGAGTACTAAATCATATGTACAATGGCTTTACATTGATGGTCATTCCATTCATGGGTTTATATCTGTAGACAACTGTTTATGTACATGTAATGAAAGTTTATAAGTTGAGCATGGGTATGCCTTCCCTCAGCAATTCATGTGAAAATAAAAAATCATGATATATGTATTGTAATTGATGCAGGTTACCTTCCACTTCGATACCTCCTCATCACATTGTAAAGCATTTCATTCGACATTGGCTTTTTTCCAACTTCATGCTTTAGGGGGCAACTATTATAGATCCATTTGGGCACATCAATCCCATCATCCAGATCAGTGTTTTAGGGATCATCAAATCCTAATTTTAGTTGCTAAATGCCCTAAACAAGTCACCCCTTTGAATGCCTCCTTCCCAGATAGTTTCATGACTTGAAGACATCCAAAAATAGCCTCTAGAGGGACCAGCACAGGTAGGCCCACGTAAGGGTGTGCTACAGAGCAGTTAAGTCCATGCCAGGGTGCTCTACAGAGCACTTAGGCTTCCTTTCACCTACGTTGGGCGAGTTTGAGTGAAATTCACATAGGGTTTGGGGAATATTCTTATCTTTTGGAGTCATATAGAAGGTTCCCTCACTCATCAACTCCTATGAGCTGGAAAATGGATGAGGAATGAGTTAATATGCATCATATCCTCTCATTCATTCCTCCATGGAACTAATTCCAAGTATGGAAGGCCATTCAATGCCATCATTTATGACAAAACCTTCTTCATCCCCCTATAAATTGACCACTCATCTAAGTGATCAGGGTCTGGACTTTGATGAATTGTAAGGAGATAATGTTAGTTTGAGAATTGAAACTATTGTAAGTGTCGTTATGCTATTGGAATGTCATGCTTATGATGTGATGTGGATGGAACCAAAGTTGTAGGAGTGACTACAAATCAGGCTTCATGGTTGTAATTCCTTCTTCTATTCAATAATTTATAAAGTATTTGAACCTTTTTCCCATATTCTTATCTTGTTATATGATGCTTATATGTGTGAATGTATCTTATTCCATTTACTTGTATTCAATAGGTATTTTTCTTTGATCGGTTCTTTGTCTTCTATTGATGTTTACAGGTACTTCTCAAGTGTGTTAAGTACGGGAAGGAGTGACAGGATCAATTCAAAGGAGACAAGAGGAAAGAGGAACTACAAGTAGGTCTTCTCATCTTCTTTGTCTTATCTATTTCTTATAGGAAAAGGCTAAAGTGCTTTAAATTGTTGTTCTATATATGGCTACTTATCTGGGGAATTAGTATTTATCCATAGATACCAAATTCTCCAAAACATCCCTGTCTCAAGATAAAGGTATGGTCTCAGTTTTGAATGCATGGTCTCGGTACACACCTTGCATACTCTTTAGGAACAGTCAAGGCGTAAGTTTGATGACAAGGATCTCAGTGATCCCACAGAGATACACTTTGTCTCATATTCTGAACGTAATCATAATCTCGGCAAAGTGATTTCATGAAGATTTAATTATGAAGTCATCATTGTTATGAAATATTTTGGTGCAACTTCAGTATAAATATTTAGTGGGTACAGAGATCATCTTAGTGAAGGTACAGTTATAACCTCAAAGAAGGCACAACTATGATCTCGGTGAAGATGCAACTGCAATAGCCTCAGTGATGAGATTGAACTTTGTATAGTAATAGTGATTTTGATGATCTCAATAGTGTCAAAAAGAGGATTGGTGTCTTGGACTTGGAGTGGCTTAATAGGTCAATGGTCTAGGTCTTGATATTCGTCAATTTAATCTCCATAAGAAGAAGTTCGTGCGGGTTTTCCTCTCCAAGAGGGAGAGGTTTTGGCCCTGGAAGAATTCCAAACATCTTGTTTTATTGTCTCTTTGTTTTGGTAGCAGTTTGATGAAGCAAACACACACACTAATAATAAGAGAAGAAGATCAAGCTAATATAAATTGCAAAAGCACTTCAAAAATTGTTATCAAGCCTAGAAAAATCTCCTTAATCCCATTTTCCCTACATTCTTTAACAAAAATATGATTTAACAATAAACATATTTATTTACTATTAGTACAATAAGTTAAGAGTAAGAAGTTAAAGGTCATATTTAAGGTTTTCAAGGTGAAGGATTTTATTACATTCCAAGGTTTTCTACTGCTTTTATGAAGTTTGTTCATAACATTAGTATCAGAGTTGTTCGATCCTCTAGCCACTCAACTGCTACACAAAGTGAGTCTGATTTGGCCTTTGTCCATCAAATTTTTGTTAACCTTGTTGTTATCACGATTCAAACATTTCATTACACAAGTTTTGGATATTTTCTATTTTGTTGTCAGGTCTTTGGCCATTAAAAAAAAGTAATATATATATCTATATATAAAAGAGAAGAAGAGGAGGAAAAAAAGTTGATTTTTTTTTATGAAAAATAAAATTAAAAACACACACACATATGTAGGGTTGAAAAAATTATATATACCATATTATAATTATTAAAAAAGAACTAATAAAAAAAATAAAAATAAACTAAACTAAATTTACCTTCTGCCACAACCAATGTATACAAGAGTTGCCGAAGCAGCCACGTGCTAAGTTGGAACCACCGACTGCTACCACAACAAATCGACACCCCCTGTCTTGTCTCTTAGCCCCTAACTAAAAACATTTACCACTTAATGCGACCCCTTTGCTCCCCAAGCCTCTAAATGCATCCATGTCATCACATCCTTATCTATCGATTGATAGACCATCATTTTCTACCGCTACAATTTACAACCTAATTCACAGACCCTTCGTTTATACATAGTCACCCTAATTGATGTCTGTGCTCTACCACAACTCCCACACCACTACTAAATATAGTTGCCACTCAATCGAATTTTGGTGTGAAATATTCTTAATGCATATAGTAGGTTTCATTCAAGGGAAATCATGATATAAAAAATTAGCGTTATACTTCAATGCCAAGGAATATATTTGAAAAATATCATATTATAGAGTGACACTCTAAGGAGTGACAACCGAAGAAATAAAATGAGAAGTCTAGGAAAAAGAAAAATAAAATCGTTCCTTGAAAAAATAATTTAAGGTTATACATATTTATTTATTATTAGTACAATAATTTAAAAGTAAGCAGTTAAAAGTTGTATTTAAGGTTTTCAAGGTGAAGGATTTTATTACATTCCAAGGTTTTATGATGCATTTATGAACTTGTTCATAACTCAACCTGATTCTATTATGGTAGTGCTATATAAACTCAATAAAGAAACACACTTTATTCCTATTAAATCTACCTTCAAGGCCATTAACGTAACATAAATAAATTTCATGAAGGAGATATTTAGAATCCATGGTATGCCCATGTTGTAGCGGCTACAACCACCTTCCAAATTGTTTCCTATGCTTCGATTTTGGAGCCTTCCTTACTATCCACAGTAGATCATCTCTCACTGATCTAGGTATTCATGCTTTGACTGAGACTTATATTTTCATTTCTTCTTGTGTTTGTTAACTTAGCTAATTCTTCTAAGTCACAAGTTGATCTCCTAACTTGGTCTCACAGCAGTTCTGGGAGTGCCTCTAGAAATTATGCAATCCTTGAGGGCAAGAAACCTTAATTATGGGAATTGCAGAGTCCTTACTGCGAGTGAGCCTTGAGCTCAGAAACTATGTAGTCATGGGATGTAGCCCATCATTGATCCCAAAAATTGCACAACCCTCACTGAGCTCAGAAACTGTGCAATGCACTGAGCTCAGAAACTGTGCAATGCACTGAGCTAGAAAGTTTCCCACTTCCCCAAAACTGCGCAATATTTCTTGGAAATGTGCATTGTAAGTTTCCCCAGAAAAAAGGAAAAAAAATGCATTCCTAAAAATAGGGATCTATTTTTAGCATCTCAAACAAGGCATTTGTGCTATTTTTAGAAACGTATGCCAAGTGTCTCTTTTTCCTTGATGTTAGGAATGCACGTCATAAACCCTAATTTGTCCAAATCTACTTAATCAATGCTTCTAGATCTCATTTTCACACTTGATCTTAGAACTCTAGCATTCCTAAGGAGATCAAGGAACCTTCGGTGTGATCATCGTCACTTTTCTGAGTGAGTTTTGCTTTTGTCATCTTTTGCTTCTTTTTTAGTCGCCTTTTGTTGTTTGGCTTGTGTGAGTGTTGTTTCACTTGTTTCTCTTCATGGTTGTTGGCGTTTTGACTTGTTTTAACTTGTAGAAGTGTTGTTTTAAGTTTTAGATAACCTTTCTAGAGTGTCGCATTAGTTTTCCTATTCTTCCACCAATGGTTGTCATTCCTGACGAATCTCCTCATATACTTTGTTTTCCTTCTATTTGATCAATTGTTGCACTTGATCCACATGCATGTATCTACACTTACTCACATCTACATTGAACTTCACACTATCTCTCAGATCTGCCTGTTTTCCACACTTCCCTGGGCAGATCTAGGTTTCCCTTGGTCGTTTTTCACTTTTCTACCTGGAACTGCACAATCCGGAGGCTCAAGCCACAAGCTTGGCCTCTGGAATTGCACAGTTGCAATCCAAGATAGCTCCAATTTCACACAATTCAGTTACAGGAGCCAACCTTTCAGCTTCACCACTGAGACTACACAATGTACAGTATCTCCTATGCCTTTGCCCAAGCTAAACTATGCATTGTTTCAACCAACAGGCTTCCACCTTGGCATCTAGTCCCCCCTATCTGGAAAAATTGTGCAATCCTTCCCATCTAGTGCTCGGTTTAATGCTTGAACTTGCCTTATAAGTTGTTTTTCTTAAAAATGACATTTTCTTGGCATGAGTGTCCTTCTCGTCCCACAGGTACAACAATTGTTGAGAATATCTCCAGCAGTCACTGTTAACATGGCATCTAAGAGATATGCATCAAAGGAAACCACTAAGAGTTGTATTGGGGAAGCAGTTGAGAAAACATCATTTGATTTTCCAGTGTATGCAGATACTCAGTTGTTTATAGAGAAGGGATCATCATGGACATGGAAATTATAAAAGACACTTTTGCAAAGGACTTTGAGGCAAACTTAGAGGACTGACATGTTTATCTCAGCATCCGGAAGTCAGGGATATAGAAGGCTGCATGTAGGTACCCCACCTTCCCATGTGCATAGATCATCAAATGGATTGTCTCAGACATAGATGAAGACCATGACAATGAGCAGTCCCAGTGGTCAGAATCTTTCCACCTTTTGGGTAGAATGCTTTTAGTAGATGTATCACTTGCCCGAGACAGTAAAGCGCATGGCCTCACTCTCTTATGCCACCCAAAGCTATGTGAACACAAGATACATTGTCAAACGCTAGGTTAAAGGGCCATCAAAGTTTCGAAATTCACCCACCCATGTGTATAAGACAAAGTCTCTCAGGAATGCTTACCAACTCTTGGTTATATTTGCTTGTATAATCCATGGTCAACAGAGCACTGAAACCTTTCCTAAAGGGTGGGCATTCTTATTGGACCAGTTGGTGAATGGTGGGAGACCATTCAACTAGTCAGATTTGTTGGCTCAACAATTGAAGGCCCATGTAACACAAGCTTGGAATACGCCCAAGGGAGAGCGAGTGATATTTTATATGTTTCCAGACTTACTGGATTCAATTTATGCAAAATAATAGTTCCCTGGCATGAACTAGACATGGAAACCATGAGAGACCATTGTGAACATCTATTGCAAGTTGCTTTCAGAATGCAATTATCATTGACCACTTTATCATCCTACTGTATAAGTTTATCTTTGGAGAAGATCCAACTTGCATGTCCCAAGAAGCAATGGAGACGATAGTAGACATTGCAGAGTGGTATGCCTCACTAGTTGGCATCTTCATTAGAGTGTTTGGCGAAGAGAAGCCTCCACATGTCTTACCAAGGTATGCCACAGACAAACTGATCATGGAAGAAGTATCACACCATCTCACTGCAATGTTGTCAACATCACTACATAGGAAGAAGAAAGCACCATGGCCCACCCTTCTTTTGTATATCTAATTATATGAGATTAAGAACTTGAAATTCATAAATGTCCAGGCTGAGGAAATAGTGAGATTGAAATTTGGAACTAAGGACTTTAATCCATACGATCCCCACAACATTTTTAAAGACCATTGTATGATATTTTAATTTATGTGGATTGGCGGGGCATTTCATTAGCTAGAGGAGGATCCTTGGAGGTTCTACTACAATGTCTCCAGAATCAATGAGCTAGACAATTTAGCAAAGATTTCATAGGCCACTCCACAGACAACAATAGCTCTAGAAGCAATAGTAGTAGTAGAAGGAAGAAATCCCATGCAAGAAAAGGGAAAGAGGAAGATTGATGACAGTCCAGAGGGAGAACAAAGCTGAAAAATGAAAACAAATCCTCTTATTGAGAAAGTAGCTTTGGCAGCGAAAGCAAAGAGGAAGCAAAGGATGTAGAAAGTAGAGTGGAGGAAGAGAGAAAAGCAGAGGTTGTAGGAAGCAGAACTGAAGTTGAAGGAGAAAGAGAAGAAGTTGTATGAAGAACAAGAGTTGAGGAGGAGAGAACGAGAAGAGAAGAAGAAATAGGAAGAAGAACAAAGGCAAGGTGCAATGACAAACAAAAAAATGTTGATATAGGTTAAAGAATAGGAACAGGAACAAACAACAATTAAGGAGGAAGGTGAACAAATGCATGACCGGGAGCTTGCTTAGAAGATTGAGAAACTAATCAAAGTGATAGACATGGATTTGGAATAGGACCCACAACATGAAGATCTTGACGTGATTCTGGAATCACCATGGGTCATCCCTCAATCTCCGCCACCTCCAGTAACATAACCAGCCCAGAGCGAGCAAGGAGATGTTGTTATCCTCGATGATGATCCGGTCATGGATGTGTGCAATCTATCATTCAAAGAGTTCCAAAATATGATTGTACAAGCATGAAGAAGACACTTTCCAGATGATCATGCATCACCTACATTCATTAGAGAAAGGGTGATAGTGTTAGACACTAGGAATCATCTAAATGCCATTGTTGAATCCAACATTCCCTATGTAGGAGCAACAAGATCAAATGTTCAGTATTTGGAAGCTGATAATGAGCAACTCACACACAACTTGTAGGTAGTTATGTAAGAGGCATAAAAACTCCAAGGAGCAGTGTATAATGCATTTTTCACATTGGGGGAGTTGAGAGCAATGATACTTGCTGAATAATCAAAACTTGGGGAAACCATCCGGAATCTCTATGATGGGTTTGTCACCATATATAAATCAATTGTCCATTTGCATGGCTCATGGTAGCAGAGCAAAGAGTTTATTAAAACTCTAAAAAAATACAAGCTGCCATTGCCTATGTGCAATAATGGCCAATGTGGTTCAAAGGGGCCCCGCTTGACTTAGTGAAGAAAATGAAGACACGGGCAGAGTTACAGAAAGCGAAGGTTGGAATGTTGATTTAGAACAAGAAGTAGGTCACCACATTCATTAGCCGCATTAAGGCCTCATATGTATGGTTGTATAAAATTTTGGATTTCTTGGTGAGAACACACGAGATCCCATCAATTGGTTTCCTCACCAAGGCTAAACCCAAGAACTAAGTCTCGAAGGAGGTCGAAGAGTACTTGGAGCAGCTAAGAGAGAATGCCACTAGGGAGGACTTGGATCTGAACACACATAACATGCTGGATATCATCAGTGTTCATGTCAAAGTCAACACAATGTTGCACATGCTTCAGAATGAGTTGGACACAAGTTCCAAGATAGTGTACCCGGATGCCATGGAGGCTAGATTCTGCTTCCATCAAGATACTGTTAAGAATTTTGGGGACACCATCACATAGTACCAAGGTTTGCAACAATATGTGACTGAGAAGCAGCAAGTGGAGGTTGTTGAGCTAGACTTATCCCAAACTCTAGCATCGTAGTGTTGTGTCTTTTTAGGCTTTCAAGTTGTCTCTACGCTATTTTGTATTATATGGGTACAAGTGTAAATATTGGAATATGAAAAGTCATCATGTAATGTAATGTGTTGCTTTGTGAAGAAGTTGAAGAGTCATGAGCGTAGTCCAAAGGTCACAAAGGGGAGTTGAAGAGTCACACCCTCTTGTTATAAATAGAACCTCATAACTCATGTAACGGTCTTTTGGGAGCCATGATTTTTACTAGGCTTAGACTTAGAAAGAGCTTGGGATTATTGTGAAAAGCCTTGGCTTCTCCATAACATAGAGTGAGTCTATTTCTTTGGAGGAGCAGGTGTTCTTGGCTTTAATGTTCCACTATTTGGGCTAGTGATCATAAATAGTGTATTTATGGATGGAAATTTCACTTATAATAGTAAAATCAGAGCCAATACCCTTTCATGCATATGTTGTTAATATAATAGGAATATTCTTGTTGTATTGGAAATATATGTTATTTAACTTATGCATATGCTTATGAAATATTTTGTTTGCATTTTTATGAATCTTGTTGGATGCGTGTTGTTGTATTAATTCATCACTTTAACTTGTGGAATATTATGTATCTTAGCTTGTGATATCATTTCACTCGTGTGTTCTTTTGAAATTGCATACTATTACAGGCTTCCAAGGGGTGCACTTTATTTTCCCTTTGTGTGTTGGAACCTTCATGCATCACACTTGACTCTTCGCAGGGTCACACACTTGCTCTCGCCCAAAGTTATCATACTTCCCGCTGCACATTTCCACAGACAAGGCATAACATTACCACCCATTGTTGGGACTCCTACTCCAAATGGTGTGAGGTCTATTTTGAACTTCACATCAGGGATATCCCCTAAATGTTGGAGGGTCCAACACGGTCAACATTTCTGGCACTAGAAGGAGAGGCAGATGAAAAGCTAAACCCTCGAAGTCTATTTTAAATTTCTACACTTATTTGATAACTTCTCACCAAATCATAACCCCGACATGTTTTTCTAACTCTACAAATATGAAAGTGTTGGCGAGAATTTTAAATGGCTTGTCCAATTTCAAGTTCTATGGCCAAGGTGGAACAACCTTACTCAAGCACACAAGTACTTTTCTTGGTTTCTACGATAGGCATTACATCGAGTCTGAGGATGATGCCTGTAGGCTGTTCGCTCTCATGTTTGAAGGGTGCGTGAAGGAATGGTGTTACACATTTCCTAAAGCCTTCATACACTCTTTCAAACATTATTTTGTAGAATCATGTCATGCTTTCAATGTTTATGATCGCAAAGCCCTTAATAAGAAAATTTTAAAATTTCAAAAAGAACCTGACGAATATCTTTAGGATTTTCACGATTGTTTCATTCATTATGGATTTGAATTTCCTGAAGATGAAGTTGACTGGTATTTCTTGGTTGATAGTTTTTTGTATCTTGTTCACATTTCTAAAAATTCACATGAGTTATAATATTTTTAACCTCTCCCAACATACCTCAGTATTGGAGCTTCTAAATCTAAGACAAATAAGTTTTTTGTTCCAAGTGACCCTTCATCCCCTTCTCATCAAATAACTCTCACTCCACAAGTTTAGGTGGGGGAAGTTGACAATTCGCCTATTGATCTACCACCATCTTCTCCTACTCCACGTACTCAAAATTTCAGTGCATATTTGGATAGTGACTTCAATGGTTGTGATGAAGTGTTATCTCCTTGTCCTCCATCCTTGGGTCCCTCTGATCCTCCAATTTTGTATGTGTTTTGTTAACCAATTTCAAATCTCTCTTTTGATGTTCACGAGGATCAAGTTCTGGAAGGAGTTGGTGTTAAACAACCAACCTATGATATTATTTTTGATGAGTATGTGTGGGAGTCTGAACAGGAGTTCACGGTGAAGGATGACCTCCCTCTGTCTGCACCTCTTCTGCATTATCTTTACATTTTCCATGATTTTGTCATTACTGTTAATCTTGTGAAAATTCAGTTTCAGATGTTACTACTTTCGATCATTTTTAGAAAACGTGGAATGCCATTTTTTCATTTGAACGTGAAAAGGACAAATTTGTCTCCTTTGATCCTCCCAATCTCTCATCTTACCCTTCCAAGATCATAGAGGGTGAAATTCCTCATTTTCTATCATCCTCGCTTTATGGTTCATAAGATCATGAGGATTCCCATGTTCGTGACATTGAACTTTCTGATTGTTGATGTTCTGATATTTTCAGTGATTCATTCAATCATGATTCTGATTCTTCCATTGTTGATATTTCTAAGCCACTGGTTTTCGATGATCCATATTTAGATGAATTGGAACCTCCCCAAGCTGTCAAGGCACTTTAGCCCGAGATGACGATTATGTCATATTCTCATAGCCTTGAGCTTAGTTCCACTTTTGATCAGAAATGTGTTGAATTTTTCCAGGCTACTCATCACTCTATTGTTCACATCGAGAATCAATCTATCTTACAATCTTTGCATCTTCCATTTGTATCACATGATGCTATCACCTAGTTATTGGAGGAGTCGTACGCAACAAGTGCTGTTGAAAAATGAAAATTTTATTCATTACTCATCTTTGCTCATTTTTCAAGTTCAAAAGTGTGTACCTACTTGTCTTCGACTCGCAATGTGTTTGGACACCATGATACCTCTGCGGAGTGCCTTTCATGCATTTTCTGTTTTTACTTTTCTGTAGATGAATTCAAGCTTCAAACATTTTGGTTTGTATTGTTTTATATTTGTTGTTTATTGGTTTTCTTTTATATCATTTTTGACATACATGCCATCGCCTACATAGTCCAGCCAATGCGTCGATCGCTGCATTGGAAGTATCACTTTATGTAAGTTGACCTATGATCTACTTAGGCTAGGAGTAGCAATAGTTGTTTTCCTTCCTTTGTTTTTTATTTTATTTTCTTTACTTTTTTTTACTTTACCCTACTTCTTTCCTTTGGTTCAATTTCTTTTTAGTTGTAGGTTAGTTTTCGCATGAAACTGTGTTTGGCTTTGCAAAAAATCTTGGGGAAATCCAAGAGGAATTTGTACTGCTAGAAACACTTGGTTATATGTCTATTCCCTCTCTTTATGTGAACCTTGCATTTCTTTTAGTCGATGATACCGTGATGGAAAATATGTTCCTTTTAGAGAGAGTCATAGTGAAATCGTGATGCTTTCACTTTTAATTAGTACTACCTACTCTAATCGGTCTTCTATTTTCAGTTAACCCTTGTCAACTAAGTCGAGTAGAGTAAGGAGAGGGGGAAAATATTAAAAGGTATGTAATAGGTATATATAAATATCCTTCTTTGAAGGGACAACCTCTTCTTCTCTCAATAAGTCTGGATCCCTCTTTCGCCTCATGAAATAAATAAGTGCCTATGCGCAATTATTTAAAAATTAAAAACTGAAAAAAAATGAAAAAAATTACATAAAGGGTGAAAGAGGAGAAATGATTCCTATGCAAAGAGGTGAAGCAAGTAACTTCTCCAGGGTACTGTCCAAGCTCACTGGAAAAGGATCAATGCTTGTGTTGTTGAAGTGACTACGTCGGGGTATTGTCCATACCTGCTGGTAGAAGAGAAACACTAGAGATGAAACTAAAACTCTCGCAGTTTGTTTTACTTGTGCATCTATATACTCGTAATCCCAATCGAAACAACTCGGTTTGACTTGGCTTGGTATGTGTGCTTCCGATAAAGAGAATGGTAGGGACTAGATCTTTAACTCAAGCTAAGTGAAGAAACTATGATGATCAAATAACTGAACAATACTTCCAAAAGAGTTAGACCTGCTTTGCATGAGACAAGGTCCATATAAAGAGCTGGAGTTCTACCAGTGTGTCGCCAATGTTGTAGCGGCTACAACCACCCTCCAAAATTTTTCCTATGCTTTGATTTTGGAGCCTTCCTTACTATCCACAATAGCTCATATTACACTGATCTAGGTATTCATGCTTCGACTGAGACTTATATTTTCATTTCTGCTTGTGTTTGTTAACTTAGCTAATTCTTCTAAGTCACAAGTTGATCTCCCAACTTGGTCTCATAGAAGTTCTGGGCTTGCCTCTAGAAACTACACAATCCTTGAGGGAAGGAAACCTTGATGACGACAATTGTGTAGTCCTAACTACCAGTGAGCCTTGAGCTCAGAAACTATGCAGTCATGGGAGGCATCCCATCACTGAGCCTAGAAATTGTGTAACCCTCTCGGAGCTTAGAAACTATGTCGTTCACTGAGCCAAAAAGTTTCCCAATTCCCCGGAACTGCGTAGTCTTTCTTGGCAATGTGCATGGAAATTTTCCCTAGAAAAAGCAAAAAATCATCCCTAAAAAGTAGTGATCTATTTTTAGCATCCCAAAGGAGGCATTTGTGCTATTTTTAGAAATTTCCACCAAGTGTCGCTTTCTCCTTGATTTTAGGCATGAGTGTCATAAACCCTAATTTGTCAAAATCTATTTAATCGACGCTTCTAGACCTCATTTTCACACTTGATCTTAAAGATATAGCGTTCCTAAGGAGATCAAGGAAATTTCGGTGCAATCTTCATTACTTTTCCAAGTGAGTTTTTCTTTTGTCATCTTTTTCCATTTTTTCTGTCACTTTTGTCATTTGGCTTCTGTGAGTGTTGTTTCACTTGATTCTGTTCATGGTTGCTTATGTTTTAACTTGTTTTAACTTGTAGAAGTGTTGTTTTAATTTTTATATTTCCTTTTCCAAGTGTCACATTAGTTTTCTTGTTTTTTCAACAATGGTTGTTGTTGCAGCCACTCTCCTCACCTACTTTGTTTTCCTTCTATTTAATCAATTTCTACACTTGATCCACATGCATTTATCTACACTTAGTTAGATCGCCACTCAATTTCACACTCTCTCGTATTTCTTATTTTCCACACTTCCCTTAGATAGATGTGGGTTTCCCGTGGCTGGTTTTCACTTTGCACAGCTGACACTACACAATCTGGAAGCTTAAGCCACAAGATTGGCCTCTAGAATTGTGCAGTGCATAGTCCAAGCTAGCTCCAAATGTGTACTATTTAGTTCTAGGAACCAATTTTTCATCTTGGCCATTGAGATTGTGCAATGCACAATCTCACCTAGGCTTTTGCCAAGGATGAACTGGGAATTATGTAGTTTCAACCATCAAGCTTCCACCTTACCTATTGGGATTGCATAGTGCGCAGTTCCCTCGAGCAACTAGCCCCCCCTGTCAAGGAAAATTGTGCAATCCTTCCCATATAGTGCCCAATTTGTTGCTTGAACTTTCCTTGAAAGTTGTTTTTCTTAAAACTGACAATTTCTTGCCATGATTATCCTTTATTTCCCAAAGGTATAGCAATTGTTGAGCATCTCTCTAGAAGTCACTATTACCATGGCATCTAAGAGAGTTGCATCAAAGCAAACCACTAAGAGTAGTACTGGGGAAGTAGTTGAGAAAACATCATTTTTTTTTCCAGTGTATGTAGATACTTAGTTTTTTATAGAGAAGGGATCATCACTGACATGGAAACAAATTAAAGAAAAATTTTCAAAGTACTTTGAGGAAGACTTAGGGGACCGAAATATTTATCTCAACATCTGGAAATCAGGGCTATAAAAGGTTGCATGCAGGTATCCCGCCTTCTCGTGTGCAGATATCATTAGCTGGATTGTATCACACATCGATGAAGACCATGACATTGAGTCGTGCCAATGGTCAGAATCTTACCACCTTCCACGTAGAAGACTTTCAACAGATGTATCACTTGCTCAAGCTAGTAAAGAGAATGGACTCACTCTTCTATGCCACCCATAGCTATGTGAACACAAGATACATTGTCAAATATTGGGTGAAAGAGCCATCAAAGTTTCCATAGACACCCACCCATGTGTACAAGACAATGTCCCTTAGGAAGGCTTACCAACTCTTGGTTATCATTGCTTGCAAAATCCATGCTCAAGAAAGCACTGAAACCTTTCCTGAAGGGTGGGAAGTCTTATTGGACCAATTGGTGAATGATGCGAGACCGTTCAACTAGTCGGATAGGTTAGCTCAAAAATTGAAGGCTCATGTATCATAGGCTCAGAATCCACCCAAGGGTGAGAGAGTGAGATTCTATATGTCTGCATACTTATTGGATGCAATTTGTACACAACATTAGTTCCGTAGCATGAACTAGACATGGACACCGCGAGATACCACTGTGAACATTTGTTGCAATTTTCTTTCATAATGTAGTTATCGAGGAGTAATGGAATGACTAACTAACCACTTTATCGTCCTGTTGTACAAGCTTATATTTGGAGAAGATCCACCTTACATGTCTCGAGAAGTAATGGATGTGATAGTAGATATTGCAGATTGGTATGCCTCACTAGGTGGCACGTCCATTAGAGTGTTTGGTGAAGAGAAGCCTCCACATGTCTTACCAAGGTATGCCATAGACAAACTGATCATGCAAGACATATCATACCATCTCTCTACAGGGTTGTCAATAGCATTACACAGGAAGAAGAAAGCACCATGGCTCACTCTTCCTTTGTAGATCTCATTATACGAGATTAAGAACTTGAAAGTCATAGATGTCGAGGCTGAGGAAATAGTGAGATTTAAATTTGGAACTAAGGACTTTAATCCATATGATCCCCACAACATTTTTAAGGACCACTGTATGAGATTTTACTTCCCGTGGATCAGCGAGGCATTTCATTGGCTAGAGGAGGATCCTTTGAAGTACTACTACAATACCTCCAGACTCAATAAGCCAGTCAGTTCAGTAAGGATTTCACAGGCTACTCCACAAACAACAACAGCTCCAAAAGAAAGAATAGTAGACGGAAGTAATCCCATGCAAGACAAGGGAAAGAGAAAGATTGATGGTAGTCCAGAGGGAGAAAAAAGATGCAAAATGAAAGCAAATCCTCTTATCGAGAAAATAAAATTGGAAGCATAAGCGAATAGGAAGTAAAGGATGCAAAGAGAAGAGCGAAGGAAGAGAGAAAATCAGAGGTTGCAGGAAGAAGAACTGAAAATGCAGGAGACAAAGAAGAAGTTAAAGGAAGAATAGGAGTTTAGGAGGAGAGAATGAAAATAGAAGAAGAAATAGGAAGAAGGACAAAGGAAAGGCATGATTACAGATGAAACAACACCAATACAGCTTAAAGAACATGAACATGAATAACTAGTAGTTGAGGAGGAAGGTGAACAAATGTAGGATCGAGATATTTCTTAGCAGATTGAGAAACTAGTCGAAGTGAAAGACACGGAGTTGGAACACAAGCCATAACATCAAGATCTTGACCTGATGTCGAGAGAACCACAAGTCATCCCTCAATCTCCACCACCTCTAGCAACAAATCTAGACCTGAGTGAGAAAGGGGATGTTTTTATCCTTGATGATGATTCGGTCATGGATGTGTACAATCTATCATTCGACGAGTTCCAAAATAATATTGTACAAGCACGGAGAAGACACTTTCCAGATGATCATGCATCACCTACTTTCATTAGAGAAAGGGTGATAGTGTCAGACACCATGAAGCATCCAAATGCCATTACTGAAGCTAGCTTGGCCTATGTAGGAGCAACAAAATAAAATTTTAAGTAGTTGATGAATGAGAATGAGAAATTGACATAGAACTTGCAGGATGTCAGGAAAGAGGAATAACAACTACGAGAAACAACACAAAATGTAGTTTCCGCATTGGGGGAGTTGAGAGTAGTGATACTTGTTGAAGTATCAACACTTGAGGAAAACATGTTAAATATATATGATGGGTTCGTCCCCGTACACAAAAAAGTTGTTCATTTTCATGGCTTATAGTTGCAGAGAAATGAGTTTGTTAAAAATCTCAAAAGCATACAAGCTTTCATTGCTTATGTGAAAGAACTCACAAGGAGGTTCAGAGGGGCCCTGCTTAACTTAGTGAAGAAAATGAAGCCATAGGAAGAGATGGAGAAATCGAAGGTTCAAATGTTGATTCAGAACAATAAGCAACTTGCCTCATTCACTGGCAGCATTCAGGCCTCATATGTATGGTTGTACGGTAGTTTGGATGTCTTTGTGAGAACACACTAGATCCCATCAATCGGTTCCCTCACCAAAGCTAAACCCAAGAACCAAGTCCAGAAATAGGTCGAAGAGTACTTGGAGCAACTGCGAAAGAATGCAACCAGGGAGGACTTAGAGCAGAATGCACAGAACATGCATAATTTCATCAGTGGTCATGTCAAAGTAAAACCAATGTTGCTCATGCATCAAAATGAGTTGGAAACAGGTTCCAAGACAGTGTACCCAGATTCAATGGAGGCTAGAGTCCACTTCGAGAAAGACACCGCTAAGTAGTTTGGGGACACCATCACACAGTACCCATCTTGGAACCAATATGTGACCGAGAAGCAACAACTGGAGGTTGTTGAGCTAGACTTCTCCCAAACTCTAGCATCTTAGTGTTGTGTCTTGTTAGGCTGTCAAGTTGTCTCCAACCTATTTTTTCTTATTTGGGTACAAGTGTAAAATGTAATATTATGTTGTAAGTGAAATTTCAACTGTCAATATTGGAATACGAAAAGTCATTATGTAATGTAATGTGTTATTTTGTGAAGAAGTTGAAGAGTCATGAGGGTAGTCCAGATGTCACAAAGGGGAGTTGAAGATTTACCCCCTTTGTGGGCTTGATGGGCCCTGACCCAGGTTCATCGTTAGTTAGCGAAGAAAATCCCTACATTACTGGCCCTTTTAGCATCAATCCGTGTAGCGCAGACCGAAGTCTCACTCAAAGCAGTATGGGGGGATGCAGGAACCAAGTTTTTGCACCCTGAGATGGTTGTGATGTCGGTTTTATACCTTAAACCCTTCGTTTGTGCAGATCGATGAGCCTTTAGGGCTTATCAATGTACTTTCTCTTCCATCTCTTAGAACCTCCGCAAAGGTATACGATCTTCCTTCACGCAACCCTAACTAGCGACTCAGGAACTTATGTGCCTTTGTAACAAAATTATTCTATAATTTCCTTAATTATCTTAAGTGTTTGCCAATTTTACCCTGCAATTAAGATTATCTTCGCATAAACATATATCCTTATTTGCATTCATATAGTAGATAGAAACATATATATTCGTGCATAAAATTAGCATTATAACATAAACCGAAAAATTAACATAACATAATTGCATGCAATACACAGAGATAAAATACACAGTAATTTCATAATACTTCTCTTTATTGATGATTCAGATCTCCAATACAGACTCTATCTTCCCTACGCACATAGTTGCAGGGGTCCACACACTTAGCTACGGACTTCTACCCTAGGCCTCTATGCACTTAGTTGCATTGCCTCTTCCTACGCTAAGACTCTCGCTCTTAGCTCTTCACAGAATCATCAAGAACTCAAACGTACTCTCCTTCTCCCTCTTAGACTCTTCTAAGACTCCCTTTTTATACAATCCCATGGTCCGCGGACCAAGGGAAAATCTCTGAAGCTGATGCAAGATATATAAAATAAGGGCAGAAACCCTTTTTAACTCTTGATATCTTCGCACTCCGTGGCCACAAAATGTGGAGAATTTACATTCCTTTATACAAAATTCGGGCTTTCTGCCCTAAACTTAGGCTTTTAGTCCCAAAAATGACACAGGGGACCTGTTCCCAATAGGCCCCCAAAACAAACATGGTGACTCACCCTCGAGTCACTCAGCTAGTGTGGGGATCTTGTTGCGAAGACCTCCTAGCTCGACTTGGACTACTACAACTTCAGCGGTACACTGTGTAGCCACCTGCTTCATCTCCTCAACCAGTTGCTCTGTTTCTAGTCCTGCGCCCTCTTACTGAATCTTCTACTAGGTCTTCTGCAGACTAACCAGCTTGCCTTCAATAGTGGCTATGATCAAATAGGCCTCGTCCAACCAAGGCTATAAGCGAGCCTTCAGCACTGCTTCTTTGTGCTGAGCTAAATCTACCTGCTCTTTCAAAGCCTTGGCCTCCTGCAAATTTTCCAGCCTCTGAGTGATGGCACAAGTGCATGCTGTCACTTTAACTTCATCGTAGTGTTCTTACAACTCATGCGCTTTTGTTTCCAGCCTGTACACAGTGGGGTCTTCTTGTAGGCTGGTGACCACCTCGAGCAACTGCTCGAAGATTGTTATGCTATCCTTCACTACACTATCCACTGCTACTACGATGTCTTTCACAGCTGACTCACGCTGTGCTTTGATTTCTGGCAGAGTCGAAGGTTGGGCCTTCAACTGCAACTCTGCGATTTTGAGGTTTAGTTCCAACTAGACCTTTTCCAATTCAGTGTGTGTGTCACATACTCCAGCAGTGAGCTTTCGAACCCGCACATCTACTGGCTCAACCTCGGGAATGTCTAGCTCCGGGACAGATCTACATGCCTCAGCCATGACCTTAGTCATGCGCTGATTCATATCCGTAAGGTCTTTCACGAGATCAATGACGGAGTCTCATTGTACAGCCATCTAGGCGTTGTTGATCTTCTTCTCAGTGATTACTTGTAACACATGCTATTTGCGGGCCCGCAGTTCCGCGATCACGACATTCTGCAAAAGGTGAAGCACCTCACCACTAAGTGTGGCCAAGTTAAGTCCAACTCCCTTAAGGGTGCTGATAGTGGACCTGTCAGCTTCTATCTCTGTAGTCAGTGCTCCATCCTGCAGCACTATTGCTCGGGGATCTCGTGTGTGCAACATCCCTTTGACTTCAAACGTGCGAGGCACCAAACTGGTTGATGCCATGCCGATTTGTACCTGTGATGTGTGGATCTGCAGCTCGCGAAGACCTTTCTGGATAGCACCCAAAGCCTGCTCTTGCTGCTACTCGAACTGCTGCAACAGTTTCGTGGTGGCATCCCTCACCATGTCACCTATGTCATTCAATTCCCCCTCCATTAAGGTGATCGGGTCGAGATACATCTTGCTAGCCTTGGACTTCTTCCATACCCCTACTTTCTTTGGACCTCTGTTGCGCTTGGTGTGTAACGGAGTTGTCTCTAGGTCAACTCCTCCCTGTTCTATCTATTCATCCTCTTCTTCTATCTTAGGGGAAGGCGACTTCTGACTCTGGTCAGAGCTGTGCTCTTTTTCCTCTGCTTGCCCACTCATCTACTTCAGGGCAGCGCGCTCTGCCTTGGCCTTATCCTTCGCCTCCTTTATTTTCTTTGCGGCCAACTGTTCCATCTTCACTTTGGATTCTTCCTTCTTTCGCTATGCGGTGGATTTTCTAGATCCCACTATCCAGTCCGTGGTAGTGCACCAATCTGCCGGCCAACGGTCGAGGACTGCTGCAATCATGTCATCTGTGCCCAAGTATGGTAGGACATGCCACCTCTATTCAGGGTCCTTTTATGCACATATTGAGACATGGTGGAAGTTATTATCACCAAAAATAAACAAAGGTTTACATCTTGCTAGTCATGGTCTTAGATAAGTGTCAAGTCACCTTATGTTTCAATGGGTAGTTGGTAGGTTAGGAGTCTCAAGGGCTTAATTTTTCATTTCCAAATAAAGTCTAACATGCTTTTTCTATGTTTTATGAGTCCTACAGTCTTGTTAGAAACTCATAGCTTAAGGCCAATTTGAAAATTTTTGGAATTATCTTGAAACTACGTTTTCGTAGCGTAGATAGTGCAAATTGTCTATTTTACGCTACGAAAATGCTGCTCTTTTCATAGTGCTTTTCCTTGCGTGCTACGAAAGCACGAATTCATAAAAATAGTCTTGTCAAACATCAATCCATTAAAATTCTGTTAAGATTTTCATTATTATGTGTCATCTAGGAGTCATTCCTTAAGCATGCCATTGCTCCAAACTCATTATTTCAAATTTAGGGTTCATTATGAAAGATAATTTCAAAATTTGAAAGTGGCTGGCTAGTATTATCATTTTAGTTTGCATGTAAACCCTTGAAACATAATTGTTTTTGAGCAATAAAATTTGGTAATTGTTCACAAAGGTTTTCTTCATTCAGCATTCAGGTGAGGCTGACCACCATTGGCAAGCAAGGATGATCAATTGAGTTTCAAAAGAGGCTAGTTTTGTCATAGAAATTCAGGAGAAAAGATGACAGAGGAGAAGGAATGGCATAGGTCTGGTCATTGCTTGAGGATAGAGCCTAAAAGCACTCAGGTCCTAATCAGAGACAAAGCAGTTGTGGAAGCTTTCAAGAAAGAAGGATGCTGGAAGTTCTGTAAGAAATTGCAGGGAGGGAATACCTAGGTGACAAAGGAGTTTGCACTCCATTTCAATGGCTTAAGTACAAAGGTTGGACTGCTTAATTTGCAGATTTCTCAAGATGTCATAGCATTGGTGACGGAAATTCCTAGGGGGCAAGAGAAATGGTTCAAAAACTTCAGATTTGACATGGAACCATGCAAGGTGTTCCAAAAACCACAGTTTTCAGAAACCGACTTAACCAAGGCAGTTCCCAAAGACTACATCAAGGACAACTATACCAACCTGCTCTTCAATATTCAACGTTATTTCACCTATGAAGGCAGATATCAAAAGGTTTATTCATATCATTTTAAATTTCTTTTACATTTTACTGGTATGATTTCTATAGATTTGCCTTACTTCTTATTTTGAAGTATAGCTAAGATGGCAGATAAAGTACAGTTAAGATCCCAAGGATGTGAGACCTCCCTGTTTCATCATGGTCTAATCAAATTGATAGTTCTACGTGAGCTCAAAGGGCTCAACAAATATTGGTATTCATTTTTGTTTTTATGTGGCTTTGGAACAAAAAAAAAGGTGCAAACACTAGCCCTAGGGTTAAAGGAACTCCATCAGCAGAAACCAACAAGTCTGCAATGTCTAGGGCAAAAAGGTATATTAAGTTAAAGCCTAGGAAGCAGGTGAAAAAGTAAGCAAGCAAAAATCCAATAGTAAAAACCCCGACAGTCATTCTTGAAACTCCTAAATCTGCTAAAGAAAAGATATTTGAGGTTAAAGGAAAGACACAAGAGTAGTCAACCAAAAAACTAGTTCAAAGAGGTTGACTAGGAGCCAAATTACAAAGGAGAAAGGCAAAACAATGATCTCGGGAGAAGGTTCAAGCTTTAAGGGTGATTTAAATGATATCTTAAAGGCCATTGACATTACAAAATCCCCTTTGGTGTAGGCTGATGTGACAAAATCTGATCAAAGGAAGTCGAAGAAAGTGAAACCCTCCAAGAAACTGGAATTTGAAGATGATGTTGCAGCTTTTGTCTTTAAACCTAGAAAGCCCTTAACTAGGCAATCCAAGAAGATGCAAGAGTCCAATGTTGAATTGGAGAGAATAGAGGAAACCTTTGTTGTTCAAGAGGAGTTGATAGAATTACCATCTCCAAGACCTGGAGAAGACGAAAACATAGCTCTTGCCACTCAAATAGAAAAGGCCAGTTATGAAGTTATGGAAGAAACGTTAAAAGATGCCAGCAATGAAACTGCTAAACTAAGAGTGAGAGCAAGGGAGCATAATGTTGAAAAGAAAATTTTCAAAAGGATGAAGGCTCTTTGGGAAGCTGAAAAGGTGTCCAAACTAGAAATAGTTAGCAGTGAAAATCAATACTTCACCTAGACTGTTCCTGCAATCAAAGAAGCTAGATTTATAAGGAAATTTAATGCTCAACTCAGAGCTACAAACAAGGGGTTGAAGAGGCAAATTGAAGATATGGAAATAGAACTAACCAAATCTGGACAAGGGTCTACAACAATGATGAAACAAGTTGTTGAAAAGAGGCAATGAAGGAGATATAGTATAAACAGCTTTGGCACACAAAAGGAATTTTGGCATATGAATAAGAACATCTATAAGAAAAAGTGATTTTGATTTTTTTATGGTTGATCATATCAGTCCCCTTGGAATTTTAAAAAAACTCAAATTACAGATTTTTGAAGGCTATGATGAAAAAAGAACATACACAACAGTTTCGTAGCGCGCTACGAAACTGCTGAAGATGATTATTTAGCACTTGTGGATGCTTTCTGGAGGTAAGGTTGGATTAGTTCCAAATTTTGAGGTTGCTGGTAGATAGGTGATCATGTATGAACTCTCAAATGGTAGTGGTGTAGATAGCATAACTTCAAGGAGTATTTCATAGGTAATATGAAGGTTGTGCTGCAAAAACAGAGTATTTTTGTAGCACAGTCATGTTTCATCTTTTACACCATATGTTTGAATTTCCTTTTGCACAGGTGGAAAATGATACCTTAACAGATTATTAATGTATGCCACATATACACCAGCAAAAAACTGTTTGAAGATAAGCACCAAGGGTTAAGGGCCTTAAAAACAGGAACTCTGTCTCCTATTTTTAGGACAGTTAGGGCATAACTAAACAGGTTTTGCAACAGTGCTATGGACATCATCAAATTCGATGACATGGTTGAAGCTGATTTAAGAATGTATTGAAGACTCAGATAGAATTATTAAAAGTTTGTTCTAGGAGTTTTACTCCTATTTGTATTAGGACTCTTAAAAACAGCTAGCTATCAAGTTGTAATTAAATAGTTTGTTTTTAAATGGATAGGTGTCTAAGTTAGGAATTCGAATTCCTCCAAAGGTGGATGATAGTATCCAAGGATGTAAAACTCTATATTAAGATTGAGAATCGAATTCCTCAAGGTTGGAAATTTCATTAGTAAAGGAAAGGTTGTGTTATTGTAAGAAACGGTGGTTTTCATACTTAATATAGTGATCATTTTGACTACTCAATATTCACAAAGAGTTTATGGGTTTGATGTTCTTATGACTTTGTTTAATTACTTATTTGCAGTGGTATGAGCTTGTGATACATAGAATTCATTGGAAAATGCTCTAACTTCATTCACATGCTTATAAACTGTGTTGTTTCACTATGTTACTGTTTTATTCATAAACCTAAACTCTAAGTGCCTTGACTTCCATGTTTTTTTGATCATGTTGTTTCATTGAAGACTATTTTGACTCCATAGCCTAATAGATATTTGCTAATCATAATTTCAACCAGTCAACCAGTTATACTTTTGTTCATTTTGTTCCTAGAGTTAGCCATCTAGTCATTAATCAAAAACCCTAAACATAGTGAGAGAGCCCTCTCAGGTTGAGGAGGTTAAGCCTCAGCCAAAAGATTGGTTTGAAAGAGTTACTCAGAGTCTACTTGATCAGCAGCTTGTCAAGATCAAGTTTTGTGATAACAGAAGTCATCCTTGAATTCCACGTACTCCTATAGCTTATCAAAATTTGTTGGTGAGAACCGTGGCTTGTGGTTGATGGCCATATGGATATTGATCATCTCCATCAAGATCCAGAAGATATTATTGTCATTGATCCACTGAGGATCCTTCGTAGCCCACAATGAAGCGAACTTTGCTGCTTTCGGTAGGTCTGGCGCGACTGGAGGAAACTAGCTATCCTCAGGTAGCTCCCATGCAACCAACAATATGGACAATAGTAGCCATGCATAGTGGAATGTCATACTATGATCCTGCACCTCACCACAGTTTGTGAGGAACTCACCACAGAGGTAGTGCACCAAGTTAAATTGTATGCCCTCCACACACTAGGCCATCAAGGTTATCACTGGTATTTGCACTTCATCTGCACGACACTTCCTCATGACCTTTCCTGCCAAGATTTGCGTTGCCACTCTGACCATAGGGTCAGAGATACTTGTGATGGCGTACCCATGTGGCTTCTTTACTAGCTTGAATTTTTCCTTAATCGCCTCAGCAAGGGCATGCTCACTAGCCTTTCTGCCAAATTCCATGGTTGGATTTTCTCCTATGTGTGGCAGCCGCGTGATCCTATGGATCAGCATGTCAGTGATGGGTATCAGCTCCTCCAACCACAAATACCTATTATGCACCAAGCACAGCAGCTACTTGATCACGATCATCATCATGGGCACACAGTTGTGATGCGGCACCCATATTAGGTTTAGCAGGCTTGTTTTGTCCATTCCTTTTAGCCACTTCCTCGGCTCCAAAGCGGTCACTCTAGTGTTTTTGTGGAAGACACATTGCATAAGTTAGTCTATCGCTAAATGAGGGAAACGCTCCATGTCAGCTAAATCCCAGTCTTCCAATTTTAGAAGGGGGACACGCCCCAAGTGCGGTCCCTCAAAGACAATTTTCTCTGGTAGTAGGGGTGTGTGCAGGGTGACCTTACTCTCATAAATATCCTTCAGCACCTTCGTTTTGCCCTTGCACGGAGGAATTTACTCAAGTAGCTTAGAAATGGGGTTAGACCCTTCAACCTAAACATCCTTTTTTTCCATCAAAATATCCTCGTCATCCATGGGGATTTCTTTGACCTCTTCTTCCAGCTCTAGGTCAACCAACTTTCCCTTTTCTTGTGCAGTGGTCTTATCCTTTTGTGGGTGCTTTCTAGCTGATGCGCACAGCAGCTATGGTGTCATGACCTACTTTCCTTTCTTGTTCTTCAGACCCTCCTTGGTCGGGGTAGGCCTCGGCTTGGGTGACCGTGGTGACTTAGGTACTTCAGCTAATACTTCCACAGCTTCAACCTTTGGGGCAGCTCCCTAGGTTGCCATGGCTACCTCTAGAGCATCTCCTTCGGTCGTCATTTCTTCCCCAACATTTACAGTCTTAGCCTATGTCGGCATGATGCTATTCAACAACTCTTGTGTATCCTTTGGAAACTTCTCAAACGCTGAACTCAATATCAAAGCTTCAAAGTATTCATGGTTCATGTGCTCCTGAGAGCTCAACACCTCAATTCTCAAAATCCCAAGTGTTTTCCGTTGGGCAACCCTTTGTGATTTATAGGCATTTTTGAATTCAAATCGGATCGTTCCCCCCACAATCAGTTCATTAATGCTAGATTGGTGGCACATTTTCAAAGATCTGGTCCATAAATTTCGACTTAAATGCCACCCCCCACTCCATTTGGTTATCTTTTCATCATCAAATCATGAACAGTGACTTTAACGGTCACTTTTTTGTTGTCCTGCACAGTTTTTCCTTTGGTAGCGCAGCTGCCTTCATCCTTTTGCAGGCTCTGTAACATTTCTTCATGTCACGCTTTTCCCCAATCGCGCAACTCTCCAACTCGAGTAGTGTAGTTTATAGTCCCGCACATCCTTGTAGATTCCTGGAGTGCTAAGACTATGCTTCCCTCATATAGTTGCCTAGCTAGATCACCAGTGTATGACTTGAATCGGCTTCCATTCACCTTTCCTGGGAAGAGTTCTCCATTCAATTTGACCAGCGAACTGCTCCACCATCGGTAATCTCCTTGATGACATGCGCCCCTAGCCAGTGCATCCTAAATTTGCATGGAAATTTATCAAACTTGCTGTCATATAACAAGACCAGATCACTTACCTTGAAGGTGCGCAGTTTGATGTGCCTATCGTGCCATGCCTTTTCATGATCCTTTTGAACTTGTTGATGAAATCTAGCTAGAAATTGGTCCTCCTAAAGCTCCGCTAGCTATGCGAGCCTCTCTTCTAGGGACCTGCTATCTGCCATTCCTGTGAATGCCGCTATGCGTAGACTAGGTACAATGTATTCCATTGGCATCACAACTTCTATGCCATACACGAGTCTGAAAGGCGTTTATCCCGTCAGCTTCTTGCAAGTCGTTCGGTAAGCCCATAGTACCGTGGGTACGCGCACATCCTAGTCATTTCTCTAAGCATTGGAAACCTTCATCAGCGCGCTCTCTAATATATTATTGAACATTTCCACTATCCCATTAGCTCATAGATGATAAGGCATGCTTTTCTGATGATACACCTGGAATTCCTCTGTCAATGCACTGATTGTTTCATTAAGAAAGTGCATACCGCAATCGCTCATCAAAAGCTTTGGACACCTGAATCTCATCAAGACATACTCAAAAATAAATTTTGTTGTTGTCACACCTGTGCAGTCCTTCATAGGCTATGCCTCTGCCCATATGGTCAAATACTCAGTTGCAGTGATGATGTACCGCACACCCATCTTCTTTCCTGGAGGCTGAATTGGTCCCACAAAGTCAATTGCCCATTTTTTGAATGGTTGTAACGTCACCTATGGCATCGGAGGCATCTCATCCCTTCGCGACAACCTACCAGTCCTTTGACATGAATCATGTTGTATCTCTGAGATGGTAATGGTTAACTATCATGCCAAGGCATCTAAAATGTTTTGGATGTTTTGTTTTAATTTTGGAGGACCAATGTATGAAACAAATTTAAAATAGTGATGCCTAACCTTTTTGAATAATACTAATATTTAAGCAAAGGGTTGCTATTAAAATCCACACAGTGATTATGCTTATCTGGTGATGAGTAGAAATAGAAATATGATATGACTATTACAATTTTCAAATAGAAAATCAAATAACCATAAGTAAGAAAAAGCTTCAAAAAACGTTCAAAAAGTCTAACAAAATATGCCCAAGATTACAAAGATATGTTGGGTTGTGTTATATTCTTTCCACGACAAGCCCACATATTTTACGGGGGGGTTAGAGGGGGGTCAGAGCCCCCCCTTCGTTGCGTCGACTGCATAGCAGGGGGATCACAAGGGGGTTTGAGGGGGACGGTTAGCCCCCCTCTATGGGGTCCAGGGCAGCGCCCTAGGGAAAATGTTTTTGGACCCTATGTTAGGTTGGGAATGTGTACCTATGGTTTTGTGCATGGTTTTCACACATGGTTTTGGACGCGATGGTTTTCATTCCATGGTATTGGATGCTTCGACATTTATAAATATGTATTGTAACATTGAAAGGAATACAATGAAAAATCAAGCTGGTTTTTGGGCAGTGGATCCCCCCATAGTAGGTTTTTGGGGCTTAAAGCCGAGTTTTGGTCAATGTAATATAAAGACCCCACAAAATGCGAGCACGGAGCATGAGAGTCTAGGGTTTTCCACCCAAAAATATTGTAATTTAATAAAGCATTTGTCAGCCTAGCCATGGTCCATAGACCATGGGAATGTATAAATAGAGTGAGGCTCTAAGTGTAGAAGTCAGTTTTTAGTTAGTCTTGATCTTAAGTGTTATGTGGGTTTGAAGAGGAATTCTCTCTAAGTCTGTAAGTCCGAGTCTTGGGTTGTAGTAGTAGGAAGAGGCTATGCAACTATGTGCGTAGAGGCTTGGTAGAGTCCGTAGTTGTGTGCGCAGACCCCTGCAGCTGAGTGCGCAGGGCGGAGTTGGGATTGTACTGAAACAGAGGATTGATAAAAGATAAGTTGATTCTGAAATATTGTGCATCTGTTCATAGATCTGTATGTTTGTGCTTTTGTTATATCTCTACATCTCTTTACAGTTTATTATTGTGCACACTTGTTATGAATGTTGAATGATTGATGAGAATATTGAGCCCGCATAATTAAGTCAAGATCTATAATAATAACATCGTAAGGATAAAGGATCTAGATAGTGCCTCTTCACACCCATTACAAAGCTGCGGGAAGGTCAGACGGCTGTGCAGAGCGGCACAAGAACACAGGATTGGTTTGTGAACCTCCCAGACTTCATCAAGACATCCACCTAGCTCCAACACCCTCCCATACTACCTCAGGTGAGACCTCAGTCCGCGCACCGCGGACTGTTGCTGAAAGGGCTGGTAATTTCTGGATTTTTTTGGCTAAATCACTGAACCTGGGTCAAGCCCCAACAAGCCAACAAATGGTTCCATTGCCGGGACTGAGATCTGCCTAAGGGATGTCTGATGTCAGAACACTGGAACCCCACAAAGAAGGAAATTAAAGAGTGGTTGGATCAGAAGCTTCACAAGTTCATGACATAGGAAAATAGAACTCTGCAGATATCCTAGAAAAGGTGGTTGGATCGCTACATATATATGAAAATCCACGAGATCTTCTTCACGTCCTTCTCTTCTGAACTGTACGAGTGGAACGTGAGGCTAGTTGACAACCAAGGAAGGTACAAGCTCGATCAACCAATAGTGTGGACTTCGAAGTTAGTGCGTAGACTAGAGGCATCAGAAGATCAGATCACACGAGCTGTGGACAATTGGCTCGACCGGATAATAGGGGGGATTTATCACTGAGTTCATGATAGACACAACTGTGAGCTATAGCGAAGAAGAACAACATTTTCTCGAGGGACCCCGAGGTAGGTGCATTAAATCCCTGAATACCTGGATTAAGATGCTGTTATGTGAAAACCAGTTTATGTGAATACATTGATGTTTGGAATGACACAGAGTGGAAATATCTACAAAGGTATCGAAGGATTAGGAAACAGTCCTTTAATTTCACCTTCACAAGAGAGCGAGGAAGAGCACGCTCGGGTTTCTCCAAGAAGTACGATCACTTTGATAAGGCAGCGCATTCCACGGTTATCACCTCCACTTACGCCTTCACCCGCTTCACCTACTTCACCTCCATCTTCACCCACCACACCTCTACTACCTCTACAGTTCAGCATGGTGAGCCCGATCAAGCTACCCATATTTAGAGGAGTAGGGAATGAGGATCCAGAGAAGTTTTGGTTCGTGGTAAGAGCAGTATGGGAAGCACAAAGGGTCAAGGATGACAACATTAAGAAGGCCACATTGGTGAGCATGCTTTAGGATCACGCGTTGACTTGGTATCTCAAGCACTTGAATGATCACCCAAATGCAAGAATACTGGAGATCCAGAATGCGCTGAACATGGAATTTAGCCAGCCGAAATGAAAGACTCAGTCAATCATCAGATTTAAAGAGATCACGATGCTTCTAGGCGAGACCCCCTGGGATCTGGATCAGAGACTGAAGAGTACGATCCATGAGGCTAATATGACACTGATGGATGCGTAGCACCGTGCATGGTTTGTGGCGTTTTTGACACCACACTTGAGGACAACGTTGTCACAACAGAAGCTTTCAACCTAAGCTGAAGCATTGGAAATGGCAATGAGGTTGCATGAAACACTGATACAGGATTCGGGGTTGGGAGTCCAACAAATCAATGCACAACTACAAAATCTATGCTTGGAGATGCAGAGTTTGAAGCAGGATAGGGCGTCATGACCAGAGGTGCACAGAGAAATATGGTGCATAAAATGCAGAGGCCAGGGCCACGACAAATATCACTGTCCAATATTCACGAAATACTTGTCAATAGGGGGACCAATGCCATTGAGACGAGAGGCACATGCAGGGCCAAGTACGATAACCGCACTCTGGTGCCTGATCTGTTAGGTGGGAGGAAAGCACACAACGGACAACCATCATTTGTTGTAGACATATAGACAAACTCCCCAACAGCTATTTTGAAATTTTGTGGATCGGTGGGCCACAGCGAGCGTGCTTGTCGCAACTACGAGTTAATGATGGAGTGGACCCCATCATATAGAATGCAGACAGAAACTCGATGCCTCGACCCAGCCACGGGGATGGCGCGCGCTGGATTTCAGGGTCGAGGTCGAGGACGAGGAGGAATGGGGCCAAGAAGGGGCCGCAGATAGTTAATCTGTTATAATTGAGGGGGACCAAGGCACTACGCTTGTGTTTGTACCCACCCAACGGGAATATCTTGTTCATACTTTGATCAGTTTGATCATGAAATGGTAGATTTTCCTATGCTGATCGCACAGATGCGTGAGAAAGGGGTACTCTAGCCTACCCCGACTCAAAATATTCAAATGATGAGATCTAAACCACGTGAGGAGGAGCCGAATGTCTTTCCACGACTAGCCCACGTAGTTAACCGGGGGGTTAGAGGGGGTGGAGCCCCCCCTTCGTTGTGTTGATTGCATAGCGAGGGGAGTCACAGGGGGTTTGAGGGGTATAGGTAACCCCACTCTATGGGGTTCAGGGTGCTACCTATGGTTTTTTGCATGTTTTTCGCGCATGGTTTTGGACGTGATGGTTTTCGATCCATGGTTTTGGACACGATGGTTTTCGGTCCATGGTATTGGATGCTTCGGCACGTATAAATATGTATTGTAACATTGAAAGGAACATAATAAAAAATCAAGCTGGTAGTCCCGGTTTTGGGATCCAGGGGAAAATCTCTATGTATATGTGTTTTATGTGTTATGCTCTCGCATTGTTTAATTTTTGTGTTTTATAATTTGTATGCAGGTAATTTCTGTACGGGGTTAAAACCTACATTTGGTATCAAAGCTATTTTGGCTTCAAGGGGACGCCTTTGCTGCTGAGGGGTTTCACTTGGGCCTGTGGTAGACCTTGTTCAGTGGGAGATCTGCGAGATCGAATCTGGTGGTGAAAGAAGATGGCGAACAGTGGAAAGATAGAGATCAAGAAATTTAATGGTTAGAGTTTTGAGTTGTGGAAAATCAAGATGGAGGATCTGTTGGTGGATAAAGATTAGTGGATCATGGTAGATCCGGGTACTAAACCAACAAGAGTGTCCGATGAAGAATGGAAGAAGTTGGATCATAAGGTAAAGAGCACAATACAATTGTGTGTCTTAGATTCAGTATTGTTGAA
Source organism: Pinus tabuliformis (assembly GCA_031772625.1). Lineage (NCBI taxonomy): Eukaryota > Viridiplantae > Streptophyta > Pinopsida > Pinales > Pinaceae > Pinus > Pinus tabuliformis. The sequence goes on from CM062811.1 coordinate 906,437,061, forward strand.
TGTATCAGGGGAAGCTACAATGAAGGCTTTGTGGGACAAGTTAGGGACTTTGTACCAATCTATGTCTTTGGTGAATAAACTATTCCTATGGAAAAAGCTGTATAACCTAAGGATGAAAGATGGAGACTCGGTGACAGAGCATCTGAATGCATTTAATACTGTGGTAAGTCAGTTAGCATTTGTTGATATTAAAATTTCAGATGAAGATAAGTGCATCAATTTGTTGTGTTCTCTACCAACTTCGTGGAATAGTCTGGTTATTGCAATAGGTAGCAATGCAACTGCCTTACAATTTGATGAAATGGTCTCATCCTTGCTAATGGAGGAGATGAGATGGAAAAATATGGAGAGCCAGAATGGATATGCCTTGTCTGTACGAAGACGGTCCCAGAACATAAACAAAAATAAGTCATCAAGTGGGAGATCGAAATCTAGAGGGAGATCTAAATCTCCAGGAAAACCTGTAAAGGTGGTGTGCTGGAAATGCAAAAAGGAAGGCCACTACAAAAGGGACTGTAAATCTAAAGCTCTTGATAAAGGAAAGGGATCTAATGATGCTATTTCTACAGAGGCGAAAACCACCTCAGATGAAGGTGGGGATGTGTACTTGGCTTCTTCAAGTACACATGTAGATCATGTGGCATGGTTGATTGACTTAGGTGCATCCTTTCACTTCATTCCCCATAGAGAGCGGTTCTGCAAGTATGAGAAATATGATGGTGGTGATGTCTTCTTGGGGGATGACAGGAAGGCTAAAATCATTGGTCAAAGAAAAGTAAAGTTGAAGTTGCAAGGTGGAAGGGTTAGAACACTTCCAGGTGTTCTGCATATTCGTGCATTAGCCAGAAATCTGATTTCTATAAGCAAACTAGATGATGTAGGTGTAAAAACAGTGTTCGAGAAGGATACCTGCAAGATGGTTCAGGGGGCACTGGTATTGATGTGGGCAGTTTGAATTCGAACTCTGTACAAGCTCCAAGGTAACACTATTGTTGATGGGTGCAACAGTTTCGTGGTTCCTGAAAGTGGAGAAGAAAATCTAGTGGTCTTTGGAGAGAAGACCATGTTGTGGCATCAAAGGCTTGGACATATTGGAGAGAAGGGCCTTCAAATACTTCATGGTAAAGGTATGGTAGAAGGTATGAGTAATAGCTCTCTGGATTTTGATTTTTGTGAAAATTGTTTATATGGGAAGCAGAATCAGGTGAATTTCCCCTCTGGTGGTAAGAGGGCGAAACAGATATTAGAGCTTGTGCACAGTGATGTGTTTGGACCTGTGAAGGTTCCATCACTGGGTAAGTCTGTGTACTATGTATCATTAATAGATGACTTCTCAAGGAATACATGGATATATTTCCTTAAAAAGAAATCTGAAGTCTTTGACAGGTTTAAAGAATTTAAGGCTTTGGTGGAAAACCAGACACAGGGGAAGATAAAGGTACTGAGGACAGATAATGGTGGAGAGTTTTGCAGTAAGGAATTTGAAGAGTTCTGTAAGAAGTGTGGAATAGCACGACAGAAGACTACTCCATATACACCTCAACAAAATGGAGTTGTAGAAAGAATGAACAATACATTGATGGAAACGGAAAGAAGCATGGTCAGTGGTGCCAGGTTAGGACAGGAATTCTGGGCAGAGGCGGTGGAGACAGCATGTTACCTGGTCAATAGATCACCTTCATCAACGTTGGAGGATAAGACTCCACAAGAGGTATGGACTGGTAAGAAACCCTCTCTTTCACATCTGAGGGCATTTGGATGTGATGCATATGTACATGTTTCAAAGAAGAAAAGAACCAAGTTGGATAGTAAATCTGAAAAGTGCATCTTTATTGGGTATAAGGATGGTTTAAAGGGTTATAAGCTTTGAAACCTAGTAACAAGGAAGGTTGTGTATAGCCGAGATGTGGTGTTCAGGAAGATGAAAGATGTTATTAAACATGACGTCCAACCAAAGGAACCTAAGAAGATAGAGTTTGAGGTAAAGGAGGAGGAATCAGACTCTACAGCAGAGGAGGAATCAGAAGATGAAGAGCCACAAATTCTAGGTGTGAGAAGTTCAGTTCAAGAAAGAAGGCAGCCAGAAAGGTATAGTCCATCTACTTTCTTTTCAAATTTTGTTTTATCTATTATTGATGATGATTCTAGAACTGTGAAGGAAGCAGTGGATTCAGAGGATGGAAAACTCTAGAAAGAGGCCATGGTTGATGAAATGGAATCTTTGCACAAAAATGAGGCTTGGGATCTGGTGGAGTTGCCGGTTGGAAGGAAACCCATTAGCAGCAAATGGGTGTTCAAGAAGAAGACAAATGCATAAGGAAAGGTGGAGAAATACAAAGCTCGGTTGGTAGCAAAAGGTTATTCCCAGGTGCTGGGAATTGATTTGGTGATATTTTTTCTCCTATTGCCAAGGTAACTTCTATTAGATTACTTTTATCTATTGCTGCTGCTTTTGATTTTGAGGTAGAACAGATGGATGTGAAGACAACATTTCTTCATGGGGATCTGGAAGAAAATATCTAAATGAAGCAATCTAAAGGCTCTATGGTGAAGGGTAAGAAAGAATTGGTATGCAAGTTAAAGAAGTCTCTATATGGGTTAAAACAATCACCAAGGATATGGTATCAGAAATTTGATACATTCATACGGGGACTTGGCTTCACCAGAAGCAAAGCAGATCACTGTGTGTATTTTAAATTAATTGGTGACCGTGTTATTTATCTGGTCTTGTATGTGGATGATATGTTGTTGGTTGGAAATGACAAAGAAATTATCTAGGATTTGAAGACCCATTTGTCCTCCAAATTCGACATGAAAGATCTTGGTGCTGCAAACTATATGTTGGGTATGGAAATTCAAAGAGATTGGGCAAAGAAGAAGCTCTGGTTAAATGAGAGGAAATATGTCGAGACAATATTGTAGAGGTTTAATATGCAGGATAGTAAACTGGTGAAGGTTCCTATTCTTGTAGGTGTAAAGTTATCTACTGAACAGTGTCCCAAGACACAAGTAGAGGAAGAGGACATGTCCCGTGTTCCATATGCAAGTGCAGTAGGTAGCCTAATGTATGCAATGGTCTGTACTAGACCAAACATTGCACATGCAGTGGGAGTATTGAGCAGGTTTATGTCAAAATCATGGAAGGAGGACTGGACAGAAGTGAAGTGCGTTTTCAGGTATTTGCGTGGCACTAGTGATTATGGTTTGTGCTACCAAGGAAGACTAGGATTAGATAAAGTGTTGGATATTTGTGGATTTGTTGATGCAGACTGGGCTAGCGATCAGGATCAGAGAAGATCTACATGTGGGTATGTGTTTAACCTATTTGGAGGTGCATTTAGTTGGATGAGTAAGAAACAATTTGTAGTGGCACTATCAACTATAGAGGCAGAATACATGGCAGCCACTCATGCAAGCAAGGAAGCAGTTTGGTTGCAAAGATTGTGTTCAAATATGGGGTTAGTATAGCGAGCTATAAGGATAGACTGTGACAGCCAAAGTGCAATTTTCTTGGCAAAAAACCCTGCATATCATTCAAAGACAAAGCACATTGATGTTCAGTATCACTTTGTGAGGGATATGATAGAAGACAAAAAGGTGTTGCTGGTAAAGGTGGACACTTTCAAGAATACTGTAGATGCATTGAAAAGATCTGAGCTATGAGAACTTCTCTTGTTGTAGAGAAACAATGGGCGTTGCAGGGCTAGATAAATGACTAAGCTATCTTGTGGCCCCTTGTGGAAAGAAAACAACAAGTGGGAGAATGTTGGGTTGTGTTATATTATTTCCATGACTAGCCGACGTAGTTGACCGAGGGGTTAGAGGGGGGGTAGAGCCCCCCCTTCGTTGTGTCGAGTGCGTAGCGAGGGGAGTCACAGGGGGTTTAAGGGGTACAAGTAACCCCACTGTATGGGGTCCGGAGCAACGCTATTGGGTTGTGTTATATTCTTTCCATGACTAGCCCACATAGTTAATAGGGGGGTTAGAGGAGGGGCAGAGCCCCCCCTTCGTTGCACCGATTGTGCAGTATTTTCACACATGTTTTTTGGATGTGATGGTTTTCGGTCCATGGTATTGGACGCGATGGTTTTTCAGTCGATGGTATTGGATGCCTCGACATGTATAAATATGTATTATAACATTGAAAGGAACATAATGAAAAATCAAGATGGTAGTCTCGGTTTTGGGATCCAGGGGAAAATCTCTATGTATATGTGTTTTATGTGCTATGCTCTCGCATTGTTTATTTTCTATGTTTTAGAATTCATATGCAGGTAATTTCTGTACAGGATTAAAACCCACATTTGGTTTCAGAGTTGTTTTGGCTTCAAGGGGACGCCTTTGTTGCTGAGGGGTTTTGCTCAGGTCTGTGGTAGACACTGTTCAGTGGGAGATCTGCAAGATCGATTCTGGTGGTGAAAGAAGATGGTGAGCAGTTGAAAGATAGAGATCGAGAAATTTAGTGGTCATAGTTTTGAGTTGTGGAAACTCAAGATGGAGGATTTGTTGGTGGATAAAGATTAGTGGATCGCGGTAGATCCAAGTACTAAACCAATGGGAGTGTCCGATGAAGAATGGAAGAAGTTGGATCGGAAGGAAAAGAGCACAATACAATTGTGTGTCTCAGATTCAGTATTGCTGAATGTATCAGGGGAAGCTATGGCGAAGGCTTTGTGGGACAAGTTAGTGACTTTGTACCAATCTAAGTCTCTAGTGAATAAATTGTCCTTGAGGAAAAAGCTATATAACCTGAGGATGAAAGATGGAAACTCGGTGATAGAGCATCTGAACACATTTAATACTATGGTAAGTCAGTTAGCGTCTATTGATATTAAAATTTTAGATGAAGATAAGTGCATTAGTTTGTTGTGTTCTCTACCAAATTCGTGGGATAGTCTGGTTATTGCAATAGGTAGCAATGCAACTGCCTTGCAGTTTGATGAAATAGTCTCAGCCTTACTGACGGAGGAGATGAGACGGAAAAATATGGAGACCTAAATGGTGATGGCTTGTCTGTACGAGGATGGTCCCAGAACAGAAACAAAAATAAGTCATCAAGTGGGAGATCTAAATCTAGAGGGAGATATAAATCTCCAAGAAAACCTGTAAAGGTGGTGTGCTGGAAATGCGGAAAGGAAGGGCACTTCAAAAGGGACTGTAAATCTGAAGCTCCTAACAAAGGAAAGGGATCTGATGATGCTCCTTTTGTAGAGGTGAAAACCACCTCAGATGAAGGTGGGGATGTGTACCCGGCTTCTTCAAGTACACATGTAGCTCATGAGGCATGGTTGATTGACTCAAGTGCATCCTTTCACTTCACTCCCCATAGAGAGTGGTTCTGTGAGTATGAGAAATACGATAGTGGTGATGTCTTCTTAGGGGATGATAGGAAGGCTAGAATCATTGGTCATGGAAAAGTAAAGTTGAAGTTGCAAGGTGGAAGGGTTAGAACACTTCTGGGTGTTCTCCATATTCGTGCATTGGCCAGAAATCTAATTTCTATAAGCAAGCTGGATGATGCATGTGTAAAAACAGTGTTCGAGAAGGATACCTGCAAAATGGTTCGGGGAGCACTGGTATTGATGTGGAGAGTTTGAATTGGAACTCTGTACAAGCTACAAGGTAGCACTGTTATTGATGGGTGCAACAGTTCTGTGGTTCCTAAAAGTGGAGCAGAAAATCTAGTGGTCTCTGGAGAGAAGACCATGTTGTGGCATCAAAGGCTTGTACATATTGGAGAGAAGGGCCTTTGAATACTTCATGGTAAAGGTATGGTAGAAGGTATGAGTAGTAGCTCTCTGGATTTTGATTTCTGTGAAAATTGTGTATATGGGAAGTAGAATCCCCTCTGGTGGTAAGAGGGTGAAACATATATTAGAGCTTGTGCATAGTGCTGTGTTTGGACCTGTGAAGGTTCCATCACTGGGTAAGGTTGTGTACTATGTGTCATTTATAGATGACTTCTCAAGGAATACATGGATATATTTCCTTAAGAAGAAATCTGAAGTCTTTGATAGGTTTAAATAATTTAAGGCTCTAGTGGAAAACCAGACAGAGAAGAAGATAAAGGTGCTAAGGACAGATAACGGTGGAGAGTTTTGCAGTAAGGAATTTGAAGAATTCTGTAAGAAGTGTGGTATAGCATGGCAGAAGACTACACCATATACACCCTAGGAAAATGGAGTTGCAGAAATAATGAACAAGACGCTGATTGAAAGGGGAAGAAGCATGCTCAGTGGTGTTAGGTTAGGACCGGAATTCTGAGCAGAGGCAATGGAGACAACATTTTACCTAGTCAACAGATCACCTTCATCAACGTTATAGGATAATACTTGACAAGAGGTATGGACTGGTAAGAAACCCTCTCATTCACATCTGACGGTATTTGGATGTGATGCATATGTACATGTTCCAAAGGAAAAAAGAACCAAGTTGAATAGTAAATCTGAAAAGTGCATCTTTATTGGGTATAAGGATGGTTTAAAGGGTTATAAGCTTTGGAACCCAACAACAAGGAAGGTTGTGTACAACTGAGATGTGGTGTTCAAAGAGGTGAAAGATGTTATTAAACATGAAGTCCAACCAAAGGAACCTGAGAAGATAGAGTTTGAGCTAAAGGAGGAAGAATCGGACTCTACAGCAGAGGAGGAATTAGAAGATGAAGAGCCACAAACTCCTGGTGTAAAAAGATCGGTTCGAGAAAGAAGGCAGCTAGAAAGGTATAGTCCATTTGCTTTCTATTCAAATTTTGCTTTATCTATTACTGATGATGATCCTAGAACTGTGAAGGAAGAAATAGATTCAGAGGATGGAAAACTCTGGAAAGAGGCCATGGTTGATGAAATGGCATCTTTACACAAAAATGAGGCTTGGGATCTGATGGAGTTGCCGGCTGGAAGGAAACCCATTGGCAGCAAATGGGTGTTCAAGAAGAAGACAAATGCAGAAGGAAAGGTGGAGAAATACAAAGCTCGGTTGGTAGCAAAAGGTTATTCCCAAGTGTCGGGAATTGATTTTGGTGATATTTTTTCTCATGTTGCCAAGGTAACTTCTATTAGATTACTTTTATTTGTTGCTGTTGCATTTGATTTTGAGGTAGAACAGATGGATGTGAAGTCAACATTTCTTCACGAGGATCTGGAAGAGGAGATCTACATGAAGCAACCTGAAAGCTTTGTAGTGAAGGGTAAGAACCAATATGTAAGTTAAAGAATTCTCTGTATGGGTTAAAACAATCACCAAGGATGTGGTATCAGAAATTTGATACCTTTATACGGGGACTTGGCTTCACCAGAAGTAAAGCAGTTCACTGTGTGTATTTTAAATTAATTTGTGATCATGTTATTTATCTGGTCTTGTATGTGGATGATATGTTGCTGGTTGGAAATGTCAAAGAAATTATCCAGGATTTGAAGACCCAATTGTCCTCTAAATTCGACATGAAAGATCGTGGTGCTGCAAACTATATTTTGGGCATGGAAATTAAAAGAAATTGAGAAAAGAGGAAGCTTTGGTTAAACTAGAGGAAGTATGTTGAGACAATACTGCAAAGGTTTAATATGGAGGATAGTAAACTGGTGAAGGTTCCTATTCCTGTAGGTGTGAGGTTATCTACTGAAAAGTGTCCCAAGACCCAAGAAGAGGAAGAGGACATGTCCCATGTTCCATATGCAAGTGCAGTCGGTAGCCTGATGTATGCAATGGTCTGTACTAGACCAGACATTGCATACGCAGTGGGAGTATTGAGCAGGTTTATGTCAAAACTAGGGAAGGAGCATTGGACAACAGTGAAGCAGGTTTTCAGGTATTTGCGTGGCACTAGTGATTATGGTTTGTGCTACCAAGGAAGACCAGGATTGGATAGAGTGTTGGATATCTGCATCTTTGTTGATGCAGACTGGGCTGGAGATCTGGATCGGAGAAGATCTACAAGTGGGTATGTGTTTAACCTATTTGGAGGTGCAGTCAGTTGGATGAGTAAGAGACAATCTGTAGTGGCACTATAAACTACAGAGGCAGAATACATGGCAGCCATTCATGCAAGGAAGGAAGCAGTTTGGCTGCAGAGATTGTGTTCAAGTATGGGGTTAGTACAGGGAGTTATAAAGATAGACTGTAATAGCAAAAGTGCAATTTTCTTGGCAAAGAACCCCACATATCATTCAAAGACAAATAACATTGATGTTCAATATCACTTTGTGAGGGATATGATAGAAGACAAAAGGGTGTTTCTGGTAAAGGTGGACACTTTGAAGAATACTACAGATGTATTGAAAAAATCTGTGAGCTCTGAAAAGTTCTCTTGGTGTAGAGAGAAAATGGGTGTTTCAGGGCTGAAAAAATGACTAAGTTCTCTTGTGGCCCCCTGTGGAAAGAAAACAACAAGTGGGAGAATGTTGGGTTGTGTTTTATTCTTTCCTTGACTAGCCCACATAGTTAACCGGAGGGTTAGAGGGGGGGTGGAGCCCCCCCTTTGTTTCTCTGATTGTGTAGTAGGGGGGTCCACAGGGGGTTTGAGGTGTACCCATAACCCCACTTTATGGGGTCCGGGGTAGGGCCCCTAAAAATTTTGGTTTTGGACCCTATGTTAGGTTGGGCAGACCCACCTATGGTTTTGTGCATGATTTCTGCACATGTTTTTTGGACACGATGGTTTTCCGTCCATGGTATTGGATGCGATGGTTTTTTGGTCCATGGTATTGGATGATTTGGCATGTATAAATATGTATTATAACATTGAAAGGAACATAATGAAAAATCAAGCTCGTAGTCCCTGTTTTGGGATCGAGGGGAAAAAGTAGGTGTATATGTGTTTTATGTGTTATGCTCTCACATTGTTTATTTTCTGTGTTTTAGAATTCGTATGCAGGTAATTTCTTTATGGAGTTAAAACCTACAAGTGCCCCAGAAAATTTTGGTTTTGGACCCTATGTTAGGTTGGGAAGACCTACCTATGGTTTTGTGCATGTTTTTCGCACATGGTTTTGGATGCAATGGTTTTCGGTCCATGGTTTTGGACGTGATGGTTTTCGGTCCATGGTATTGGATGCTTCGGCATGTATAAATATGTATTGTAACATTGAAAGGAACATAATAAAAAATCAAGCTGGTAGTCCCGGTTTTGGGATCCAGGGGAAAATCTCTGTGTATATGTGTTTTATGTATTATGCTCTCGCATTGTTTATTTTCTGTGTTTTAGAATTCGTATGCAGGTAATTTCTGTACGGGGTTAAAACCTACAACCAGGGCACTACGCTCGTGATTGTACCAACCCAATGAGAATATCTTCTTCATAGTGTGATCAGTTTGATCATGAAATGGTAGATTGTCCTATGCTGATCGCACAGATGCGTATGAAACGGGTACTCCAGCTTACCTCGACTCAAAATATTCAAATGATGATATCTAAACCGCGTGAGGAGGACTCGAATGTGAATATAGTGATCAGAAGTTCCGTAACCACAGGGGAAGATAAGGGGAATCAGCCCAAGGAAGGCACATGCGTTCGCAAAAATCCTACAAAGGAACTTGAGTTTGACTTGGAATGTGCAAAGGAGATGTTTATGGAAGCTAAGAAGAGCTTTGCGGAGGCTGCTACTTCAGGTAGTAAGGATCAACCAAAAAAAGGGGTGGATCCTTCTATGCTAACTACCTTTTTAGAGACATGCATGAAACTGTTGTGCGACAATAAGGTAGAGAAAGGACTATAGGAGTTGATAACTAGCTGTGCTAGGTCAGGGGAACCGCACGCAGTCTGGAAACTGGGAAAGCATGCATTACACATCGAGAGGGAAATGAGATTGATGGTGCAGATTGGTGAGTATGAAATGGATCAGGTAATCCTAGACCTGTGTTCGGATGTGAATGTTTTAGCAAAGCAGACGTGGGAACGTCTGGGTAGGCCCACATTGCAGTGGTCCCCCATTCAATTGCGAATGGAAAACCAACAGAAATTTTTTCCCATGGGGAGATTGCAAGGGGTAACAGTGGATATCGAAGGCGCGAGCATGCAAACAGACTTTGAGGTGATAGAGATTGTTGATGATAGCAATCCTTATCCCGCGTTGCTGGGAATAGACTGGGCCACTGATATGAATGGAGTCATCAATCTAAAGAAGCGGAAGATGATATTCGAGAAAAAGTCCCTACGTTTAGTAGTTCTGCTAGACCCAGCCGAAGGAGCTACACTGAACCCGTGCGTGATGATGGAAGCCATGATGAGCTGGACTGTATCTACAATATAACTGCATGAGATCAGGACTAGGTGAATCCAACTGCAGATGGAAGGATCTCGTGGGAGCGCACAAGTTCCTACACCTCGAATTCAGAGGAAGAAGATGAACGCTGGCACAATCGTTTGAACGAAGTAACAATGCTGAACTGCAACATGATGACTAGATCACTGCATTGCATAACAACCCAGGCCCAAGATCTACCAACATATGATGGATTGACAGCGGTGGATGAATTCTTGAGCAAGTTTGAGAGTGTAGTACTGGAACAAGAATGGTTCGATGCATTGAAGTGGGCATTGTGTGCGACACCTGCGTGTTGGTGGGGAACACATCAAGGAAATTTTGAAAACTAGCGCGGTTGCAGAAGGATGATGCAGCTACGATTTGGGAAACCAGAATTATGGCTAGCAGATAAATATGATGGATGCGATGACCCACGCACGCAACTCGCAAAATAGACCAAGGCCTATGGAGAAGAGCCTCAGCCTGAATGGGTACACTTATTCTATCATACCCTAGATGTCATACCCATGAATTGGTATACCGAGATGGAACTCCGACATGGTATGAATGGGATGTTTTGCACAAGGGACTTTTGTTAACATTCACCTTTGAAGACTGACGGTCGGATACTGTTGATGACACACTGCAAGCCGTGAAAGCTGCCATGTTCAAAATACCACAGGAACCATGGGAAATAGTTCAACTAGCATGGGCAACCCAGTTAAGCCATGCCCTAGAATGTTATAATGTAAAAGTAGAGGAGGATGATGATGACCCCTGACACATTAATATTCTAGAAACTGAAGGGTGTCATGAAGTTCGAGGACAATCAATTGAGGACCCCGACATCACTGCGCCGCTAAAGAAAAAGCAAGTAAACATTGATACAGATGTGGAACCGAAGTACGTGACGCTTGGGGACTACTGGTAGGATGCTACGGTAGATAAGGTTGCCGAGTTACTCTGCGAATATCAAGATTTGTTCCTGACAAAAATCACGAACTTAAAGGGGATCATTGGTGATTTAGGGATGATGAAGATCACTCTGAAACAAGACGTGAAGCTAGTTAAACAACGACCTTATCGTTTGAATCCGAAGTATAAAGAAAAGGTTCGTGAAGAATCAAACAAAATGCTTGCAGCCGAAATTATTGAACCAGTGGAAGAATCCGACTGGGTGAGTCCTATGGTAGTACAAGAGAAAAAACAGAAGGGCGAAATTAGAATCTGTGTGGACCTTAGGAAGCTTAACGATGCCTGTGTTCACAATCCATTCCCGACACCATTTACAGATGAAGTATTGGAGAATTTTGGTGGACAGGAAGCTTACTCATTCACGGATGGCTTCTCAGGGTACCATCAGATCAAGATCACACCGGAAGATAGGAGTAAGACAACCTTCGCAACTGAATGGGGTTGTTTTCAATACACCATTATGCCCTTTGGACTCAAGAACACGCCAGCAATATTTTCGCACGTAGTGGTGGCTACGTTCAAGGAATACATCCATAAGTTCTGGGAGGCCTATCTGGATGATTGGACTATATTTGGGTTAGTTAAACACCATATTGCAAGCTTATGGTTGATGCTAGATACTTACAGACGACACCAAATTGCGTTGAATCTTAAGTAGTGCACCTTCCTCGTCCCCTTTGGAAATCTACTCGGCCATGTGGTCTACAAACAAGGCCTGATGGTGGACCCTATGAAGATTGCCGTTATTCTCAATCTCGAAGCACCGTGAAGTGTCAAACAACTACAAGCCACATTGGGGCACACTAGTTACTATAGATAGTTTATTAAGAGCTATGCACAAACCACAGCACCAATGGAACAGTTTGATGAGCCCCAATTTTTGGTACAATTTGGGCTCATTTGGCCTACTTACCTTGCTCAACCATTCATCTTTTATCACTTATGCATTCATTTCTTGTTATATTCGTGTTATTTGTAGGAAGAAGGGCAGGCATTATATCTATGTGGCTAATACATGATGATTTCAGGTTTTTTGGCATTAAAGGGAGCAAAGACCACGCAAAAGGAGACAAGGAGACAGCCAAGGTGGCATTGCTGGTTTTTAGGGAGGTTGTCCATAGTCTTGATGACCCTCCTCGTGATTTCCACCCTAACTTCGAGCTCCAATAGCTCTCCCCACCGAGCTTAGAGGCAGCCAACAGTTTCTACAGGAACAACAGTTTAACCTTCAGTTGGACAGCCGAGCTCCACGAATTAAGGAATCCTGCTTGATCATCATCATGCATAAATACTGAGGCCGTAGCCTTTGATAGAAGCTTTTTGAACTTTTGAACTACTGTTGTAATTTCTGAGTACGAGCTACAGCTCGGTGTTTGTTTTTGTAAGCCAGTTTTGGCATGACATTAGACTCTTGATTATGAATAAAGGCAAGCAGATTTGGATCTAATTCTGAGTTTTTAAGGGAGCTATAGCTCTCAGGTTAGGGCCCAACCTGAGAGCAATAGACCTCCTCTTCTTTGTAGTGTTATTTGCCTTTCTTTTTAGCACTTTGTTTCTTTGCTTTGACATGCAATTCGAAAATATAGTCTGCTGATTTAGTTTTTATGTGATTGAGTAGGATTAGCTTATGGTTAAATTGCTTTCAGTTGCTTAGATTAGAATAGGAGGATTGTAATTCATTGGAGCTCCAAGAAAAGGTTGATAGTGCCTTCACTACCATCTCTGTTTAGAGATTGGGGTGTAGTCTGTACCAACCACCAAAAAAACGCAGTCTTTTTACTTTCATGTAAGCTGCAACACAGTCACTTTAATTGTAGATCCATCCATGCACTCTGATCTTGAGCCATACTTCTTCATTCCAACTCCATGCACGACTTCTCTTCACGATTTACATTGCTGTTCATTGGTTTAATAGCACAGGTAGCACAAGTTAATGAATTCTCGTTTTTGGTGCAAGACATAAGCAATTTGTTTTATTTACACTGCTTAGCATCATTCCATTTCCTTCTTCTTCTTCTCAACCACGCCTAAAACCACCTACTCGACCTCTGTTCATCTCGTTTACCTTCCAACTCTTCCATTGTCCACGTAGCTCCATTTTCTTGACCTTTCGTTGCTTCCATCCTTCTATCCACCAACCAACTTCATGCACTCTTCCTCCATCTTATTTCTCTGCCCCTGAGCCATCACAAGCTCCATCTCCATCTTACCTATCCACCCATACTGCTCCATCACTTCACCATCACCCAAAACTCCCACGGTAGAAAATCCTGTAGAAGTTAGCAGACTTCCTGTAGCATTCCTGAGTTTCCTATAGGATCCCCTGCAGACATCCTGTAGAAGCCTGCAAACTCGGTTGCCGAGCACCTGAACGTTGTGGACTTCTGTGGACTGATGCTAGGAATCCCCTGGACCTCTCCTAGCCCCCCTGACCTTTCCCAAGCTTTCCTTCCCTTCAAACCACTCCTGCACAGTCAAACCCTAGTCAAAAGCACAATCATAATAACTCCAACCACTTAAGAAAAAATACAAAAACATGTTCTTTTCAGGTGCAAGTAGCTTAGAAGTTAGCAGACTTCCTGTAGCATTCCTGAGTTTCCTATAGGATCCCCTGCAGACATCCTGTAGAAGCCTGCAAACTCGGTTGCCGAGCACCTGAACGTTGTGGACTTCTGTGGACTGATGCTAGGGATCCCCTGGGACCTCTCCTAGCCCCCTGACCTTTCCCAAGCTTTCCTTCCCTTCAAACCACTCCTGCACAGTCAAACCCTAGTCAAAAGCACAATCATAATAACTCCAACCACTTAAGAAAAAATACAAAAACATGTTCTTTTCAGGTGCAAGTAGCTTAGAAGTAATGGTATCATTGGTAACAGTTTCATTCCCATTTTTGCATTGTAAGGGTCAAGCTAGTCAAATTAGGGTTTAGTAAGGTTTCCATGTTTTGTTGGCTTTCAGTTTCTTTTTGCAAAGTAGGTTAACTTCCTTCGAGATAGCTTTCGTCCATCACTCATAAAGCTTCTTCTGAGAGCATATAGAAGTTGGCTTGAGCCCTAGCGGACTTGTGCCAGCTGACCAAGTGACAGCTGCGACAAGAGCTAGTACTTGTGCATACAGCACCGTCGCTTCCAAGTTTGTACGAACTACCAGGTTGATAAAATTAGAGATAGGAAGCTCCAAGAGTTGTATCATTATTGCTACAATACTGGAGCCCACCATATTTTTGGCGCCGTTGTCGGGGAAGCGTCAGAGTATTAGTAATTGTTGCTTTTCTTCTACTTTCTTACTCTTGCTTTCTGCCAAGTAGTTTATTTCATTTCCTTTCTGCAAAAGTAGCATAGACATTTCCTACTTTCCTAGATTAGCCTTTCAATTCCGCAATTTCAATTCTGCAAGCATAGATTAGCATTTCAATTCTGCAAGCGTAGATTAGCATTTCCATTCCTGCAATTTCATTTGAGCAAAGTAGATTAGTTCTTTCCTGCTTTCAATTCAATTCTGCATCTTTATTTTAGTAAGATAGTTAGTTGTAGATCACTCTGTTTCAGTTTTGCAGGTACCAAGGAAAAAAAACAAAAGCAATCAAAAAGAAGTTTTTTCATTTCATGCCTCGTAGGAACCGAGATAAATCAGGAAAATTCCTACCCAACACCCCCACCACATCACTGAGTCACCCTTCTCTCTTCTTTGGTGACAGTGACCCAGAAGAACCTATAGGTGAACATCCTGAGATATACAAAGATCCTATAGAAGAAGAAGAATTAGAGACCACTCCATCTGAAGCTATGGCTGACAATAGAGGGGAAGATGAGAGAATAGAAGGTGCCTTCCCCATCCGAGAGACCAATGGAGAGATGAAAATGAAGAACATTAGCCCCTCTGCTTTACCTCACTTCCATGGACTGACTACTGAAGATCTTGATACCTTCTTGTTTGAGTTTGTTGTCCTTTGTAGAACCTATGACTATACTGAAGATGAGCAAAAGCTGAAACTCTTCCCTTCAACTCTTAAGGATGCAGCATTACGTTGGTTCATGGGCTTACCTGGGAATAGTATCACCACTTGGGCTCAGATGCAGCAAGCTTTCAATACCAAGTACCGGGATTATTGTAGGTCCAAGGAAACCAAGGGAGAAATCTTTCGGATGACCATGGGAAATGATGAGTCCTTGGAGGATTATGAGGAAAGGTTCCAACTTAGCTATAAGCGGGCCAGGTGCACACTTGACCCTGAATCCCTCAAGTTGGTTCTGCTCCGAGGAGTCCCTGAAGACCTCTTAGATACCCTTCACATGTTAGCTGGGGGGGATATTTACCAACTGCCTTATGAGGACATCAAGACCGTGTTTAGAAACCACTCCAGGGTAGCTCGGAAACAAGGAAGAGGAAACCTCCCCTCAGCTGGTATTCCTTTCTCCAAACATGAGTTTGCAAATCAATTAGAAGATCTTAAGAGTGAGGTGAGACAGACCATTTCCATGCAACTGGACACATTCAGGATCCAGCAGAAGAAAGAAGAAGCTGAGAGAGCCTTGGCTGTCTTCTGCCCTAGGTGCACAAGGAGACACCCTAAGAACGAATGCCCATTGCATTCAGTTGAAGTGTGTTTCGTTTGTGAGGAGGACCATCCCACAAATCAGTGTCCAACCTTACCTGGGTTCAAAGCCATGTACCAAGGGACAGAAGCCCCCACTGAACCTCTCTATTTCATCAACCAAAGGAGGCCACAAGGATCTAGACCTTATCAGCAGGGAATGCAAGGGGCACCTCAAGCTTATTACAGCCCCAACCAATCGACTCCTATGCCTTTCTGGGGTCCCCCTGCTCATCCTTCCTGGTCCATGCCTCCTCCATGGTCTTACCCACCTCAGTACCCTACTCAACCCACTCCTCATTCATATCACTCACAAGCCCAGCCGCAGCCTCAGTGGAGTGCACCTCAGTCGGGGTGGAGGCCCCAGTACAACACTCCTCCCGCCATTCTGCCTCCACCACCAATTCAACCACAACCATTACCTCCTTCTCCTCCAAGGCAACCTCAAATGCCTGCTCAACCGAACCCGAACCCCAACAATAGACAGGCTCAGCAGGTATATACTGGGGAAACCTCATGCCCTACCTATGCTGTGGATATCCAGGAGATCAATCTTCGATCTGGAAAGACTCTTCTAGATCGCCAACCTCCTCCCCCAGAGGACGAGGAAGACCATCAGGAGAGTGAACCAAAGGCTATTCCACCCTTTCCTGAGAGACTAGCATCCACCACACAACCCAACCCAGAAGAAGATGAGCTTCTGGGAGAGCTCAAGCAGTTGTGTGTGAAAATACCCCTTCTCCAAGCCATCAAGGATGTGCCAATATACAACAAACTGGTTAAGGAAAAGTGTTTCAAACACCTA
Source organism: Pinus tabuliformis (assembly GCA_031772625.1). Classification (NCBI taxonomy): domain Eukaryota; kingdom Viridiplantae; phylum Streptophyta; class Pinopsida; order Pinales; family Pinaceae; genus Pinus; species Pinus tabuliformis. The sequence goes on from CM062811.1 coordinate 906,453,673, forward strand.
GGCAGGCGGAAGAAAGATGCTTCAACCATCAATGTCATAGCACAACTGTCTGACCTTATGTTAGGACAAGTCATCTGCCCAAAGTACCTAGATCCTGGAAGTCCTGTAGTAGATGTTCACATCAATGGCACTATCATACCTCACACCTTGATTGATCTGGGGGCTGCCATTAATGTGATGACCAAGGATACCATGCTCAAACTCAATCTTCAGGGTTCCTTGAGGAAGACCTCGACAGTACTGCAACTAGCAGATCGCTCCACCGTGACTCCCGAAGGGATTGTGGAGGATGTCTTGGTCTCTATTGACTCTTGGGAATACCCTGCAGACTTCCTGGTTCTGCAACCAAAGGCAAAGCTTACTGGGTATCCTCTCATTTTGGGAAGGCCTTGGTTAGCCACTGCAGATGCTTACATAAGTTGCCGTGCAGGAAATATGACCATCAAAAATGGTCCTATGTCCAAGCAGCTAGTCCTATACCCTCCTGCCCAACCCTCCTTAGAGCATGACTTACCACTCTGGTTGGAGGAAGGAGAGGAAGACGAGGTGTACTCAGCACCTCTGTGCACCCTAGATACCACTAGAAGAGACCCCCCAACCGAGGATGACTTGATCGAGACCTTGATCCAGAATCCACCTTCCAGTGCACTACCCTTAGAGAAATTGGTGGAGGATGCCCAAGCTATCACCTTAGTGGATCTTTGTACAACCAACCCTGTTACTCCCAGAGTCAAGAATGTGGAGTTCGGCCCTGAGAGAGCATTAAAGATCAGCTCCTCCCTATCTCCTTCCCAGGAAAAGGAGCTGTGTAGCCTGTTGGCCAGCCACCTAGATGCTTTTGCTTGGAACTATAAGGAGATGAAAGGAGTCCATCCTTCAGTCTGTACCCATCATATATACATCAAAGAGGATTGTAAACCGGTTAGGCAACCCTAGAGGAGAATGAATCCAGCCCTTAAGGACATTTTCAAGGAAGAATTGCAAAAACTGTTGGATGCCGGATTCATCTACCCCATCTCAGATAGTGAATGGGTGTCCCCTCTGGTGTTGGTTCCCAAGAAAAATGGGAAATGGAGAATCTGTGTGGACTACCGAGAACTGAACACAGCTACCAAGAAAGACCATTTCCCTCTACCTTTCATAGATCAAGTGTTGGATGGACTGGCAGGAAAGAAGTTCTTCTCTTTCCTGGATGGGTTTAGCGGGTACAACCAAATCCAAATCAGCCCGAAAGACCAAGATAAGACCACCTTCACTTGTCCTTGGGGTACCTTTGCCTACCGAGTCCTTCCCTTTGGGCTATGCAATGCTCCTGCTACCTTCTAGAGAGCTGTCTTAAGCATCTTCTCGGAGCTGGTCCATGATGCAGTGGAAATCTATATGGATGACTTTACTCCTTATGGGGCCAACTTCCAGGAAGCATTGTCCAATCTGGGAAAAGTCCTAACCAAATGCATTGAGATGAACCTGTCCCTCAGTCCTGAAAAATGTGAATTCCTGATGACTGAAGGGACCGTGCTAGGCCATACCATTTCTTGCCAGGGGCTACAGGTGGATCCCCACAAAATTGCTCTCATCAAGAAGGTTCCACCTCCTCAAAAGGTAAGGGATGTTCGGAGTTTCCTAGGATTAGCAGGGTATTACAGGAGATTCATTAAAGACTTCAGCAAGCTCGCCTCGCCATTGTTTGGCCTGTTGGCAAAAGATGTGGAGTTTAAATGGACTGACGATTGTCAGAAGAGTTTGAATGAATTAAAGGACAAGTTGGTGTCAGCACCAATCTTGAGAGGTCCAAACTGGGCCCTACCTTTCCACATCCACACTAATGCCTCGAACAAAGCCATAGGTGCAGCTTTAGGACAAGTTGAACAAAAAATTCCATATGCCATTTACTTTGTTAGCAAAAACTTGTCCAAAGCTGAACTGAATTACACTGTAACCGAGAAAGAGTTTTTGGCTGTAGTCCGTGCACTAAACAAGTTCCGTCATTATATCACTGGCTATCAAACATTTGCACATACTGACCATGCTGCAATTAGGTATTTAATGAATAAACCAGATGTGAATGCTCGTATTATTAGATGGTTACTTTTGTTGCAGCAGTTTGATTTGACCATTGTTGACAAACCAGGTAGAGAAAATGTTGTTGCTGATTTTTTATCTAGATTGGATTTGTCTGCAGATGAGGATGGAACAGTGGATGACCAGATGCCCAATGAACATCTGTTTGCTATCTCAGTACTCTCTCCATGGTTTGCTGATATAGCAAACTACCTTGTTTCAACTCAGTTCCCTCCGCACCTATCTTCAAAAGAGAAGAGCAGAATCATTAGAAAAAGTGCCTCATTTACTTGGATCGGGGGCAATCTGTTCAAGCTTGGCCCCGATCAGATCTTAAGGCGTTGTGTAAGGGAGGAGGAAGTCTTTGATATCCTCCTCACCTGTCATGATGGGCCTTGTGGAGGACACTTTGCAGCAAAGAGGACTGCCTTCAAAATCCTGCAGGCAGGCTACTATTGGCCCACACTTCATCAAGATGTCAAAAGATATATCAGCCAATGTGACCAATGCCAAAGAATGGGGAAACCGACTCAAAGGGATGAGATGCCTCTCCAACCTCAAGTGACTCTTGAGCCATTTGAGAAGTGGGGCATGGACTTTGTGGGTCCAATCAACCCCCCTTCGAGGCAAAGGTCTTACATCATTGTGTGTACTGACTACTTGACAAAGTGGGTAGAGACTAAAGCAATCAAAGTAGCAACAGAAGAAAAGGTGGTCAAGTTCTTAAGAGAGAACATCTTCTACAAGTTTGGCTACCCAAGAGAGCTGGTCACTGATCAAGGGAGCCAGTTCGCATCCAACCTGGTTGAAGACTTACTAGCTCATCACAAGATCAAGCATAGGACTTCCACCCCCTATCACCCTCAAGCAAATGGGAAGGTGGAAGTCACCAATAGAGCATTAGAAGGGATCTTGACTAAAGTGGTGAGCAGCAGCAGAAAGGACTAGGAAGATCGCCTGGTTGAGGCCACATGGGCTTACAACACAACCTGGAAGACCACCACCGGCTTCACACCTTATGAGCTGGTCTATGGGAAGAAAGCTTTGCTGTCCATTGAATTTGAATACAACACTTTGAGGATGGCAGCTCAGTTGGACCTAGATCTCAACCATGCACATCAAGAAATGTTATTGCAATTGAATGGACTGGATGAGCACCGGATGCAGGCCCTCCTTCACTCGGAAGTGGTTCAACTTCAGAGAAAGGTGTGGCAAGACCAACACCTCCATGACAAGCAATTCTAGCCGGGAGATTGGGCCTTGTTGTATGACTCCAGGTACAAAGATTTCAAGGGGAAGTTGAGAACCAGATGGCTAGGACCATATGCAGTGGAAAAATGCCATGACAATGGATCTGTTCTTATTCGAACCATTGATGAGGAAGCCATCCCCATGCTTGTCAATGGGTATCGATTGAAGATCTACAGGAGACCTCTCTCAAGACAAGAGTTCATCAAAACTATGGAGAAATCTGTATTGGTCATAGAGAAGGGTTCTACCTCTACTTTGGGCATACCCTGAAAGATTCAAAAAATAAAAAATAAAAAATAAAATAATAATAATAAAGATCCTTGGGTGAAAACCTCTCTGAGGTGCCCAAGGCAGGTGGTAGGGGTGAAAACTTCATTGAGGCGCCCCTATTGTCTTTCAAAGAAAAGAGAGAAAGATTTGAAAAGATCCTTGAGTGAAAACCTCTCTGAGGCGCTCAGGGCAGATGGCAAGGGTGAAAACCTCTTTGAGGCGCCCCTGTTATCTTTCAAAAAAAAAGAAAAGAAAAAAAGAAAAGGAAAAAAAACTATAAGCAAAAAAGACAAGGGCAGCAAGTTCATATTGTAAAATTGCATGCAGATTGCAGGTGTCTATGGAGGAGAGGAAGCCTCTCAACTCAAAGCCAAGGGTCCTCATCATGCTGTCAAGAGACCTCACCAGCACCTCCTCCAAGAATACTCATTTTTTTCCAAGGTATGTGCAATGTTATCACGGCTGAGTCTTCTACAGGAAGATGCAGATCTTCTACAGGAAGATACAGATCTTCTACAGGAAGGTACAGACTTTCTACAAGAAGCACAAACTTTCTACAGGAAGCTCTGTATCTCTACAGGAAACTTCCTGTAGAAGTTCAGGGCGGGCCAGAATCCATTTCATGAGGAGATCTAACGGCTAAGGATCGGTTTGGATGCATGCAAGCCACTGTTGTCACCCTTCCACATTGCTGTTATCTTGTTCCACCATCCTTGTCGACATGCAACAAAGTTACCTGCACCAGCAAAGCAGATCGATGAGTTATCAAGGAGAAAGTAGTTTTCGAAGATAAACAAATGCTGGGATCTCATACCATATCCATCCCAGTCATCCAGAAGCTTCGGGAGCATGATCGTGAGGCCAGATCCTTCATCGTGCAGCATGCACCCAAGGAGGAAGAACTGTTACAAGACATCCCGCGGGAGTCTTGTAACAGTTCAGCCCGCTAGAGTGGATACCATTCACAGCGCTGGCCTTATGCAATGAAACGCGGGCGCATGCAGCCAAAGCATCCAATCCATCGTCGGCAGCCTGTAAACATGAACCTCCGGGCCTGTGTAAGTTCGCCAGTAGCAGGTAGATCCACTCATCATCGTCCAAAAACCGAAAAATCGTGTGCAGCCGCGCAGGTAAGTGTCTCGACCCTTCCTTCCATTAGATTGCATGAATTTTACTTTGAATTGTTTGCAAAGTGTAAAGGTGAATGGGTTGAGCGGCCGTATGGCCATTTGACTGGCCACGTCGGCCAGTTAATGGTCTAGTTGGATGTTTGGGTGGCGGCCATGACAAAAAGAATGGGCAGCACGCACGTGAGAGCAATCCCGTCGGGAAAAAACGAGTTTAACAGAAGAGGCGGTGGCAAATCTGCGGGAATTGATGCGGCAGCAAGGGAACTCGCAGGCAAATGATGGGATGACGTCGCCCAACAGTCCGGCGGGGACAGCTCACCCCCGCGCCATGGATTCCGCCGATTCAAAATCTAATCAGTTAGATTGCCCTCATGCATTTATCAACCACCATTTTGAACTCGAGTGGCTATCCTGATCTTTCTGCAGTTCGATACGCCGAGCTTTAGCTATCAGAACGCTTGTGAAGCACACCCAGAGCGCAAACCAACTACAGTCTTTCCCGAAAATCGCGCGCTGCTCCTACAGGAACGCTGTTTCTATAGGAACGCAGTTTCTACAGGAAGGCGGGTTCCTCACGTAAAAAGGTGGCAAATTAAAAAGGTAACCCTGAACTCTTCATGCAATTGGTTTTTAAAGGTGGCAGAATCGTCGTCCATAGTCTGGTCATAGAAAATTGGTGAAATTGTTGTCTGCTGTGCCTATACTGTCATTCTACAGGATGTCAGGGTAATTAAACTGTGTTAAGTTCCTCAGGGATAAGTTTTGTGGATTATGTGCATGACAGAAGCGTAATTCTACGCTCTGTCTCAGTAGACCAAATTTGTTCCACAATCACCACCTCTGGTTAAGGAAATTGTTTTATCATGCCGGGTGGGTTTATTAGACGAGAACCCACTAATTCAACCAAGTTAAGGGAAAACCAGGAGGTGGTGGAGCTCTTCACACGGGTTCAATGGATATCTTTTTGTGACAAATTGTAGGGTTACGACGATGAAGTGGCAGAAGAATTTTTGCAGGCTCTGAGGCCGAAATCCAAGACACTGGCCACAGTGAACTTCAGGGGCCTAAGCCCCAAGCTCACCCCGCAATATATCAGTCGAATTACTGAACTTCCAATGGGTTTTCCATGGGATAAGGAAGAAAGGAAGTTGAGCCAGCAGGCCAAAAAAGAATTCTTTCCACCTGAGGAGGAATTCTCGGAGGACAAAAATGGGGTGCGTAGAACCAGTTTGCTGCCACCATGGAACGAAGTTAGCCTACAAATCATGAAGTATATAACCTGTGAAGGCCGTTATAGCATCGTGTACGGGTGTCACTTTCGGTTGCTCACTGAATTGAGGCACCGGATTGAGCTTCCTGTAGAAAAGAAACTAAGCATCCCTTATTTCCTGCTACAGTCTCTAACCGAGTGTGCCACAAAGCTAAAAGAAGGCATACCAGATCAGGTAGCCCACCATGGATTGATCAAACTTCTTGTGGAGGATGCACTTCATTCATATAAAGTTCCCCTCTCATGGGAAGCATTCAGGAATTTGACAAGAGACGGAGACATAAGGATGCTGACTGAAGAAAGTGGTTCCTCCAGCAGTGAGGAAAAAGAATCAGTGGCTGAGGGAAAGAAGGAAACAGGCCAGAAGACCCCGACCACAGTGCAGAAGAAAGAAACAAGGAGGAAGCACAAGAAAAAGGATGACAAAGAAAAAGGTGACACACCTATCCTGTCAGCAAGAGAGAAAAGGTTGCAGAGTAGAACGGACAAAGCTGAGAAGGTCCACATCAGCACAAGTACCTCATCAGCACCCGCAACCAAACCAAAAAGAAAAACCCATGCAGCAGAGCAAGCCAAGGTGGTGACACCTGTGTCTACAGGAAAGCAGAAACAGGCTTCTACAGGAAGCCCGAAAGCAAAAAAAGGGTCTTCTACAGGAAGCCCGAAAACAGAGAAAGGGTCTCCTACAGGAAGCCCGAAATTGGTCAAAACAGGGTCTTCTACAAGAAGCCCAAAATTGGTACAGAAAGGGTCTTCTACAGGAAGCCCTGAAAAAGTGAAACCCAAAGAGAAGAAGGGAGACATTCTAGCAAGGGAGGCAGCAGCTGTGCTAGCCGCCCTCAGCATGCCACCTAAGCTAAAAGAGAAGAGAAAGAGGGAGACCCCTCTATACTTTAAAGCTCGAAGAAGTGTCCGAATGAAAACGGGCAAACCACAGCCTCAGTCCAGCAGCCCGATTGTGATTGAAGATACCTCTACTTCACCCAAGGAAAAGTCCCCCTCAAGGATAACAGTCACCTATGAGAAGGGGAGCCCAAAGAAAACTAAGTGGCAAGAAAGGTTAGACCTGTTGACTGAAAAAGCTCGGCTACAGGAGGCTGAAAATGTTCTACAGGAAACTCTGGCCCGGCTACAGGAAACAGAAAAGAGGGAAGGAGAAGGACCCTCATCGCCACCAAGGGAGGGTGAGGTAGAGCCACCTAAAGAGGTAGAAACAGAACATATACCAGAGCCCAGCCCTCAGCCTAGTCTGAGTTCATACTACACCTTTTTAGAAGCTGGCAAAATCATACCTCAGAAATTTACTGTTCCACTGTTTTTCGCATTAGAGGAAGAAAGAGTCCGTACGCATACGTGGATGAAGATCGCCAAGTCAAAGGGTGTGGCGGACATAGGTCCTTTACAAGAGCAACTCAAGGAGGCCAGGAGTGAATTAGCCATGACTAAACATGTGGCCAATTGTTAAAGAGTTTACCTATAGGAAGAAAACTAGAAGCTAAGATTGCAGCTACAGGAGCTGAGGGCAGGGGCAGGTACATCCTCTAAAGACACCACAGAAGAACAGTAAGGTAGAAAGGAACTGACCACCGGTCTTGAGGAGCAAATGACACATCTATAGGAAGCAGAACAACAAGCAAAAATTGAAGTGCAAGCCTTAAAACAACAGCTGGAGCAAAAAGAGGCACAATTGGCCTGCATGGCCAGTTGGGCCATGGAGGCAATTCAGTGCAGACAACCTGCCAAAGCCTATGGTTTGTACTTGAAATACCAATGGCTGCAGTTTCAAATAAACACCTTGGCACAAAGAGGAGGATCAAAGGGCAGCAGAAGTAAAATCGGTCATGAACCGAGAATTAAACGAGCCATTGCTCATGCGAGCAGAACCAGAGGATCCAATTGCACTCATCTTAGCACACCAACATTTGTCCACTGATCCTACTGCTTCATTAAGATATGTGGATAGCCAAGCCTAAGCCATAGCTCATTTTGAAGACATGGAAAGACTGCTAGGAGAAAATTTTGTCCAAGCATGCACACGTAGATGGAATACCTTGGCACACAGTTTGAAAATCCGAGAATACCATAGCCCAACTCGGATGAGAGAAGCTCTGGTAAGGGTAGCCCTTTACAAGAAATCCATGCAATTCCTCCAGGCCAGCTGGATTGGCCAAAAACTCAGCCCACCACTGCTGCTAGGATTGAGTGAAGGCAGCACAGAGAAGGATGACAGTGAACAATGGGAAGAAGTCAACAGGAAAGCTGGGTTTCACATCAGCAAGGAAGACACTACCACAGAGGCTTGGGATGTAAGGGTAGCAGTCAAGGCCATGAAGGATGAAGAGTTGGACTAAGTTGCTCAAGGATGAGCAAATATTTTAGCTGGGGGGTGATGATGAGCCCCAATTTTTGGTACAATTTGGGCTCATTTGGCCTACTTACCTTGCTCAACCATTCATCTTTTATCACTTATGCATTCATTTCTTGGTATATTCGTGTTATTTGTAGGAAGAAGGGCAGGCATTATATCTATGTGGCTAATACATGATGATTTCAGCTTTTTTGGCATTAAAGGGAGCAAAGACCACGCAAAAGGAGACAAGGAGACAGCCAAGGTGGCATTGCTAGTTTTTAGGGAGGTTGTCCACAGTCTTGATGACCCTCCTCGTGATTTCCACCCTAACTCCGAGCTCCAACAGCTCTCCCCACCGAGCTTAGAGGCAGCCAACAGTTTCTACAGGAACAGTAGTTTAACCTTCAGTTGGACAGCCGAGCTCCACGAATTAAGGAAGCCTGCTTGATCATCATCATGCATAAATACTGAGGCCGTAGCCTTTGATAGAAGCTTTTTGAACTTTTGAACTACTGTTGTAATTTCTGAGTACGAGCTACAGCTCAGTGTTTGTTTTTGTAAGCCAGTTTTGGCATGACATTAGACTCTTGATTATGAATAAAGGCAAGCAGATTTGGATCTAATTCTGAGTTTTTAAGGGAGCTATAGCTCTCAGGTTAGGGCCCAACCTGAGAGCAATAGACCTCCTCTTCTTTGTAGTGTTATTTGCCTTTCTTTTCAGCACTTTGTTTCTTTGCTTTGACATGCAATTCGAAAATACAGTCTGCTGATTTAGTTTTTATGTGATTGAGTAGGATTAGCTTATGGTTAAATTTCTTTCAGTTGCTTAGATTAGAATAGGAGGATTGTAATTCATTGGAGCTCCAAGAAAAGGTTGATAGTGCCTTCACTGCCATCTCTGTTTAGAGATTGGGGTGCAGTCTGTACCAACCACCAAAAAAACGCAGTCTTTTTACTTTCATGCAAGCTGCAACACAGTCATTTTAATTGTAGATCCATCCATGCACTCTGATCTTGAGCCATACTTCTTCATTCCAACTCCATGCACGACTTCTCTTCACGATTTACATTTCTGTTCATTGGTTTAATAGCACAGGTAGCACAGGTTAATGAATTCTCGTTTTTGGTGCAAGACATAAGCAATTTGTTTTATTTACACTGCTCAGCATCATTCCATTTCCTTCTTCTTCTTCTCAACCACGCCTAAAGCCACCTACTCGACCTCTGTTCATCTCGTTTACCTTCCAACTCTTCCATTGTCCACGTAGCTCCATTTTCTTGACCTTTCGTTGCTTCCATCCTTCTATCCACCAACCAACTTCATGCACTCTTCCTCCATCTTATTTCTCTGCCCCTGAGCCATCACAAGCTCCATCTCCATCTTACCTATCCACCCATACCGCTCCATCACTTCACCATCACCCAAAACTCCCACGGTAGAACATCCTGTAGAAGTTAGTAGAATTCCTGAGTTTCCTGTAGGATCCCCTGCAGACATCCTGTAGAAGCCTACAAAATCGGTTGTCGAGCACCTGAACGTTGTGGACTTCTATGGACTGATGATAGGAATCCCATGGGACCTCTCCTAGCCCCCCTGACCTTTCCCAAGCTTTCCTTCTCTTCAAACCACTCCTGCACAGTCAAACCCTAGTCAAAAGCACAATCATAATAACTCCAACCACTTAAGAAAAAATACAAAAACATGTTATTTTCAGATGCAAGTAGCTTAGATTCATGCATTTCAACTCACTAGAAGTAATGGCATCATTGGTAGCAGTTTCATTCCCATTTTTGCATTGTAAGGGTCAAGCTAGTCAAATTAGGGTTTACTAGGGTTTCCATGTTTTGTTGGCTTCCAGTTTCTTTTTGCAAAGTAGGTTAACTTCCTTCGAGATAGCTTTCGTCCATCACTCATAAAGCTTCTTCTGAGAGCATATAGAAGTTGGCTTGAGCCCTAGCGGACTTGTGCCAGCTGACCAAGTGACAGCTGCGACAAGAGCTAGTACTTGTGCATACAGCACCGTCGCTTCCAAGTTTGTACGAACTACCGGGTTGATAAAATTAGAGATAGGAAGCTCCAGGAGTTGTAGCATTATTTCTACAATACTAGAGCCCACCACAGTTATTGAAAAGGAATGCTACATATTGTTGGAATGATGATTGTAAGAAAAGTTTGGATGTGCTTAAGGAAAAAATGGCATCCGCTCCCATCCTGGTCTTCCCAAAATGGGACATCGAATTTCATGTACATGTTGATGCATCGTGTATTGTGCTGGGCGTTGTACTCACACAGGGAGGCGTAGAAGGCATGGATCACCCAATCGCATTCACAAGTTAGCGGCTGTCCAAAGCATAAAATAACTACTCTAATATTGAGCACGAAGGATTGGAAATGGTATACGCACTCCATAAATACCGCCACTATCTACTTGGTGGGCACTTCAAGATGTATACCGATTATTTTTCTTTGAAATACCTAGTGAACAAGCCTGTGTTGGAGGGACGCATATGCAGATGGTTGTTACTATTTCAAGAATATGACGTCAAGGTCATTGTGAAGGTGGGATGCCTAAATGCAGGACCAGATCACCTATCACAAATTCAAACTGGCGAGGAGCCAACAAATTCAGAGGAAGGAATACCTGATGCACAACTCTTTACAGTGTGTGTCGCAGATGGCAACTTCAAAGATATAATAAATTTCTTAACCATAGGGACTGCGCCATTGGGATATTCAGTCCAGCGGAAGAAGGAATTGGTGGTACGTGTGGCAGATTTTTCTATCATCACGGGGCACCTCTACAAAATGGGAAATGATGAAATATTACGAAGATATGTACCTAGATTTGAACGAGGACAGATCCTCATGGAAGCACATGGGGGGGCTACAAGAGGACACTATGTGGGACGGGCAACGACACAAAATATTCTTCACGCCGAACTATGGTGGCCAACCCTACATCAAGATTTGAAAGCATACTGTCAGACTTGCGATGTATGTCAACGAACTCGGAAACCATCACGAAGGGATGAGATGCCACTCAATCCACATATGACACTGCAATCATTCGAAAAATGGGTGATAGACTTTGTGGGGCCAATCAAACCTCAGGGGAAGATAGGTGCATGCTACATCATCACCGCAATAGAGTACCTAACCCGATGGGTGGAAGCACAGCTAGTTCAGGACTGCACGGCTGCCACGACTGTGAAATTTTTGTTCGAAAACATGCTGACATGGTTTGGATGCCCAAAATTTTTAATGAATGACCACGAAATGAACTTCCTAAATGAAACTATCAGCACACTCACTGAGGAGTTCTAGGTGTATCATCAGCAAAGTACGTTGTACCATCCGCAAGCTAATGGGACAATAGAAGCATTCAAAAATATTCTAGAGACTGCGCTGACCAAAGTATGTAACACGTAGCGAAATGAATCGGACTTGCGCATACCTACCGTATTGTGGGCATACAGAACCACCTGCAAGAAATTGATGGGCCAGAAACCTTTCAGGTTAGTCTATGGCACGGAAGCATTCATGCCAATGGAATACATCGTACCCAGTTTGCGGATAGCAGCGATGACACGCATGTGAGACCGCAAGAGCCTTTCCTAGGAAGAGTAAATGGCAGTCGCCGGAAGCCCTACATGGGTGGGCTGGCTATCTGGCTAACATACCGAAGAACAGTCTTCACGACCCGAGGAGCCAGACAGAGGTGTGGGACTATAAACATAGGTACTCGATGTCGGCGTCACAGTAGAGGATCAAGTCAGATGCAGATGATTTTGTAGCAAAAAGGGAGCAAATCCAGACGACAACAGCATGGTGAGTTGCGGACCTTCACGCTACACAGGCACAGTTGGTTGGACTTTGCGTAAGGGTTGCCACACCAGCCAAGTGACTCAGGACAAGTCACGATGATTGTGCTGGGGGCCTGTTCGGCAGCGAATCCCCCCATAGTGGGTTTTTTGGGCTTAAAGCTGAGTTTTGGTCAATGTAATATAAAGACCCCGGAAAATGTGGGCGATGAGCGCGAGAGTCTAGGGTTGTCCACCCTAAAATATTGTAATTTAATAAAGAATGTGTCGGCCTACCCATGGTTCATGGACCATGGGAATTTATAAATAGAGCGAGGCTCCAAGTGTAGAAGTCAGTTTTTAGTTAGTCTTGATCTTAAGTGTTATGGGGGTTTGAGGAGGAATTCGCTCTGAGTCTGTAAGTTCGAGTCTTGGGTTGTAATAGTAGGAAGAGGCTCTACAACTATGTGTGCAGAGGCTTGGTAGAGTCCGCAGCTGTGTGCACAGACCCCTGTAGCTGAGTGCGTAGGGCGGAGTTGGGATTGTACTAAAATAGAGGATTAATAAAAGATAAGTTGATTCTGAAATAATGTGCATCTGCTCATAGATTCGTATGTTTGTGCTTCTGTTATATCTCTGCATCTCTTTACAGTTTATGATTGTGTGCACTTGTTATGAATGTTGAATGATTGATGAGAATATTGGGCCCACATAATTAAGTTAATATCTATAATAATAACACCGTAAGGATAAAGGATCTAGACAGTGCCTCTTCACGCCCGTTACAAAGTTGCGCGAAGGTCAGACGGCTGCGCGGAGTGGCGCAAGCACGCAAGATTGGTTCATGAACTTCCCAGACTTCATCAAGACATCCCTAGGGTGCAGAAACCTAGTTCCAGCACCCTCCCATACTACCTCGAGTGAGACCTCAGTCCGCACACCGCAGACTGTTGCCAAAAGGGCCAATAGTTTCAGGATTTGTTTGGCTAAATCACTTCTGAACCTGGGCCAGGCCCCAACAAGCCAACACTGGTAGTCCTAGTTTTGGGATCTAGGGGAAAATCTCTGTCTATAAGTGTTTTATTTGTTATTGGTGAGCACCAGTATTGCAACAATAATGCTGCAACTCCTAGGCTGCCTACTTTACTCTTATCAACCTGGTAGTTCGTAACAAACTTGGAAGTGACGGTGATGTATGCACAAGTACTAGTTCTTACTACAGGTTATCACTTGGTCAAATGTTGCAAGATCACTAGGAGCTTAGGTCAACTTCTATGGATTCCAGAAGAAGCTCTATATGTGATGAAAGAAAAGAAAAATTACTCTACAGCTGCTATTCTAATTGTAGAGAGGAGAGAGACTTAAATGTAAAGCAAACCAAGTAAATCCTAATTAACCAACTAATCCTACTTTTGCAGAAAGCACTATGAAAACCATGAAAGGAATGCCATTACCTACTCAAGGAAGTAAACAACATCTAACTAAGCTATTTCTAGAAGTAAATGAGCAAAAAACATCTTTTTGGATTTTTATGTATTTTTATGTGAATTTGACATGCATGTAATTTATTGTTTGTGAATGTGGCAGCAAATAGGTGGCATTGGAGGGTGGTTTTAGGACTTGAGAGGATGTAGGATGGTGTGGATGGGTCCTAGGAGGTCTCAGGTGGCCTTCTAGATGCTTTTCCCACACTCAGCCTTCAAAAGAAAGCCTACAGGAAAATCTACAGGAGGACACAGGAAATCTACAGGAGGGAAAACAACATTCTACAGGAGGCCTACAGGAGGAGGCCGAGAGTAGTTTTCACTATTTTGAGGGTGTGAGAGTGGGTGGAAAAGGTGTATGAAGGTTGGAATGAGGTGTTAGGGAACCTAGGGTCTACCAAGAATCATCAGGAGAGAGAAAGATGATTGGATTTGCTCGAGGAGAGAAGAAGAAGTTCTATGGAAAATGCAGGAAGCTAAGGCAGAATTGAGGGGAGACTTGGGCAACCTATAGGGCATGGATTAGATGGAGGATGGGATAGCTGATAGGCTGGCCTACTGCTAGAAGATATCTACTGCATAAACAAATGATAGTGAACCAATAATATCAAGAAAGCAATGAAATAAGTGTTTCTAGGAAAACAGAGTTTTGCATCAAAATAGTCTAAACTATGATCTATGGAAGGAAATGCTGATAAATGCTACAAGAAAGGAAAGCATGAAAGAAGGCCATTGTAAATAAAGAATTGATCATGATGAAGAAGATCTGAAGCCAAGTGAAACTAGACTATTAACCTACTAAAAAGCTGCAAACACTAGAAGTCCTATGAATGAGGAAAATCTGTGTTTTTGGGGCAACAAGAGGGTCTTTGCCTCAAATCATGGTCCCAAATGGAGGAAGAGAGGCCAAGGCACTCTTGATAGCCTTTTGAATCTTTTCTTTATCCCTACTTAACCTATTATAGAAATCACAAATGGAAGAAAACTACTGAATCATCAAAAGCAACCTATTCATAAAAGAAATACATCTAACAACAACCTAATCTACAAACTAAAATAAAACATACCAATACAAGTAAAGAGGAGCTTGGTTACTTTGATTGGGCCCTAACTCAAGAGCTTTATACCTCTGAGGTAACTCAGTGCTATCTCAAAAAGGATTCCATCTTTATTTCCAAAACAATAACAAGATTACATGAACTGTCACAAAATAATAAGCTTGAAGTTGAGTAGAGTTTACAAAAGAAAAAATCCAACAAAAATCCAACCCTAGTGAGGCCCTAGGCCTCTCTACTTATACAAATGAAGCTACTAATAGCTTCCCTAAAATCAGGGAGGCTTGGCTCCAAAAAATCGAGATAATCATTAGTCATCCTCCACTTGCTTGGTTGCCTTCTAGTGCATGATTTGGCTGCTTGCACTACGAGTTGAATGAAGGGGACTTCGAAGTGAGGAGTAATAAATGAGGGGGATTCCCTCCTATAAGTCCTCTCCTTTTTCCACTTCAAGTTATTGCTGCCATTTGTCCACTGGATCCTTGACTTTGACCTCAAAATTCATCAATAATCTGCATTAAACACATGTTAGACCACATGGCATCATAACTAACTCAACTCACTCCATAAGCATAAATATAATCAGAAAATCATACAATAAGCTAAGAGAATGGTTGATTTGACTAGTTTAGGAGGTAAAATGAGCCCATATAATTACCCATTTATGAGGCTCATCATCACCCCCTACTGAAATTGTTGCTCATCCTCTGAGCAACTTAGTCCATCTCCTCATTTTTTATGGCCCTGGTGGCCTCCCTAGCATCCCAAGCCTCTGATGTGGTCTCCTCTTCCTTGTCATAGAATCCTGCCTTCCTTTCTATCTCTTCCCACTACTCCTCCTCTTCTTCTTCTCTTCTACCTTCCAGCATGCCTAGCAGCAGTGGGGGACTCAATTTGAGGCCAATCTAGTTGACCTTCAGCCTTTGCATGGAGCGCTTGTACATTGGCACTCTTCTTAATTCCTTCTTCATCCTCATTGGGGAATGATATTCCCTGATCTGCAGACTGTGTGGTAAGGTGTTCCATCTCCTCATACATGCATGCACACAGTCATCCCCAAGTAGCGTTTTCATATCCTCAAAGTGTGCAATGGCTTGTTCCTGATCACTTATATATCTAGGGACAATCTGAGGATTATTGGAAAGAAGGTTATGTGTGCTGATGAGTGCCATGGGATCTGATGGCTTAGCTCTAATCATTAATGGCTCATTCTGCTCTTTTATCATCAACCTTCTTATTTATGTTTCCCTCAACTCTTCACGGTTCATCCATGAGGCCATGGCCATTAGTTGTAGGTCCGCTAGCCTCACATTGGGGTCCCACACATTCATGTTTGTGAGGGCCATGTTATGTAGGTAGAATTCTGCCATCTTTGCCTTATCCTCTAATGTGCTTTGGTCACACAGGTCCATAAACTGTCTGTAATCTTGGAAAGGCATTGTGCCTCTTTGTGCCAAAGTCTTTATATGAAATTGCAACCATTGGTCCTTGATATATAGACCATAGGATTTTGCTGGTGTTTTACATTGCAATGCCTCCATGGATAAGATGGCCATGCATGCCAACTGGGTCTCTTTCTCTTGCAACTACCTCCTTAGCAATTCATTTTCAATTTCAAGGTGGCTTCTTGTAGTTGCTTCCCTGAGTCTGATAACACTCAACTCTCTACCCATTTCTTTGAGTGTGTTCTCCATATGGCCAATATCCTCAACTCCTTTGGATTTGGCTATTTTCATCCACCTATGTGTTCTTGTTCTCTCTTTCTCTAATTCAAAGAATAGTGGAATTGCAAATTTTTGTGGAATTTTTCTTCCTCCCTCAAGTATATTGTAGTAGGAGGCAAGACTAGGCTGGGGATCAGTTTCTTGTAGCTCTGTTTCTTCCTCCTTTACCTGTGGTTGTCCTTTTCTCAAGCTTTTCAGTCTCCTGTAGTTTTGACAGTGTC